>JAYESA010000011.1:23721976-24376976 GCA_036927795.1 Iris macrosiphon | reverse complement strand
GACTAGTATTTCTAGATTTATTTACTTGCGACACGTATATTTTATGTTTCTGGCATCTATTTCTGGAAACACCTACTGGCATCACATCAGGACTCCCTACAGGCATCATTCATATTTCTGGCTGGACTCATATGTATTTTACGTGTCGAGTCTTGGATTCACTTATACTAGTCGGGGCGGGGAAATACTCGAGTAGACATGTAAACATTCATAAATCTGGAATCACTCCCTCTGGTCTAATCTGGAATGATAGCAGCCGGACACCCAGTGTGCAGTGAACCGTACTTACCCCTAGTCGTTTACATGTCAAAACAGGTATTTCAGAGACGCTAGTTCATTATTTCTATTCTGGATTCACTTACACTTCTTGACTGGTCTCACTTATACTTTATAGACTGGACTCATAATATTTACTCTTACTGGACTCACTTCACGTTATTGTGCACACACTTGCTCTTAGTTTATATTTCTTGTATCCTGCAGTCATTATTATCTTGCTTCTAATTTTCATGCATCTTTACCTTTATGCACCAGTTGACAGATATATATATATATATATATATATATATATATATATATATATATATATATATATATTTCCTTGTTCATACTTTATTTCCTTCACCTTGTGCTACTTGCTACAACTGCTTTATAGTTTTTATCATTTAACTAGAACTGCTGTTAGAGGTGTACTTGCTCCAATCCTGACTGAATATATTTTTCTGAGTATCCGGAAGATTGGTGTCCGACGTTTTATGGACCTCCGCCTGTCGAGGGTGCAGACAGGGACCCCCTAGTTCAGGAGTAATTTTTGGGTTGGTAAGCCGGGATCACTAGGACCTAAGTTGTATTTATTAGCTTTTGGTACCGGATTTGTCCCCGGCTTTTGGTTTGAGACTTTGTATTGTATTTGATTCAGGATATTATTGTTTTTGTTATTATTGTTGCTGTCTTAGTAGTAGTTATTGTTTAAACTTTGTAGTTGTTAGACTTTTTGTTATCTTATTATGCTTAGATCATGATTGAGTATCTATATTATCTTTATCATATTGTTCCTCCATTTGGAGTTGAGATCTTGGCAGGTACTTATCTTGTTGTGTGAGATTGTTAGCTAGATAGTAGACCTAGACAGCGTTCTACCGCCGATGCTGCGGCGTAGGTTGGACGTACCCATGACTCATGCCCAATTTTTTGGGTACGGGTCATGAAACATTTTTTGTGGCGGCCCACGCAGGTCTCGAGCTTCACAATTAGTGCGATGTCGTGGTAGTACAACAATTTAGTTGTACTGCTATGAGCCTGCTATAGGATATAGGATCTAGGATGAGAGTGTACTCAATCACGACTAGGGACAATTTTAATCTAATATTTTCTATTTCTAATTATTCTGAAATTGATTTCTTTTGAAATATTACTGTCCTTCTTTGATGATATCGTACCTTGCATCGTATTGACTTCTTTTGATCGGTGTTCAGGATGCCACCGAAGACACGATCCTATCATACCGTTCCAGTAGCTGCCACCGAGAGGTCTGCTATCTCTCGTCCTGTTCGACTTCAGGCAGCTGCTACCTCTCTACTCACCACTCCTGCGGTTGAGGGAGCATCTGCTTCTCTCGGGGATCCTCCTCCACATGTCGATCTGAGGACTACCCCAGTTATTCCGGTGGTACCTTCTCCACCCCCTCCTATACCAGTAGACGCCGCACAGTTGTTTGCGTTCTTCAGGGTAATGATGGATGCGCAGCATCGCCAGGTGGATGTGATGAGGCTGGGCATTGAGAATGCCCACCAGGTGGCCATGACGGCAGTAGACAGAGTGGCTTAGATCCAGCCACAGGCAGATCAGACTCAGCACCCGAGGTCGGGCAACATCATTGACTTCTAGAGGATGCGACCCAAGGAGTTCCGGGGTACAGAGGGGATCCTGTACGTAGATCACTGGATAGAGCAGATTGAGGGGATTTTTCGGCTGGCAAAGATTCCAGACAACATGCAGATAGAGGCAGCGGGCAATTAGATGTTCGACCTTGCTTTGACGTGGTATCACACTTATAAGAGGATTGCGGCACCAAGGCTTACTTGGGAGGCTTTCAAGAGACTTTTTCAGGAGAAGTTTTTCCCAGATGTGGCTCTCAATGCCTTGGAGAGCCAGTTTGAGGCATTCGTCCAGGGGAGCATGCTGGTGGACGAGTATGCAACAAAGTTCTGTCGTCTTGGCAGATTTGTGGAGGGCTTGAGTGAGGCAGCAAAGGCGAGAAAGTTTTACAAGGGCTTGGTCATGGCGGTCAAGTCTTTAACTAGGAGTGACCGTGAGGCAACTTTCGAGCAGATTGTAGGGGACGCTCAGAGGGCAGAGAATGACTTGGAGCTCAAGTCCAAGAGAGGCAGGGATGACTCAGGTAGTGCGAGTGGTAGTGCGGGACCGGCTAAGCATCCCTATATGCAGAAGATAATGCAGCAACCGGGGCAGCAGGATCAGGATCAGGATCAGAGAGTGCCCACTTGTTCCTACTACAGGAAGGCAGGACACACTTGGGATGTTTGTAGGAGGAGGCTGAAGGTGTGTCTATTTTGTGGATCCGCTGCTCACCAGATGCGAGATTGCCCTACTACACCTCCATTTGGTGGAGCACAGGATCGGAGAGTTGGAGCTAGGCCACCTGTGGCACAACATCATGCCCGTACCAGCAGAGGAAGATACCCCAGCAGGGCACGGCTTTTGCGTTGACGGTCGAGGAGGCCGATGCTACGGGTGTCGGGTTAGCAGGTCTCTCTTTTTGTTCTTCTTTCTGTCCTTTTCTATTTCTTGTGGTTTGCTTCATTAGTACCTGTTAGCCTTTTCTTTTGTGCTTTGGTAGATAGTGTAGTGACCCTGATTGAGACTATGATAACACGACCAGTAGGACCATGATCTTGCATGTTGTTTAGGTAGAATTTTCTTAACTGTGATTGTTGGGGGGTTGACCTAGAAGAAGTGCGATCGACTTTAAATTTCGGGATAGAATTTTCTAACGAGGATATGCTTGTCATTACCCCATTTCCAGGGTAGGATATATTTTTAATTTTTAATTTGGTAAATTATGTATTGATCATAAATATTTGTATTAATATTTAATTAGATGCATGTATTTATTTTTATTAGTTTTTTTTAGAGTTTTGGCTAGTCTGGACCCATGTCAGACCCTAGTGGACCCTTGTCAGACCCAACCAACACCCTTGTCAGACTTATTTATTGGTTTAGAGTAGTTATTTGTATTCTAATTAGTTAGTTGGAGTGATTAGGATTTAGTTAGAATGCATTCGGAACCCCAAACCCAAACCCTAATTAGCATGACTTAAGTTGAGGGGTATTTTGGTCTTTGTACCTAACCACTAACCCTAACCCTACTTCTATTACATGCCCCCCCTTCCTTCCCATTTCCTTCTTCATTTTTCCACTCTCCATTCTCTTTCCTTACTTCCTTCCTTTACTTCTTCCATTTCCAAGTAAGTATTCTCACATTCCCTCTCTTCCTTCACTTACTTCCTTCTTTAATGCTAACCCTAACCCTTTATTTTCCTTTAACCTAGTTGTGTAGGAGTTACTTTGGGAGTAGAGCTTGGATTTGGGAGATTGGGAGCTAGTTTGGAGCTTTTAGGGCTTTTTGGAGACTTTGGCCTTGGGATTCCAACTTCCAAGAGGTAAACCCTAACTTTCCTCAAAGTGATTACTCTAATATAGTGTAGTTAGTAGTTTAAAACCTTTCTAGACCTTAGAGCTACCCATGGGAGGAAGTTGGAGCTTGTTTGGATGTGATTGGAGACTTGGCATAGGATTTTATGTCAATTTCGGGTAAAATATAAGATTGGCCCATTTTGGGTGTTGTCCTAGGTTAGATGGACCTAGGTAGACGTGCTTGGGTATCTTGAGGGTAGGTTTGTGTCTCCGTTCGGACACGCGAGGTTGTATCGCGAAGTTTTGGGCATTTCGGGTAATTTTGGAGTTTTTCCTTCGACATGGGTTCCACACACATGTAAAATTTTGCCATGGACCTAGAATCAGAGAGTTAGCATTTTTGTTAGATTCTAGACATCGATTAGAACTCGTGAGTAAATTTTAGGTCAATTCCGATTAGGTTTGGTATGCATTTCACGAGGTATCGCAAGCCGCACTCCACAAGTTTGTCGAAATGACCAAATGACAATTTTGACTTGGTTTCTAGGTTTCGGGCTTGTACGTAGGATTGGTTTAGCCTTGGGGAGTGTGTATTAGGGTTTTCGATTTTATATTTATATATATATATATATATGTATTTATATGTATGTGGGTGAGTGTGTGTGTTGGTGTGTTTATGAGTGCGTATGTGTATAGGTGTGGTATTGTGTGTTTGTGTGTGAGTGTATATATATATATATATATATATATATATATAAGTGTATATATTTATATATATATGTATAGTGTGTAGTGTGTATATATATAAATGGATAGGTGTATGTGTATATATATATATATGTATGTGTGAGAGTTGATATATATATATATATATATATATATATATATATATATATATATATATATATATATATATATATATATATATATATATATATATATACATGTATGTGAATGTGTAAGTGTGTATATCTATAGATATATGTATATGTATATGTATATGTATATGTATATGTATATGTATATGTGTGTGTGTGTGTGTGTGTATATATATATATGTGTGTGTGTGAGAGCTTATTTATATATATATATATATATATATATATATATATATATATATATATATATATGTGTGTGTGTGAGAGCTTATTTATATATATATATATATATATATATATATATATATATATATATATATATATATATATATGTGTGTGTGTGTGTGTGTGTGTGTGTGTGTAGTGTGTGTGAGTGTCGAGGTGAGTGAGTGAGTGAGTGAGTGAGTGAGTGAATAAGTGAGGTAGAGGGAGCAGCAGCAGCAACAGCATGTAGGAGCAGCAGCAGCAGCAGTAGGTAATAGCAGCAGCTGCAACAAGTAGGTAGTAGCAGCAGCAGCAGGTAGTAGCAACAGCAGTTGAGTGATATATATATATATATATATATATATATATATATATATATATATATATATATATATATATATATATATATATATATATATATGTAGATATATATATACTAGTATAGATAAGTATATATATATAGGTTAGTTAGTGAGATGAGAAGGGTAAGGTAAGGTATCTCAATACCTTGAGATATCAAGGTATTAAGGTAAGTTGAGGCGAGTTTATGGGTTTAATAGCTTAATGAGCTAGTTTTGACCTAGAATTTTAGGGGTGCCCTAGTTTGATCTAGAGTTGACCATAGTTGACCCGGTTGACCGACAAAGTCAACCTTTGACCTAATTAAGGCCTAGAGTTGACTTTTTGGACCCCCGGGTTGACTTTTTGATCCAGATTTCACCGGTTTGACCCGTTTGACCTATAAAAACCCTAGAAGCTTGGTTTTAGTTAGTTTATATCTGTATAACCCTTTAGAACCCCGTTTAACCTTGCTTTTCGTAATAGGTCCTTGTGACTCCAGTTCGGACCTCGATACTCGCCAGTTGCTCAGGACGTCAGACGAGTACATTTTCTAATAGTTTTTATTATCTGATAATTATTATGATTCAACTTTTAGTATAGTATTATCTAATTTTCTAGCACGACACTGACTAGTATTTCTGGATTCATTTACTTACGATACGTATATTTCATGTTTCTGGCCTCTATTTCTGGAATCACCTACTAGCATCACATCAGGACTCACTACAGGCATCACTCATGTTTCTGGCTGGACTCATATGTATTTTACGTGTCAGATCTTGGATTCACTTGTGCTAGTCGGGGTAGGAAAATACTCGAGTAGATATATAAATATTCCCAAATCTGGAATCACTCCCTCTGGTCTAATCTGGAATGATAGCAGCCGCACACCCAGTGTGCGGTGAGCCGTACTTACCCCTAGCCGTTTACATGTCGAAACAGGTATTCAGAGACACTAGTTCATTCTTTCTTGTCTGGACTCACTTACACTTCTTGACTAGTCTCACTTATACTTTATGGATTGGACTCATTATATTTAATCTTGCTGGACTCACTTCACATTATTGTGCACACACTTGCTCTTAGTTTAGATTTCTTGTATCCTGCAGTCATTATTATCTTGCTTCTAATTTTCATGCATCTTTACCTTTATGCACTAGTTGATAGATATATATATATATATATAAATATATATATATATATATAAATATATATATATAAATATAAATATATATATATATATATATATATATTTTCTTGTTCATACTTCATTTCCTTCACCTTGTGCTACTTGGTACAACTGTTTTATAGTTTTTATCATTTAACTGGAACTGCAGTTAGAGGTGTACTTTCTCCAATCCTGACTAGATATATTTTTCAGAGGATCCGGAAGATTGGTGTCCGACGTTTTATGGACCTCCGCCTGTCGAGGGTGCATACAGGGACCCCCTAGTTCAGGAGTGATTTTCGGGTTGGTAGCCGGGATCACTAGGACCTCAGTTGTATTTATTAGCTTTTGGTACCGGATTTGTCCCCGACTTTTGGTTTGAGACTTTGTAATGTATTTGATTCAGGATATTGTTGTTATTATTATTATTGTTGCTATCTTAGTAGTAGTTGTTGTTTAGACTTTTTGTTATCTTATCGTGCTTAGATCTTGATTGAGTATCTGTATTATATTTATCATATTGTTCCTCCTTTTGGAGTTGAGATCTTGGCAGGTACCTATATTGTTGTGTGAGATTGTTACCTAGATAGTAGACCTTGACAACGTTATACCGCCGATACTGCGGCGTAGGCTGGACGTACCCACGACTCATGCCCGATTTTTCGGGTATGGGTCATGACATCATTGTTCCAGCAAGGAAAAGGGCAGACAAACTCATCATCTTTGGCAGTATGGAAAGTACCCAATCCTCCATCCCAGAAAAACTTGAGCCAGAACTCGATACCGACAAAAAACTACTTCACTGGTACAGTTCTCAAACCAAGCTCCTCATCCAGAAGATAGGATACGATCTGAAAGCCGCTAGGGGCTCGAACCACGACAAAGGCCGACGACTGCCTCTGCGTCTATAGGCTCTTGCAGGCAAGCCCGAGGATTACTACCATAAGACCAAGCATGGCTTATAGTACGTCACTGTTCGCTATTAATAGAGTTCTTACAAAATTTGTATTTAAGCAACGAAAAAAGAGTAGAAAGAATCCTAAACAGAATTATCTGAGTGCAATATTTTTATTTGGGGTGTGATGATGGATAAAGAGTGCTGTGGCGGCTCCTTTACTCAGTTGACGATCTGATGCAGGGTAAGGAAGCTTATGTTCTCTCTTTGCTTGTCTCGGTATGCTTTCTCTCTGTGTTGGGCGACCCATGTTTCTCTGTTATCTGGGCATGCCATCCGGGTATTTATAGTCATTCTTGGGCGGACATATATTGGGCTGCATGGATGCTAGAGGGTGTCATGTGTGTGTCCTTAATAGGTTGCAACTGTAACCGTGAGCAGGCCAGGCTGTCACGTGGGCGCTTATTGGGATCTTCTGTTGCTGAAGATCTGGGTGGTTCTCGTCCTTTATGGACGTGACTTGGTCAGCTTGACACATAGTCCGCACTTGGTTGGAGAGAATCACTCTTGTCGTAACATCAATATTTGGTCTTCATGGAGTCTGAAATACATATGGCCAGAGATACATGGGACGCATGGAGTCTGGCACGTCTGGGGCCAGAGACGCATAAAAAGCTTAGAGCGTGGGACACAAGGGGCCAGGGATGCATTGGACGCATGGAGTCTGGAACCTATGGGGCTAGAGACGCATGTAGCCGCATAGAGTCTGGGACGTATGAAGCCAGAGACGAATGCGATCGCATAGAGCCTGAGATGTATGGGGCCAGAGATGCATGGGACTGCATAGATTCTGAGATGCATGGGGCCAGAGGCGCATTGGACGCGTGGAGTCAGGGACGCATGGTGCCATAGACGTATAGGACCGCATGGAGTCTGCAACGCATGGGACGAGAGACGCATAGGACCGCATGGAACCTGGGATGCATGGGGCCAGTTGTGTTATGCACGTGGTGATGCACATACATCGAGAGTAAAGTTTTGTGCTGATGCGAGACTTCTATCGTTTAGTGTGTTCAAGTCTTTTGAGGCATTCAAAAAATCTTTTTTGTCAGAATTTTATGTTAGAGAAGTTCTTGTTGCTAGGATACTACGTCAGGTCCATCTGCAACCAAAGCTATTTTGGTTGATTGGGATGCATGAATGTCGTCTTTCTGGGATATAGGGTAACTCTGCGGCTTGATCTCTTCTGTGCTTTACTTTAGGGCGCATGGTTGTTGGACACATGGATGTATATTTTCTATGCTTCTACATGACCTCCTTCAAAATTTTTATACTAACAAGTTTGAAATACTTTGAATAAGAAGCATGGAGGAAAAAGCACTTTTTTTGCATGGATATTGTGTCATATAGACGAGTCTTTGCCAGGCTGTCAAATCTCTATTTAATACAGGATTCGGCTTAATCCTTGAGTGGATTTCTTGGGTATTGTGCTCGAGGTAGTACAATACTACAGTTGTCAAGGATGTCCCACTGGGGGAACTTTGGTGGACCTATTACTTATTGTGCACTTGAGTGCAAGTAATAGATTCGAAACAGGCCTTGCCAGAGGTAATATGGACGTGGCAAGTTTGGTGGACTTAACACCATTGACGCACTTAGAGTTAAGTATGGGTGCTAAGTATAAACGACGATCAATATCATAGGTAATATGGATATGATAATCGATAGTCAAGTAGGGAGGTTTGCTCAGAGGTAAGAAGGACATAGCAAACCCTACTGGAGAGAATATGAGGAAGACAGCTCAGAGGTAACGTGGACGTGAGCTAATCGATGGACATACCGAGAGGTTAGGTACGATCTTGGTATTCTTGTGGAAGAAAGAGGAAATGAGCTAGAGGTAATATGGACATGGATATTTTCTTTGGGTGGGTAACATGGGCAGCTCATAGTTCAGAGCTAATATGGACGTGGACCATTTGCTTCCATTGAGAAATTCCTACTGGGAGATTTTTTGTGGACCTATTACTTCTTGCGCATGAGAGTGCAAGTAATAAGTTTGAGATGAAACCATATCAGAGGTAATGTGGACGTGATAGATTTTGTGGACCGATTACTTATTGCGTATCTGAGTGTAAGTAATCGATTTAAAATAAGCCCTACCAGAGGTGATATAGACGTGGCAGCTTTTGTGGACTTAACACCACTGGTATACCTTGATAAGTACGGGTGATAAATGGAGAAGACAACTGATATAAAAGGTAATATAGACGTTATAATCGATAGCCAAGACCCAGAAGGTTTGCTCAGATGTAATATCGACATGGTAAACTCAGTCGAGGGAGGAATGTTAGGACAGTAGTTCAAAGGTAATATGAATGTAAACCAATGTCCGAGAAAATTATTGAGGAGTGATTTACTGGGTGTGGTCTATCCGAGAATGAAGATAGACTTGAGGATTGCTCCGCTAGAGTCTAAGAAGACTGATTTTTGGGTGGTCCAAGCGGGAGTGTGCCAGTGGAGTTGAGGACTGCTCTGTTGGAAAGTCTTTGAGGATCCATCATCTGTTGCGTATCCAGAACTCTTGGATAAAGATAATGGATTTTACAGAAAGTTGTAAATAAGGGGAAATATTGTACATGGGCACTTGCTGGGGATGAAGAACCATGGGTGTAAAGACTGTATATCTTGATTGCCTAGCTGGGGATAAGGCGAGTACAAGTCTATCTGAGACATAGTACTTTTTTAGGAACTTGTTATTGATAGGCATCATGCGCAAGTCGCCGTTGGGTTTCGAGAGCCAGTAGGCGCCGTTAGAGAATACCGATTCTACGACGAACGAGCCTTCCCATTTGTGTCAGAATTTGTCGGTCGTTTTATGGGTTATAACTATCATCCTCCTTACGGTCAAGATAAGATCACCCACTTGGTAGGTCCTCTTCTTCACCCGTTTGTTGAAGGCTCCCGAGAGAATGCGATGCTGAGCTAAGAGATATTTATCGTCGAGTGCTTCTAACTCTTCTAGTCGTCGACGGTGATTGTCATCGATGGTTAATTGGTTGGAGAGAGCTACTCAGAGTGAAGGGATTTGGATCTCGAGCGGGAGGACCGCTTCACTTTCATACACCAGAGAGAAAGGCGTATTGCCAGTAGTTGTTTGGACCGTTGTACGGTAGTCCCAGAGACATTCACCCAGCTTCTTATTCCAGTCGCATTTGTTGCATGACACAAACTTTTTGAGAAGTTTTTTGATGGTCTTATTGAATGCTTCCGCTAGACCATTTGTAGCTGGGTTGTAGACCGTTGAGGCTATATTCTGAATTCGATTTTTGTCGCAAAATTGGTAAAAAATGTGACTTGCAAACTATGGACCATTGTCATGGATGATCCTTTATTGCAAGCCAGAGCGGTATATGACGTGATACTTGATGAAGCTGATCAAGTTTGATGTCTTGACTTCAGCGAGTGGTGCGGCTTCCGCCCACTTGGATAAGTAGTCGGTAAGGGCGAGGATAAACCGATGTCCCTTAGACGAAGGCAGAGTGATCGGCCCTATGATATCCATTTCCCAGGCTTCGAATGGCCAAGACACCATGGTCGGGTACAGAAACTCCGAGGGTTGGTGTATGAAGTCAGCATTGATTTGGAACGCTTGGAACTTTTTTGTGTAGTCAATAACAACTGCTACCATTGTCGGCCAATAGTAACCCATTCTATGGAGGCGGTCCTATAGCTTGGGCCCTAGCTGATGGGCACCATAAACCCCATCGTGAGCCTCACGGAGAGCCAGCTTCGCTTCTGCATTTAATAGGCATCATAGCAGAAGACCGTCATAGGAGCGGCGATACACCATTTTGGTAGCCGTATCATAATAGAACCGGAGGGAACGCCTTCTTTTCGAAGTGGCTTCCTTTGGGTTCTCGGGAAGAATTTTATAGACTGCACAGTCGATGAATGGAACACTCCAGTCTTGTGAGTCAGAGCTCGTCTCTACTGAGTAGCTTAGGCACTGATAGAGGTTTTTCTTCGGGAAGACCAGCTCTCGACCGATCACAGTGATCAGTTCATGAGTATTGATCGGAACAAAAAAAGAGGCTGCGAGTTCGGCTAGGGCGTCCGCCTCTCCATTTTGCAATCGAGGGACGTGCTCTATGAAGAACCCCTCGAAGGTCGTGATTAATCCAAGTGCGACTTGATAGTTGAGAATCAAGTCCTCGTTCCAGGCTTCGTATACTCCTCGGATTTGGTTGATTATTATTTTAGAATCGCTGTAGGCTTCCAGTTGGTCAACTCCCACTTATTTAGCAAATTAGATTCAATGATGAGAACGTTATACTCTGCCACATTGTTGGAGCTTGGCTCAGTGAGGGAGTAGTGGCGGTTGATAACCAGATCATATAGAGAGATTAACACTATCCTGACTCTAGCGACGATACTACCTTTGGACCCTGTTCTTGAAGCATCGTTGAAGAACATTCTCCAAACAGCTTCTATTTTCGTTACGATATTGGAGTCTGCGACTTCGTCGGGGATCTCCTTGTAGAGTTTAGAAGTTTTTGGCACCGGGTGGCCTGCATGGAAATCTGCCAACGTTTGACCTTTGATCGCCTTCTATGGAACGAATACCATATCGTATAGTGACAACAATATTTGTCATAACATGTACCCGGTGTAGAGGCACAAGTAGTGAACAACGTCCATCCTACGCCGCAACATCGATGATAGAATACTATTTGGATAAACTATACTATCTAGCAAATGATCATCAAGATATATAATGCCACCAATAAAATATGAATACTCAATCACTGAACTATAAGATGGAACAACGCACGGATATGATATAAAGAACTAGAGAGTCAAAATATAACTCACGAGACAAAGATAAAATCCTATGAGTCTCAAATGTAATAAAATACTAACAGTCAAAGTTGGAGACAAATTCAGTACAAAATAACCTATCTACTGAGCTATAGGTAAAGTATCGTCTGTCTCAAACGAGATGAGTCCCTCCTGAGCCACTATCTCTAGCTCTAAGCCAACTACGTCCTGAGGCCCGTAGTGAGTGGGATACCACTCCTCAGTGTCATCTGAGAAAATATATATCCAGTCAGGATTGGAGCAAAGTACACCTCTCACAACCGTTCCAATAAATGATAAAAAGTATGTAGCAGTAAATAGAGAGCATATAAAAGATGAATAGGCATGGTAGAAATATACATGAATGCGATAAATACATACAAGTGGTACGGACATCATATATGGAAATAAGGAGATATAACTATCTAAGTGAGTGAGTACTAGTTAGAACATGTAATCGGCTTGGGTAATACTCAAGAACCACGGGCCTGGTTAATCATACGTGCGGTGTACAAGTAACACTATATAAGAAAAATAAGAACTACGGGGTATGATCACATATCTACACTAAATACTTTTCGCCCCCAACTGGTATAATGGATCCAACTATGACACGCTATGGCACGAGATTTCATGAGAAGGGAGCTAATCTTCTCATAAATCGGTGTCCATACATGTACACGAACAACGGGGCTCATATAAAGAATATACCAGGAATAATATATCATGACGAGATCCAAGAATACCAATCTGTGTAACCAAGTGTCAAAAAAATCAAGGATATCTACACTAAATACAAGAAACATAGAGGATATTATAAACAAAAAACTATCAGAGAATGTACTCGTTTGGAATCTGGTAAATAGTATCAAAGATGTACGAATCGGTGCCTCGGAGACCTAAATATGGAATATTACATCAATACAAGGTTTTGAAATAAAAATAAGTTAAACTAGTCCATTTCTAGGTCATTAGGCCAAGTCTAAGTCAAAACAGTCAAACTATGTCAAACTAGTCAAACTTGGTCAAACTAACTATTTCTAGGTTTTATGAGTCCATCTCTAGGTTATTTGGTCCATATGCTATGTATCAAGCTATACTAGCTATATTAGGATACTAGAGTATCAACACTATATAGTATCACAAGATACACAATATCATAACTTAACTTACTGATTTTATCTTACTATTTACTAACATACACTAACAGTTAACAACATATACTAATACCTAAACAACTAACTAATAACATAAACAATACTAAAAATAACTAAACTATCTAACATGATGCTGCTAACATGTAATCCTAGTCTCAGACTTTAGTTGTTGCTTCCTGCAACAAGCTAGAACTGCTGCCATCATGCACTCCCTTAATCATCAGGCAACCACCACATGCTGTCAATGCATCCCTCCTTGATGCATCCAAATCCGACCCTCTAATTTTGTACCCCTACCCTGGACAACCTGAAACACCAAGTTTCTTCTTACTGCAATACCAACTACCCGTACAACTCCTAAACACCCAACACAGGTCCTAATGCCTGTAGCAACCTGAGCTCAACTTTAATGGCCACCATGCCTGCAGATATGAAACTAAGCTCCCCATTCTTCTTACTGTACTGCAGATGATCCAGACCCGACTGCAACAATACTTATTGTACAACAGTTGTTGTACCCCTAACTGCAACCTGCAGTTCACCCTCTCTTCATACCAGACTGGACCCTCATAGCTTCCAGGTTTCCTCTTATCAACACACACTCAACACTAGACACAACACTAATCACTAAGACACATCACTCACCTATTCAAAATATATACTCTATATAATCACTGCACAATATCCCCCCACAATCTATACATGAACATGAACAATGGTACACCACACATACCAAACCTATGACACAAAACCAACTATATGGTATCACCATCAAACACCTAGTGTGCATCATACTATGGTACATCATAAACCTATGATACTCTCTACTAATATCAATCTAAAATAGATATAAACACTACTAACGAGAGTATTAAACATTTAATCAAACACGTGGAGTGCATCATACCCGTATCACACTCATTCTATGATACGCTTGCGATAATACCAAATGCACCACTAATGGTGTGAGAAAGCCTAGAAGCATACTTATAAGCAATATAAAGTGTTAGCTACTCATCTATGTGTTCGTGTCATAATATAACATGTGCAAACCCCCGTCTCAAAGAAAAATCTCCTAAATCATCCCGTATCACTAAATTGCCATGATACGGCCTACTCGTATCCAATTATGGACACGAAACTAGTCTCACACAAACAAATACATGTCAATTTGGTCAACTAGATCCATTGACAAATACATGGTGCACAATCTTGGATTTCCCTCAAATTGGGCACAAAATATATCATAACATTCATAATAGGGGTCCCTAGTAGTCAATTCTCCTTCCTATAGGTATTCCTAACACATGGAAGGGTTCCTAATGATTAAACTACAGATTTAGAGTCTAATTAGAAGGGAAATTCTGAATTGTATCTATTGGAAGATGGATTTCTAATACAAATCTCCAATTGGACACAAAGAGCCCTCAACTTCTGTAATCTCCTCCTCCATGATGCTCCTTGTCTCCTTCTTCCTTCTAGAGCTTCTAATGATAAAGAATGAGAGTAATTATAAGTGATTTGGTAGAAAATTGGTGGAGGGATGGGTTGAATTGGGAAAGAACACTAAGTGGAAAGCGATTGGAATAAAATGAGAGGGAGGAGAGAGAATCTTCCCTCTCTATAGGGGTCGGCCACTTACCCTTTCCCCAACCAATGGTACAAAGATCCAAATACCCCTATTGGATTATCATGAAAAAAATTATTAAGGAAGGAAGGTTCTAATCCTAATGGTTTGATTAATCAAATCACTAACTTAAAAAATTGGACTAGTTATTGGGCTCAAGTCTAACTAAAATAAATATTGGCCCATGAGTCAAGTTTTGTCTAATTAGGTCTACTAACACAACTCTAAAAATATAATGCAACATCTAACAATAAATAAATAATACTATAAATAAATATACAACATGCACAAATTATAAAATGACCAAAATATCCTTTCCTAGAAAATATGGTAGTGACAGTATTATCCATGTGGCTAAGAGAGAGTTGAGTACTCCAGGTTTTGTCATGAGAACCCTGGGGGAATTAAGTTGTGAGATCACATGGATGATTTGTCCTACCACGTAATGTCAGGTTTTCTGGATGAAGAAGACTAGAGTAAGGCACTCCTTCTCGATGGGGTTGTACCTGTGCTCTGCGTCGGCTAACATCCTACTGAGATAGTAGATGGCCTGTTCGTGACCTGTGTCACTTTTTTGGTCTACCAGAGCGCCGAGGAAGTGACCCATTGCTCATACATATAGCAGGAATGGTCTTCCTACCATGGGGGCTACCAGTACTGGGGGATGCTTAAGGTACTCCTTGATTTTGTCGAAAGTAAGTTGGCATTCTTCATTCTAGACAAAGGCGACTCCCTTCTTCATAAGCTAAGTGAACGGCTGGCAATATCCAGAGAGGTTTGATATAAACCTCCTGATATAGGCCAGTCTTTCTTGAAGGCCACAAAGTTCTCTGTGGTTTTTCGGTGGACGTATTTCAAGGATCGCTTTGGTCTTGTCAGGGTCTACGTGGATACCCTTCGAAGTTAGGATAAAACTCAGGAATTTGTCGTTGGATACTCCTAAGAATGATTTGGTAGGGTTCATCTTGAGCAGGTGCGTACACATGAGGTCAAACACTGTCTTCAAGTCCCTGAGGTGATCATCTTTGAAGTGACTCTTAACGACGATGTCATCAACGTAACACTCGACCGTTTTGCATAGATTCTCACAGAAGATGGTGCTCATAGCTCACTGGTATGTAGCACCCGTATTCTTCAGACCGAAGGACATGACTGTGTATTAGTATACTCCTATCAGCGTATCATTATTTCTTTGATCTAAAGGGGGAATTCATCCTTAGACAGATCACATTTACATCACGAAAGTCAATGCAGATCCGGATCTTTCCGTTATTTTTAAAGGTGGACACGATATTGGCTACCCAATCTGGATGTTGTTTTTCGCGAATAAAGCCACTAGCTATCAGTTTGTTGACTTCAGCTTCGATGGCGTTCATAATGTTTGGTAGGAACTGTCATTGCTGTTGCTTGACAGGCTTAGTGTTTGGCGAGATGTTGAGCTTGTGGAACACGATTTGGGGGTCTAGTCCCGGCATGTCTTCGTAGCTCCAAGCAAAGACATCAATTTATTCCTTGATAAGCTGTAGCAGGGATTGTCAATCCTCCTCAGTTAAACTCTTGTTGATAAAAATAGGTTTAGGGGAGGATTCGTCACCCAGATTGACTTGTACGACTTCGTCCATGGTAGGAGGTTCTTGTTGTTTGAACCGTATCTTCCATTGTGCGTCTAGATGTTGGGCCCTCAGTTCTACTTGAAAGAGTTCTGGTGGATCCTCATCGTCTTCCTCAGGGTCAGATAACACCATGTTGGCAGACAACGTTTGCTTGAGCATCTCCCCGATACTGACGTCAAAGTCCCAAAAGAAAGGCTCTGAAGAGTGAGAGTGTAACTTATATTCTTCATCCGAACCTTCGGGGGTTGTGGGATACGTAATGTATCCTAAGCCATGCTTGGTCTTATGGTAGTAATCCTCAGATTTGTCAACTAGAGTGGTGAGGCATACGGGTAGACGTCGACCATTGCCGCAATTCAGACCTCGATTACTTTTAAGATCATAACCATCTTCTAGATTATATGTTTGGCTTGACCACTAAACCGATAGAGTTGTATTTTGACGGTATCGGGTTCTGGCTCTTGTTCCTTCGGGATGAAGGACCGGGGGCATTCAACCCTGCCAAAGATGATGGGTTTGTCTCCCCTCCTCATTGCTGGAACCATAAAGTAGGAACCTTAGCTAGGGAGCATCTGGTTTACTGCATAGGTAGTAGTCACCTGTGACTGCAAAAGCAGGCATAGACCGTGCTCTATGGAATAGAGTGTGCTTATGTGTGCAGCTTCAGAGTAGTTCAAAGATAGATCTTTATTTACAAAATAAGGTATCTTTTCTTCAAGAATTAAATCGTCCAGAGAAGGAAAGTTTGCGTGAGCAACTACGTACTCCTCCAGCTCGTCCTTCCCGAGATCTACCTCCAGTATGAGCGATGACTTTGGAGGTTTCCGACACAGCTTTACTACCAGAGGCTTGGACATTGTAGGAGGCAGCGGAGCATCCTTCAGAGGTTGAATCTTCCTGTGAAGGCGAATGACTAGAGGTTCGAACGTGGTGGATGGTGATGGACCTTCTTTCGACGATCGATTCGTCCTAAGAAAGCGGACGACCAAAGGTTCAGGTGCCTTCTTGTGTAGTTTTACGACAAGGAGAGAGGTTGGGTCGGGAGAACGTGCCTTTAGACAGACTCTCAAGGTCTCTCTGGTGTTGTCCCAGCCTCTGCCTCATCGTCGATGTTATTGCCACCTACATCTTGGTAGACTTGTTTGTAAAGGATCGAATCAGAGTAATATGCTTTGATCCCTTTGAACGGATTGACATCAGCAAACTCTGTTTTGACCGTGCCGTATTCGTCGATGTAATTCAGGCACTGGTATAGGGTCGACGACACGATCATATAATAATGTATTCATGGGCGTCCGAGCAAGACGTTGTAGGATACATCTACATCAATGACATAACAAGTGACCTCTATTTTTAAGTCACCAATCTGGCATTTCAGGTGAATCTTGCCCAGAGGGTAGCTCCTTCCACGTTGAAGCCATTGATGGCAGTATTGGTGGCTGCCAAGCGATGCATCTGAATACAAAAGGTCTGAAGCATACTCCATATAATGATTTTGATTGACGAACTGGGATCTATGTACATCCGGTCCACCTTGATGGCACCAATATGCCCTGTGTAATACAGGGAATGATTATGACGGTTATTCCTTAGCTGCATGTCCTGCTGCAACAATGGAATATTGGGTATTACCACCATCACATAGTTGCAGTGGAGGCATGCGGCTGGATCATCAGCTGGCGGCTTGACCTACGCCAGGTAGATGTCAGCATTCTGTAATGTGAGTGTCTTTGGAGAGTCGGGGAAGCTCGAATAGAGACAAAATTTCTGGAGTATTGGCGAACTGGGCCAAGATATCAAAGTTATAGGGCTTCTCCAGCCCCTGGGCTGTGTCTTTACACAATGGTTTATCGAAACGAGTATCTTTCTGCTTGGACTTATCCGTTGCTAGAGGCTGGGATGGACCCAGATCAGAGACTGCGGGTATGACTATTGGAAGTGCACCATTATTAGGGATGTCGTACTCTCGCTGGTATGCTAGGCCTGATCTTGTTGTTCCTGCTATAGCTTCCTCAGTTGGGAGAGGAATCATATAGCAGGATTTGGACTTCTTGCCCTTGGACTTGGTGACAGAAGATGTTGTCTGCTGCATCAATTCTGGAGTAAAATAGTGGTGAACCCAAATGACCTCCCCACGTAGCGTGGGGAGAGGTATCAGCCTGACCATTTGGTCATGAGCTAGCGAAAGATTGAAGACCTCCATCGTTTCCCTGGGAATTGGGATTACCCCAACCTAGGCTTCTGTAGCCGAAAAGTTATCGAACTGGAGCGATACCATATTAGCGACAACCGTTGTGTCATCGATATCCAAGGTGAGGGCCTTGGTGTCGAGCAGACCCTGGATGTACCGCTTCAGCGTTTAGCAGTCTCGCATCGCATGATGGGCGTAATAATGGTAGTTGCAGTACTTCGGTTATTTATTTCGGCTACCTCAAAAGGGCGTTTGATGTCGGGGAGTTGGAGCTTACCACCCTTCGTCAGTACGTCAAAGATGGGCATGACATCGTCATCTTCGAAGGAGTAAGTCTCCTTGGGCTTTAAAACCTCAACTGGCTTTTTTCTCGGGCTTCTTAGTTACGTTGGCCACCAAGGCCTGCTTTCCATTTCCATCGCGACTATTGTTGCCGCTATTGTTGTTAGGTAGTTTTTCCCTATCATCGATAATAGGGATCTGTATTCCTAAGAGCCGGGCGTCCTTGACTTCCTTCTTAGTGCTGAAAGCATTTATGATGAACGTCGTCCAGTCTTTAATCTGATTGTCGTCCATCCATAGGTTGATTGTTGAAAGTAAGTTTTTGTGCCACATATCCATCAATGTCTACTCGGGATTGCCTGGGGGCAACCTCAGCACTACTTGTCGAAAATGCTCGATATAATTTTAGGCGAGATCCCTTTCCCCTTGGCTAACATCCATCAGGGAGGACATCGTTATGTCGCTTCCTCCGTCATTGAATCTTTTGAGAAAAAGATTCTTGAGGTCGTCAAACGACGAGATGTAGTTATCTTGTAGGCTGCAAAACCAGTCGAATGCTACCCCGGACAATGTCCCCACAAAGAGATTAATAAGGAGTGCATCACTGCGAGGTAGGTGCCCTGTTGCAGTCTCAAAGTAGCTCATGTATTGACAGGGGAAATTTTTCTTGTCGAATGAGTTCAAGTTGAAGGGCTTATACTTGGGCGGGTACGACACATCCCTTCACTCGCAGGGTATGGTTATCGTATCCTGAGCTCGCGTAGTGAGTCCGAGTATCCATAGAATCTAGGCGAGCCCAGAGTTCCCGGACTTTCCTTATTGCTTCTCTCGCTTCGTCTTCGGCGGAAGGAAAAGATGAGATAAGAAGAGGATAATTACCACCTATGGGCGTAGTGGTTGCGTCGGAGTCTGCGTTAGTCCCAGGATCCAAGCTGGATTATCCAGAATCCCTTGCTCGTTGGGAAGCCATATTTGCTTTAATTTCTAGCATTGCCTGAGTCAAAGCTTGCATTGATGAACTCACCATCTGCATCATGGCCTCAAGAGCCTCGAGGCATTGTCGGTCGCTGGGGACTTCGTGATCATCCCCTGTCATGTATACAGCCCTCATATAGGGAGAGATGAATGGGGCAGTGGATGACGCACTTTCTGTCTCAGATTCTTGCCCAAAGTAGTCATCAGGTAGCATTACCTCCTCCTCGAGTTCGGAGAGAATACTACCCCCGCGTAGGAGGCTACGTCATCTTGACAAGGGTGGCCACCCCAAGGGACATCTGAGTCTGTTCCTTGGAAATCTTCGCCTTCTCGAAATGCCGGGTTATTGTATAGGTTCGGGGGATCACTACCCCCATCTTGTGCAACCCTTATGGGTTATGAGGAAGAACTACCTCCAACGGCTGATAGCTTTTTCTTCGAGAGGGTACCATGGAAAATATCTTCCGTAGGCCCCGTTGTTGGTCCTCCTAGTAGTCGCCTTCTCGATGTGCTGGTTGAGAGTGACGGACTGGAGGTGCTGGGCTTCCTTTCTAGCACGGTGGAAGGGTCCTTCTGAGTAGAGTAATATGAGGCGAATGGTAGTTCCTCCTCCTCTGGTGTTTGTACCCGATTTCTGGGTTATCGTCGGCTAGGTGCCTTCGGATGCAGTCGTTGGAATGCCGACTGCCTGTTTGTTGGCACAAATGTTTTAGCATAGTAACAGTTGATGATGATGTTGGCATAGGGGTATCCTGGAGGGGACACCTCAAATGTCATAGTTGCTTCCCTCGCTTTGCGCTTGTGGTTGAGCATGCTGCGCAAATCAAGAGAGGGATGATCTACCTTTACACCCTTGTTATGAGCCCAGGTATACCAAGCACATGGGTGTATAGGTATTTCTTTTTCTCCCTGATCTAGGTTTCATACAATAACTTTCCTAGATTGTCAATGGAAGACTTTTAAGATGGACCCTGTCCATTTTCTGCTGTGGGCTGGAAGCACGGGGCGGCCTTATATAACTTTCCATCAGGGGCCCGCATAACTGTTAGCGGTGCCCCTGACGGTCAGCCAAATGGACAGTTGCTTGAGCTTGACGAGATCGTACTTCCCTAGACTTATTCGACTTAGCATGCGCTGGTACGTAGTACGAAGATTCCAAGTTTTGATTTTCCTCAAAACGGCGCATGGGAGCACGGCCGAATGAGATTTTGTCAAAGACAGAGCTTCTAGGGTGTAAGAGGCAGCTAAGCTGGAAGTTGCATACTGCTTTCTTCTCTGAATCCTTCGTTGTAGCCACATGGGCTGTACATCAACCCCGAATTCCTTGGCATGGTATTATTTTCTTTTGCTAGAGTTCGGGTACTGAGCATTCTCCTTTTCAGGCCAGGAGGCCGCATGAGCGGGGACAGCTAGTGTGGACGCATGTTGCGCGTCTTCAGTATCAGAGAGAGAGAGACAGGGAGCACATGCTCCGTAGTTGGATGAGGTGCAGTGGCCTTTGCAACCCACATCCTGTGGGTCTTCTGGTGCGAAGCACCCTTCTTGTTGGAAGGGGCTGCCGCATAAGCAGTGGACGCATAATGTGTGGTCCCTGAGGCAGAGAGAGAAATGGGGAGCGCATGCTCCACAGTTTGGTGAGGCACAACGGCCTTTGCAACCCATGTCCTGCAAATCTTCTTAGGCTTTGCTAGCCTTGGAGAAGGGCTAGCACTTCCCTCCGAGGGCATCTCCTCGAAATCTTGCTGGTCAAAGCGGACCGCCATCATTCTTTGAGTTGATCCGAGCTTGGCTGCGTCAAATTGTGTCATAAATTTCTTATCATATGAGAAAGAGGTCCCCAAAAGAGTCGTCATCTTATTCGCCATTAAATGATTTCTTGCAAACTTTGTATTTAAGGAACAAAAAAAGAGTATAAAGAATCATAAACAGAATTATCTAAGTACAATATTTTGATGTGGGATGTGACGATGGACAAAGAGCATTGTGGCGGCTTATTTACTCCGTTGACGATCCGATGCAGGGTGAGGAAGATTATTTTCTCTCTTTTCTTGTCTCAGAATGTTCTCTTTGTGTGTTGGACGACCCCTGTCTCTCTGCTCTCTGGGCATGCCACCCGGGTATATATAGTCATCATTGGACGCACATATGTTTGGTCGCATGGATGCTTGAGGGTGCCATGTGTGCCTCCTAAATAGGGTGCACTGTAACCGTGAGTGGGCCATGCTATCACGTAGGCGCTTGATGGGATCTTTTATTGTTGAAGATCTGGGTGGTTCTCGTCCTTTGTGGACGTGACTTGGTCAGCTTGACACATAGTCCGCACTTGGTTGGAGAGATTCACTCTTGTCGTTACAGCAAGATTTAGTCTTCATGGAGTCTAAAACACATATGGCTAGAGACGTATGGGACGCACAGAGTCTGGGACACCTAGGGCAAGAGACACATGGATCCTAGGACACATGGGGCTAGGGATGCATAGGACGCATGGAGTCTGGGATGCATGAGGCCAGAGACGCATGGAGCCGTATAGAGTCTTGGACGTATGAGGCAAAGATGCATGGGACCGCATGGATCTTGGGATGCATGGGGCCAGAGAAGTATGGGACCGCATGGAGTCTAGGACGCAGGGGGCCAAGAACGTATAGGACGCATGCAGTCTGTGACGCATGGTCCAGAGACGCATAGGACCACATGGAGTCTGGGATACATGGGGCTAGAGATGCATAGGATGGCATGGAACCTGGGACGCATGGGGCCAGTTGTGCTGTACAGGTGGTGCTACACATTCATCGAGAGTAAAGTTCTATGCTGACGTGAGACTTCTATCGTTTAGTGTGTTCAAGTCTTTTGAGGCATTCTGAAAATCTTTTTTGTCAGGATTCTGTGTCATAGACGTTCCTGTTGCTAGGATACTACTTTTTGGCCAAACTTGTTTTGGCTGATTGGGACACATGGATGTCGCCTTTTTGGGCCGTAGGGTGACTCTGCTGCCTGATATCTTTTGCGCTTTACTTTGGGGAGCATGGTTATTGGACACATGGATGCATATTTTATATGTTCTACATGACCCCCTTCAAAGTTTTCAAACTGACAAGTTTGAAATACTTTGAATAAGAAGCATGGAGAAAAAAGAACTTTTGATCAAATGGATATTGTGTCGCATGGACGAGTCTTTGCCAAGCTGTCAATTCTCCATTTAATGCAGGATTCAGCTCGATCCTTGAGAGAATTTCTTAGGTATTATGCTCGAGGAAGTACAACACCGCAGTTGTCAAGGATGTACCAGAGAGGGATCTTTGGTGGACCTATTACTTATTGTCCAACATGGTGTCACCTGACCCTAAGAAAGACGATAATGATCCACCTAAACTCTTTAAAGTAGAACCGTGGGCCCAAATCCTAAATGCACAATGGGAGATGCAGTTCAAACAACGAAAAACTTCCATGAGGACGAAGTCGTACAAATTGATCTGGGCGACGAATCCTCCCCTAAACCTATCTTCATCAGAATGAGTCTGTCCGATGGAGATCGAAAATCCCTGCTACAACTCGTCAGGGAATACATTAATATCTTTTTTGTGGAGTTACAAAGACATACCGAGACTAGACCACCAAATTGTGGTCCACAAACTCAATATATTACCGAAAGCTAATCCGGTCAAGCAACAGCAGCAGCAGTTCCGGCCGGACATCGTGAATGCCATCGAAGTTGAAATTAACAAATTGATAGCTAGTGGCTTTGTCCGCAAAAAATAACATCCGGATTGGGTGGCCAATATCGTGCCCATTATAAAAAGGAACAGGAAGATCCGGATCTGCATCAACTTCCATAATCTAAACGCGGCCTGCCCTAAGAACGAGTTTCCCCTTCCGATCACAGATATAATGATCGACAACACTTGTGGCTTTGAGCGCATGTCCTTCATGGAAAGATTCTCAGGGTACAATCAAATCAAGATATTTCCAGACAAAGAGAAGCATACATTGTTTCAAACATCGATAGGAGTATACTGCTACACAGTCATGCCCTTCGATTTGAAGAACGCATGTGCTACATTCCAGCGAGCTATGAGCACCATCTTTCGTGAGCATCTATGCAAGACAGTAGAGTGTTACGTTGATGATATCACAGTCAAGAGCCTCTCTAAAGATGATTACCTCAGAGACTTGAAGACTGTGTTCGACCTTATGTGTACGCACCAGCTCAAGATGAAGCCCACCAAATCTTTTCTAGGAGTCTCCAACGACAAGTTCCTAGATTTTGTCATAACTTTAAAGGGTATCCACGTAGAACCTAATAAGACTAAATCAATCCTTGAAATGTGCCTACCAACGAACCTCAGAAAACTTCATGGCCTCCTAAGAAGACTGTCATACATCAGGAGGTTCATACCAAACCTCTCTGGACGTTGTCAACCGTTCACTCAGCTTATGAAGAAGGGAGTCTCCTATGTTTGGAACTAAAAATGCCAGCGCACCTTCGACGACATCAGTGAGTATCTCATGAATACCCCTGTATTGGTGGCTTGCTTTGCTTGATTGCGTCCGGTTCAAGGTTATGGAAAGACCCTTCTTACTGTATGTGCGGGCAATGGATCACTCCTTCGGGGCTCTGCTTGCCCAAATAAGCGATACATATCACGAACATGCCATCTATTATCTCAGTAGAATGATGGCGGCGCAGAGCACATGTACAACCCCATTGAGAATGAGTGCCTCACTCCGGTCTTCGCCATTCAGAAGACTCAGTATTATGTGGCAGGAAAAACCATCCATGTGATATCGTGAGTTAATCCACTCAGGTTTCTTATGACTAAAACCGGAGTGCTCAACTCTCGCCTAGCCACATGGACAATACTGTTGTCACCATGCGACATGGTATTTGTTCCATAAAAGCTAGTCAAAGGACAAGCATTGGCAGATTTTCTTGCAGCCTAGCCTGTACCAAAAATCTCGAAGCTCAGCGAGGAGATCCCAAATAAAGTAATGGGCTCAAACATGGCCACAAATACAGAAGCCGTTTGGTGAATGTTCTTCGATGGTGGTTCAAGAACAGGACCCAAAGGTGATATTATCGCTGGCGTTGGGATAGTACTGATTTACCCACACGATCCGGTCATCAATCATGCTTACTCCCTCATAGAGCCATTTTCCAATAATGTGGCAGATTACAACGTCCTCGTCATCGACCTCCAACTCGCTAAAAAAGTGTGAGTTGAAGACTTGGAAGCCTACGATGATTCCAAGTTGAAAGCCAATCAAGTTGAGGTGAGTACGAAGTCCGGAATGAAGACTTGATTCCCTACAACCAAGCCGCACTCAGTATTATCTCCATATTCGAGGGGTTCTTCATAGAGCATGTCCCTCGACTATAAAATATCAAGACTGTGCCTTGGCGGGCCTCATAGCCTCTTTAACTGTACCGATCAATACTCAT
The DNA here is from genome assembly GCA_036927795.1 of Iris macrosiphon. NCBI lineage: Eukaryota > Viridiplantae > Streptophyta > Magnoliopsida > Asparagales > Iridaceae > Iris > Iris macrosiphon. The sequence goes on along the minus strand of JAYESA010000011.1, from coordinate 24,351,693 downwards.
AAACTGATCACCGTGGTCGGTCAAGAACTGGTTTGCCAGAAGAACAACCTCTATCTGTGCTTGAGCTGCTCAGTAGAGACAAGCATCGACTCACAAGACTGGAGACTCCCATTCATCGACTGCGCAGTCTATGGAATTCTTCCCGAGAATTTAATAGAAGCCACTTCTATCAGAAGACGTTCCTTCCGGTTCTATTACGATACGACTACCAAAATATTGTAGCGTCGTTCCTACGACGGTCTTCTTATGACGGTCTTCTGCTACGATGCCTATCAAATACAAAAGCGAAGCATGATCACCGTGAGGATCACGAGGGGGTTTGTGGTGCCCATCAGCCTGGACCCAAGCTACAGGACCATCTCCTGAGAATGGGTTACTATTGGCCGATAATGGTCGCAGATGTTGTCAACTACGCAAGAAAGTATGAAGCGTGTTAAATCTACGCTGACTTCATCTCCCAACCCTCGGAGTTCTAATACTCGTTCGTTGCATCTTGGCCGTTCAAAGTCTGGGGAATGGATATTATCAGGCCAATTAGTCCACCTTCGTCAAAGGGACATCGGTTCATCTTGGCTATTACCGACTACTTCTCCAAATGGGAGGAAGTAGTTCCACTCGATGAAGTCAAGACCTCAAACGTGATCCAGCTTCACCAAGCATCACGTCATATACCACTTCGTATTGCCATGGAGGATCATCCATGACATTGGTCCAAATTTTATAAGTCACATTTTTTATAGGTTTTGCGATAAAAACTGAATTCAGAATATAGCCTCAACAACCTGCAACCTAGCAGTAAATGGTCTGGAAGAAATATTCAATAAGACCCTTATAAAGCTATGCAAAAATTTTATGTCATCCAATAAGCACGACTGGAATGAGAAGCTGGGTGAATGTCTCTGAGCTTATCGAACAACGGTATGGATGCCAACTGGTAGCATGCCATTCTCCTTGGTCTATGGGAGCGAAGTGGTCCTCCCCCTCAAAATCCAAATTCTCTCGCTCCAAGTGGCTCTTTCCAACCGGCTAACTGTCAATGGCAATCACTGCTGACGGCTAGAAAAGTTAGAAGCACTTGATAAGAAGCGTCTCTTAGCTCAACAGCGCATTGAGCTGTACCAAGCTCGCCTCTTAGGAGCCTTCAACAAACGGGTCAAGAAGAGGACCTACCAAGTGGGTGACCTCGTCTTGACAGTAAGAAGGTCGATGGTTATGTCACACAAGACGAATTACAAGTTCCAACGCAAATGGAAAGGTCCATTCGTCGTAGCATCTGTATTCTCCAACAGAATATACCGACTGGCATAACCTAATGGTGACTTGCTTATGATGTCCATCAACGGCAAGTTCCTAAAAAAGTACTATGTCTAAGGCTTGGCGTGTACTTCTCTCTATCCCTATCCGGACAACAAAACTGTACAGGGTTTCTACTTTTTTTTGTTCATCCCTAGTGAGTTCTTATACATGATATTGTCCTTCCTCAATAAGACATTATCGTTATTTAGGAGTCCTAGATACAAAACAGATAATGGATCCTCAAAAGCTCTCCAGGGGACCAGTCCCCAGGTTCACCTGCACACTCCCTTAGGGACCATTCAAAAAACCAGTCTCGTTAGACGCTATCCATATCCATATTACCTCTGAGCTATCGGCCTAACGATCTCTCCAGCAGAGTAACTCTCAGGTCTATTTACATTCTCGGATAGACCACACTCTGAAAACTACCCCTCGGTGAGTTTTTCGGACATTGGTTCACGTCCATATTACCTCTGAACTACTGTCCTAATATTCCCCTTGGCCGAGTTTGCCATGTCCATATTACCTCTGAGCAAACCTTCCAGGATTGGCTATCGATTATCATGTCCACATTTACCAATGATATTGGTTGTCATCTCAACTTATCACCAGTGCTTAACTCTAAGTAAGCCAGCAGTATTAAGTCCACAAAACCTGCCACGTCCATATTACCTCTGGCAGGGCTTGTCTCAAACCTATTACTTGCACTCAGGTGCGTAAGAAGTAATGGGTCCACAAAACCTGCCACGTCCATATTACCTTTAGCGGGGCTTGTCTCAAACCTATTACTTGTACTCAGGTGAGCAAGAAGTAATGGGTCCACAAAATCTATCACGTCTATATTACCTCTGATAGGGTTTCGTCTCAAACTTATTACGTGCACTATCGTGCGCAAAAAGTAATAAGTCTACTAAAGATCCCCCAATGGGATGTCCTCGATGGAAGTAAACATTTTATGACCATATTATCTTTGAACTATGAGTTGCCCATGTTACCCATCCAAAGAAAACAGCTACGTCCATATTAACTCTGGCTCGTTTCCTTTTCCTTCTACAAAAATACCAGGATCGTACCTAACCTCTCTGTATGACTATCGATTAGCTCACATCTATGTTGCCTCTGAGCTATCGTCCTCACATCCTCCCAGTAGGGTTTTCCATGTCCTTCTTACCTCTGAGCAAATCTTTCTACTTGACTATCGATCATCACGTCCATATTACCTCTGATATCGCTCGTCGTCTAAACTTAGCACCCGTACTTAACTCTAAGTATGTCAACGGTGTTAAGTCCACTAAACTTGCCACGTCCATATTACCTCTAGTAAAGCTTGTTTCGAATCTATTACTTGTACTCAAGGGCGTAAGAAGTAATAGGTCCACTAAAGATCCCCCAGTGGGATGTCCGTGAAAGACTACGGTATTGTGCTACGTCCATATTTTCTCTGGTACAATACCCAAAGTTCACACGAATAATCCTAAAAGAAAAATAAGGCTTTTATTTCTTCCAAACGGGGAACCAAAAGCAAACTACATATGAGGACTTACTAACGCCTCAATCAAAAACAAAAGAAAGAAGAAGAACAAAAAAAGGGGGATGGAAAGAAGAAACAACTACTGATGCTACTGATTAGTACACAACTCTTCTAATCGTCCTCGAAGACGGGCAACCCTGGCATCAATCTTGGCTTTGACCAGGCGTTCGGCCTTCTGAGCTACAACAGCAGGATTATCAAGGTAAGTGTGAGCCTGGTGCGTCTCCTCCAGTTTCTTCAGAGTCTCTTCAAGGGTAGTTGAAGAATAGGCCACGGTAAGAGATTGTGCACGGATAATCCCCCATTCCTAGTGGGCCTCATGAACATGACCCTCCAAAAAAGATGAGGTTGTCCTGGAGTTGTGCAATCTTCTCCTAGGTCTCAATAATAGTATAATAAAATCTATCTTCTCGAACGAAGCAAGCTGCCTCATCTGCGTCCAACTCGGTACATTGGAGTTCCAGGTTCTTGAGTTCTTGCACGAGACCCACTTTGGTCTTCCCATAAGCAGCATTCACTTGTTCCACAGAGTCCAGGAGATGTTCATACTCTGTGGCCACTGTTGCCATAACGTCAACCTGTTGCACCTGTTGTAACTCGTTCAAAGGCTGTTCAACTTCAGTTAACATCTGAAGCATCATATCAGCCGTCTGCTCAGAGCCAGGAAGGGTCATCAAAATCTATATCTGGCCCAGGGCTCCGTGCTTAGACCAAACAAAAGGCATCCCTCGTCCTAGTACATTTTGGACTCTTTGCCTTAACAATATGTATAAGCCCTGAAGGATAACCTTAGAAGTAGCTGTTACTACAACTTCTATGGACGGTGTCAAGGGAACCAAAGTCGAAGGGATTACATGCAATTCGATAATCTAGATAGCCTATGAAGCCGAGGTGACATCACTTGACAAGTCGATGGGTGGAACCATAGTGGCCGAACGACAAGTTGCTTTTACGGCGGTCAAACTCTGCCCCGTCAAAAGTAGTATCTGGACGCCAGGCAAACTAGCAAGCTTGGCCTTCACACTGGTAAGACCAGGAATGGAACCCTCGGGAATACCGCTACCCCCAGCAACTGAGGAAGCTGCAACTTCATGTCGTCCAATGTCATCCCGAGGAGGTGACAAAGCGGTCATTGCACCATGTAGACTCGCAATGATAGAGGCTTCCCCTACACCAGCCTCAGCAGGAGGCAACACCGAGTGTTCTCCACCTGCAGGAGAGTGAGAGTAAGGTTCATCCTCCCTTAGAGATCCTTCTCCTTCCCTCACAATTTCCTCGACAACCAACACACAGGAAAGATCGGCATCAGAAGCAGGCCCCGTGTCTGTCGAAGGTCCCTCAAATGGTTCTCCAACTACAGAGAAAGATAGGACTGACCCATGACCTACTCTGATGAGCCCTGGTTCTGCCTTCTCCTCCATGTTCTTTTTAGCCGCCATGTTAAATATGTTTATTGGCAAGGAAGGATTTGTTGAATTAAAGAAATCAGTGAGTAACTTCACCCAAACGACGAAGAATTGAAGCCAAAAAATCTTATCTCTCGAGAAATAATGAAACAATATACCTAGGTGAGGTATCAGAGTTGACAGTTCCATTGGAGCAGACAAGGTCGCCCCGTAGTGTCCATATTTCCAACCGAGGGGTCGGCCAAGGAAGCGTCCGCTTTCTCGCTGAACCTTTCTACCGTCTCATTGACAGGCTCGCCATCATACAGTTCGCAGGAAGGCGATGTCTCCTCTTCCCAGTAGAAAACTCCTATCGTAGCGGCCCATGGAGGAAGTGTCCTTACCCCAACTCCCAGTCTCTGCATAAATTCAGATAAACCAGGACGAAGAGGGTTATAAAAGGGGACATGACAATAAAGCTAAAAGGACGTAGGGATACCACCTCGGCATCAAGAATGTGATCCGATTGGCGAATCACCAATGCAAGGGGCCCTACCTCCTCATCTTTATCGTCTCCCACGGCATGCGTAGGGTCCTTGGTAGCAACCCTCTTATGATACTCGACCTCGCAGTCGCAGATGGTTCCTGTATTCTCTTCTTGGAGGGAGGGCTCTGCCCCGGAGAGGCCCTGCGCTTAATTGAAGAGTCCACCTGAGGCAATGGGTCATCAGAAGTATTATCTTCCCTCGTTGTTGAGTCAGGGTCAGTAGGCAATGATGCATCCTTCCCCTTGCCTTTCCCCCGACCTTTATTAGACCCACCACTATGGGGCTACAACTTAGTGCGCACGATGAAGCTAGTATCCCAATCAAAGCCGTGTGGTGGTGTATTCACGGCTATATAAAAGTTAGCCGCTGCATGAATAATATGTAACGAAACCTTAGCATCCAGCAGCGTGAATCAGACATGGGTATTGGAGGCAGAATAATAATCCCAGGCTCGAGAACCATCAAGAAGGCTACCCTCAAAACCAAGACATGGGATGGGATTTCTCAACATGAGTTGGTAGTAACCGAACTGGCGAGCAAACCTACTCGGAAAATAAGGCTCCAAGAAGACAAGGTTCTGATTCTGGTACACTAAATATGAAGGTCGGATAGAGAGTAACCAGCTGAAGAGGCTCAGAGATAAGACCTGACGGTCAGCACCACCATCACAGTGAACTCTATCCACCTTATCCTCAAATTTTAGGACCGAGACCAAAAAAGAATAATTTGCCATATGAGCGAGTGGGTGTCGATAAGTGGGAACTATAGTATGAGCCCAAGGCATCCCACCATATTGATGAATGAAGGCATCATCTTCCGTTGTCATCCCTTCGAGGCCATGACTCATTAGATATGGGTAGTGCATTAGCAACCACCACATTAAATAATGACAAGGCATCTCGACCCGGTTAAAATCCCCGGGATGGTCATGGTCCAGCACCTTGCTGGTAAAAGCACGAAGTCTACGATGTATGCTGCAGACTATTGCTGGGAGTAAGGCAATGCGATGACAGAAAGCCAACTTCACAACAGTGAGGATGAGGTTACGGCTAGCCCTCTCAATCGAACCAGACCCTCCTGGGACTAGGCAATTTTGTAGCTACACCATCAAGAATCCATCCAGTATGGCTTTGCTCGATAATAGCTGGGTATCTTGATAAAAATAGCTGAAGGTATCGCCAGATCTACTAAACCCCTCACCGGTTGCAGTCTTCCTCTTAGTGATGCATGCCAGATTAGGTATGACTGTGTAGGACCGGGGTGTTCGAACGGTGACCTGTCCCGAAGCTACAATCTCAAAAAGATGATGGATCCAGGCAGTGGTATGGGTAACTTCCCCTCCGTGCTTTTATCTCTTTTCTTCGAGGTCTGCTAACAGGTGTTATGGTGACACAACAACTCTCGGTATACTGCAAAGAACCCAGGGTGTTGTTCCCCTAACTCCTCAAACTCCTCGTTATCAGGAGTATACTTTTCATACGGCTCCTCACCCCAGGGCAACCATAAAACATCGTACATCTCGTGAAGGGCGAGTCCCATCTTCCCGCCAGGGGTAAAGAAGGTCCCAGTGCGACAGTTGTATATTTCGGTCAAGGCCACGAACAACATCATATTCTTCTCCAGGCCGTAACAGGAACTCCTTATGGTATAATAGTGATTTACCTCCTTTAAAAACTGTTCGTACTTCTCCAGTACCCAAATGGTCAAAATGATTCAAGAAGGTGAATAATGCACCCAGTTGAGAAGGCATATTTTTTTTATTGGATATGACCCCTTGTCCATAAGCTGGTTCAAGAAAATATTAGCGTCGTAGAAATAAACATTGGGCCCCATTTCACTAGCGAAGACGCCGGGTTCCAATCCGTGAAGGGGGTAAGAAAATAACTCATTGAAAATCGCTACTTCCCTCTTCAGCTTGGAGTTGTGGCGAATACAGCCGACCATGACTCCCTTTTGGTCTGGAGTCGGGTTGCCCAACATCCTCCTCAGAAGAGACACCATACTGAAAGCCAATAAGGGAAAATGGTGCTCCATTGTAGGTATGAGTATCTTCATCCTGCCAGAGGAGAAGTCCCAGTTCCCTTTTATATTCACCACTTTGGGGTCCGAGATAGTAAGAGCATCCATGAATAGGAAGATGGGCTTCAAATGGAGAACATTCTTGTTATCCATAATCGGCCCGGAGTTCAGTTGCCTGAGCAAGTAAAACGACGGCTGGTTATCTATAAACTTCAGCCTCGTCTCAGATTGACCCTTATTTATCTAGGCTTGGACATGTTCTATGATATGGTCAAATCTTATGCCCAATGCAGCCTGAGCACGCCTAATAAGCACCTTCCCTTACGGTGCCACGGGTAAAGTCACTGCAAACATCGGAAGACGGTTAGAACCATCAAGATAACATATGCACCGAGAGACAACTTGGACATATAAAGGTTTACGTACGGCCAAGGCATTTCAGAAACATATGATGCCTTATATGCGACCAAAGTCATGTCAAGAGCATGACAGGGCATCCATGCAGACGAGTAAAACGCATGCGACCAAGTCATGTCAGGCCCTCCATACAGTCGAGTGAGACCCATATGAGGCCATCCATGCGGCCAAGTCAAGACTGGGGCATGCGGCCAAAGTGAGACTCGCACATAAAAATGCTGCTGGGTCCTTTAGAAAGTCTGCACATGTTCTAATCCATGCGGTGGACTGTGTGCAAAGTGTCTCATATCCAGACCTCTTCTCCTCATTACCTTGTATGGGCACTTGAACGTCTAGGTGGAAATTCGGGACCGCATCCTAGGCCTTAGACGATGATGCTGGGCGCTTCCCCTTATTGTCCGCCTTCTTGGTCTTTGACGAAGATGAGGAAGCTTTGGGGGCCATGGCGATCGAGCATGGAGTCAGAGACAGAGGAATGGTCTAAGACTAAAGAGAAAACTCGAGCAGAGAGAAAAAGTTCTCTCTCGTGGTCCAAAACCCTTATTTATAAGGTAAAGGAGATAGTGGCGACTCCTTGATTCTTGCACTGTGCTGTCAGCACTAATGGTGACGACAAAGCTTGGATTTTCCACTCAACCTTATCCTTTAAGAAACTGTCACTTCGGGATCCTTACTGAGAGATGGTGCAGAATCCCAAGAAGATCCTGTAACTACCACTTTCCTGGAGAGGGATATTTTTGTCTTTTCCTGTTATTAGAGATATTGTTAATAATTATATTTTATAATTATTATATGGAGTGGTATTTTATTTCCAATAATTAGTATTGATATATATATAGATTATATTTATTCCAACAATTGGTATTGTTATTGATATGATTATATATTGTACATAGTTAATGGTTAGTTGTTAGCCATTAGTTAGACTAGTGTTAGTGAACCTAATTGGACCGAACTAGATTTGTCATAGACCAACATTTATTTTAGTTAGCCTTGAGCGCAATAATTAGCCCATTCCATTAAGTTGGTGACTTAATTAGCCAAACCATTAGGAGTAGAAGATTCCTCCTTAATTCTTTTCTTTATGACAAGCCCCAAGGGTATTTGGGTCATTCCACATTGCTTGGAGGCCAAGCATGAGGGGGCCTACCATAAGATTGGGCATTCTCTCTCTCCTCCTTTCTCTTTACATTCTAAAATTCTAGATCTATGTATTCTTCCCCAATTTTCTTCATCCCTCCACCAAATTCCTACCAAATTTCTTCCAAATACATCCATAATTCTCCACTGGAGACTCTAGAAGGAAGGAGGAGGCAAGGATCTATAATTTGGAGAAAATTACATAAACTGATGCTTCTTTGTACTCATTGGAGACTTTCATTAAGAATCTATCTCCCAATAGGTACATTTCATAATTTCTCTCCTAATTATACTATAAATCTGTAGTTTAATCATTAGAAGCCCTCCTATGGACTAGGACTACCTATAGGAAGAATAATTGACTACTAGGGACCTATATTTTGGAAGTTATGGGCTATTTTGTTGCCAATTTGGATAAAATCCGAGATTGGTGCACCATGTGTTTGTCAATAGATCAATTAGACCAAATTGACATGTGTTTGATTGTGTGAGACTAGTGTCATATCCACACATGGATACGTGTAGGCCGTATCATGATAATTTGGTGATACGGGTTGATTTTGGGATTTTTCCTTCGGCACAGGGGTGTGCACATGTCATATTTTGTTATGGACACGTAGTTGAGTAGCTAGCACTTTATATTGCTTAGAAATATGATATTATACTTGTCCGTATCCTTTGTGATACATTGATGATGTCGGGACCGTATCGCAAATGTATCATAGAGTTAGTGTGATACGGTGGGATGCACGCCAAGTGTTTGTGTTTTTGCTTTTTAGCCTTTTGTACTCTATCTAGCTTTGTTGATATCTAATTAGGATTATTAGAGTTGTATATGATGATATATATCTATGAGTATTAATCTTAGTATTAGTGATATATATATATATATATATATATATATATATATATATATATATATATATATATATATATATAGTGATTTTTTGTGTTCAGTTCTTGCAACTGTGTATAGGGAAAGAAAAATTTCTGTCATGAGAGGCTGATGTGTTGCTTATGCAACTGGACATAAGGAGATGGGGGTAGGCTGAGTGCACTGTGCATAGCACAACAAAATGGTGACTGTGCACATCTGCGCACAGTTGGGCTGTTGCAGTACAATAACAACAGGATGGAGCAGTGAGTTGTGCACCTCGTGCACAACAGCTTGGAGGGACTGTGCTTAAGCACAGTCGGATATGACTATATTGGCAACAGCTATATGTTATTGGCAACAGTTGCAAGGGCTGATGGTTGATGTTAGAAGTAGGATGTTAGATTAATGGTTAGTTGATTGGTTAGAATTAAGTTATGTTAGATGTAGTTTGAGGTAATAGTTAGTTAGATGTAAGTTATATGTAAGTGTATAATAGGTGCTTTTGGTACGAGGTTATGGGTGTCTTTTAATGCTAAGTAGGCGTTGATATAGGTGAGGATGTATATCTTTGAGTATTGGATACTCTAGATTAGTGTAGTGTGTGGGGGAATTAGTGTGTATATTATGGGAGTGACTGTGAGTGAGTAAGAGGAGTTGGGTGCTTGGTTGAAGGAAAGTATTAGTCGATTATTTAGATGTGTACACATGAGTTTTCATTTCAGAACATTGCACCAATGTGTGTCAGGTTTGGAAACATTAGGAACATCATGAAGTTGATGTTTTAGCTAGTGTGTTGTGTTCCTATTTGTAATGCAGAAGTGAGTGTATAGTGCAGTATCATAGAGTGATTTAAGGTTTGTACATTATGATGTTAGTTGTGGGTACAAAGAACCAAAAGTACTAGGTAATGGTGTGGACAGTTTCTTTGTACAACAGTATGGGACCATTGAGGTATTAGTATTGGTATTGGTTGAGTGTGATACCGATACGGCTCAAAGCCAAGGTATCCATCTAGTGATAGTTTAGCTATGAGATGATAGTATATATATATTATACTTGTATATATTATGTAGTATTTTCATAGATAATATTTTACGTATCTTATGATACGGAATAATATCGATATCCTAGTATCCTAATATAACTAGTATATCCTAGATTAGTAAGGTATGGACCCAATATCCTAGAAATGGACTCATACAACCTAGAAATATCTAGTTTGACTGTTTTGACCCAGAGATGACCTAGTTTGATTGTGTTGGCCTAGATGTGATCTAGTTTGACCAAATTTGACCTAGTTAGACTTAGTTGGACCTAGTGTTGACTTAGAGACCTAGTTTTAAGCTACTATAGCATGTTTATGATTCCAAAATACTATTTTAACTTGACATTTTATATATAGGTTAGTATAACACCAGTTCGAACACTAATTTGTGTTCATTGCTTTGAACCTCAGGCGAGTACTTCTTTGATAGTTTCCCTTATTTGATAAATTCTATGATTTTGGTTTATTGTATTGTTTTACCTGATTCTCCGACACTTGGATACACGGATTAGTATTATATGGATTCACTTTCTTGCAACACGTATATTATACTTGTCTGACCTCTACTTCTAGACTCACTTACTGGCATCACATCAGGACTCACTTACTGGCATCACTTACTTTTATCTGGATGGACTCATATTTGATTTACGTATCGGGACTTGGATTCGTTTGTACTAGTCGGGGTGAAAAAATACTCGAGTAGACATGTAAAAATTCTAGAATTACCTCTTCTGGTCTAATCAGGAATGATAGCAGTCGCACACCAAGTGTGCGACGAGCCATATTATTCCCTAGTCATTTACATGTTGAAAGCGGTATTTCAAAACACACTAGTTTAGTTATATTCTTGCTGGCTTCACATTACATTTGTTGGACTCACATCATATCTATTTAGTTTAGTTCTTCATTATTTACAGTCTTTATTGCCATGCTCTCTGGTTCACCATATTTACTTTTATTGCCCTTTTGATAGATGTTGCTTTATTTCATTCTCTGATTCATTCTTTTTCCTGCTCATCAAGTATTACTTACTATAACTGTTTATAGACTTTGTCAATTAATTGGAACTGCTATTGGGTTGTATTCGCTCCATCCTGATTGGATATATTTTTTAGATGACTGTTTAGAGGACTGGTATCCCACCTACTATGGAGCCGAGGAGGGAATAACAACCATGGATCCTGATACTCAGGAGTGATTACCGAGGGACTTAGTTACTTTTATAGCAATGTGTTAGATTCATTATCAAAAATTTTGGCAGGTGTATATATATGTTGGAGAGACTGTTATTGTATTTGAGATTTGGATATTGATGTTGTATTTAGAAGTTGTTGATGTTTATACTTTGTAGTTTAATAGACTTCTTTGATATCTTATCGTGCTTTAGATTATGATTGAGTATTTATTATTATCATTATTATATTGTCCTCCATTGGAGTTGAAATCCATGACAGGTATAATATATATATATATATATATATATATATATATATATATATATATATATATATATATATATATATATATATATATATTGTGTGTGAGATATTTAGATAGTATTGATGATCTAGACATCGCTCTACCGTCGATCCTACAGCATAAGCTGGACGTTGTTCACGTACTCGTGCCCCTATACCGGGTGCGGGTCGTGACAGATCCACTCAAGGATCGAGCCAAATTCTGCATTAAATAAAGATTTGATAGCCTGACAAGACTTGTCCATACGACCCGTCCTCTATGCGGCCCAATGTCGTCTCCTCCATGCTTCTTATTCAAAGTATCACAAACTTATCAGTTTGAAAACTTTAAAGGGGGTCTTGTAGAAGTATAAAAAATCTTGATCCATGGTCCAATAACCATGTGCCCCACAGTCGACTCAGAAGAAACTAGGCCGGAAGATGACCATGCGGCCAAGAAAAAGCAGCATCCATGCGCCTCCAAATATTGGTCGCATAAAGGCTGGACACCAAGACTACGTCTGACAGAGAATCCTTACAAAAATGGATTTTTTTTATTGCCTCGAAAGATGTAAGCGCACTAAGAGACAAGATGCTCTCGTCAGACTAATAATGACTTCTGACAAGCGTGCAATGCTATATGTACGAGGCCTCATGCATCCCAAACTCCATGCGCTCAATGCGACTCTGTTCCCATGTGTACCCGACTCTTTGCATCCCTTGTGCATCTGGACCCATGCGTCCAAGACTCCATGCGCTCCATGTGACCCTGGCCCTATGTGTTCCAGACTTCGTGCGTTCCATGTGTATCTGACCCCATACGTTCAAGATTCCACGCGTACCATATGCCTCTGCCCCATGCATTCCAGATGCCATGCATCACATGCGTCTCAGACTCCAAACATCCAATGTGGCAAGGTTTCCTGAGACAAAATCTTTTTGTCATAATTCTCTCCAACTAAATGTGGGCCACGTGTCAAACTGACCAAGTCACGCAAACAGAAGACGAGAACCACCAGAATCTCCAACAAACAGCAAATCCCAACAAAACGTCCAAGTTGCAGCTTGCCCTGGACTCAACCCATACATTGGACCCACAGTTACAACCGCATTCTGTTGAAGGAGCCTCCTGCAGTCACCAAACAGAAGGACATGTGGCACCTATAGCCCATCAACAGGATGGATATAAATAGAGGCAACTTGGACTTCCCAACGGTCAACTTTTTCTACTTCAAATAGACCATACCCCTCCAGGCGAGCTACGTATGTACACACAAGCTCGGGAGAGAGAAGAGAGCATCATGTATTCACTCGTCGGACCTTCAACGGAGTAAAAGATTCTCTGCAGTACTAGATCTCCATCGTCACACTACACAGATAAAAAATATTGTACTTAGATTTTCTGTCTAGGATTTCTTTATACACTTTTTATTTGTTATTAAACGAATGTTTCCCAAACCTACTGTAATGACGAACATTGCCCGGGGTCATTTTCATAATTTTTTCATCAAAGTAGGGGGTAAAAATATTGTAAATGACCTACAACTAAAGCCCCAGCCCCCCCCCCCCCCTCCAATCTCCCGAATCTTGTCCTCTTCTCGCCTCATTTTCGGCTATGCAATGACTACCACAACGATCGTCCCCAAACCCTAACCTTAACTTCCCTTCTTCAAACTCCACATCCCACACCGGCCTTCATCTCCCCTTCTCCACCCCTTCCTCCTCCCGCTTCCCCTTCCCAAACCCAGAACTTTGACCCTAACTTCATCCTCCTCCTCAGACCCCTCCACCTCCAACTTCTTCTCCCACAACGACTAGACCAGCGACAACGATGCTCTCCTCCCCAACACTGTTGTCCTCTCACACGGCAGCACATATTGATTTTGATTTTGATTTTGATTTTGATTTTGAGGTAAGCTCCAACTCCTTTGATAAGCTCCAACTTTGATAAAAAAAAAAATGTATCACCTCCTTGGCCTCTCATATTGTTGTATTATCACAACTGAAACTTCTTGGCCTCTCATATTGATCCAATTTAAAAAAAATGTATTGTGGTACTATCACAGCTTGTAATTTGGAGCTTACCACAGCGTGTAATTTGGAGCTCCAACTCCTTGGCCTCTCATATTGATTTTGAGGTAAGTTCCGCACTGACCGCGACATTGAACTTCTAATTTTTGTATATTTATTTGTTGGTTCCAAATAGTCTTGTTTAGTTATTGATACAAGATTTTTTTTAGCTTATCTAGTATACTATGAAATGCATGTTTGTATATTTGTTTGTGCTTCTAATTTTTGTATATTTGTTTGTGCTTCTATAAATTTTGTATGTAGTATATGATGAAATGCCTATTTGTTTGAATTCTCACCTGTATGTAGCATGTCAAGAGCTTGTTGATGATCTTGCTTGAAACATGATGTCTTAATTTTTCTTGAAACAAAGATCTTGCTTGAAACAAACTAGTATTGCTTGCATGAACATACTGCAATCTATTGTAACGCATGTCTTAATTTTAAATGCATCAATGCAACTGCACTAAATATATGTTTTTCTATTGTCCAGGATGTATTTGTTTTTCTATTGTCCTGGATGTTTAGCGTACTTGTTACTACTTATGAATTTATCTTGCATCATATTTGTTTGAATGTATACTTTATTGTTTACTTATTAATGCTTCATGTATCATATATCTTGCTTCATATTTCGTCATTATCATGACAACTAGCCTTTGTTTGAAACATTATGAATGATTAGGTTTTGAATTGTCAAATTTATAATGAAAATTCTGTCGAATTTTTGACATAAATGTTTAGATACTTATAGTAACTATTAGCTAATCCATCCTACTATAAAATTTTGGTTCCGCTCCTATACGAGAGGAACATGATATTATTTAGGGTTATTTAATTTTAAGATCTCGTATAATATTCAAGTTTTGCATTTAGATCTCCATACTGTCGAGAAAATGATCTGGATCTCGTCCTGATGATTGATTTGGAATGACCGTCCAAAATAGAGAGAGATACGTATATTTCGAATATTATACGAGACACTAAAATTAAACTTAAATTTCAAATATTATAGAAACCTAAACGAGTTCTAAACTTATAACGGTCAGTCCAAATCAATCATCAGGATGAGTCCTATACCCAAGGCCGGCCCGGGAGATCGGATTGCCTTAGTTGGAGCTAATTTTGGTTGTCCTTCACCTCTATTGGAAATATATAGGTTTAAGTTGGATTTAGATTAGACCGGTTCTAAGAAAACCAAATGACCTGAGGGGTTGTCCTATGGAGGGGGGTTGTCCAAGTCCGAAGTCTTATCAGACTTACCCCAGGACATGTCCTGCCTATACCCTCTTCTCAGAGACTTCTGTACAATATGATGACCTAAACGTAGATTTCGAATATTATATAAGATCCTAAAACTAAATAATCCTATTGTATACTTCTCTCTAGATTAAAGTAAGCTATCACCCTTGGATTACCACTTCTGGCATCCAGATGAGCTTGCCGGGTGGTAACCCTATCCATACTTGAAAAGAACTCGTAGAAGTTGCTAGCACATCACTGCCAAAGATATCGCGAATAACCAAGGTAGTAGATAATATAATTATGATGAGCATTAGGAGGAACTATGATGTTCAACATACAACTACCAATTAGAAAAAGCAAATGTTGGCCAACAAAAAAAGCACTAAATCATGATCAGTGCAGATCAGCGCAGATGGTACGCAGAATCACAACATGATGCAATGAAAATACTTCAATAAATGAGTTGTTTTTGGTTATATCCACTCTGATGGCAGCCTTTGCCATTTTATATTGACCATGCTGCCAAGAAGTTGTTGACATGTGAGATGTATGTAGTAGTGATCCTGATGGACTCTATTCATGACATTTCTTCAACCACTTAGTGACAGGGGACTAAGATCTAATGAGAAAATATAATTTATAAATTTAGACACAAAAGCTTTAAATAAAATATAAACAATCAGTTATTATAAATTTATTATAAAAATTATAATAGAAATATAAAATTAATAATTAGAGCGTTTTGGTGACAATGACGTCAGAAACGGTACAAACTCAATTTTTTTTATTTCTTTTATCCATAATTTATGAATTTACAGACTATATTTATAGGCTCTCAAGAAGAAGAAAAAAAAAAAGATAAACCCAATCTCTAAAGATTTATCCCTAAGATAACTTATTAAATCATAACGGACGAAACAGATAAATGAATCACTAACTAAAATAATCCAAAAAAAAAAAGCTAAAAGATAACAAAAAATCTTAATTTATTTCCCATCAACTTGGATGTTAGTTGTCTAAGAAACACGAACATATCCAATCCAACATGTGTCGGATATGTATCTGGACACTCCAAAATATACTAGGTTACATCACAAATAAGTATTGTGTTCTTGTTGTCGTGTCTTTACCATAGTTTAAAGTATCGGCCGATACCGATCCGATACGGCCGATACCGATACAGTTTGGCATGTCCCGATCCGATACCGACCGATACTGACCGATACCGACATTAGAGGTCTCTTTTCCAATCAATTCGGCAAAAAAATTTGAATTAAAAAGACCAATTAGAAAGGATGTAAAAGCATAGTAAGGTTGTAAAAACATATAAAAGAGGAAAACTTATCTATCGCATATAAATCAATCGACAAGGATGACTACTATTTCATTCAATATCAAAAATACTAAGAAACAATACTGAAAATACTTTAAATTATGCATAAATGTATAAAATAAATTCTCTAAAATGTTAATAATTTACTAATAGTTGTTTGCTTTCCGATACCAAAAAATCCGATACTCCGATCCGAAATCGCCGATACTACCGATACCGCCGATCCCGATACTCATAGGAATGGTCAGATACCGATTCCGATACCGATACTTTGAACCTTGGTCTTTACCATGTCATATCATATTCATGTCCGTGAAACATAGCTAGTCGCACTAACATCTTCTCCATATTATTGGAGATTTAACTTTTTCTAAACCTCGATTCTCTTCGTATCTTGCATTGGAGAAGTCTCGTGGTAAGGTTCTTTTTTTCTTTTCTTCGGTACCTCAGTCCAAAACCTAAGAAGGTCGAGGTGATGTGTGGAATAAAAAATGAGATGGTATATGACAAGACAAGGTCGGTCCAATATATATATATATATATATATATATATATATATATATATATATATATATATTCATTGACATGACTGGATGCGAAGATGGTTGGGTGTGGGATGATAATGTTACTGGCAGTTTTGTCTAAAAAATGTTAATGAGCGGTTACGGGACGTCCATGATCAAATGGAGTACGCAGACGTTACTTGGTGCAAAGGTGTTTCCCGAAAGATGCAATACTGTATGTACAAGCTACTGATAGGGAGATTGCTGACTCGAGACAGCCTTATTAGATTTTGCATTTAGACATCTGACATGGAGTGTGTCCTTTGTACGTGTTCGAATGAATCCATGGGACATTTATTCTTCTACTGCCCCATCACCGGGGAAATTTGGCGGCAACAGGAATAGCGGCTCCTTGTACAGAGGTATGTTGGCCAGGACTTCATGTCAGTCTTGCACAAGATCAAGGGCTTTCGGAATCGAGATGCAACATGAATTTTGAGAATAAACCAACCGACAAATCCCTAACCCAGGTGATTTACTGTCTCCCTCTCGCCAAAATGGGATGAACCAAAAACCGAACTTCTCTTTTGTGAAATGTCGTGGGTCAGTCATCTATTCATACGAGATTCATTATGGAAGGATGGAGTTGGTTGAAAAAGATGGACAGTATTCATGAGCCATGTAATCGTCTAGCTTCTGCTGTCTGACATGTCTAGAGAGAGAGAGGAATAAACATATTTTTGCGGAGATTTGTACTTCTAATATTGGATTACTTCTCAATATTGAGTCTGATGTAATAAGGATTGGGGGTCTCCCATATGAGCCATGCTAGATTGTATTTGTTTGATTTAGCAATAAAATTATCTTCTTCCAATATATATATATATATATATATATATATATATATATATATATATATATATATATATATATATATATATATTCGAAGAAGGTAAAATTTGTTGAAAAGCAGAACCAAACATTACAAAATTATAATCCCGTCCAAGGCACAAAATTCATTCATCCTGGGTCTAGGATGTCTATATCAGCTTATATTTTTTGTATAGTAATTATACTGGAAGGCAGGCCCTAAAAGATACGTTGGTTTCCTTTCCTCCAGACATGACACACCATTGCACCGAAAATAAGCCATAGTCGCCTGTATGCTCCCATCCTTTACCTTTTTGCGCTCTGTCCTCATTCATGGTTATTGAAATATCCCTATTATGAATAGCCGGAAGTCCAAAGTAGCTGCGTTGTTGGTTCCAGATCTTCCAAATAAAGTCACAGCAGAAGAAAAGATGGCCCTTAGACTCATCTATGTCCCCACACAAGCAGCATTTCTTATCCAGACAATCCACACTAAACATGCTCAAACAGTCCCTAGTAAGTAAGAAATTATGAATAACGCTACAAAAATATAGGGTTTTAGTAACAAAAATTTTCATCACTAAAATACCTATTTATGTCCATATTTTAATTTAGCGACGGAATAGTGCCTCAGTAATTTAAGTGTCGCTTCCAAACTTTTGTCGCTAATCCGTCAACACAGTGACATATTAGCGACAGAAATAACGACCTAATATCAGCGACGAATTAGTGACATATTATTTTCATCGCTGCCTTTGGTAATGACGTAACGACAGATTGTCGACATATGTGAGCCCATTTTTACCAAATTTTACAAAATCTTACCGATTGAATTTTTGTCGCTAAGTCCTCGCTAACAGGGTTGAATTAGCGATGGATTTAGAGACCATATTCTAATACATGTTTGGCACATTTTTGGTACCAAACATTATATTAGCGACAAATTTTTTACCGCTGATCCGTCGCTAGTTCGTCGCTAAATATAATATTTTTCCTATAATACAATCAATTACTTCCTTTTGAGCATATACATGTTACACTATTAAAAAATCACAGATTCAAATGCATCAAATACAATCAAATACAATCAAAGATTCAAACGCATCAAATACAAGTGCAAACTGCTAGGTCACATGGAAACCAATCTTTATACTATGTAGTGCATAAGATATAAAGTAGCATAATCCAAAGATATAAACATGTTATAAAATCAGTAAATCCCAAAAACTATCATATTATCAAAAAATCCTAAAATACATCAAGTCGACAATGGAGGCGGAGGCGACAACGGCTATCGACTAGCCAAGTACTGCGACATAACCGCAGCTATGATCAGGTGTAGATCATCAGGAACGACAGACGGAGTAGAAGAAGATGTAATAACCTTTTTCGTTCAAGATGACAACCGATTCAAATGGCGCAAGTGCAACAACCCGACCCGCTTTGCTCAGCGAGAAGACTCGTTTGAGGCAAAGGATCCCAGACTTGGCCCTTTAGGAGTTCAGACTTATGCTTTCAAAGGCACGCTCAGAGTATCGCTCGACCGAGGCAAATCATCGCTAAGGTGGGTGGCTACGATAAACTTGTCTTTGCTTAGCCAGCACACTTAAAATATGGACGATACAAGCTAGTCACTAGGTGAATTATCCATTGCATGTTAATAAAGAATATAACACACCTAGCTAAGGTAATAATCTCATCTTGTATTGCTTGTGTTAGAACATGGAAATAAAACTTGGCTTATAACTTGGACCCTCGCATGCTACCTTTACTTCGTACAAATAGACCCTGCTATGCCTCGAGTAGATCATTATATACTCTTCGTAGTGCACTGATCACTTATTTACACTGCTCATCTCCTAGATTACGTCGCTCACTATGTCCTTGTACGGCTTCACTCCTCAAACTACCCTTAGATCCGTGCTAACATAAATGCTTATGTTTCAAATATAAATGCATGCTTGCTTGCTTACATTATAACTTGTACTCGTTGCCTCTCTTCAATGCTTGTCACATAATTTTATGCCACAACCAAGTAAACACTATCTTTCCTTGCATTCATCTAATTCACTGAAAGGCTACTAATAGTCGTTCCGTACAAATATGAACCTGAAAGTATCCGGGACCGTTAGGTTGCTAAGGCAATTTTTGAACCAGGGGATTGCATCATATCAAGTAAACCAAGAATCATAGCTCATGGAGTATACTCGTTTTGAACAAGAATCAATAATTAACATGTCATTGAATCCCGTCAATCTGAGATCCAAGACTTTCATGTCACAAATAACTTGTGCCCAAGCATTAAATCGGTTCCTACGGACGGTCTCTAAGGCACTGGGACCGATACGATCTGGATGGAGCATCTGTTAGTCTGTCTGTTTTAAGGCAGGATGGTGTATAGCGCCTTGTGAACCTTCCTTTATGCCATTCTCGCCTTAGACTAAATAATCGTCTGTTCGGGCAGGATGGATGTGATGCCTCGTTCCTTAGGTCGCATACCATTCTCGCTCTTGACTATAACCTGTCCTTTATGGCTATGCCAATGACTCATATTCATATAGATAAGTCATCCTTGTTTAGCGATAACCCATGTACGAGTCATTGTATCGCATCCAGTAATCGGAATTACCTGAATGGATATGAGTATAACACACTTGTACATAATTGAACACTTGAACATCTTCTGCAATACTTCTGGATAATCAGTGTAACTCGTACACCTGAAACAGAACCCTGCTCATGACACATGTGTTTGCTTATGAAATTGCTCCTGGATTTCATTATATATACTTGTGCTTCATTTAACTTGGTTTTTCTTGGACAGGAAAGGATGAATGATAAGTTGGTAAGTCTCGCTGTGTTACTCATATATCGCACGGCGCACTACCACACGATTTAGGCTTTTCATTATGCCATAAAACTGATCTTAAGGCAAGACTAGAAAGATAACTTAATAGATGGTATACGTAACCTATATAACGTGTTTGGATTTATCGAGCGGGCGAGAAGCCTCCCCCACTAGTGTATTTTTGTACTGATAACCCACCAGATTGCTTGTACGGTATGGGAGAACCTCGTTCGATGCAAAAATCTCCTTCGTGCGAGCTAAGGCATAGAGTTCGCTCTGGAGCCTTGGAACGTTGCATCCAGAAATGAAGCACCACTACCAAAAATGAATGAAATATCGACATTTTAAGCAACGTCATAATAAAATATTGCTAATATTAAAGACCTGAGCGACTCCACAAATAAACGTCGATATACGTTGTTGTTGGCAACACATAGCGACGTTTAGCGACTGTACTTCAGTTTTATAAAAGAATAGTCGCTATAAGCTTCTTTTAGGTTGTTAAACATCGCTGAGTTTTTTGATTTAGCGAGATTTAGCGACGTATTTAGCGACATTGACTTTTTTTATTTTTAGCGATGTTCTGAGCGACGTCTATAATGTCGCAAACTTTTGAATTAGCGACGTTTAGCGACGTCTATTTATGACGTTGCTAATATTTATTAGCGACATCATAAATAAACGTCGTTAAATGTCGCTAAAATTTTTAAAATAGGTTTCAGGATTTCATTTTTCCCCATTCTGTTGAACTCATCCCCTAAAATTTTGAAACCCCCCTCTTCCTTCCCTCTTCGGTGAAGTACTCCTCTACGGCGTCATCCACAGCCCCCTACTCCGGCGTCCCCCTATCCCTACCCCCCCACCGGCTCCCTCATAGCGCCCCTACTCTAGCTCCCCACCCCCCGAGTGCCCCCCTCCCGCACGGCTCCTCCCTTACGGCGTGGCTTCTCCCCTCCGATGACCTTGGGTTTCTCCTCCTCCTCCTCTAGGTAAACCCTAACCCTATCTCTCTCTCTCTCTCTCTCACACACAGATGTAGACACGATATGGCACTAACACTGATAGGACACACACACTGACACAAACATGATACAGATATTGTCACAGACAAACCCTAACAAAGACATATGGATATGAAAGGTGTGTGTGTGTGTGTCCGAGTTAGGATTAGGATAGGTAAACCCTAACCCTATCTCTCTCTCTCTCCTTATGGCATTGAATTTTGTAATACTGTCTGGCTCTCCCCCTCCTCGATGGCATGCATCGGTTGTTGAATATAAGTGAGAAACAACATGGTCCCTCCTTACCTTGTCACCTAGAAAGCACAAAGATGTCAAAGCATCCATGTCGATCACAAAAAGGACACACACTAAATTTTGTGTCATATCCTGAATCCCTTATCTCCTTGTCATATTTGTGCCCATAAGATAGATCTTCAGAAATTTTTGATCTTGATCAATATTTGGATCGAGTGGAGATTCATTTAAGACATAAAGGGATTTTGAGAAGGAAAATAGGAACCGTATGCGGTTTTTAGATGTTTATTTTAAGAGTGTGACATTGAATGTGGTATTCCATGTTCAAAATGATCTTTCTAGTAGAACTATGAAATACTTGTTCTTTATTCCTTAACTTGCTTTCAAAATTTTCATTCACATTGACGACATTAAGCATGTCTTAATTATTATTCATCGGTCGATTACATGATACTAGATAAAAGTTGATTAGTAATAGATATGAATCAACCCAACCTGAAGACCAAAACATCGATCCAGTTCCACGAATCCAAGTCCAATCCACTCTAAATCAACCAAAGATAAAATCAATTTGTAAACAATTGTCAACGAAACCTAACCAAATGTGGCAAAAGATCGCTATGGCTTGCCCCTAAAGGAGATTAACGAAGTCATAAAATTTTATAGTGTTGTACAACTCTACCAGGCAAACTATTATTTTACACTCTAATGAAAGCATCCTCATAACTATATGTTTACCAAACCCTAACCAAATGTAGCAAGATAGCCATGGCTTGCCCCTAAAGAGATTAAAGTCATAAATTTTTGTAGTGTTGTATAACTCTACCAGGCAAACTATAATATACACACACTAATGAAAGTCTTGTCCTCATAACTATATGTTTAACCAAACCCAAAGTTCCGCAATTATGCAAGATCATCAAAATAATCTTCCCAAAATAAATGACAAGTCTTTTTAAAACAACGCAGTATGCAATATTTCAAGATTTACTAAAATGTGCATCAGATACGACCTATATAAATGGCTAAACTAACCTGAAGACAATGTTGTTCTGCATGGTACTTGTTATCTCCTTCAAGCCGCTCTACTTCACAGTACTTGTCAAAAGATGCATAAATATTATGATAATATTTTACATCCAACTGAAAATCTACAAAAACATACTCATACATACAGTAAATTAGAAACACAGCAAAAACTTGCAGACATCAGGGTCCATCACACGATTGCCTACCATATAACGATTCTTTTTGGGTTGATTTGTAATCTACATTTATACATTCAATATAATTTATATGGTGCCCTTCGAATAATTATTGTATAGTCCCCTCCATGATACATATGGTGAAATTGTAGGACACATGGATATGAAAGGTTATGACACGATATCGAGGATAAGGTTGTAAGCCTTTTATCGGACACGAAGACACGCATACATGTCAAGTGTGGATATCCAGGAGTGTATCATTGAGTGTCAACTATGTATCTTGGACCCAAAAAAATTGACACTGGATATCTATGACTTGACTTTTCAATTAGAAAGTCATAGCCTAAACAAATATCAAGTGTGGATATCCAGGATACAGAGTTGACACTCATTGAACACTGCAATATGAGTATCCAGGATACAGAGTTGAACAAAGAAATATCAGTACTAAGACTAGGTGTATCAGTACATGTACTATATTCCTGAGTATTCTTATATATGTGTAGACGAGTAGGTGTATAACATAATTGGGTATTCCTGAGTATCAATGCTAGGACTAGGAGTATCAGTGCATGTACTATAATTTAAACTATTTTTTTAACGATGTCTATTCATCTTTATATATTTGGAGTGAGTGTCATTTGGATAATATACACTACCAAATATTCACCTGAGTATATACTTGAACAATGTCTATTCATCTTTGCAGAAGTATCTAGAAATGGATATAAATTACTATCTGCGTCATCGTTCATGGATGTACAATCGCCATCCTGATGACAAATGCGGTATGTGGGATAAATTCATTGAGGGTGTACAGCAGTTCCTACAGTTCGCCAAGGCGTTCCCTCAGTACATGGATGGTACCAAAAGTAACTGTCCGTGTGTGAGATATCGTAACTTGAAATATCACCCAGAAGTGGAAGTCACATATCATTTATACTCAAAGGATTTCATGCCGAATTACTATCATTGCACCACGCACGGAGAACTTGTGTCTTTAGCATTGGAGTTGGAGCCTTATGTGGAGCCATATATGGATGTCCATAACTACACTACTTACGACGATGGGTCGGTAAATATGGTTTTTGATGCGGCGGAGCCTATTTCGATCCGGACAATCATGATGCAACTGAGGAGGCACCGAATGTCGATGCTGCGAAGTTCATGGAGTTGCTGGAGAATGCAAGGACTTCATTATATTCTAGTTGTGAGGATCATTCTTTGTTGGAGGTGATTACAAAATTATTGAGCATCAAGTCCAATTTTAACATGTCGTAAGAATGCTATAATCGACTGATGGATTTGATTATAAAGATCTTGCCAGAGGGTGCAAAGTTGCTTAAAGACTTTTACCGATCCAAGAGGATGGTGAGATTGCTCTGGATGGGATACGAAAAAATTGATGCATGTCGCAACAGGTGCATGTTGTACTACAAAGATGACAAGGATGAAGATGCGTACAGATTCTCTCATGCTGATCGCTACAAGGCCACTGGTAGAGGAAAGTCTGTCAGTGCAAGAAAGCCTATCGATTCGATGCACTACTTGTCTTTGACGTCGCGGTTGCAGAGGTTGTTTATGGTGAAAGAAACTGCAGAAAACATGCGTTGGCACAGGTGAAAATAAATCGAAGAAGTATTAGATCATCCATCCTATGGAGAAGCATGGAAGCACTTTGATCGAGAGTATCCAAATTTGGCTTCAAATCCGCGTAATATCAGATTGGAAGCTCTTCTCCGACGATTTTATCCCATTCGAATTTTTGGACTCCCAGTATTCGTGTTGGCCTATGATCGTCACTCCGTATAATCTACCGCCTTAGATGTGCATGAAGACTCCATATATATTCCTAACCATTATTACCCCGAGTCCGAACAATCCGAAGAGAAACATCGATGTATATTTATAGCCTTTGATAGATAAGTTGAATCAGCTGTGGGAAGTAGGTGCCAACACGTACGATATTTCTAGAAAGTAGAATTTTTAGATGAGGACAGCACTTATGTGGACCATCAATGACTTTCTGGCCTATGGAATATTTTCGGGATAGAGCACTCATGGTCGTCTCTTATATCCATATTGCATGGACCGCACTAAGGCTTTCTGTTTGAAACACGGAGGCAAACGTGCTTCTTCGATTGTCATCAAAAAAATTTACCGAAGGATCATCCGCATCGGAGGAACAGGAATGATTTTCATACGGGCGTTGTGGAGAAGGTTAATCCACCGCCAAGGTGGCCCGGATACACGATATGAGAAGACATAAAAGATTTACTAAGTGCTATCGAAGAGCCTGTTAAGGGGTACAAGTGTGACGGATTTGGTCGCACCCATAACTGGACGAAGAGGAGTATATTCTGGGATCTGCCATATTGGAGCACCAATCTGATCAGACATAACCTTGATGCTATGCATATCAAGAAGAATGTATTTGATAACATAATTAATACTGTAATGGAGGTAAAGAAGAAGAGGAAATATAATTTGAAGGCTAGGTTGGACTTCGAAGAAATATGTAGACGTCCTGCGTTGCATTTGATAGATGAGGAAAATAGAAAGTTAAAGCAGCCTAAGTCAATTTTTTCACTGGAGAAGGAGGATAAATAAAGACTTTGTAGGTGGATTCAGGGTCTAAAATTTTCAGACAGGTACGTGTCAAACTTGAGAAGATGCGTTGACCTCAAGGAGAACAAACTGGCGGGTATAAAGAGCCACGATTATCACATATTCATGGAAAGGTTAATTCCGATTGTATTTCGAAAATTCTTACTGCAGGTCATTTGTGATCCATTGACAGAGCTCAACATATTCTTCAGAGATCTTTGCTCTACTAAGTTGCTCGTCGATCTTCTAGAAATCAAGAGAAGGACATTGTGATAACACTGTGCAAGCTCGAGAAGGTGTTTCCTCCTGGATTATTCGACTCCATGGAGCATTTGCCAATTTATCTTTCCTATGAGGCATGTGTTAGTGTCCTGTCGGTTATCAGTGGATATATCCATTCGAGCGGCATCTGAATCACCTAAAGAGAAAAATAAAAAATAAGGGCACAGGTTGAGGGCTCTATTTGTAAAGCTTATGTTCTCGAGGAGATTACAAACTTTTGCTTGACGTATTTCATACCTCATGTTGGTACTAATAGAACGAGAGCTCCAAGAAATGACGACGGATATCCGGAATCTAATGATGCAATACTGAAAGTATTCAATGCGTCCAGAAAGCCTTCAAGGAAAATGAAGAAGAGATATTTGAATGACGATGAGCTAAGGGCTGCTCAGTTATATATATTACTCAATTGCAACAAGGATGAAGTAGAGAAGCTAGAGGGGTAAGTAATTAATACATCCACATTTACATTATCTCAATGTAATAGTATAAGCTAATATTATGCTACTAATCAGCGGTTGCTTCATTATTTTTTAGCACATATAATGATGAGTTGAGGTCGGTTAGACCCTATATAATAGACGAAGAAGTAGAACAAGAAATGAGACATCATTTTTCTTCTTGGTTGAGCACATATGTAAGGAGCTCGGTAATTATTTTTTCTGTATGCACTTGCACAATAAATAACTTACTATCGCTACTTTGGTATTTAGGTCGATCGTCTAATAACACCCGAGACTGAATCTATTAAAACTTTAGCCAAGGAACCAATTACTGCCGTCAAAATATGGCCAAGTTACTGTGTGAATGGGTTTAGGTTCAAGTCAACAAATACTCCGATCAGAGACAGCTTTCTGGATCTAGTTGTTTGTGTATCAAATCTTCGAACTACAAATATATCGATCCAGGTAATAGTTTCTTTGGCATCTTACGAGAGATTATGGAGTTGACATATAATTATGGCACAAAACCTGCTAAGATCATGTTATTCAAGTGTGAATGGTTTGATTGGATTCAAAATCAAGGTTGAAAAATTGACAAGCATGGTCTTGTGGATATAAACTACAAGCGTAGATATCAAGGCTATGAACCATTTATCCTATCAAGTCAGGCTTAGCTCGTGTACTTCACAACTTATCCTAGATGGCGTACAGCAAGGTCGGATTGGTGGAAAGTATGCAAGACTAAAGCTATAAATACCTTTGACGTTAACGAAATAGCCTATCAAGAAGACGAGCTGCCTCTTGTAACAAATATTGTAGATGTTGACTCAACAGAAGTTACTCATTACACGACTAATAATGTAGAAGAGGTAGAATTATCCAAAGAGGAAGACGAAGATGAAGACGAAGTAGATAAAAGTGATGATGAGAAGGAAGAGAAAGAGGAGGACGAGAAAGGCGAGCAAGATGAATTTTCTGAATATGATTGAAAATAAAATATTTTGCC
Organism: Iris macrosiphon; assembly: GCA_036927795.1. Lineage (NCBI taxonomy): Eukaryota > Viridiplantae > Streptophyta > Magnoliopsida > Asparagales > Iridaceae > Iris > Iris macrosiphon. The sequence goes on along the minus strand of JAYESA010000011.1, from coordinate 24,324,304 downwards.
TCTAGAATGTACTATATTTTGACTGTAGAATGTACTATTTTGATGAAGACATGTATTATATTTTGACTGTAGAATGTACTATCCATTTAGACTTGTGACACTACTAGTTACTTACTGTACAATTCTATTAATGTTGTAAGATATGCATAATATTTTGACTTTAGAATGTATTATATATTTTTTTATTTGTTCCATCATCATATGTTGTTATCAGGTATGACAGGATGACGCAGAGCGTTCGACAGGTCCCGTGGTAGACAGAGTGCTCCTCTGGTACTGCCTACTATTGGTTCTAGATCCTCGTCGCCAAGTACTCTAGTATATCGGCCAGTCACATCTCCGACTGCGACGATGTTACGTAGCAGCACTCCTAGGATAAGTAGTTCCAGGCCTGAGACTACTCCCTCGTCCAGCATTCCTCCTGCTGAAGGAACCATGGAGACAGCTAAGCATATTGAGGAGGTTGAGCTAACGTCGTCCCAGCAACAGCTAGATCCTCTATGCGCACCTCGGGACGAGACGAGGACGGAGATTTGGGTTGACGGTACAAAGTAAGTCAATTAGTTGGTTTAGTATCATATATATCGTGTATTTCTTTATTCATCATATATTCACATTTTTGATAAAAATAATTATCTCTGTATAAATATCGTCCCTCGTCGGAACAGAGACGTCTGGGCCACTTTCTGAGGTACAACTATGGTGGCCCTTAGATCAACTACGCTGATGCTCCGGATGAGAGGAAGCCATTCTAGTTTGTGCGCTTCATGGTAAAAGTATATTATATCAATCATCTAATTTATGCATATTATATAACTTACTAAATTACTTCTTATAGCAAACGTATTTCTATCCACCGTACTGGGCAGAGTTGATCGAGCAGATGTTTCTTGTCGTTATCGCCAAGCTGATCCGTGATGCTCTAGATGACCAGCAGGCTCATAATCGCGAAGAAAAACCGATCCAAGGTTGGATCACGCATGATTATTGGACTACGATGAGGGCTAGATTTGACGATCCGAGGTACAAGGAAAGGTCTAAGAAGGCTAAGGCGGCTAGGCAGAAGGCAACAAAGTGGTGTGGTGGCTCGATTTCAAGGACGGAATATTTAGTCGATTGGTATATTTTTATTTTAGATATATTATTTTAATGCAAGTACGATAAAATGGTAGTAGAATAAAATGTTAAATTTTAGTACTAAATAATATATTTTTAACAGTTACAGAGGGGTGAGGATGCCAATATGGTGATCGTCTCCCTGGCCACCCATCGAAAGGGCAGAAATCTCATTGATGAGAGAGCCTTGCAGACCTATGTAAGTATTACTTTACTTTGTGTTAATTTTAATATAACTTAGGAAATATGCAAATAAATATCCATGTAGTTAGTAATAAGTACCTTAGACACATTAGAAATTATAGAGTATCTAAACTTTTCTAGGCCGAGTATCTTAGGCAGCGTGAGCGGGCGACTGCTAGTGTACCTACAGCGGAAGCGGCTGGTACTTCCTCGTAGCCCTCTCCAGCTCTGTCAGCGGACGAGTTATGGGTGACTGTCGCTGGTGGTCTCTAGAGGGGTACGTACTACGGTACGAGATCCTATGGCGCCCTTGTTGTGATGCAGTCATCTAGGGCCTCAACGGCAAGTGCGCAATCTCTACAGCCCTCGCAGTCGTCGGCTCGAGTCCAGGAGACCTTTGATCGTCAGATTGTGTCTCTCCGTGACGAGTTGCTACAAAGGATGGAGGAGCAGCAGACATCACATTCCTCACAGGCGGATGATGTGACACTCATCGCACGATTTGATACGCTTGAGCGCAGCATCATGGAGCTCAGGGATATGACAGTTGATCTTAGAGCGTCGACAGAGCGCAGCGTGATGGAGTTACAGACATAATAGCTGTCCATGGGCAAGAGGCTGACGATGATGCATTATTCAATGTTTCATAGCAGTATGAGGCTGTTATCTACCATGGATTCATACAACCATCGACTAGCAGAGTTTGAGCAGATATGTCCTCCTGGTGCACCTTCATCGAATCTGACTCTATCGATGGTACTGCCTTCTCCATCAATATCGACATCGGTATCAATTTTACGGGAGCGATATAATTTATTCTTATCCCTAATGCGTGCCGGTGGTCATCCTCCTACAGATCCGCAGTAGTCATAGTTAGGATAGGTTACTGATTGTTTGTGTTTTGACCTATGTTATTTGGTCATTTATGAATATTTTTTATTTTTAAGGCATTTAGACTTTATTTCTTACACTTAGTTGTGTGGATATTTATTTATTCTGTACAACGAGATTTTCTCCTGACTCAGTTTGTAATCCCAATATTTCATTTTCTTCAAATTTTACTATATTATTCATATTAAATATATGTTAATTTATCGCTGTTGAGTGTTAAACCGAAGGGGTCAACAAACCCAAAAAATTCAACGGAGGGTTGCTCCGTGTCTATTTATATAAATTATGAATTCATAAACTGCAGGAAGTTTGGTTTGGAAATAATTTAATATTTATTTTTTATTTTTTCACAGAAACTTTAGCGATATTTTTAGTGATGATTAGCAACATTTAGTGACGTTTATATACGTCGCTAACGACATCACTAAGTACGTCACTGATTATCACTAATTACATTGCTAAATATGTCACTAATTACGTCGCTAAATACGTCGCTAAGTACGTCTCTGAATATCGCTTAGTACATCGCTGAATGTCGCTAAACTGTTGACATGGCAATATTTGTCAGGTCAATATAATGTCGCTAAATGTGTCACAAAATATCGCTAAATAGAAAAAAAAAATTTAGTGACATATACGACATACGACACGTCGCTAATTTAGCAACATTGTGTCGCTAAACGTCGCTAATATAGCTACGCATATACGTCGCTATAGCGATATTTTGCGACATTTTTTCGGTCAACGACTAGCTTAAAGGCGACTTCATTGAAATATCACTAATTACGTCATTAAATATTTTTAGCAACATATTTATGCATTTAGCGACGTTTCTAGACGTCGCTAATTTGACTTATTCTGGTAGACATAATGTCGGAATATCCTCTATACATCATTCCACAAATTGTAGCCACTTGGCACACTTTTATCGTTTCAGAGAGAGAGAGAGAGGCTTGAGCGACTTATAATCTCGGCCTAGCGCCGCTTGTAACACTTGTTCAATATCAATAAAGTTCTTGTTTTACTTTTATACTTATGTTATTCAATGCTTTCGCTATTGACGACTCTGTGAACTTGTTACCAATTGCCTGTTCGTTTCTTATTCCACTGGATTCAGACTATTTGTGCGACTCTGTGGCTTAGACATCTTACCGTCTATTTAGATCATGGCCTTGCATGGGCGCACCTTGTGCTTGTGCAGCATCACATCCAGATGGAAAAAGATCTTCCCACAGGAGCACTGGCAAGGTGATTTGCGCCCAGCGGGGACGGTTGATTACCTGTGAAAGATCAGGGCATGACAGAAGAAGTCAGAGATAGATCTGGAGGAGCCATTTGAGAAGCTAGAGGAGCCATCGTTGGAGTCATCCGAGGAGAAGGAGCTGCAGGATTATGAGACTTTGTCAGTTGTCTAATCTACCTCTATAGCTCTATCATAGTCGTCGTGAGCTGCTCCAAAGTTATAGCACCAGAAGGAAAGTCGGAGCCGGACTCTGATGGAGCTGGAGGAGCCATTGGATGATCTCTGGAAAGAACCAACAACTGGGATGCCAACGATCTGGTCCCGTACACGTTGTCGTCTTTCCCTCTCCTAACAACTTGTATCGACCGATGTTTTCTCTCAGTCGACGTACTTCTCTCAGCCCCCCTCCAACGTCTCATATGTCTCTTATATTTATTTATGTAAATATATTTAGATATCTTAGGTTAGGATTATTGACTACAGTTAAGGTTAGGTTTAGAGTTAAGTTTAGATATCGTAGGGTAGGTTTAGAGTTAAGGTTTTTAGATATCATAGGTAACGATATTAGAGTTAATGTTAGTTTTTTAGGATAACCAAATATAGTTAAATTATAAAAAGAATCTAATTAAATTAAGTTGACAAAATTTAATAAACACAACTACGTATGCTTTGGCTGTCCTCTTATCTACGAGCTTACCATCCTTCTTTCTTTTATGGGTCTGCTAAAAGATTACAGAGAAGCCGACGGTCTTCGGGTCTCCCCGGCTCTGGCATCCTCCTCATACTATAAAAATTAAGTAATTAATTAATAAGAAAAAAATAAGAATTACAAAAAAATTGATCTAGCAAAAAATTATAATACTAACCATCCATAAAAAATGCTCGACGGTCAAAATGGATCCACCCGTGTGGAGACCACCCTTAGCATGGGTCGCTCTAGTCTTCTCGCACTTGGCCTTATAGGATGGGATGTCCATCTTCTTCTTCATCTTATCCCAGAACTCAATCTTGAGCCAGTCTCGCGATGATCCCCTTAAAGTGTCGCCAACGCCATCTGGTCATTGATCATATACCTGAACCTTTTGCTGGCGACGGTCTTGTAGCACTTTTGTATCACATCATCTCTATGATCCAGTCACTGGTACAACTTATGCAAATTAGAAAATATTTTTTAACATTGTAATAAAAAATTATATATTATTCTAAATAAAAATCTTATACTTACCCCCAACAATATCTTCAGCCAAATGAATCATCAATCCAACGGGATGTCACTGAAGTTGATATTGTAATGCCTCGCTCCACGTCGGCATTATGTATCAAGGTCAGTGGGCAGAACTTCGTTCTCTGATTCTTGCACGCCTTAATAATAAATATGAGTTTTTGCTTGCTTGTTTTCATAAGAGAATGAAAGAACCTGCCTTGCATGCTAAAAAATGAACTCACCTAGCTTGTCTTTGAAACGAACATGTCTGCTTAATTAAGAGACCCTAAAATGCTTGTCTAAAAGTATGTATTTGCATGAACATGTTCCACTATCGCCTATGCTCCGAGAGAACCATATCGTGTGCCTGAATGTGTTCAAGGATAAGGCGGCTTGCCCCACAACAAAGATTATAGTCTGATGGTTCGTCTCGTCTGCATCCTAAAGTTTATTTGATAGTGTTTTCATGCATTCGCATCGGTCGGACAATGGCTATTGGTGGAGAGCTGAACTGCATGTGTCACGGCTGCTACAGAGATAGTAGAAAGCAACCATGAGTCACATCTGCTATTAGCATCAGATAAATCAGTCATTGGTATGCTGGACCAACAGCTACCGATCCTGAGATACTCGGGGACCGTACTGCATATAAGGTAGTTCATTGTGTTGGCTTGGATAGAGGACTGCCCCTAAGATATGCATTGGTGTATAGATGTGCATTTGTCCATAGAGTCTCACAAGACACGTCGTGCACACCCTGAAACAGAACGAACGGCTTGTCTTGCTTGCTTATTCGATATGAAACTCTGTTTTAAAAGATGTTTCCAAAATAATATAATATGACTCCGTTCTACTGCTGTATGTAACGAACATAGGTAAAACTAGAAAGATCACTAGTAATATAGTATTTTATAACATGATTACTTAGTGTTGGTTTTAGTGAATGCTTGCTTCTATTCAGTTGTTTATTCTCACCAGTACTTATAAAAGTACTGACCCACCAACAGTTTACTTGCTTACAGGTACTGGATCGTCCGAGGGAGCGATAGGCGTGCCCCATCCCCAAGACCCGGAATTCCGGGTTTCGATTGCCTCGAGTTGCTATCGTATAAAGGGGCATAATATATGGAATGATGCCTTTGCTAAGAGAAACCCAAGTCCCTCGATTGATGCGTTATATTATATAAAGGGGCATAATATAATCAGTTAGCTAAATGCATTATATTACAACAATATTCCTCCGCTGCTTACTCGATTGATGCGATGATAGCCAAACAAACTTAAACGATGTTGTCTTATGCGGGCGCAGCCCCAGGCTCGTACGATATCACGTCCCGGTATCAAACAGGCTATACGGTACCCCGTCGAGAGGCACAGTGATTCGCTTCCGGTGCACTGAGGCACGATGATTCGCATCCGGTCCTTCGGCTCGGCGGAGGAAGATGTCACGACCCGCACCCGGATATTCGGGCACGAGTACGTGGGTACGTCCAGCCTACGCCGCAGTGTCGGCGGTAGTACGCTGTCTAGGTCATCTTCACAGGTAATCTCTAGCTCTTCCACAATAAATAAATAGGCAAGGATAATAAAACGAAATAGGAATGCTAAGATTTCATAAAACAAAATGTGACATCCAAATTCATAGTTTAGTACATAACCAGAAGATAAATCGGGGACAAACCCGATTACTAGACTGAAAGAAAATACTAGCTAACTGGCTGACTACTCCTCAAAAGTAGTCTCCTGGGTGGGAACCGGCTCCTCAAATATGTCATCTGTTCCCTCATAGGGGCCATAATAGGGGGGGCAAGTCCTCATCATCTCCTAAATCAACGGATCCAGTCAGGAAAGGAGCAAAGTACACAATGCACAACAAAGATTAAACTAAATATTTATGACAAGTAGAAAAGAACTAACAAGTATCATGTTGAGGATATGCATAAATAAGAAGTAACAATAACTAAGGGTTAAATACTGTAAATCAGGAATATGAGTAAACAGGAAATATAATGAGACAGGAAAAATGGAACTACAACAAGATAACAGGAACTGCAACACGACAAGAAACCATGTGTGTGTAAGTGTGTATTTAGAATACATAGTTGGCATGTAGGGGGTTATAAGGCTAATCAGGCCGTCCTAGGCGGCTATCACACAATGAATAATCGAGTATCAAGCTGATGGTACAGTCGCGTACCAACAGCTATCGACAATAGAGGGAAGGGTAAACTACATGCCTTCTAGTATTCTCCCACCCGACACGAAAAGCAAGACATGAAATCCAGTAATCAAGACATTAAATCCAGATTCTGACACTACGTGTAAACATCCAATGGTACTAGTAGAGCAAGGAATTAATTATCACAATATAAAGAATAAACTTGAAGTGCAGGTACTTGCCTGATGTTTGGATCCCAACTACAGTTCTATCCTCGGGAAATTTCCAGAAATGACTCCGGATGCTGAAATAAACATTACCATCATGCTAAGAAGATATCAAATAGCTAGAAACGCCTGTCCTTGCGTCCAATTTGGAGACAACGACAAAAACGGTAATTTCGGGTCAAAACGGGGTCCGCATGTGGGCCCGCTTTGCACCGAAAAATGTGTCAGGGTCAAAGGTCTCCAAATTCACCAAACTTAGTGTCAACAGGTCAGGAACGATGATACGAACCCAACGGAACTTCCAGAATTGGATTCCGATGAGCCGATCACAAAATCACCCGTCGAACGGAGCTTGTGGGGCCCACGACACGCGATTTCGTCAACGTTCTCAGAATCGAACCAAACTTGGGTCACAGGACCAGCGTATCGTTACGAGTCCGATGGCGCAAGTTTCGTTTCGATCCTACGTGTATACAAAAAGTTAGGGCGTGATTCAGAAAAGGCGGATACGGGGCGGTGTCCGCGGATACGCGTTGATCCCGGTGTGCACGCACACCCGAATCGACTTCTGCGAAATCCCGCACGTCCGTATCAACGACGCGCACGTATCCGTGAAGACCGCGCGCGACCAAGTCGTCCCGTTTGGCGGGGCGTACCCAGTTCCAGGGTGAATCGGGGCATTATTTTTCCTGTTTTTGGATCGCGGTGTGCGATCACCACAGGACGCGATGTCCCGAGCGGTTTGTCCGGGCACCGAGAGGGTCATACGGGCTTTGCAACGCAATTTACGGAATCGAAATCAGAGCTACGAGGTGTGAGATACGAGTACCTGAACGAGGCTCCTCGAAACGGGGTTTTTTAGGTGTCCGACATGCGTCCGACACCAAATTGGGAATTAGGGTTAGGGTTCAGGGCTCTCGAAGCTGCCGGCGGGGGCCGGCCGGGGGCGCACCGGAGAGGGGCTAGGGCGGCTCGTCGGGCTGCTGTCAGGGTCGAGGGCGGCGTCGGAGCGGAGGGGCGGCCGGAGCTGCGGCTGGATCGAGTGAGAGGAGGAGGAGGCTGGGCGTTGGTGGCCGGCGACGAGGTGGGGCGGGGCTGGAGGAGAGGAGGAGAGGAGGAGGGACTGGCGGAGGCTGCTGGTGCGGTGGTGCGGCGTCTTGGCGAGGCGACGAGGGGAACGGCGGCGAGGTGGTGGTCGGAGGAGGAAGTGAAGGGGAGGGGTTTTTATAGGAAGGGAACAGGGGAAGGGGAGGCCGGGTTTGGCGGAGTCGTGGGCGAGGAAGGCGGAGGCGAGGGGTGGCGTGGCCGGGCGGAGCGGAGCTGAGCGGCCGGAGCGGCGGTGGACGCGGGCACGGGGTGACTGGGGGAGACGGGCTAGCGGGTTAGGGTGGCGGCTGGTCGGGTTCGGGTGGACCCGACCTGACCCGTTAAGGCGGGCTGGGTCGCGGGCTGGGCTGGGCCCAATGGGCCAGGGTATACGGGCTGGGCCGGATCCGTGGGCTGGGTTTGTTTTATTAGGATTTTAAAATAAATAAAAAGATAAATAATAAACAATTAATTAAGTAATTAAATAAATAAATGTTTTTAGGTCATTAAAAATAGGTCCGGGGTCCAATAAATTCCAGGAAAAATTATCCTAAGTCCAGTTTTCCATTTTACACCCAAAAATATTATTTTCATAATATTTTAATATTATTTATTATCAATTAAAAATCATGTAATAATTCAAAACCCTGAATTTAATTACAGAAGATTTCCAGAAAAATTCCAGAAAATTGCGAAAAATCCAATTTTAATATTTTTTGAAAAATCAGGGGCTTACAATCTACCCAACTTATAAAAATTTCGTCCTCGAAATTAAAATATGGTAGGGTTCTCTCTGTCTAATCTCACTTGATTACAGTCTAACGGTTTCTCTCAGGTGAACATTGCGGTCGCTACCCAACTTAGAATTTACTCATCTATCCTCTGAGGCTATACAACCAGTAAAGCTATGTCCCAACTTATATAATCATTGTATTGAATCCTTAAGTCTTTAACACCAAACACATCACCTATGGTATTCCCTTAATCATGTATAAAGGGTCATCATCAATGGACCGGTCTGAGGGGTATATCTAGTACTATCTATATATCAAACTTATACCAAGCACGAGGTTTCGTCTTTCCGAAATAAGGGAAGACGAAGATCAATAATAAAGAGTTCAAGGGTGAGGTGATAGAACAGAAATATAGGGATCAAGGCGTTTAAAGAATTCAAATGGGAATTGTCAAGCATTTGTGGATTGAAATTCTATTCTGGTAGTCATTTATTCGCATGCTCGTATTAGTATAGTTATGTAACTGATACGATATGCTCGGACATATTTAGAGGGTAAGTCTACTAATCACTGCATATCTCAATCCATGTAAAGTATTATTTCGAAGGGCGAATCAAGAGCACTATGGTTGATCAGACCGTAATACACTGATTCTGAAATATATTATTGTGGGCCTCCCCAATAATACACTTGTCATGAACAAGCTCGATAAAGAGTAAGCTTGCAAAACTAGGCTATAAAATAGCAGCATAAGTCAAGTACAGCAAAATTAAGTGCGCTAGATGATGATGAAAGGAGGTATAATTTAAATTTATTTAAGTTCACAAAACAACACATAATAAGCACAACAGCAAAAGACTCTAAAATCTCTATAGTTATAAAAGCATACCAGGTTATTAGCAAGTTCAAAATTACTAGGTTGGGGCTGAGGTCACGAACCAGTAGACACGAGCTAAAACAATACTAGAAATGGTATCTACAAATCACTTACGCGCATTAGCTACTCCCAGAGCCTGCACGTTCTCCATGGTTATCGCGGAAGCTTGTCCGCGTCCTTGTGGTGGTGCCCTCTGTTGTTGCTGGGCTAGCTGGGAGAGTGCTGCTTGTGGTACCAAGGTGGTTTCAGTTCGAGTGCTGGTAGAGCATCTCGTGGTGATCTTGTAGGAACCTCGTCGCTTGCTGATAGGTCCATTACTCTGCATCCAAAATAAACGATAAGGGGCGCACAGGAATCAAGGCAGGATGCAAGTCAAGGAATCAATTCAAATCCGAGATAGATGTCAAGAACGATTCAAGCAAGTGGATGAGATCCTAAACTTATCCTTATCTTATTGCAGGCCTGTTCGGTCCCGAAGTTGAAACCGAACAATTTAGTAGTTGGACCTGCGTGGGCCACCATAAAAACGTGTCACAACCCGCACCCGGATATTCGGGCACGAGTACGTGGGTACGTCCAGCCTACGCCGCAGTGTCGGCGGTAGTACGCTGTCTAGGTCATCTTCACAGGTAATCTCTATCTCATCCACAGTAAATAAATAGGCAAGGATAATAACAGGAAATAGGAATGCTAAGATTTCATAAAACAAAATGTGACATCCAAATTCATAGTTTAGTACATAACCAGAAGATAAATCGGGGACAAACCCGATTACTAGACTGAAAGAAAATACTAGCTAACTGGCTGACTACTCCTCAAAAGTAGTCTCCTGGGTGGGAACCGGCTCCTCAAATATGTCATCTGTTCCCTCATAGGGGCCATAATAGGGGGGGCAAGTCCTCATTATCTCCTAAATCAACGGATCCAGTCAGGAAAGGAGCAAAGTACACAATACACAACAAAGATTAAACTAAATATTTATGACAAGTAGAAAAGAACTGACAAGTATCATGTTGAGGATATGCATAAAGAAGAAGAAACAATAACTAAGGGTTAAATACTGTAAATCAGGAATATGAGTAAACAGGAAATATAATGAGACAGGAAAAATGGAACTACAACAAGATAACAGGAACTGCAACACGACAAGAAACCATGTGTGTGTAAGTGTGTATTTAGAATACATAGTTGGCATGTAGGGGGTTATAAGGCTAATCAGGCCGTCCTAGGCGGCTATCACACAATGAATAATCGAGTATCAGGCTGATGGTACAGTCGCGTACCAACAGCTATCGACAATAGAGGGAAGGGTAAACTACATGCCTTCTAGTATTCTCCCACCCGACACGAAAAACAAGACATGAAATCCAGTAATCAAGATATTAAATCCAGATTCTGACACTACGTGTAAACATCCAATGGTACTAGTAGAGCAAGGAATTAATTATCACAATATAAAGAATAAACTTGAAGTGCAGGTACTTGCCTGATGTTTGGATCCCAACTACAGTTCTATCCTCGGGAAATTTCCAGAAATGACTCCGGATGCTGAAATAAACATTACCATCATGCTCAGAAGATATCAAATAGCTAGAAACGCCTGTCCTTGCGTCCAATTTGGAGACAACGGTAATTTCGGGTCAAAACGGGGTCCGCATGTGGGCCCGCTTTGCACCGAAAAATGTGTCAGGGTCAAAGGTCTCCAAATTCACCAAACTTAGTGTCAACAGGTCAGAAACGATGATACGAACCCAACGGAACTTCCAGAATTGGATTCCGATGAGCCGATCACAAAATCGCCCGTCGAGCGGAGCTTGTGGGGCCCACGACACGCGATTTCGTCAACGTTCTCAGAATCGAACCAAACTTGGGTCACAGGACCAGCGTATCGTTACGATTCCGATGGCGCAAGTTTCGTTTCGATCCGGCGTGTATACAAAAAGTTAGGGCATGATTCAGAAAAGGCGGATACGGGGCGGTGTCCGCGGATACGCGTTGATCCCGGTGTGCACGCACACCCGAATCGACTTCTGCGAAATCCCGCACATCCGTATCAACGACGCGCACATATCCGTGAAGACCATGCGCGACCAAGTCGTCCCGTTTGGCGGGACGTACCCAGTTCCGGGGTGAATCGGGGCGTTGTTTTTCCTGTTTTTGGATCGCGGTGTACGATCACCACAGGATGCGATGCCCCGAGCGGTTTGTCCGGGCACCGAGAGGGTCATACGGGCTTCGCAACGCAATTTACGGAATCGAAATCAGAGCTACGAGGTGTGAGATACGAGTACCTGAACGAGGCTCCTCGAAAGGGGGTTTTTTAGGTGTCCGACACGCGTCCGACACCAAATTGGGAATTAGGGTTAGGGTTCAAGGCTCTCGAAGCTGCCGGCGGGGGCCGGCCGGGGGCGCACCGGAGAGGGGCTGGGGCGGCTCGTCGGGCTGCTGTCGGGGTCGAGGGCGGTGTCGGAGCGGAGGGGCGGCCGGAGCTGCGGCTGGATCGAGTGAGAGGAGGAGGAGGCTGGGCGTTGGTGGCCGGCGACGAGGTGGGGCGGGGCTGGAGGAGAGAAGGAGAGGAGGAGGGACTGGCGGAGGCTGCTGGTGCGGTGGTGCGGCGTCTTGGCGAGGCGGCGAGGGGAACGGCGGCGAGGTGGTGGTCGGAGGAGGAAGTGAAGGGGAGGGGTTTTTATAGGAAGGGAACAGGGGAAGGGGAGGCCGGGTTTGGCGGAGTCGTGGGCGAGGAAGGCGGAGGCGAGGGGTGGCGTGGCCGGGCGGAGCGGAGCGGCCGGAGCGACGGTGGACGCGGGCACGGGGTGGCTGGGGGAGACGGGCTAGCGGGTTTGGGTTGCGGCGGGTCGGGTTCGGGTGGACCCGACCTGACCCGTTAAGGCGGGTTGGGTCACGGGCTGGGCTGGGCCCAATGGGCCAGGGTATACGGGCTGGGCCGGATCCGTGGGCTGGGTTTGTTTTATTAGGATTTTAAAATAAATAAAAAGATAAATAATAAACAATTAATTAAGTAATTAAATAAATAAATGTTTTTAGGTAATTAAAAATAGGTCCGGGGTCCAATAAATTCCAGAAAAAATTATCCTAAGTCCAGTTTTCCATTTTACACCCAAAAATATTATTTTCATAATATTTTAATATTATTTATTATCAATTAAAAATCATGTAATAATTCAAAACCCTGAATTTAATTACAGAAAATTCCCAGAAAAATTCCAAAAAATTGCGAAAAATCCAATTTTAATATTTTTTGAAAAATCGGGGGCTTACAGAAGAGGTGGTATGGGCGGCCCTCGAGGACATGGCATGATATAATGGTATCAGAGCGGATTCGATCCTTTGCCCAATCCGTTGCTATGACTCTGAGATTTTCTCGATATGGTATTGTAATAGAGCGTTCCATATAATAAGTCCATAGATATTCTCAAAGTGCAAATATTTTTTGGACTTGATTTGCTTGATTGTTTCGATTGAGTACGGCGAGGGATGAGGACTATCGCTGTTCGAAATATCGAGAAGTTTATCCTTGAAGTTTCGAGGATGAAACTTTTTATTGGTGGGTAAGTATGTAATATCCTGCTCCGCGTCGGCATTACGTATCAAGGTGAGTGGGCAGAACTTCGTTCTCTGATTCTTGCACGCCTTAATAATAAATTTGAGTTTTTGCTTGCTTGTTTTTATAAGAGAATGACAGAACCTGCCTTGCATGCTAATAAACGAACTCACCTAGCTTGTCTTTGAAACAAACATGTCTGCTTAACTAAGAGACCCTAAAATGCTTGTCTAAAAGTATGTGTTTGTATGAACATGTTCCACTAAGTATGTGTTTGCATGAACATGTTCCACTATCACCTATGCTCCAAAAGAACCATATCGTGTGCCTGAATGTGTTCAAGAATAAGGCGGCTTGTCCCGCAATAAAGATTATAGTCTGATGGTTTTTCTCGTCTACATCCTAAAGTTTATTTGATAGTGTTTTCATGCATTCGCATCGGTCGGACAATGGCTATTGGTGGAGAGCTGAACTGCATGTCTCACGGCTGCTACAGAGATAGTAAAAAGCAACCATGAGTCACAGCTGCCATTAGCATCAGATAAATAAGTCATTGGTATGCTGGACCAACAGCTGCCGATCCTGAGATACTCGGGGACCGTACTGCATATAAGCTAGTTTATTGTGTTGGCTTGGATAGAGGACTGCCCCTAAGATATGCATTAGTGTCTAGATGTGCATTTGTTCCTAGATTCTCATAAGACATGCTGCGCACACCCTGAAATAGAACGAACGGCTTACCTTGCTTGCTTATTCGATATGAAACTCTGTTTTAAAAGATGTTTCCAAAACAATATAACATGACTCCGTTCTACTGCTGCATGTAACTAACATTGGTAAAACTATAAAGATTACTAGAAATATAATATTTTATAACATGATTACTTAGTGTTGGTTTTAGTGAATGCTTGCTTTTGTTCAGTTATTTATTCTTACCAGTACTTATAAAAGTGCTGACCCACCAACAGTTTACTTGCTTGCAGGTACTGGAACGTTTGAGGAAGCGATAGGCATGCCCCATCCCCAAGACCCAAAAATTCTGGTTTTGATTACCTCGAGTTGCTATCGTATAAAGGGGTATAATATATGGAATGATGCCTTTGCTAAGAGAAACCCAAGTCCCTCGATTTGCCCTATACTCAGTTGGCTAAATGCATTGTATTACAACAATGTCCCTCCACTGCTTACTCGATTGATGCGATGATAGCCAAACAAACTTAAATGATGTTGCCTTGTGCGGGCGCAATCCTAGGCTCGCACGGTATCACGTCCCGGTATCAAACGGGCCATACGGTACCCCTTCGGGAGGCACGGTGATTCATGTCCGGTACGCCGAGGCACGGTGATTCATGTCGGATCCTCCGGCCCGGCGGGGGAAGAGGTGGTCCGGGCGGCCCTCGGGGCCAGGGCGTGACAGATATAAGGGCCATAAAAGTTATCCCACATGATGACCCCCAGATCAGTGCCAGCCTTGATTGGAAAGAACCTGAAATAAGTAAACTATATACAATTAGAATAAAAAAGAATGAATAAATAAATGTGTGAATTGACAAATAAATACTTACGTCGCTTTATTGGCCCAAAACTAGGGACGATAAATATTGGCTGGCCGCTCTAGTAGAGTAGGGATATTTGCAAATTCGGACGGCGGATATATAATACGTGGTCTACCAGGAGGCCGGGATATGGATTTGCTCCCGTAAGAGCAACTGACGGAGTAGTCGGTGTAGTAGTAGTAGTCATCGCAGTAGCCGTAGGAGTAGCAGCAGGGCTAGAAGCTGAGGGAAGCCCGAGAGATGGAGTAGCTCCCCCTACTGATGAACGAGTATATGTCAGGGATAAACTATCCTCGACATCTATAAACTCATCCTTTGAAGTTCAACTTGAATCTGGAGTAGTTGGAGTAGTGGATGGAGGATGCTAGAAAGAAGATCCTTATCTTCTTTATCTTCCGAATCATCATCATCTTTCGAATCATTTTTAGAATCGTCTTCATCTTCTAATTCTTCATTTTTATTTTTATTTTCACAATCACCTTCATCTTTCAATTATTGTTCCTCGATCGATATCTCCATATCATAGTCCTCCTCTATATGAGGTAAATCTTCTATGTTAATCTCTTTGTGAACTCTATCATCCTTTAAGGTAACATCAACCTCCATACTATCAACACTGGCTAAACTCATATATGAAAGTTGAGGCATGACCACCTCATCCTCCTTGTATGCTAGATCCCCAATATTATGTGATTTTACCTTTAGTTTTGCATACAATCCACCAAGCCTTATTATTGTGTCGTTGACTAGGATAGCTCATATAATATACTTGAACCTTTAACTAGCCAAAACAAATAGTTCGGAAGCTTTATATCTTTTTTTATATTTTATATCAACAAACCCAAATAGTTTGTCAATTTTTCATCCTTATGTGGGTGTTGTGTCAAACCAATCATATTTAAATAGTACAAATTTTGTCTCATACGAGTAGTCAAGCTCTACGATATCTCATAGTTCATCGTAATAGTTGAACTCTGGATTGGCATCGTAGACGGAACCCCTCACACATAATCCAGAATTCTTTGTATAATTAGCGTCATCATCGACAAATGATTGATTAATAGTCTTATCAGTGGTTATAAATTTGAAGTCGTTGATGTTTTATCCATCCTAACACTTTTCTCTCTTGTTTGGTCTGATAGCTAATGCTCAAAGTCATTTGTTTTGTAACTCTATACCAGGACAAAAAATCTGAAATATCACGTATCATATAGACATTAGACAAAGATTGGTCTGAATGCTAAATTTAGAATGCTTAATGTTTAGGATCCGTACATAATTATGAAACCACGATATAAATTTTCTATCAACCTCTCTAGCAAGATCATCATTATTAATATTAGGTCTCTCCATTTTTACCTCAGCTCTAAAAGCACTATGATAATATAGAGAATAATTAGAGCACTTCTTTTTCAAGTATATACAAAATTAAAATATCTAGCAAAGATGTGTCGCTTACTTCTTAATATCTTGCATCTCCTTTATACCAATATTTAATAATATATACCATTGAGCGGCTTCAAACTCATTGTCTTTCAACCACCGTACTTTAGTAGCACTTATAGTCTTGCCTCCCATATTGAAGATAATGCGGATTACACTATTCAGTGCATCATCCCCACCGCCATCATTCCTTGGGGCCCTATTACGATTTGTTCTGACATGAGTATCAAAGTAGATGGAGCAAAAGTTTAAAACCTCCTCAATGATATATGCTTCGCATATCGAAGCTTCTATATGAGCCTTATTGCCCATATTATTCTTTAGGTGGTGTAGCTACATATAGATAATACATTGAATATTAGAATTATTTGAATAAAGAAATTAATTGTATAAAGTAATCAATTTATATCTCTCAAATGGATACATCCATCGATAATGAAAGGGTGCACCGACACATGTTTGGTATGCAAAATGAATTGGTAAATTCTCCATAATATCAAAAAATCGGGGGTAATACCCTTTCTAACTTGTACAATGTCAATACAATCTCCTCCTCAAGTTCTATTATATGTTGCATAGTTAACTTGCTTGAACACAAATCTCTAAAGAATATAGATAATTCGGCCAGCAAAATCCATACTTAATGAGGCAATATCTCTTTGAGAGCAATAGGTAGTAACCATTCCATAAATACATGGCAATCATAAAACTTCATCCCTGTCATCTTGTGTTCGTTAAGATCGACACATCTTAGCAGATTTGTCACGTAACCGTCAAAAAATCTCAATATTGAAATCCAGTTGCTTATTGTCAATTTATTCTCCCTACTCAATATAAATGCCGCTGGAGACTTGACCCAATTACCGTTGGCACTTCGTTTTAGGTGCAACTCTGAACTCATGCAATTAATTTCCAAGTTCTTTTTTGCTTTAAAAGTTTCTTTCATTTTTCCTTTGATATCCATCACTATATTGAAGATGTTGTCGAATACATTCTTTTCGATATGCATAACATCAAGATTGTGTCTTATGAGATTGTCCTTCCAATAAGGTAAGTCCTAAAAGATACTCCGCTTTGTCCATTTAAGCCTATGTCTGAACCCTTCAAAGTGAAGGATCCGATATCGGATCTTTTATCATAGTCGGCAATCCATCTACCTCTTTACAAACTTCGTCTCCTGTCAGTATCCATGGAGGAGAAAATAGTTCATATTTACCAACTCTAAATCCATCTCCATTCCTTCTCCACGGATGCGATGCAGGAAGGAACTGACAGTGACAATCAAAAAAGCATAATTTCTCTCCATTCTGGAGACGGAATACCTTACTCTTTTCCATATATATCGGACAAGATAAAGTACCATGAGTACTCCACCCCGATAAAATCCCATATGCTGAAAAATTGTTGATGGTCCATATGAGTGACGCTCTCATCTGAAAGTTCTGCTCCTTAGATATATCATATGTCTGAACGTCGAACTGTCATAATTGTTTCAACTCATCCATCAACGGCTGCAAGTAGATATCGATGTTCTTCTATGGATTTTTTGGATCGGGTATAATAAGTGTCAAGAACATGTAAAGAGTCTTCATGCACATCCACGATGGTAGATTATAAGGAGTCAAAATTATCGGCCAACAAGAGTACTAAGATCCCGACTGTCCAAAATGAGTGAATCCATCAGAACATAAATCCAACCGGACATTCCTGGGCTCCGCAGCAAATTCAGAATGATACCGATCAAAATGCTTCCAAGCCTCTCTATTGGAAGGATGAGATAATTCTCCATCATCCATCTTTCGTTCCTTGCTATGCCATGTCATATGTTATGCTGTATTTGCAGACTTATACATCCTATGCATCTTTGTGATCAGCAAAAACTGCATGTACTTGTAGAGACACAACCTTGCTCGGGCAGTTGACTTTCTTTTGCTCCGAATTGGCTTGTACCGGTCGTCATGACAGAAAATGCATCTATCTTTATCATTGTTCTCCTTGTTGTACAACATGCAACTGGTTCGACAACAATCTATCTTTTTGTAGTCTAATTCGAGTTTCCATATCATCATCTTCAATTTGTAGAAGTTTTTAGGCAACTCCTGTGATCATTTTGGCAAAAACTCTCCAACAAACTGAATTATCCGATTGTAGCATTCATGCGGCAAGTTAAAATCAGACTTAAGGATCAATAGCCTCATCACCACCGATAGGACATAATGATAATCACAACGCGGATATAACGGAGTATCGGCATTCTTAAAATATATCATATAATTTCTTTGCATCAGGATTCGGATCCTCTAGATCAAAAATTGGACCGGTCGCATTAAATACCAACTCACGCAACAAGTTTCACGGCCGATATTCAAAGTTATCTCTGATAGTGGACTCTTCTACCTCCATATTGAAGGAGGTATGATATTGCAAAAATAAAGTTTCTTGATGAGCCTCACATCCATGAAATAAGGTTGACTACTGGCGTATTTGAGAATTTTCTCAATGTCCGTCGTAAAATTATCAGTCAAACTAATCCTACTTGCATGTCCGCGATTGTACATCCATGATCAATCAACTAAGTATCGACTCATTGATTCTTCATATACCATATATATTAGATATAAGATGAGTTAAGATATTTGCTAAAGGATTAGTTAGTTAGAAAACTTGATAAAAAAACATAAAGAACCAAAATGAGCTATTGGAAAGCCCATATTTGAATTTTTTTGTGTGTTTTACATGTATCCAAAATCATACTTTCTCGAAACTCATCAGAATATGGCCGATAAATGCCTTAGCATAATAAGGTTGTAAAAGCAAGTAAAAAATTAAACTTATCTATTACATGTAAACTAATCGACAATGATGACTACTATTTCATTCAATTTCAAAACTACTAAGAAACAACACTAGAAATACTTAAAATTATGCCTAAATGTATAACATATATTTTTAAAATATTAATAATTTATTAATAGTTGTTTATTTTTTGATACAAAAAAATCTGATACTCCGACTCGTAACCGACAATATGATCGATACTTCGATTCACACTTCTATATCTACTTCTAAGTACTTAGTACCAAATAGTGAAATGCATTTTTTCTGCTATAACATAAATCATTCTCGCTACTTTCGTAGACAAGTTCAAAATCTCTCTATTTGCTCTCTTCTTCTTCAATTTCCTTTCTTCTTCTTATTGTTGTTGTTGCTTCTAGTAATGAGCATTAGGAAGCACTATGCCAAGTTTCTACTAGGTACTAGTCAGCTATGCTATTCTCCGTCACCATCACCGCCACTACTACTAATTGATCATCACCAATATTTTTCCCTGATGTTGGGTAAGGAGCTCTTTGCCGGCTCAATCGTTCTCAATAGGACGTACTCGACTTCCAGGTTATACACTAAACCATTCATAATATTGGTACTTATAACTAACAATATTCTCGTGTCCGTGTCCAGCATATTGTGTATGTACGTCTATAACCAAATTGTTTATAATGTTGTTCTCATCAGATGCTATCACGACTTTAGTTAAACATGATATGTTCTATAGGCTTCTAATACTGCATCCTTGACTTCTAAGGAAAAAGATAACACAGTCTTGTGGATGACACATGGCCCCTTATCTAGAGAGTGATTAACGGCTGAGATCTATCCGGATCTCTACGGTAGAGGATCGTTCTCAGAGTTCCTCTATGAGATGGAAGAGGGGTCATGCGTCTGATAGACCCCAACTTTTTTTCTTCGATTATATAAAATTATCCAAATGCAATAATTAACCAAATTGAAATGAGGGTTAGGATTTATCTTAGCCGGAGGAGGAGCTCACGGAGGCGGAGGGGGTCGAGGAGGTTTGGTGCCGGTGAGGAGAGCTATGAATAGAGGGGGGTCGAGGACAGTTGGAGAGCTGTGAGGAGATGGGAGCGGTTCGTCGGAGAGGAGAGCTATGAGGAAGAGGGGGCAGGTCGCCAGAGAGGGGGAGGAAGCGGGTGCGGGTGTCCATAGAGAGAGACACAGAAAGAGTTAAAAATAAGGGAAAATGAAATGCGCCTGGAAGTTTAATATTTTCCAGCGATGAAGAAAATTCGACGACGGATTAGCGACGATAATTAATATATGTTGTTTACATAAATAAATTTATCGTGCTTCCGTCGTTGACTTAGCGACGGATTATGTTCCATCGCTGAGATCCGTCGCTATTTTCTAGTATTTTTGTAGTGTCAGCTTATATAAACACAAAAAATTCTTGATCGCTCCTCATTTCGTCCAAATCAATTTTGTCCAATCTACCTCCAAATTCATGTTCCTAATTTGGTTTAAAGCCTTCCAAACGCAGAAAATACCTTTATCCATTTCCTCCCAAACCAAGAATCCTCTGTGTCCATCCTATCAATTTTTACTGCCCGAATATCAACCACATAAGCCACCTCTATCAACCGACCATGAAAGTTCTACTCTCCTTCCTGAATAAGGAAACTAACATGTTCAGTAGATTCCCTTAGCTCATAAATATACTATCCCTCCCTATCTATCAGACTATTATGATTAACCCAAGGATCATGCCACAAAGTTGTCTAATTTTTGGAGCAAATAACCTTAGACAGTCTAGGTTTAGCCGAGCTTCTCAACCCCAAAAGCATTTTCACCATCACCGAGAAGTTGGTATTGATCGTTGCTGACCAGAAATCACCCTTAGGGAATTACCTCCCCCTAATCCAGGCAGCCCATAAAGACTTCACAGAGAGAAATCTCCATAATAGTCTGTAGGAGGCCATTTATCTAAGAAGCGTAAGCGACCTCAACCCTATACCTCCCTCTCTCTTGAGCCGACACAACTCCGTCCAACTGATCGCATGGATACCTCATTTCCAAATAAATTAGCACACATACGTTCGATCTTGTGCATCGCAACGATAGGGATTATGATAGCCTGGACACTACTAGAAAAAGCGGGATTAGCGACGTATTTTAGCGACGTCAAAATAAACGTCGCTAATAATTATAAATTAGCGACTCCTTATAAAAACGTCGCTAGACGTCGCTAAATGGCGACATTTAGCGACGTTTAGCGACTTTTATTAAGATTTTAAAAGATGAGTCGCTATAAGTTCAATTAAGGTCGCTAATATGTCTAATTTAGCGACGTTTAGCGACGTATATAGCGACATTTATATTAAAAATATTTAGCAACGTGTTTAGCGACGTCCTTGACGTCGCTAAAATATAATTTAGCGACGTTTTTATTGGACGTCGCTAAACGTCGCTAAAATTTGGTTAATTAGGGCTCGGTTTCATTTTTCCCGATCTGTTGAAATTTCGATTCGAAAAAAATTCCCCCCCCCCCCGCTCCGTCGACCGGCTCTCCACCGCGACTACTCCGGTAAACCCCACTCTCTCTCTCTCTCTCTCTCTCTTTCTCTCTCTCTCTCTCTTACAGACATGTGACATTGACACAAACACGACACACACACAGACACTGACACAGACACAGACACGGCACACACACACACACTGACACAGACACTGTTCAGGACGTAGGGTTAGGGTTAGGGTTAGGTTTTTTGACATGGGGTTAGGGTTAGGGTTAGGGCCGACTGGCCCAAGTCGACGAGAGAGGTAACAGCAGCAGTGAGCAGGGGGAGACTTGAGGCACATCAGCCCAATGTGCAACAGGCAACTTGGGGAGGCACTGCATAGCTGAACATAGTGTGCATTAAGGTTTAGGTGCATTGTAGTTGGTTGTTAGCTTCTGCAGGCAGGTGTGAGGGGGTCCTAATACAGTGTAAACACTTGTGCAGGAACTTACTGAGCCAGTCAGCAACTAGTGCAAGGCAGGATGTGGATGTGTTTGAGATGGGGTTTGAACTCGTATGATTTGAAGGACATGAGGGCAAGTGTCATATATAACACCAACATCTGAGAGAAGATTGGTTTGAACTCGTACTTGGGTGTGTGTTAAGCTAGTAGTAAAGTGGTATTAAGATATTATTTGGGTAATGTTACACACATATATATATATATATATATATATATATATATATATATATATATATATATATATATATATATATACTGCATTTCCCATAACTCGTATGGTTTGAACTCGTACTTGGGTGTGTGTTAAGCTAGTAGTAAAGTGGTATTAAGATATTATTTGGGTAATGTTACATATATATATATATATATATATATATATACTGTATTTCCCATAACGGACACTGACACAGACACAGACACGGCACACACACACACACTGACAATTTTGCTAGTATGGTTAAGTTAGGAAGTTAGGTGATAAACTATTGTATGTAATGATTTATATGATACACACTGTCAATTTTGCAGAAGTTTCTAGAAATGGATATGAATTACTATCTGCGTCATCGTTCGTGGATGTACAACCGTCATCCTGATGACATGTGCGGTGTACGGGATGAATTCATTGAGGGTGTACAGCAGTTCCTGCAGTTCGCCAAGGCGTTCCCTCAGTACATGGACGGTACCAAAATTAAGTGTCCGTGTGTGAGATGTCGCAACAGAAAATATCATCCAGAAGTGGAAGTTACATATCATTTATACTCGAAGGGCTTTACGCCGAATTACTATCAGTGGACCGCGCACGGAGAACTTGTATCTCTAGCATCGGAGTCGGAGCCCTATGTGGAGCCGTATATGGATGTCCAAGACCACGATGCTTACGACGACGGGTTGGTGAACATGGTTTATGATGCGGCGGGGCCTAGTTTCAATCTTGACAATTATGATGCGGCGGGACCTAGTTTCAATCCGGACAATTATGATGCAGCTGAGGAGGCACCGAATGCCGATGCTGCAAAGTTTATGGAGTTGCTTGAGAATGCAAGGACTCCACTATATCCTGGTTGTGAGGATCATTCACCGTTGGAGGTGGTTACAAGATTATTGAGCATCAAGTCCGATTTTAACATGTCGAAAGAATGCTATAATCGACTGCTCGATTTGATTATAGAGATCTTGCCCGAGGGTGCAAAGTTGCCTAAAGACTTCTATCGATCTAAGAGGATGGTGAGATCGCTTTGGATGGGATACGAGAAAATTGATGCATGTCACAATGGATGCATGTTGTACGACAAAGACGACAAGGATGAAGATGCGTGCAGATTCTGTGGTGCTGATCGCTACAAGGCCATTGTTAGAGGAAAGTCTGTCGGTACAAGGAAGCCTACCGATTCGATGCACTACTTGCCTTTGACGCCGCGGTTGCAGCGGTTGTTTATGGTTAAGGAGACTGCAGAAAACATGAGTTGGCACAGGCGAAAACAGATCGAAGGAGTATTGGATCATCCATCCGATGGAGAAGCATGGAAGCACTTTGATCGAGAGTATCCACATTTTGCCGAGGAAGCGCGTAATGTCAGATTGGGGCTCTGCTCTGACGGTTTTACCCCATTCGGACTTTCGGGCTCCCAGTATTCGTATTGGCCTGTGATCGTCACTCCGTACAATCTACCGCCTTGGATGTGCATGAAGACTCCGTATATGTTCCTAACCGTTATTATCCCGGGTCCGAACAATCCGAAGAGGAACATCGATGTGTATTTACAGCCTTTGATAGATGAGTTGAATCTGCTGTGGGAAGTAGGTGCCAACACGTACGATGTTTCTAGGAAGCAGAATTTTTAGATGAGGGCAGCACTTATGTGGACCATCAACGACTTTCCGGCCTATGGAATGTTATCGGGATGGAGCACCCATAGTCGTCTCTCATGTCCGTATTGCATGGACCGTTCTCAGGCTTTCTCTTTATTCATCGTATATTGACCGGCTCAGTAATCTAAATTATTATCTCTGTATAGATATCGTCCATCGTCGGTTCAGAGACGCCTGGGCCAATTTCTGAGGAACAACTACGGTGGCCCTTGGATCAACTACTCTGAGGCTCCGGAGGAGAGGAAGGCGTTCTGGTTTGCGCACTTCCAGGTAAAGTATATTAAATAAATCCTCTAATTTATATAACTTATTCGTGCTGCTAACTTAATGAATTATTTATTGTAGCAAACGTATTTTTATCCTCCGCACCGGGCCGAGTTGATCGAGCGGCTCTTTCCTACCGTTGCCGCCAAGCTTATCCGAGATGCTCTGGATGACCAGAAGGCTCGTGATCGTGCTGGAAAACCGATCCAAGGTTGGATCACGCCTGAGCAGTGGACTGCGATGAGGGCTAGATTCGACGATCCGAGCTACAAGGAAAGGTCTAAGAAGGCCAAGGCGGCTAGGCAGAATGCTGCCAAGTGGTGTGGTGGCTCGATTCCGATGACGGAACATTTCCGTCGTTTGGTATGTTTTTTCTTTTAAAATATATTATTTTTATACAAGTACCATAAAATGGTACTTGGAAAAAATATTTAAGTTTAGTAATAAATAATATATTTTTAACAGGTACAGAGGGGTGAGGATGCAAACATGGTGACCGTCTTTTTGGCCACCCATCGGAAGGACGAAAATCTCATTGATGAGAGGGCCTCACAGACCTACGTAAGTATTACTTTACTTTGTGTTTATTTTAATATAACTTAGGCAATTATCGAGTTTCCAAACCTTTTCTAGGCCGAGTATCTTAGGCTGCGTGAGCGGGCGACTGCTAGTGCACCTACACCTGGAGAGGCTGGTACTTCATCGCAGCCCGCTCCATCTCCGTCGGCGGACGACCTGTGGGTGACCGCAGCTGGTGGTCTCCAGAGGGGTACGTACTACGGTACGGGCTCCTATGGTACCCTGGTTGCGATGCAGTCATCTAGGGCCTCCCAGACAGCTACGCATTCTACACACCCCTCGCAGTCGCAGCCCTCGCAGTCGTCAGCCCGAGTCCAGGAGGCCGTCCAGGAGGCCGTTAACCGTCAGATTGTGTCTCTCCGTGACGACTTGCTGCGAAGTATGGAGGAGCAGCCCCGGTCCCAGCCGTAGGCGGACGATCCGTTGCTCATCGCACGATTGGATATGATCGACCGCAGCATGACGGAGCTACGGGACCTGACAAATGATATTAGAGCCTCCAATGACCGCAACATCATGGAGCTGCAGGCGTCACAGCTATCGATGGGCGATAAGCTGACAAGGATGCAGGATTCAATGGGTGATAGCAGTACGAGGCTGTTATCTACCCTGGATTCTTACAACTAGCGACTGGCAGACTTGGAGCGGGCACGGCCTCCACCGACGTCACTGCCTTATCCATCGACATCAGTGTCGATTCCACGGGACGAGTATGAGGAGTTCTTATCCTTCAAGCGCGCCGGTGGTCAGCCTCCTGCAGATCCGAAGTAGTATAGTTATTTTTATTATTATTTATGATGCGATTGTATATTATGAATTATTGATACTTCAACAATAGGCATGATGTATGATGCTTCTTGTGGTATTTAATTTTTTAGTTAATTTAATTGGATTGATACTTCAACAATGCTTCTTGTGGTTTTTAATTTAATTGGATTATATAGTGGAGATGGAGGAGGAGTCGAAGAAGGGTGGTTCTTGTGGTGTCAAGAAGAGGAGATGGAGGAGGAGGAGGACTAGAACTGCAGGGAATCACCAATCTGGATAATATTTTCTTTTAATTTTTTTTTAAAATTAGCGACGGTTAGCGACGTTTAGCGACGTTAACTTAAGTCGCTAAATGCGTCGCTAATTAGCGATGCTGTAACACGTCGCTAAATACGTCGCTAATGACGTCGCTAATGACGTCGCTATACGTCGCCAAATGTTGACATGGCAGTATTGCCAGGTCATTAAAAACGTCGGTGTAACGTCGCTATATAAGTCTCTAATTAGCGACGTTTAGCGACTTTACAGAACGTCGCTAAGTAGTGACGCGGCGTCGCTAAACGTCGCAAAAATTTGCGACACATTAAAGTTGCTAAAAAATGTCGGTATAGCGACGTTTAGCGACGTTTTTTTTTGGCGACTTGATTTTTTTCGACAACTTTATAACGTCGCTAATTACGTCGCTAAACTAATTTAGCGACATTTTTTGGCTATTTAGCGATGTTTTTAGACGTCGCTAATTTGACTTATTCTGGTAGTGGGAACCAGTACAACGTAATAGCCGAGATGACAGTCCTGATGAGTTCTATTCGTCCCCCAAACGATATGACCAGAGCCTATCATCCTGACAGTCAAGCTTGGGTGTAGCTGAGAATGTCCTCGCAATCCGCATAAGTGGCATGGTTGATAGACAGAGGCAACCCTAAAGATTTGATCGGAAGCGAACCTTCAGAGATGTCCATCATTTCCAGCCACATCTTCTTATCTTTGTAATTCCTCTTAAGGAACATCTGGCTCATATTTTTGTTAAGTTGTAAGCCCGACCACCTTTCAAGTTTGTCAAAAAAACTCCTAAGGACATTAATAGACCTATCAGATGGTTCCACAAACACTAACAAATCGACCGTACATATCAAGTGAGAAACCATCAGAGTCATCTTCCGAAATAGAGGAGTGACTTCTCCATCCATGACCGCCACGTCTATCAAGCATAAGAGAATTTCCATTACAATGGCAAAGAGGTAAGGTGACAGTGGATCTCCCTGTCTAATACCCTTAGTACTCTTAAGAAGCCTTCCGGTTGACCCCGAATAAGAATCAAAATCTTAATGAAAGCCTTACGAATAAGAAGCCTTCCATTAGGCTAGGACCTCATTGCCTATATATATATATATACATATATATATATATATATATATATATAGCCAATGAAGTCCTAGCCTAATAGTTAAGACTGAGGCATACCCCTAGGCGGTTGTGGGATAGGACCCCTGGGCGCCATTTAATTTTTCTTTGGAAAAATTAAGTGGTGGGTGTAGTACAGGTACGTTAGAGCGGTGCGGTGCGACCCGGGTGGTGCATGGATGCGATATGCAGGTACGAAGCTGGTATGGTGCTGCTTCGGCTGCGTGAGGTCTTCCGACCGGATGGGGCCTTCGAATGTGGTGCCTTTCGGACCAGGATGTAGCCTTTAGGCTAGGATGAGACATTCGGACTAGGGATTGTATATGTAGTCTTTCGGACTGGATTAGTTGTATACCTTTGGACTGAGTTATAGTCTGTCTCTCTCTCTCTCTCTATATATATATATATATATATATATATATATATATATATATATATATTGGGTTATCCTAGTCAAAACTAATTTTGATTATCTTTGATCCTTATTGATGTAAATATATGTTTAAGTTTTTGGACTGAGTCGGTTCTATAAAAAAGACAAACAAATGGTCTAGGGTTGGGTCAAAATTGTCCAAATCTGAAGTTTTGTCGGACTTATCTCTGGACTGACCTGTATCTACCGCACATGGACTCTTTAGTTGTTGTGTGCTCGCGTCGTTGCAGGTTGGTGGTGCCTACTATCCCCTTGGGTGTTGGCAAGTGATGGGAGTTTGGTATGCATTGGTTGAGATGCAGTTAATCATGACCCACCCCTTGGGGGAAGTAGGAATTTTTAAATAATTCCTAAATCTTTTCCGTCTTCTGATAGTTGGACGTGACCCATTTTTGTGAGGTTTACATTTTGGATGAAGTTTCAGTATCGACTAACATATCATCCACTGACAACCTTGGCCGAGCTGGTTATGAGTTCATATAGTTTCTCAGAGGCTTGTATTGCTCGAACACAAAAAGGATTCTATGAGGAATATGGACACGATATTCATTCTGATATGTCCAAATATATGTTGAGGTGTACGGATTATTTTTGATACATGTCCGATACGACATGATCTACATTTTTTGGAGTATCTATATAGGTCCGGCTCCACGGAGAGGAGGATTAGGCATCCGCCTAGGACCTACTCTTCCAAGGGGACCTCTATTTTTTTATTTTTTTATTTTGAAGCAGCAGTTTTTTTTTTCAGAGCCAAAAAAAATATGGGTTTGGGGAACTCCATAGCATCCTCGAAAAATAAATAAATAAATAAAACCTAAAAAAAATGAAATGTCACTCTCTCTCTCTCTCTCTCTCTCTCTCTCTAATGGAGATCCTATTTAGAACCTGAAGTTGCTTAATTTATTAAAATTTGGTGATTATTTCTGTGTAACCAAAGACTAATTATATTGTATTTTGAATTTATTTGATTTGTTGAATTTTGTATTTATAAAAAAGTTAAATATTCAAATGGTGTCTGAAGAAGTTGTTGTCGTTTTGGTGTTAGAACTTTTTTTGGGTTAATTTGGTACCTAAGCTTTCCATTTTGGTTTAAAAATTGCCTGAACTAGATTCCATTGATATTTTAGATGAAAATCGATAAGAAATGAACATGCGATGGTCACGTGCCTTATTTTTCATAGTTATTTTGTCATTTTTTTGTTTTTTGACTAAGAATACTGGTGTTCGAAAAAATTCTACATAAACAAATATCTTTTGTCGAGTACAAAATGACGGCTCTATAATTAATTATAGCGACGTATCAGCTGGTCAGGACAAAAGTAATCCAAAAAATATGGCACGTGACCATCACATGTGTTATAACGTGGGTTACTAAAGGGTTGGATTCCCACTTTATTTTTAGTCCCATGTTGGTTAGAGAATAGTATTACACATTCATTGGGTTATATAAATAAGGCCTTTGTCTCCCACTACGTGATTACACGAATAAGAGATCTTTTCTCCTATTTTTTTTCTTCCTTCTTCTACGTTTATTCTACCACGTTATCAGCACGAAGCTCTAACGGGAGGAAATAAGCAAAAGTATCTCAGTGAAGCCGCCATTTGCGAATTCTCCACTTCGGTAATAGCACTCAGATGTTAATTGCATATAGATCTCTTGGAGAGAACGCTGGAGTTATTCTTTATTTCTTTCTTTCTTTCTTTTATATATGTTAATACATTCAGATCAAAACCATCAGAGATCTGATGACCATGACCATGAATTATTTGGTCCATATATATAAGACTTCTGGAATATTATTATTTGAAGCATACCATATATGGTATTTTTGAAAGACTTCTTGAACATAATCATTGTTCGAAGTATACCATAAACATCTAGTATTTGGTATTTACCTACGACTTATTGAACATCATTGTTTGAAGCATACCATGAGCAAGATTTATTTGGTATAAATAGACTTCTGAAACATCATTGTTTGAACCGTACACTATGAAGATGAATTATTTAGTGACTTACCAAGTTCTTATGTTAACTTATTATTATTGATCTTATACAGTATTATGTCGAGCCTCAAAAAGCATAATTTTAAGCCTCTAAACTTAGAAGGCCATAACTTTCTCAACTGGAGATTGGATGCTGAATTGCACCTTCAAGCCAAAAGCTTAGGTCACTCAATTGTGGCTGATAAGCCAATATATGTACAAGATAAAGCGATGGATTTAATTTTCCTAAGACATCATATTCATGATGATCTCAAGGCTGAGTACTTAATAGTCAAGGACCCCTTGGTGCTATGGAATTCTCTAGCTGAGGGATATGACAACCAGAAAATGGTCATACTACCAGGTTCACTCTATGAATGGCTCAATCTACGTTTCCAAGATTATAAGATAGTTGCAGCCTATAATTCAGCTATGTTCAGGATTACTTCATAATTGAAGTTATATGGTGAAGAAGTGACAGAGCATTCCATGCTAGAGAAAATATTCACTATATTTTATGAGACTAATATGACCCTACAACAGACGTATAGGAAAAAAATGTTATGAATTATTCTGAACTCAATATTTTCTTACTCCTGGCCGAGAAAAATAATGAATTATTAATCAAAAACCATACTAGTAGACCAACTGGGTCTGCACCAATTCCAGCTGAAGTAAAAGCGACTAGTGCTCAAAAAAATATAACCAATAATAGGGGTCGAAGAAATCACAAAGGTAGAAGGCATGCACGTCGTGGAAGCCAAAGAAATAGCTATAATCCAGGTCCAAGGAATGATACACAGTTCAAAAATAAGAGATTTAATCCTAGAAGAAATAATGCCCAAATTTCCAATCCAGCTGCTCTAATTGATATTTATAAACGTTGTTGAAGAGCTGGTCATTGGATGCAAAACTGTCGTACCTCACAAAATAAAGTGGATGAGTATGAAGCCTCAAAGGATGTGGAGACTAATCTCATGGAGGGTACAACACACATAAATTTTAATAATTTCTTCCAAGATAGTAATGAAAACGCAATTTTGGAAGACCAGTTCAATGTCATGATAGACGAAGTCAATGAATAGTTATTGTATGCTTATCTAAGTTTATTTACTTTACACTTTGAATAAATTTGTTATTATATGATCAATAGTCTAGATAGTTTACTTTTTTTGAAGTAGTTTCATTTAGATTTAGATCAAGTTATAATAATTGGTAATATGTCAAGTTTAACCATTTAGTAGCATATTAGAATATTATTAATTTTTGTTTTTTAAAGGTATGGATAATGATGATGGCATATGCTTGATAGATAGTGCAATAACTCATACTATATTGAAAACTAGGAAGTTTCTTATAACATATGCCTCAAACACTGCCAAGGTGACCACCATTGCTTGACCCGTGGAGATTATAGAAGGTTATGGTAAGGCCGATGTTGTGTTGCCAAATGGAACACACTTAGTCATTCGAAATATAGTATTCTCTAGTAGATCTAATAGAAATCTAATCAGCTTTAGAGATATTCGAATGAACGAATTTTGATGATTATTGTGCTTCCGTAGGAATAGAAGTTGAATATTCTGTCCTTTATGTTCATACCCAAAATGGTTTAGCAGAGACCTTGATTAAGCATTTTTTAGCACATAACAAGGTCTTTACTTATGCAATCAAACTTACCCGTTTTAGCTTGTGGACATGCCATATTATATGCTGCTAAATTGATCATTGTTAGGCCAACTGTATATCATGAATTTTCACCATCACAACTTATGACAGGCCATCAACCTAACATCTCTCATTTGCGTAAATTTGTTTATGTTGTTTATGTTCCTATTCCTCCTCCTCAGCGCTCTAAAATGGGACCTCAATGCCGTTTATGAATTTATATTGGTTTTGATTTGCCCTCAATCATTAGATATTTGGAACCTTTAACTGGTGATATTTTTACTGCTAGATTCGCAGACTGCTATTTTAATGAGACAAAATTTCTGCTGTTATGGGGAGATAAGAAAGAAAAGAATGTTCTTATAGAACCATTCGCCACAAATAAATGACATGAATTATCGTAGGATAATCCTACTCTGTCTCATCTAGATCCTCGGACTAATCAATGTAAAACTGAGGTACGAAGGATATTGCAAATCCGCCAGCTCGAATTGATATCCCCATAGGAAAATATAGTAGAGTGACTAATGAATCTACTGCACGCCAGAAGCATGGTTGTAATAGTCCTATTTTATAATACTATGTTCTATTAAAAAAATAATA
The DNA here is from genome assembly GCA_036927795.1 of Iris macrosiphon. Taxonomy (NCBI): domain Eukaryota; kingdom Viridiplantae; phylum Streptophyta; class Magnoliopsida; order Asparagales; family Iridaceae; genus Iris; species Iris macrosiphon. The sequence continues at coordinate 24,292,627 of JAYESA010000011.1, read as the reverse complement.
AATAATTATTATATTTTAATTTCCATTTATTGTTATAAGTATTGTACTTTTATAGTATTCTACAAGTGAAATTTTGTTTTGCTATGAGTTTTATAAATAAAAAAGGGTTCATAAATATTTTTTCAAAATTATTTTCAAACTAGTCCTTAGATTAAATTTTACAATTTCATATTTAGCATGGATACTTCATGCTCTTATATGTCACCATGCATGATAAGTAAGGATAAATTTGGAATTTCATATTTAGCCCTAATAATTATGTTTGGGATAACTATGAGTTAAAAAAAAGAAAATGAAAGAAAGAATACATATATTAGACGGAGAGAGGTTTCAGCCAACTCCTTTCTCTCTCTCTCTCTCTCTCTCTCTCTCTCACCCGACCTCTCTCCCTCTCTCTCAGACTCTCATCCTCTCCCTCTCTCTCTCGCTCTCTCTCTCTCTCTCTTTGTCTCTCTCTCTCCCTCACCTCCCTCCTCCCTCCTCCGGACCCGCGTAGGACGCCACGACGGCGGCTGCTCCGGCCGGCCGGCCGCCGTCCCCTCACCGCCGGCGTCCCCCTCCTCGGCCGCAGCCTCCATCTTCACCACCACCTCCATCACCATCACAATCTTCATCATCAACATCGTCATCATCTCCATCTTCTTCTCCTCCCTTTTTCATTTCTTTCTTTCAAAAAAAGAAGAAGAAGAAGAAGAAGAAGAAATTGAATAAGAAGAATAAGAAGAAGAAGATTGAGCAAAGGAAGAAGAAAAATTGGGGAAGAAGATCAAACCCTAACCCCAAATTCCAAATTGCCAAACCAAGGCAAGCCCTCTCCCTTCTCACTCCCATTTTGTTAATAATTTATTCAAAAATTTGTGTTTCCAATTTTGCATTACATATGATCAGTTTGTATATATGCTTTCTAGTGTAGGTTTTGGGTTGTGATCTTTATAAAATATTAAGTCAGTACTAAAATTGGTTAATAATTTATATAGTATAACGTTATAGTACAGACACGGGTGCCTAAATTTATTTTGGACACATTAACACGAAATTAGGATCCGATACGGACACCCTAGCATAAGGATGTCTATACGATATCATGGTTAGGTAATTCTATGGTATGTATTGAAACTAGTGATTGGACATATAATGGTATATATATATATATATGGTTGAATATATAGTGGCTTGTCATACTCTTCAATGGTTACTGGCTAGATTGAGTGATTTACATATAAACTTTTATATGTGATTCTATTTGGGACTTTTGAACTAATTTGAAGCCAACTTTATTAGTTTTGTGACTTAGATTATGTAGACCTGGATGTGCCGGGCAACCGTATGATTTATATGAATCTGATTTTGTATAACAATAAAGTATCGTTCTATCAATTGGTTTACACAATGTTATCTCTATATTTTCTACGAAATATACTAGGCCCAGACTTTAATAACATTTTAATTTTTTTATTTGCACTTTATAATTATTATATTATTCTGGCAATAGCTACTTAGTTCACCTGAATGACCAAGTAGATTGTGTATGCAAAGTATTAGGCCTGACAAGCTTTCTTGAGCATTTCGTATTAAATTTGTTATAAAAGATGATATCTTATATATACTTGTTTTATTTTCTCAGATAATAAATAATACTATTATCCAAGGTATAATAATAAAAGACATTTCTTTGGATGAAAAGAGGTTCAACTAAATTATTAAGGGTAATTTCACACTCTGAAGGCATAGCTAATCTAGATTAGATTTTGGATATGACATAGGCCATATCGAACTCTAGAACCATAGATGAAAATAGAATGTTTCATAATTTAGTTATAACTATAACATTTAGCTTCATGCAAGGAATTATGAAATAGAATCCTAAGAATATCGAGATAAGGATACCCAAAGTATTGAAAAGTAATATTGGTCCGAAAACTGGATTTTATTCAAAGGATCATATTCAACTATAAATTCAGCATATAAGTTAGCTTTGTGAGGACAATTATAAAATTCTAGGTTGTGGAATTTAACGTCTAAATATGTGTATCCTTAACTTAAGTGATTCAGGGCCATATCGGTCCCTAAATAGTCAATTTTGACTTATCGGAGCCTAATTTTTAAATAAAATTGGGCATTTATGCTGAAGTTGGAATCCCAAATTTACTGTACATGAATAAATAATTATTATCTTACAAATAGATATTCGTAATCTATTAATAATTGTGTTCTTATTCTTGTAGGATTTTACTATCTAGTGTTATGTAAATTTATGATTCTGACTTGTATTGGACTTTTTAGACTTGTGTAGCTAGTCCGGATCAGTGCTAAATTGCTAAAAATAAGCTAATTGCAAAGGTAAAACCATCGGTAAGAAAGTTCTTGTGTGTTATTAAAAGTATATATATACATATACATAACTGCGTGTGTTTCGGTGTTGAGTTGTTCCACCGAAGGGGTCGGCGTACCCAAGAAATTCTATGGAGGGTTGCTCTGGGTCTTATATAAATTAGAAAATTTTTGGAGCCGAAACACAAAGGAGACTCTGCCAAAAAATTTAAGAATTTTGGAAGTAAACCAAATTTTGATACTGGAAATATTATCGATATTCATAACCCTAGACTTTAGTTGCTATATATAATTTAGCGACGGACCTTCGACAACTTTAATTCAATTTTAATTATGGAACGATTAGCAAGTGTCCAGGATACGTAGGATAGACACAAGTCACATAACTGAAATATAAATTTAGATTCCTGATAGTCTGCTCTACATAAGTTGAAAGAAAATAATATTTCCTAGAATTTGTGTCTTGGTATTTATGATTATCCCAAAATTTAGTTGGGATAAAAAATTTGATACCTATCTCCTGGATTACGAATGAGATAGAAAATATGTATTCTGTTATATCTTGAAAATTTATTTTTGCATATTGATAGTGAATATGATATATAGAGCAGAAACTTAATGCAAGATAATAGAATAGAAATTGTTTGTTGGTTTAGGTTAGAAAGCATTGGACGGGGAAGAACAACTTGAATTCCACCTACGAAATCCCGCAATATAATTAAAACAACAAAAGTTGATCAGCAATTAAGCTCTTTCGTAAGGCCTTGCAAATTGAGTGTGTGAGACTTAGCTTACTTACCTGTCCTGTGTTTATACATGTTCCTGTAATTATAAACCTATTTCGATTAAAAAGATAGATTAGGTAAAATTGATATTATATCCTGTTTTACTCACTGAATGTGAGAGGGCCAAAATCTAAGCACCGTACGACCCTGCCTGCCACAGCCTAATCCCTGATTACGGGATAGTTGTTAGAAAAAAAGTTAAAGTGGATATTCAAATAGTTGTTCTCCAAATTGTGTATTCATCATTTAGGAAACTTGTATGTGTTTGTGATTGCGATTGATTATTAATTTCTTAGCTAGGGTATATTGCTTGCTAGTCAGCTGGTACATAAGTTGTTCCGGTGCCGTGATTTATTCCCTTATACTTGTTTCATATAGGGGTGGACGACTATACTGATGATGTTACGCCCCGATCTCTCGCAGATTATCAGCCGTCCCCGCGGGGCGCGAACCACTGCGCAAGCGCTCCTACGGGATGATCGTTCCCCACGAGCGTAACCCGCGCCTGTACAAGGCCATGATTCGAAAAGGCAGTAAAAGGTCTAAGCCACAGAGTGGCACAGATAGTCCGAGTACAGCGAATAAGAAATGCACATGCGATTGGTAACAAGTTCACAGAGTCATCAATAGCGGAAGCATTGAATAACACAAGTATAGAAAATAAAACAAGCTCTTTATTAATATTGAACAAGTGTTACAAGCGACGCTAGGCCGAGATTACAAGTCGCTTAAGCCCTTTCTCTCTGAAACAGTAAAAGCGTGCCAAGTAGCTACATTTGTAGAATTATACATAGGCGATATTCCAATATTATATCATGTATATGTGCTTCAGTTCTGGACGCAACACTCCAAGGCTCTAGAGTGAACTTCGTGCCTTGGCACGCACGAAGGAGGACATCCGCACCGAACGAGTTTTTCCCCCACCCTACAAGCAAACTAGTGGGTTATCAGTACGAATGCACTGGTGGGAAGGCTTATCGTCCGCTCGACAAATCCAAACACGTTATATAGGTTTCGTGCAACATATATTAAGTTATCTTTCTAGTCTTGCTTATGATCAATTTTATGGCAACGATGTAAAACCTAACCTATGTGGAAGTACACCGTGGGATATACAAAGGAACACGGCAAGACTTACCAACTTACCATTCGTCCTTCCCTGTCCAAGGCAAAGCAAGTTAAATCAAGCACGAATATATATATAATGAATCCAGGGGAAATAGCATAAGCAAACCCAAGTGTCGTGAACGAGATTATGTTTCGGTTGCACGTGTTACACAGATTATTAGGTATTTGCATAATATATTCAAGTATTTCAATCATACACAAGTGTCTCATACTTAATCGTTCAGGTGTTTCAGTTTACTGGATGTAATACAATAACTCACACACGGATTGACACTAAGCGAGGATGACTTATCTATATAAATATGAGGTCGCTGGCTTAGCCATAAAGGACCAATTTATAGTCTCATGATGGAATGGGGTACAACGCTTTATACAAAGCAAGCACTTCAAGACGAACATGTGATACAGAAGATCCATTGCACGCCATTCAGCCGAATCAAACGACTATCATTTGGGTAGACGGCTAGTCCAAGGTAGTATGCTCTACCAAGGCCTGAATCCTGAGTATTGCCCTGATCCAAAGACGACGTCGCATACCATAGCCGAATTTGGCACACAATACACCATATCTTCTTCCTAGGCCGGTATGATCCTAGTGCCCAGGTGATCATCCGAAAAAGCAGATACCCCGTGCACGAGTTGTCCGTGACCATGCAAGTCTTGGGTCATTCCAGGTTCACAATATGATATGATAATTCTTGATTTTTTTTCTGAACGAACATTGCTCCACGAGCTGTGATTCTTATGCTTTACTTAACATGATTCCCGTTTGGAGTTAAACTTGACTTGATGCATTCCCCTGGTTCGGGGACTGCCTTGGCGACCTAACTGTCCCGGATACTTACAGGTTCATATTATACAAAAGGACTATTTGATAGTCTTCTGGCTAACTAGATGCATTCACGATATGAATAATATTACTTGATTGTGGCATAGATTATGTGACAAGCATTGAAACGAGAAAACAAGTACAAACTACAAGTAAGCAGGCAAGCATGTATTTATATGGAACATAAGCATTTATATTAGCATGGTCTATGGGTAAAGTGAGGAGTAAAACCGTAAAGGGATATACCGAGTGATATAATCTAGGGACGTGCAGTGTAAACAAGTAAACGGTGCACTACGAAGAGTACACGATGATCTACTCGAGGCATAGCGGGGTCTACTTGCACAAAGCAAGGATAGCATGCGAGGGTCTATGTTATAAGCAAAGTTCTATTTCTATATTCTAACACAAGAAATACAAGTTGGGATTATTCCCTTAGCTAGGTGCGTTGTATTCTTTATTAGCATGCAGGGGGTGATTCACCCAGCGACTAGCATGTATCGTCCATATTTTAAGTGTGCTGGCTAAACAAAGACAAGTTTATCGTAGCTACCCACCTTGGCGATGATTTGCCTCGGTCGAGCGATACTCCAAGCGAGCCTTTGAAAGTCTAAGTTTTGAACTCCGGAAGGGCCAAGTCTGGAAATCCTTTGCCTCAAACGAGTATTCTCGCTAAGCAAAATGGGTCAGGTCATTGCACTTGTGCCGTTTGAATCGGCTATCCGCTTGAATGGAACGGGTCATTACAGATGACAGGTTACGAAATTTTGTTGACGATACAGATATTGATAGATGTTAGATGTTATATAGTAAATTGTTGTTTCATTGATGCATTATGCTTAGTAATTATGATTATGACTGTGATTGTAATTATAATTATAATAATTATGAATATGACTTATTATGACGTAAGTATAAGGCAAACACCGAGGAATTCACTAGAATAATATATAGTCAGGATTGTATTTTAAGTTAACGCATTAATCATTTTGAATTATCCAGTTTCTTTACTTTGGAATTCCGAGAATCCTACTTCTTTTCAGATTCTTATTTCATTTAACTTATTTTCTCCGTACTTGAATGAGGACTTGCATGTCGTTTGACGACCTAGTATTGTTCACTAATTTTTGTAGCAATACCAAAGGAAGGTGCTATTAAATATTGAATAACAGTTGGAGAGCAAGAATGTGATGCTACTATTTTAGGAGATCTACTGAAATCAGATTATTCTCATTATTTATTAAAGATATAATTGTATTGTTACATATATTGGGTAAATGGTTGTAATCGGGTAGAATAGCAAATTTATATTTATAGTTTAGAGTATCATGTAATTAACTTACTATTTATTATATTATGCACTTTGTGACCTGTTATAATCCTATCCTAAAACCTTACGGACGACAATCACAAATACTGATACATGTGTATTCGTATGGTGCGTAGCCTGGGGATAATGTTACGTACCCGGCTCGCCATATTCTAGAAAGCGGGGCATGACATTCGTAGACCTATAGGTTCGAAGGACTTAGTCCCTAGAAAGAGAAAATGCCTAAGTAACGCTCTTAAGGAGGTTACACATAACGCTCAAGAAGAGGTTATGAATGATAGATCCATACTCTCTGAAAACCCAGATGAGATTATTGTCTTAGAAAAGACACAAGCCCAAGGGGAGGCTCAAGTACCTAAAAGCAAAGAGATCTCTATATTTTATACATATACAAGAGAGGTATGGGATCACAATGATATAACAATAGATGAGATATTCTCATTCTCAGTAGCTACTGAAATATCTAAGGGCATTGATGACACTGAACCATGTAGCATCGATGAATGTCAACAAAAAAAAGATTAGCCAAAATGGAAGGATGATATTCAAACATAATTGAATCCCTTAATAAACGTGGAGTGTTTGGACATATAGTACAAACACCAAAAGACGTCAGACTGGTAGGTTACAAGTGGGTGTTTGTAAGAAAGCGAAATGAAAAGAATAAAATTGCTCGATTTAAGGCACGATTAATGGCACAAGGGTTTTCTCAGATATCCGAAATTGATTACGAAGAGACGTATTCTCCCGTAATAGATGCAGTAGGTTTAGAGATGGTGGTCATCCAAAGGGGGAGTGTTATAACGTGGGTTACTAAAGGGTTGGATTCTCAATTTGATTTTTGTCCCACATTGGTTAGAGATTAGTATTACACCTTCATTGGGTTGTATAAATAAAGCCTTTACCTCCCACTATGTGATTACACGAATAAGAGATCTTCTCTCCTATTTTTTCTTCCTTCTTCTACGTTTATTCTAACAACATGTTCATTTTTTAACGATTTTCATCCAAAATATCAACAAAACTTAGTTCATGCACTCTTTAAACCAAAATGTAAATCTTAGGTATTAAATTAACTAAAAAAAAATCGATCACCAAAACGGCAACCACTATATTCTTCAGGCACCATTTGGATAATTAACTCTTTATAAAATAAATTATATAGAACGATGAGGACCTCATTTTTAGGACTTGTTTAGGAACCCCAAAATGCTGAAGCCGGCTCTGTATCCATACTAGACCAGTTCCACACATATATGTTAAATGTTGATCCAGGACCGGACTTAATATGAGACTTATGAGGCAGTTGTCTCAGGTCCAAAATTTTAGAGGGCCCAATTTTTTTAAGTATGTATAGGCTCCCCACTACAAATGGTCCAGCCACTACCAGAAAAAGTCAAATTAGCGACGTCTAAAAACGTCGCTAAATAACCAAAAAATGTCGCTAAGTAAGTTTAGCGACGTAATTAGCGACGTTTTAAAGAAGTCAGAAAGCAAGTCGCTAAAACAAAAAAGTCGCTAAACGTCGCTATGCCGACATTTTTTAGAGACTTTAATGGGTCGCTAAATTTAGCGACGTTTAGCGATGCAGCGTCACTAATTAGCGACGTTTATTAAAGTCGCTAAACATCGCTAATTAGCGACTTATATAGCGACGTTACACCGACGTCTTTAATAACCTGACAATACTGCCATGTTAGCAGTTTGCGACGTACAGCGACGATTTTAGCGACTTCGTTAGCGACGTCTTTAGCGACGTATAACAGCATCGCTAATTAGCGACGTAGTTAGCGACGTAAATGAACGTCGCTAAACGTCACTAAAAATGTCGCTAATTTTATAAAAAAAATAAAAAAAAATATTACTGAATTGTATTTCTGGGTTTGCCAACCCCCTTGGGTTCATTATCAGGTATATGATGGTAGTAGAAATAATTGAAAAAAGGACACAGTAGCAGTACCAAGGGGGAAAATTCTAGTGCACTGGGTAAATACAGGCCAAGTATCAGTCATCAGTTGTAAACCAAAATATATTGGGAACTATGTGAATATCAGTGAATTAAGATAGTACTATCTGTGTTGTGTGTTGGTCTTAATATGCTCAGAGATAGGGAGAGTGTGTGTATTATAATTCAGTGTATTTGAGTTTGTACAGGGACTGTGTATTATATTGCAACTTATATCATTGAACTGGAAAAAAATAGGGAAAAACAGGCACTGAACACTCAATACCGGTAAAATAACATATTTAATATGAATAATATAATAAAATTTGAAGAAAAAAAAAGCATCCAACAAATCTCATCGTAAAGAATATGGCAAATTTATATCCATACAATCGTATCCTAAATAATAAAAAATATATAAATATCCAGTAACTAGCTATACTACTGCGGATCTGCAGGAGGCTGACCACCGGCGCGCTTGAAGGATAAGAACTACTCATACTCGTCCCGTGGAATCGACACCGATGTCGATGGAGAAGGCAGTGACAACGGTGGAGTCTGTGTCGATGTAGGCACACCAGGAGGCCGTGCCCGCTCCAAGTCTGCGAGTCGCTGGTTGTAAGAATCCATGGTAGATAACAGTCTCGTACTGCTATGAACCATTGAATCCTGCATCATCATCAGCCTCTCGCCCATCGATAGCTGTGACGCCTGCAGCTCCATGATGTTGCGGTCTGTCGAGGCTCTAATATCATTTGTCAAATCCTGGAGCTCCGTCATGCTGCGGTCGAGCATATCGAATCATGCGATGAGCATCGGATCGTCCGCCTGCGACTGGGACCGGGGCTGCTCCTCCATCCTTCGCAGCAACTCGTTATGGAAAGACGCAATCTGATGGTCAACGGCCTCCTGGACGACCTCCTGGACTCTGGCCGACGACTGCGAGGGCTGCGATTGCGAGGGTTGTATGGAATGCGCAGCTGTCGGGGAGGCCCTAGATGACTGCGTCGCAACCAGGGCGCCATAGGAGCCCGTACCATAGTACGTAACCCTCTTGAGACCACCAGCTGCGGTCACCCACAGGTTGTCCGCTGACGGAGCTAGAGCGGGCTGCGACGAAGTACCAGCCTCTCCAGGTGTAGGTGCACTAGCAGTCGTCCGCTCACGCAGCCTAAGATACTCGGCCTAGAAAGGTTTGGAAACTCGATAATTGCCTAAGTTATATTAAAATTAACACAAATTAAAGTAATACTTACATAGGTCTGCGAGGCCCTCTCATCAATGAGATTTTCGTCCTTGCGATGGGTGGCCAAAAAGACGGTCATCATATTTGCATCATCAATAAGATCTCCAGTGAGAAAACTGACTTAGGTTGCTTTAACTTTCCATTCCCCTCCTCTATCAAATGCAATGCAGGACGTCTACATATTTCTTCTAAGTCCAACCTGGCCTTCGGATTATCTTTCGTCTTCCCCTTTACCTCCATTACAGTATTAATTATGTTATCAAACACATTCTTCTCGATATGCATGACATCAAGGTTATGTCTGATCAGATTGGTGCTCCAATATGGCAGATCCCAGAATATACTCCTCTTCGTCCAGTTATGGGTGCGACCAAATCTGTCACACTTGTACCCCTTAGCAGGCTCTTCGATAGCACTTGGTAAATCTTTTATCTCTTCCCATATCGTGTATCCGGGCTACCTTGGCGGTGGATTGGCCTTCTCCACAACTCCCGCACAAAAAGCATTCCGGTTCCTCCGGTACGGATGATCCTTCGGCAAAAATTGTCGATGACAATCGAAGAAGCACGGTTTGCCTCCGTGTTTCAAACGAAAAGCCTGAGTAAAGTCCATGCAATACGGATATGAGAGACGACCATGGGTGCTCCATCCCGATAACATTCCATAGGCCAGAAAGTCGTTGATGGTCCACATAAGTGCTACCCTCATCTGAAAATTCTGCTTTCCAGAAATATCATACGTGTTGGCACCTACTTCCCACAACTGATTCAACTCATCTATCAAAGGCTGTAAATACACATCGATATTCCTTTTTGGATTGTTCGGACCCGGAATAATAACGGTTAGGAACATATACGGAGTCTTCATGCACATCCAAGGCGGTAGATTGTACGGAGTGACGATCACAGGCCAACACAAATACTGGGAGCCCAAAATTTCGAATGGGGTAAAACTGTCAGAGGAGATCCCCAATCTGACATTACGCGCTTCTTCGGCAAAATATGGATACTCTTGATCAAAGTGCTTCCATGCTTCTCCATCGGATGGATGATCCAATACTCCTTTGATCTATTTTCGCCTGTGCCAACTCATGTTTTCTGCAGTCTCCTTAACCATAAACAACCGCTGCAACCACGGCGTCAAAGGCAAGTAGTGCATCGAATCAGTAGGCTTCCTTGTACTGACAGACTTTCCTCTAACAGTGGCCTTGTAGCGATCAGCACCACAGAATCTGTACGCATCTGCATCCTTGTCGTCTTTGTAGTACAACATGCACCCGTTGTGACATGCATTGATTTTCTCGTATCCCATCCAAAGCGATCTCACCATCCTATTAGATCGATAGAAGTCTTTAGACAACTTTGCACCCTCGGGCAAGATCTCTATAATCAAATCGAGCAGTCGATTATAGCATTCTTGTGACATGTTAAAATCTGACTTGATGCTCAATAATCTTGTAACCACATCCAACGGTGAATGATCCTCACAACCAGGATATAGTGGAGTCCTTGCATTCTCCAGCAACTCCATAAACTTTGCAGCATCGGCATTCGGTACCTCCTCAGCTGCATCATAATTGTCTGGATTAAAACTAGGTTCCGCCATATCATAATTGTCCGAATTGAAACTAGGTCCCGCCGCATCATAAACCATGTTCACCAACCCGTCGTCGTAAGCATCGTGGTCGTGGACATCCATATACGGCTCACATAGGGCTCCGACTCCGATGCTAGAGATACAAGTTCTTCGTGCGCGGTCCACTGATAGTAATTCGGCGTGAAGCCCCTCGAGTACAAATGATATGTAACTTCCACTTCTGGATGATATTTCCTGTTGCGATATCTCACACATGGACACTTAATTTTGGTACCGTCCATGTACTGAGGGAACGTCTTGGCGAACTGCAGGAACTACTGTACACCCTCAATGAATTCATCCCGCACACCGCACATGTCATCAGGATGACGGTTGTACATCCAGGAACGATGACGCAGATAGTAATTCATATCCATTTCTAGACACTTCTGCATAAATGACAGTATGTATCATATAAATTATTACATACAGTGGTTTATCACCTAACTTCATAACTTAACCGTACTATAAAAATCATAACTGATATAATACATACTTTCATTTATCAAAGTCTAAATTAAGCAATATTCAGAACAACTGACCATTTATCAAAGTCTAAAATAAGCAATACTTTCATTTCATAACTGATATAATATATACTTTCATTTATCAAAGTCCAAGAGCCCTAGATATGGAATATAAATGTTAATGAGTGCTTTGAAATGATAAACAGGGTTAACTAGTTAATGGTGATGTTTCTAAGCCACTTCTAGATCCATACTAGTTTATACTAGTCAATACTAGGTTAATACCTTGCTACACTATGTCTTCTAGGTCGTACTAAGGAATTCTAGTTTATACTAGTTAATGCCTAGCTAATACTAGTTATTACTAAGTATACTAGTTAATATTAGCTATACTAAATACTACTAGTATAACTTAACGAATATCCTACCTTACCCCAACTCACATCTTAGCTCATAAATGTATGTCACAATAATACCTGATACCACAGTATCAGTTCATTTCACAGCACTGTTGTGCTCTAATTGAACTGCACTGCACTGATCACTCTTGCCAATTAAATCCCTGATACCACAGTATCAGTTAAGGGCTGTATTGGCATGCAACAAGTGACCTGTGAACACCTACCCGATACTTGGCTATACCTTAACCCAAACACATGCCTGCAGACCCTAACTAAGTCTGCAACCTCTGATACTTTGTACTGCTGCTGCAGTGGCTAAATCTTTCCTTCACTTAGTTGTTTCCAACTGCCCTTAGCTACTGCCATGGCTCACAGCAGTGCTTGCTGCTGCATTGCCATTGCTCAAGCATGCATGTGTTTGATGCTGCTCAAGTGTGCACCAACACTCTCCCACTGCAGACGATGACAGGAACCAATCCCCTCCTCACAGTGCCAACCTGACACCACTACAACCCATTGCCAGCTTGCCTAATGCACTAGGCCAAACTGAATTGAGTTCAGTTCCTGAAGCCTCATAGTTCAGTAGTGACACCCACACACAACTCGACTCTTCTACCCTCTCCCACATCAAGCACAGCTAGAAGACACTATTAACACCAACACAGATAACAGTAGCTATATACCTATCTATATATATATCGAGATACACCTATATATGCATATACTCTCTCATATGCAAATAGATAATACACCAATTTACATATACATATCATATGATACTCTAAGGCATAAATAGACACACACACACAACCACTAGTCCAATTCACAAACATTTGGTGTGCAAAACCAAGATACTCTAGGATACATCCTCCATACACCATACCACCATGATACCAACCGTTAATTCACATGGACACATCCAATAGATCAAATATTGTGTGTGTGTCAGTGTGTGTGTGTGTGTGTCATGTCAGTGTCTGTGTGTGTGTGTGTGTGTGTGTGTGTGTGTGTGTGTCTGTGTGTCTGCGTCTGTGTGTGTCTGTCGTGTGTGTCTGTCAGTGTCTGTGTGCGTGTGTCGTGTCTGTCAAGTGTGTGTTGTGTCAGTGTCACATGTGTGTGTGTGTGTGTGTGTGTGTGTGTGTGTGTGTGTGTGAGAGAGAGAGAGAGAGAGAGAGAGAGTTAGGGTTTACCTAGGGCTCGAGGAGGAGGAGGGGGATGCCGGAGTAGCCGCAGCCGTGGACAGCCGGTCACCGGAGAGGGGGGGTGGAGGAAATCGAGAGGTTTTAAAAAGTTTCAAAATTTTCGACAGATGGGGAAAAAGAAAACTGAGCCCTAATTAACCAAAATTTAGCGACGTTTAGCGACGTCACATTAAAATGTCGCTAAATTAAAATTTAGCGACGTCAAAGACGTCGCTAAACACGTTGCTAAATATTTTTAATATATACGTCGCTAATTATGACGCTAAACGTCGCTAAATTAGACATATTAGCGACGTTTAGCGACCTTAATTGAACTTATAGCGACTAATCTTTTAAAATCTTAATAAAAGTCGCTAAACGTCGCTAAATGTCGCCATTTAGCGACGTCTAGCGACGTTTTTTATGGAGTCGCTAATTTAGCGACGTTTTTCCATGGAGTCGCTAAAATACGTCGCTAATTCTGCTTTTTCTAGTAGTGAGCTAAGTTATATATATGTCAAAAGCCCACAGATGAGCACTAAAATAACCAACCACTGAAGTGGTAAGGAAATAATGGATTTTGCTCATTTAGAAGCTTGGGTCGCACGTCTAAACTTAGTAATAAAGAAAAATCATTTAGGTTACGTAAAGAGAGGAACTCATCTCTCATATGGACGACTGATCGGAGTTAAAAAAAATTGCTTTTGTGGCTGGTCATGTTTGAGAGTTTTATAACATTTCTTTATCTCAAGGTTGAGTTTTGAAGGATTTTATTTGCAATAATACGAATCAGCCTTCTCTTCCCTTTCCACAGGTGAGTTTTGAATTTTTTTTATATATAATAATATAAATTATTGTTGAATACATTTTTATATTTTATTCTCAAAAGATTTTGAATCTTCTCATAGAAATTTTTTATTTATATGATATGACAAGTGCATAAATTGTAATAACTTAGTTCGTTGTATAATTGTTTTGATGCTCTAATTATAAATTTATTTGTGGTTGGCTTATTAGAAAAAATGTGTTCTTGCAAATGCCTATAGTTATTTTTGCCGAGTCGATCTAGTGGTCAGAGGCGAAGCCTACGAGTGGAATTTGTTCCTAAAAGACATACTGGAATCAGTTTCTTTTCATTAGATGAGCTTTATAATTTATTAATATATATTTTTGTTAAATTATTGTTGATTATCTTTATTTGTGGTTGATTAATTTATTAAAAACATATATGTTTTTTGTTGGAAATCAAGTCTGCTGAAGGAGGCAGAGTTCGGTCCGAACTCGGTCCCGGGCCGAGTTCGCGCCGAACTCGGTGTGGTGTTCTATTCCAGAACCTCAAAACCGAACTCGGTGTCAGTGGCGGCTGCTAGGGTTTTGGAGTTTTTAGGTTATATTTTGGACCGTTGGATGCTAGTAGACGGCTGGATCTTATGGTTGGCTATTTTTATGGTTTCCTAACCCTAAAATAGGTTTCTCATCCTATAAATAGGGAGGGAGGTGGAGGCACAAAGGCGAAGCACAAGTTGGAGACTCGGGGTGCTCGTCCACAGAAAATCTAAGAGAAAGCACGTGCTTTGCTCTTAGGACTTCGCCATCCAAGACAGAAGGAAGAAGGAGATCTAATTGAGGTATCATCAACTTCGGTTAGGGAAATTGCTACGGGTTGGTGAATAATTTTAATTATAATATTCTGCTTTTTTTCTTGAGTGTGGTGAGGGGGTTGAACCTATTAGGACAAAGGATTTCAATATTAGTTCTTTGCAATCTTATAATTTTATCTGAGTTATAAAGGTTGAGATTTGTCCAGGTGACGTAGTCACCGCCATATAATTGTCTTCATCTTTGCTTGGTGTTCGTAGATTGGTTGGTTATCTCAAGTGGGTTGACAAGCACTTCTTTCGCTGCGTGCCCAACACGTGGTATCAGAGCGCACGTGTTCCCAATACGTGGTATTAGAGCCAAGTTTTTCTCGAGAGGGAAGGTACAACTATGTCTACGGAGCAGATGAACACTCGTATGATCACCCTCATAGAAAAAAACTTGGCAATTTGGAAGCCAAGGATGGAGGATCTACTCTGGTGCAAGGATTGCATGGTACGTTGGAGGGAGACAGCGCAAAGCTGACAGACAAAGGTGTTGATGATTGGAAACGACTGGATCGGAAGGTTGTTGGATTCATCTTCCAATAGATGGACAGCTCGGTGTTTCACCATGTGTCCATGGAGAGTTTTGCGAAAATATTATGGGAGAAGCTGCATTCGTTGTACGAAAGGAAGATGGCTGGCAATAAGGTATTTCTGATTCGTCAATTCGAAGTACACGGAGGGTGCACCGGTGGCACAACATCTGAACGAGGTTCAGGGCATTATTAATCAGCTATCTGTGATGAAGATGGTGATTGTGGATGAGCTTCAAGCCCTTCTGATTTTGAGTTCTCTTCCAGAAAGCTGGGAGACGTTGGTGATGTCGATGAGCAACTCCGCTCCTGATAGAGTTGTCATGATGGAGGCAGTCAAAAGCAGCTTGTTGAATGAGGAGATCCGGCATAACCAAGTGGAATCATCGCAGGAGTCCGCTCTGGTGGCTTCCTACGGGAAGGGAAGACCCAAGTCACAGGCGAGGACAGGAGAGAGTTCACAAAATTTTGTGACTGTGGACCGCAAGAAGGGCTGGTATCACTGTGGCGAAAGGGGTCATATCAAGAGGAACTACATGAAGCTCAAAGCTGAGAAGGCCAAAGGCAAGGATGATCAGAAAAATTTTACGGTTATGGGAGATCTCATTATCGCAGTAACCGACGCAAAAACTTTGTGGCATGTGTCATGATGACAACTGGGTCATGGACACGGGGGCATTGTATCATCCTACTCCATATAGGAGGATCTTCACGTCATACCGCGGTAGCAAGTTTGGACGTGTGAAGATGGACAACAATGGGACGGTTGCAGTTGTAGGCATCGGTGATGTGCACTTGACAACGGAGCTTGGTGAGAAGCTTGTTCTCAAGGATGTGCGACATGTACCGAGTTTGCATTACAACTTGGTTTCGGTAGGGAGGCTGGTTGATGATGGTTGTCACAGTTTATTTGGGAACAAAGATTGGATGCTTACGAAGAGTTTTCAGCAGCTGGTTCGAGGAGATTTGTGTTGTGACATGTACAGTCTCAAGCCGCTGAGGTGTACAGACATACCACAAACACCGGATTGAGGCTCGAGGGGTACTCGACAGGAGGTGGATCGTCAAAAACTTGTCTTGGAGGGGCTTCGAGATACTTTGAGGGGTACAGTGGATTCGGTTCGTCGAGACAAAGCGACGAATGGTAATGAGTCAAAGATTGACGGTCAGTCTGTCGGTCCTATGACAGCTGATCAATCATCAGGTGGAAGTTGTTGTACGGATCCAGTTTTGGCGACTAGTGGTTTGCCAAAACTTTACGGAATGACATTGGTTTTAGCAGTTCGAGGTCAAGGAGGAGATCAAGGTTTGCAACAAACTCAATCTGAGACAGGAGCATCATCATTCACATAGTTCAGGAAAAGCTGTGGGTCATCGACGATATGCACAGTACGTAATGTTCTTCTCGAGGATTCATGTGTATGGGAGAGTTTCAAGTTCGGACACGAAGGTGGGCAGATTCAGGAGTGCGAATCTCGGGAGAATCGTACCGTCCGCTTGGTTAGGCCAACCAAGGGTGAAGAATCTCGTCGGAACGTTAATACGTTCCGGTGGAAGACAGAAGTCGGGGACAGGCAGCCATGACTCATGGTGAGGCTGATCATTAGAGACTTCGGTCTTGGCCGTGTTATTGATATCGGCAGGATCCCAGTGGTGTAGGAGGTGCTACGCATGGCAGCTAGCATTGTCGTAACGGTTGAAGAGCTGGAGATGACGGAAGATGCAAAGAAACTCGGAGGATCGGAGATCGTTGGCATGGGGGGCAGGATTTCTATCACGGGATGACAGGCATGGAGTCCAGTTAAGGAGCTATGGAGCCAACACCTCTCATCAGACTGGAGGGAAAGATTGTTGGAAATCAAGTCTGGTGAAGGGGGTAGAGTTCGGTTTTGGGCCGAACTCGGTGTGGTGTTCCAGAACCTCAAAATCGAACTCAGTCCGAGTTTGGTGTCGACGACGGCTGCTAGGGTTTTGTAGTTTTTGATTATATTTTGGACCGTTGGATGCTAGTGGACGGCTGGATCTTATGATTGGCTATTTTTAAGGTTTTCTAACCCTAAAATAGGTTTCTCATCCTATAAATTGGGTGGAGGCTAGAGGCACAAAGGAGGAGCACACGTTGGAGATTCGGGGTACTCGTCCACATAAAATCTAAAAGAAATCATGTACTTTGCTCTTAGGACTTCGCCATCCAAGACAGAAGGAAGAAGGAGATCTAATCGAGGAGTCGTCAACTTCGGTTAGGGAGATTGCTACGGATTGGTCAGTGATTTCAATTATAATCTTCTGCTTTTCTTGTTGAGTGTGTTAAGGGGGTTGAACCTATTAGGGCAAAGGGTTTTAACATTTGTTCTTTGTAATCTTGTAATTTTACATGAGTTATAAAGGTTAGAATTTGTCCAACTGTCTTCATCTGTGTTTGGTGTTCGTAGATTTGTTGGTTATCTCAGGTGAGTTGGCAAGTGCTTCTTTCGATGTGCGTCCAACACGTGGTATCAGAAAGCACGTGTTCCCAACATTTTTGTCATTTGATTGCATAGTTATTCCAATATTCCTATTGAGATTGAAATCAACTAACGAAAAAACTGAGAAAGGAAATATTTTTATATTTATTGTTGATTGTTTATTTGTGGTTAATTATATTATTAATTATTGGAAAATTATGATAATATCATTTGATTGCATAGTCTTCGTATCTAGATTATTCATTTGAAATATTATGTTATATATTGTTGTAGTAATTTTATTTTATTTTCTATGCAATAGCAACAATAAGAACAAAAAATTTATTTCAAAACTAGTGTATAAATGTATTAATGGTATATAAAAAAATTATGTCTCAATGTATTAATTTTTTTATATTATTTGGTTTTTCGGAATCAAGAACTCGAAATTTCAAAACCTCGACACATGTACTAAGTTGTTATTATTATTATTATTATTATTATTATTATTACCAATATGAACTATTTCAAACATTGTTAGTTTTTTTTATTTGTATGGAATATCGATTTTTATTATTTGGAATACCTTTAATTTTATTAGTATTTCATTAAAACATATATTCTTTTGGATATTAATTTTGTTTATTGTTTTATTTCTTAAAATTTTGTTTGAAAATGCTATTGTATCATTATCGATGAAAAATAATAATAATATGAATATTAAGCTTTGAGAACATTATGTTTCCTGAGCAAAGGCGTTGGAACACGAGGCTGATTGAATCCTTATTCCCTGTTGAAGAGGCTAAAGAAATCACTAATATTGATCTCAGTGATGGAGATGGGTCGGATAAGCTCATTTGGACGTGTACAAGGAATGGTGTTTTCTCCTCAAAATCTCTCTATGAAACAATCAGGAGACGAGTGCCTAGTTCTTCCTTTGTTGCTGCTAAACTTCCCATTTGGAAAAGACTCTGGAAGATTAATAATATATCGCCCAGGGTTCAATATTTCATCTGGCAACTCCTGAAGGGTGCTCTTCCCTTTCGAGCGGAGATCACCAAGTGAGTACCCAACTCAGACCCCCCCTTGCCCTCTGTTCTTGCAACATAATGAGGATGCAAACCACTTGATGTTACACTATCATATTTCCCGTCAAGTCTGGTTTTGTTGTCCGTTGGGGATTCGCTCTGACCTTATTGATAACATTTGCTCCCTGATTGAATCTTAGCTACTGGACAATGTTACAAATGAGGTTATCAACCTTGAGGCTACCATTCTTTGGTCTATCTGGAAGGCCAGATGTGCATGCATCTTTCATAAGGAGGCGCCAAATATTAATGTAATCATCAAGCAAGCGATGAATATCCATCATTCTTATTTCTCTGAGTGTCACAACAAGCTAGATCAAGATATGAGGACTGTTGTATCCGAGAACCATAATTGGACACCTCCACCAAATGGGTGTATCAAAATTAATGTGGATGGAGCAGTATCCTCGACACATCTGGCTGTCGCGACTGTCGCTAGGGATGAGACGGGGCTTTTCATTGCTGGGCTCACATTGTGCTCGCCTAAACTGTTATGTCTTGAAGAGAGTCTACAAGCGGAAATCCATGCTTTTCATCTGGGACGTTGATGCTTGCTTAATATGTTAATGCCCAAGATTTTGTTGTGGAAGGGGATTCTCTGACTGTTGTTCGAATTCTTAAAGGAGAGGAGTGTCTCATCCCATGAAGACTACTAGATATGTTTCAACCTCTCAGAACATAACTCTCTATGTCAAAGCATATTGATATCCTATTCACTAGGCGGATGGCAAACAAGGTTGCTCATAACCTTGCCCAGTATGCTAATTCATGCAAGCTTAATTTATTCTTTTTCCAACCACAGTTGTGTATTTTTCAATTTCTTGACGAGGATTCTCTGATTCCCGTTAGCCATGTAAATGATGATATTTCCTTGAATGGTTATGGATTTGCTCTTAAAAAAAAAAAAAAAAAAAAAATTGAGAGCACCGCTTTTAAAATTCGTATGAGTTCTCAAAATCTAAAAATATGACACTGTGTCGATCTTGACCGGGTCATGGTCAATATGGTACGCAGTTCCAGACATCACGGTTAGCCGTGATGCTCAATCCATTGTGTGAACAAAGAAGAGTATCATTTTTGTCGAAAATTCCAAATTACGTAACTTCGCACGCTTCACATCTTTTAAGACATGCATGTTGTTGGTCCCTTTAAAGAAAATTGGTTCTTCCTCCCATGTCTTGACCTTGCCCCACCTAAAGAATCTCTTTCTCTTCGCCGATCCAACTTCTATGCAAGAACCCATAAGCTGAGCTACTCCTACTAAGCAATCTTTGTATTTTTCTTCACTCTCTAAGTCCAAACCCTAAAGAATATTATTCCATACTCCGCTAGGTAACCTTTTGGAATCCATTTTCTCAAATGCATCACATCCAGTGTTTTAAAAATTAGATAGAAAATCGATCCAAATAAGACACTGGATCAGATCAACCAGTGGTTGAATTACTATTAAGTGGCTCAAATTCAATCTTCTTTGGACACATATTTACAAAATTATTCATTTACAGTCCATTTTTAAAAAAAGAAAGATTAACACTAATCCGATACGTAAAATATATCTGTTTACGCAACAACCGGTTGAACTGGCCGACCGGATTTTTAAAACACTAATCACACCTCTCGCTGTATAGAAATTTGAAATAATTATCCACCATCCATATTACTAGTGGGCTAAAACCAAGCCCTAGTATATAGCACAATGAACATATCAACACGTCAAGGACACACAAATGACGTCTACTTTGATGTGTCCTCCTGAAGTAACACGACAGTGACATCTATTTTGATGTGTCCTGATGTATTCAAAAAATTATTCGATACATGACCCACATGAAATATATAATTGACACATCCATTCTTTCCGGAGTAAGACCCCATAATCAATCAGTCAGTCCACATTCTCCCGCCAAGAAAGGTGTCATCTTCCCCGCCACTATACCCAAGCGCAACAACCATTCCGGACACGGGTACGACACCGCTCCAATATCCGTCGTGCCAAATCAGCAGACACGTCAGAACAAACCAAACACACAGAAACAAACAAAAATTAACTATACAAAATTACGAATTGAATATTTTATTTCGACCAACAAAAAATAAAAAAATCTACAAAATGATTACTATTTTTTTTTTCTTCTGCGTCCATTTTTCTTTGTTATTTAAAAATTTTGTTTACTTTCTTCCCGAAACCAGTTCGACATCAAGAGAAGAAAACCAGCACTCCGCCGGTCCTGGCTCCTCCGCACACGGGACAGCACTCACCGGCGGTGACCGCATCGCACCCGGGGCAGAGACACAGATGCCGACACGGAAGCAGCACCACCGACGCCGGCTCGACCCGGCAGCACCGGCAGACCCCGGCCCGGTCCTGGTCGACGTGGGCAGACCCCGCGTCCTCGGCCCCGTCCTCTCCGCCGCCGGGACCGGTCCAGGCGGCGGCCGACCGGATCCGGGCCTGGAGCAGCGCGGCGGCGGAGTGCTCCGCCCTGGCCTTGGCCTGCCACGCCATCGACTCGGTCCGCAGCCGGGCCAGCCGGTCCTCCAGCTCGGCGGCCCGGCGGGCCGCCCGGTCCACCTCGGCCTGCTTCTCCACCAGCCTCCTCGCAGCAGAATCCTCGGCGGAGGCCAGCAGCGCGCGGAGGTGCTGCTGCCGCTTCTCCGCCAGCGTTCGCCGAAGCTGCTCTCCCTAAAATAAGAAAGAAGGCATTCCAATTAATAATTAGAAGAGAGAGAGAGAGAGAGAGAGAGAGAGAGGGATATGAAGAATGAGTACATATGTGTATAAGTACATACTTGAGTGTGGAGGAAGTGGTTGAGTTGTTGAGTATGATGGTGGTTGATTTGTGCGAGGATGTCGTTGTTGTCTATGGAGGAGGAGGAGGTGGGGTTGTCGAACGGGGACAAGCTTATCATGGACGGAACCGGCGGTTGCGGCGATTGGAGCGAGAAAGCGGGGTGCTGAGCGGGAACCTGATCTCCTCCTGATCTCCTCTTCTTCTTCTTATTAACGATCTTCGTGGTGCTGTTGCCATTGGCGGAGAAGAAGAGAGGAGGGAGCTGCTGGTTATTGTTGTTCTCGTGGTGCTCGTCGGCGTCGTTGTTGTTGAAGAGGAGGAGGTTGGAGCGATATTGCGCTTGAACTGCCATCAACGGAACGGAACGAAAAGAAATGGGGGTTTGGTGTTGGGGGAGCCGCCTACTTATACTCTCTTTGGATGGATTGGATGGATGGATGGATGGATGATTCAAGACTAACACTACAATCAACTTTCCTTAATTAGTAATTAGTGGGAGGAGGGATCTGTATGTGAGAAAAATATTTAGTATAATTCGGAGGAACATGTGGGTTGAATATGGTAGGGTTGCAACTCGGGAAGACTAAATCCGAGTCCGTTCATGGGTTTCGTTAGACTATGGTTAAAGATATTCTGTTTCAGATCTAGATTCGGATTAAAATATTTGAACTCGATCAAAAATCGAATTGAATCCGATATATATATATATATATATATATATGAAAAAAAGGGATATGAACCATAGGTTCATATTTCTACATGAGTCAATGCACATGTAGACTAATAGGAATGTAGTGTACTAGTACATGGGTGCTCATGGATGCACATGAGATATAGGAATCCATTTCTATTGTTCCACGTGTGCATATGGCTCATATCCCGTTTATCCTATATATATATATATATATATATATATATATATATATATATATATATATATATATATATATATATATATTGTTTTCCAATGAGAAGATCGGAGGTACACTACTAGAAAAAGCGGGATTAGGGACACATTTTAGCGACTCCAAGTAAAAACGTCGCTAAATTAGCGACCCCATAAAAAACGTCGCTAGACGTCGCTAAATGGCGACATTTAGCGACTTTTATTAAGATTTTAAAAGATTAGTCGCTATAAGTTCAATTAAGGTCGCTAAACGTCGCTAATATATCTGATTTAGCGACGTTTAGCATCATAATTAGCGACGTACATATCAAAAATATTTAGCAGCATGTTTAGCGACGTTTTTATTTGACGTCGCTAAACGTCGCTAAATTTTGGTTAATTAGGGCTTAGTTTTCTTTTTCCCATCTGTCGAAAATTTTGAAAGTTTTCAATTTCCCCCGCCCCCCCCCCTCTCCGGCGACCGGCTCTCCACGGCTGCGGCTACTCCGGCATCCCCTTCCTCCTCCTTGAGCTCTAGGTAATCTCTCTCTCTCTCTCTCTCTCTCATATGTGACACTGACACAACACACACTTGACAGACACAACACACGCACGCATACACGACATACGCACACAGACACTGACAGACACACACGACACACACACACAAACGCAGAAACACACACACACACACACTCACACAAACACTGACACTGACACTGACACACACACACACACTGACACACACACAATATTTGATCTATTGGATGTGTCCATGTGAATTGAGGGTTGGTATCATGGTGGTGTGGTGTATGGAGGATGTTGTAGAAGATAAAAAATACGCCGGATGACTATACGCAACTTATTGGTGCGGGGCAGCGTAAAGAGATGACCTCTGAGCCATCAAGCAGGCAAGACAAGAGCTTCTCAGGACCATCCGCGTAAGTGCAGTATGTCCAGGCTGCCTCAGAGCGTAAATGTCACGCCCCAGTCCCAAAATACGTAGGACTAGGATACGTAACGATGCCAGCCGCCCGTATATATGGCAACTCCAATATATGGAAACCATATATACGTGCGTACGCTGTATAATGAACAATAATTTACCAGTGGTATAATTAATCACAAGTCACAGGGTAATATCTAAATATCATCCACAGAATCAAATATGAATAACAATAACCATGTAGCTAGATC
Source organism: Iris macrosiphon (assembly GCA_036927795.1). Lineage (NCBI taxonomy): Eukaryota > Viridiplantae > Streptophyta > Magnoliopsida > Asparagales > Iridaceae > Iris > Iris macrosiphon. Next base: position 24,268,766 of record JAYESA010000011.1, on the reverse strand, counting down.
TCAATGATAAGTATCTAAAGAATGACAGTCGGATGGAAATAAATCTACTGCCGAAATAGAATATGAAAATGAACAAGATACACACCATATAAGAACCACATCTGACAATCACGAGGCTTAAAGAGAAGACCTCCTCGGGATATACGTAACATGTCCGGATCTGTGCTCCTGCGAGTACTCAAGAACATATACACCTGGCAGGAAACCAGGTCCTCAGAGGGACATAGCAAGATACAGAAAAATGACATGCCATAATGTAAATACTGAATAAATAATTGGGGTGTGCTAACCATCTAAGTGAATACAATTTAAAGACCTTATAGTACGCATGGGAATGTGTGGCTAGACATACGCTGACGTAATTCACCAATCGTGGTGACTGGCTAATATATGTGTCGTATGCCCCCGGACTCACGGGTAGCTCTGCAATCGACCATCTCCGAGGAGCATGGTACGAAGGATAAAACAATCAAGGAGGGGGTGTCCCATACGCCTACTAAGTGTCTTTCCCGCCCAATGTAGATATACAAGTCATGAAAACGACGTGGACATCTCAAACTATAATGCAAGTCTCAATAAAATAAACAACTGAGCTAAATACCGCTACACGTGTTGCTCACACTGATGGCCAGTCGCGCATGAGGCACGCGTCCCTACATGTACTCACTCTGTGACGTGTAATGATACGTGTCAAGGCCTGAGAAGTTATATCAATAACTTCACAACTTTAGGTGGGTCTACTAGACACTAGGTCAGACACAAGTCCTAACGTCAACGCCTTCGTTGACTGCACCCGAGTTTTCTCGGACGCGCACATTTATATAATATAAAAATAGATAAACATGTAACTAGCAATAACTGAATTTAAACAGTACAACAAGACAAGGTATACTTGCCTGGCAGGAGAGCTGCAAATATAACGTCCAGATGTCAAGTGCCAAAAGTCAGAAACTATGGCCTCAGAATAAATGTCTCCGGATGCTGAAATAAATATCACTAATAGTCTCAAAAAATATCAAATAGCTAGAAACGCCTGTCCTTAAGTCCAATTTGGACACAGGGGCACAAATGACAGTTTTCGGTCAAAGTAGGGTCCACATGTGGGCCCACTTTGCACCGAAAAATGTATCAGGATCAAAGGTTTCCAAATTCGCCAAACTTAGTGTCCACAAGTCCAGAACGTCGATACGAACCCAACGGAACTTCCAGAATTGGATTCCGGTGAGCCGGTCACAAAATCACCCGTCAAGTGGAGCCGGTAGGGCCCACGATACGCGATTTTGTCAACGTTCTCAGAATCGAACCAAACTTGGCTCACAGGACCAGCGTATCGCTACGAGTCCGATGGCGCAAATTTCGTCTCGATCAGACGTGTGTACACAAAGTTGCAGCGGGTTCCAGAACTGACGGATACGGGGCGGTGTCGGCGGATACGCGTTGATTCTGGTGTGCACGCACATCCAAATCAACTTCTCCGAATTCCTACACGTCCGTATCAACGTCGCGCATGTTTCGGTAAAGACCGCGTGCGACCAAGTCGTCCCGTTTGGCGGGGAGTACCAAGTTCCGGGGTGAATCGGGTCGTTATTTTTCCTGTTTTTGGATCGCGCTTTGCAATCGCCACAGGACGCGATGCTCCGAGCGGGTTGCACGGGCACCGAGGTGGTTACATAGTCTACACGACGCAACTGACAGAATCAGAAACAGAGCTACGAGGTGAGAGAAAAATATACCTGAACAGGGCTCCAGAAACTTGCATTTCTCGTGTCCGACACGTGTCCGACACGTGTCAGGGTCAGGGACGGCTGTGTCCGTGTCCTCCCTAGGGCATCTGAATGTTGCCGGAGTCGACTGGCCTCGACGGCGAGCTGCTCGGCTGAGTCGGCCGAAGCCGGAGCGGCTAGGAGGCTGACCGAAGTCGACTGGGAGGAGAGGAGAGGTGGTGGTGGCGTTGGTGCTGGTGGTGGAGGATGGTGGTGGAGAAGAAGTAGGGGAGGAGGAAAAGAGGAAGGCGGGCGGAGGCGTCGGGTGGCGGAGGGCGGTGGCCGCGGGGGAGGGGAGTGGCTGGCCGCAGGGTCGAGTCGGAGCTAGGGCTGGTGGTGGCGAGCTGTGATGGAGGTGGCGGTAGAGGGAAGAGGAGAGGATAGGGAGGAGGTCGGGCGGTGGCGCCGCCGCGGGGAGGGGTCGACGAGGGGCAGAGCTGCTCCGGCGGCCGCGGGGATGCACAAGCGGGGAGGAGGTGAATAGGAGGAGGAGAGAGGGAGCTGAGGAGAGAGGGAGCGGGGAAGATGCCAGCGGGGGGGGGGGTGGCTCCGGCGGGCGGGGGAGCTCCGGCGCCGGCGGCGAGAAGGGGGGGTGGCTGTGGCCAGAGTCGGGGGGGGGGGGAAAGGGTTTTTTTTTTTTAGGATTTATTTTCTTTTTCTTTTTTTTTTAGTTTTATTATATAGAAAATTATATTAATACTTTAAGAAAATATCTAAAAATATCTAAAAATATCTCGAGATATTTGCAAGATATTTTCGGGATATTTTTGGGATATTTCCGGGATCTTTTCGGGTGGGTCCCGCGTCCAAATGGGCGGTGCAGGTTCACTGGCCAATGAGGGGGTGATACCCTACACTGCAATTTGCAGAAAAGTCCCTGTAATTTTGTAAATTGCGTAAAAGTTCTATTTTGGAAAATTGCACAATTACGAAATTGTCTGGAAAAATACCCGATTCTTGAAAATGCTAAAATTCACAGAATTGAGGGAAATTGCTATGTGAGGGTCCCGGGGAAATGGGGGTGAGTCTGGGCAGGGGTTGGACCTGGTTTCTGGGTGATACGGGTCACCGTATTTATTAAATAATAAATACTGCGCACGGTGTTCTCTAATTATTTAGAGGCAGGTAGGGTCATAATTTTTCTACGGTGTCAATACACTAAATGGAGTATACTCAGTGTAGAAAATTATCGTATTTTTATTTGGGCAAAATAGGTGCAGGTTGGGCCTCAAATCTCTATTGGTACAGAGGTGGGTAAAGAGCAAGAAATTAAATAGGAAATAAATACGGAATTTTGTAACGATATTTGTGCGTCTCAAACGAGGCTCATTTTAGCACTTCTGTGAGTTGCACAAAGTTCAGAAAAATAGTCTGGCATGTCTAGGACAGGTATGTGAACTTTGTTCGGGGATAACAGTCAAAATAAAGCTCCAAATAATTCGGTGAATGACAGGTGCACAAGTCAACAGGATATGTAGGCAAAATAAATTAAAATATTGCCATAAATCCTAAATTGTTAAAATAATCCTAGAAATACTGAAATCTGGTCGAGGGGGTTTACAATCTACCCAACTTATAAAAATTTCGTCCTCGAAATTAAAACTAAGCCACGGTAGAAGTCAAAGACGACATAAGATATAATTTAACAAAGTAATTTATATCTTGGTTTACGAAAATGTTCGAAAAGCGTTAACGCATGTCGTCTACACTCTTCCAAGTAGATTCTCCTGGCGCACCATGCTTCCATGCCACGCGGACCAAGAGAATAGACTGATTCCTCAATACCCTTCCTCAATGATCAAGGATTCCCACGGGTTGCTCTTGATATGACAAGCTCGGCCTAATGGTGATTCCCGAATGGTTGAGAAGATGACTGCTGTCTGTCACATATCGCCTGAGTTGCGACACGTGGAGTACATCAAGTACTTCCTCGGGTGAAGGTGGTAACGCAAGTTGATTTGCCACTACTCCCACTCTTTCTAGCATGTCAATGGTCCAATATAACTTGGCCTCAACTTGCTGCGTTTTCTGAATCTAATGATGCCTCTAGTAGGTGATATTCTCAAGATGACATGATCGTCCTCTTTGAATTCCAAGGGATGATGATGACGGTCTGTCTACTACTGTTGTCTGTCTTGCACTACTCGCAAGTGTCCTTGTATTTACTTAACTGTCTCTACGGTGTTGACCACCAACTCTGGTCACGTGAATCCTTGTCTGGTACAATGTTGACTGGTATGTCGTGCAATCTTACGATTTGCCTCATATAAATAATGTCTTCCTAGCTTCAGAGTAATTACGACGGTTGCAAGTTCCAAATTCTTCTCATGTACTCATAATTGTCTAGATGCATATGCCATTACCTTGCCATCCTGTATTAATACGCATCCCAAACTTTTTCCTGATGCGTCTGTAGATCACAACCGCCTGATCCGGATGGAATAGTCAATACGGTGCTATGGTCAGTCGCTTCTTCAATTCCTCGAAAGCGGCTTGACACTCGTTGGTCCATAGGAATTCTTAATCCTAATAAGTTAACCTAGTCATAGGTGCTGCTATCCATTCAGGAGTTAATCAATTGTTCATTCAGGTAAAATCCATTTAGACTCCTGACAATAAAATAATACATTCTTTATCGTAACACTTGAGTTCTGAACTTGACCTAAGTTACGAGGCAAAATTTAAAAATCTCATGCTGCCATAGTGGCGCACGTACCAGGAATGTAGGTAGGTAGCGAAGATCATTCTAAAAAAATAGCACAGTTTAACTGCAATCTAATCTAATAATAGGGTTTGGTAATTACCCAAGAAACAAACAGAAATGGCTACAAAAACAATACACTTTCGTATTTATACTAAATACGAGGTTTCGTCTTTCCGAAATAAGGGAAGACAGAAAACAGTAATCAAGAGTTCAAGGGGAAGGTAATAGATTAGAAGTGTGGGGATCAAGGCGTTTAAAGAATTCGAGGGAAATTGTCAAGGCAGTTGTGGATTGAAATGTTATTTTGATAATTCCTATTCACATGCTCGTATCAGTACAGTCATGTAGCTGATACGATATGCTCAGACATATCTAGAGGGCAAGTACATTTGTCTACTAATCACTATATATCTCAATCCACGTAAGTAGTTATGCGAAGGGCGAATCAAAATGCACTAAGGTTGATCAGACCGTAATACAGTGATTCTGAATAGACAATTGTATTAGTGGAGTGGATCAGGCCCCAATAACACATGTGTCATGAACAAGCTCGAAAAAGAATAAGCTTGCAAAACTAGGCTATAATAGCATCATAAGTCAAGGTAGGACAACAATTTTAAGTATGCTAGATTATGATGAGAGAAATTACAACATAATTAACAATCACAAAAATACAAGACTCTACAATCCCTACAGTTATTATTCTAATTCCTTGTCTAAGTTGCTAGTTGACCCAAAAGAGGTATGGCCTTCTAAGTTCTATAATCTTAATATACACTATAGGTTGTCTGCCTAAACAGAGATTTAAGGAAGTCTGCATAAAGTAGGGGTTCGAGGTTGTCTGCATAAAACAGAGATAAAATAATTTGGCGTAACGCATGGCTTCAGAGCTATCCGCATAATACAGAGAAGCGTAAGGTAGAGCTTCAGAGCTGTCCGCGTAATAAGTCTGTGCGTAGAAGTCTGCGTGAAAGTCTGCGTGTAAAAGTTTTTGCGCTAAAAACTGCACAAAATTTAGCGGGCGTAAAGTTTGTATAAAAGTCGCCTGCGTAAAGTCTTGCACACGTTGTAGCGTAAAGTTGTACGAGAACTCATGAGTTTGTCAGTCAAAATTAGTGAATTCTGATATCTAACAAAAGTACTTGTACAACGATCGAGTGGACGGTTTGATGATGAATTTGCACGGGGACCCAGGTTGTCGTTTAGTGACTTTATTGGATACAAGTCATTTTTACGCTCGAGGTGAGACAAAATCAGATGTCCCGTCAAAAAGCTATTTCTTTTTGCACAGGCTCGAGGCGTATCTCTGCCTTTAATGCACAAGATTGGTCGTGCCTGGGGAAAGCTAAGGCCGTAAAAATTACACTCACATTCTATCATATATTCTATGCCTAATCAGGTTACTCTACGCTGGTTATCTATTTATTCAAGAATTATCAAGTTTACGCAGGACAGTAACCTACGTGGCTTGTATGACGCAGGATAAGGAAGATTAAGGGATCGTAGATAGCAGTTATTATAACTGCAGCGTAAAGGGGATAATCTTCTGCATAATTAGTTTTTTTATGCTAACTAGGCAGTTGTTTGGTTTCTTATGCCAACAACGGTCAAATGGGTTTTACGCCAACAAGGGTAATGAGTTTCTGCGTAACACTGGGTTTATCTAAACATAGGATGAGGTTCTCAGTCTTAGTATTCAATCTTGGATTTCTATTGGTTCCTCAAGTCTGGGGTCAACACTATGGTCAATTCTCTAACTAATCCTAGTAATATTTATACTACTCTCAAGTCATACATAAATACGTCAAGAGGTAATGTTAAGTTAATCTATAGGTAGTGATGCTAGGGTTCACTAGGTAGTAGGGAAGGTTAGGGTTCATTAAGTAGTCTGAACTTAAGGATACGTCCATGCCCTAGTTGTGTTCTTAACAGGAATACTACTCTAATTATCATTCTATCAACAGGGATTCATATATTCTAGCAGGGGCTATACTTAAGGAATTATCAGGGAAGCACATGAATCAAGCAGGATGCAATTTTGTAAGTAGGACAGACTGGAAAGAAGATAAGTCACAGTTAAATATGGATGAGATCCTATGCTCTAATCCTAGGTGCAGGCTTGCTCGGTACAGTAACGTAACCGAGACAATATGCTCTGAGACGCAGGCTTGCTCGGTACAGTAACGTAACCGAGACAATATGCTCTCGACCTGCATGGGCCACGACTAAAAATATTATCATGCCCCAGTCCCAAAATACGTAGGACTAGGATACGTAACGATGCCAGCCGCCCGTATATATGGCAACTCCAATATATGAAAACCATATATACGTGCGTACGCTGTATAATGAACAACAATTCACCAGTGGTATAATTAATCACAAGTCACAGGGTAATATCTAAATCTCATCCACAGAATCAAATATGAATAAACAATAACCATGTAGCTAGATCTCAATGATAAGTATCTAAAGAATGACAGTCGGATGGAAATAAATCTACTGCCGAAATAGAATATGAAAATGAACAAGATACACACCATATAAGAACCACATCTGACAATCACAAGGCTCGAAGAGAAGACCTCCTCGGGATATACGTAACATGTCCGAATCTGTGCTCCTGCGAGTACTCAAGAACATATACACCTGGCAGGGAACCAGGTCCTCAGAGGGACATAGCAAGATACAGAAAAATAACATGCCATAATGTAAATACTGAATAAATAATTGGGATGTGCTAACCATCTAAGTGAATGCAATTTAAAGACCTTGTAGTACGCATGGGAATGTGTGGCTAGACATACGCTGACGTAATTCACCAATCGTGGTGACTGGCTAATATATGTGTCGTATGCCCCCGGACTCACGGGTAGCTTTGCAATCGACCATCTCCGAGGAGCATGGTACGAAGGATAAAACAATCAAGGAGGGGGTGTCCCATACGCCTATTAAGTGTCTTTCCCGCCCAATGTAGATATACAAGTCGTGAAAACGACGTGGACATCTCAAACTATAATGCAAGTCTCAATAAAATAAACAACTGAGCTAAATACCGCTACACGTGTTGCTCACACTGATGGCCAGTCACGCATGAGGCACGCGTCCCTACATATACTCACTCTGTGACGTGTAATAATACGTGTCAAGGCCTGAGAAGTTATATCAATAACTTCACAACTTTAGGTGGGTCTACTAGACACTAGGTCAGACACAAGTCCTAACGTCAACGCCTTCGTTGACTGCACTCGAGTTTTCTCGGACGTGCACATTTATATAATATAAAAATAGATAAACATGTAACTAGAAATAACAGAATTTAAACAGTACAACAAGGCAAGGTATACTTGCCTGGCAGGAGAGCTGCAAATATAACGTCCAGATGTCAAGTGCCAAAAGTCAGAAACTATGGCCTCAGAATAAATATCTCCGGATGCTGAAATAAACATCACTAACAGTCTCAGAAAATATCAAATAGCTAGAAACGCCTGTCCTTAAGCCCAATTTGGACACAGGGGCACAAATGACAGTTTCGGTCAAAGCGGGGTCCACATGTGGGCCCACTTTGCACCGAAAAATGTGTCAGGGTCAAAGGTTTCCAAATTCGCCAAACTTAGTGTCCACAAGTCCAGAACGTCGATACGAACCCAACGGAACTTCCAGAATTGGATTCTGGTGAGCCGGTCACAAAATCACCCGTCAAGTGGAGCCGGTGGGGCCCACGATACGCGATTTTGTCAACGTTCTCAGAATCGAACCAAACTTGGCTCACAGGACCAGCGTATCGCTACGAGTCCGATGGTGCAAGTTTTGTCTTGATCCGACGTGTGTACACAAAGTTGCAGCGTGTTCCAGAACTGACGAATACGGGGCGGTGTCGGCGGATACACGTTGATTCTGGTGTGCACGCACATCCAAATCAACTTCTCCGAATTCCTACACGTCCGTATCAACGTCGCGCACGTTTCGGTAAAGACCGCGTGCGACCAAGTCGTCCCGTTTGGCGGGGATTACCAAGTTCCGGGGTGAATCGGGTCGTTGTTTTTCTTGTTTTTGGATCGCGCTTTGCGATCGCCACAGGACGCGATACTCCGAGCGGGTTGCACGGGCACCGAGGTGGTTACATAGTCTACATGACGCAACTGACAGAATCGGAAACAGAGCTACGAGGTGAGAGAAAAATATACCTGAATAGGGCTCCGGAAACTTGCATTTCTCGTGTCCGACACGTGTCCGACACGTGTCAGGGTCAGGGACGGCTGTGTCCGTGTCCTCCCTAGGGTATCTGAATGTTGCCGGAGTCGACTGGCCTCAACGGCGAGCTGCTTGGCTGAGTCGGCCGAAGCCGGAGCGGCTAGGAGGCTGACCGGAGTCGACTGGGAGGAGAGGAGAGGTGGTGGTGGCGTTGGTGCTGGTGGTGGAGGATGGTGGTGGAGAAGAAGTGGAGGAGGAGGAAAAGAGGAAGGCGGGCGGAAGCGTCGGGTGGCGGAGGGCGGTGGCCGCGGGGGAGGGGAGTGGCTGGCCGCAGGGTCGAGTCGGAGCTAGGGCTGGTGGTGGCGGGCTGTGATGGAGGTGGTGGTGGAGGGAAGAGGAGAGGATAGGGAGGAGGTCGGGCGGTGGCGCCGCCGCGGGGAGGGGTCGACGAGGGGCAGAGCCGCTCCGGCGGCCGCGGGGATGCACAGGCGGGGAGAAGGAGAATAGAAGGAGGAGAGAGGGAGCTGAGGAGAGAGGGAGCGGGGAAGAGGCCAGCGGGGGGGGTGGCTCCGGCGGGCGGGGAAGCTCCGGCGCCGGCGGCGAGAAGGGGGGGGTGGCTGTGGCCAGAGTCGGGGGGGGGGAATGGGTTTTTTTTTTAGGATTTATATTCTTTTTCTTTTTCTTTTTCTTTTAGTTTTATTATATAGAAAATTATATTAATACTTTAAGAAAATATCTAAAAATATCTCGAGATATTTGCAAGATATTTTCGGGATATTTTTGGGATATTTCCGGGATCTTTTCGGGTGGGTCCCGCGTCCAAATGGACGGTGCAGGTTCACTGGCCAATGAGGGGGTGATACCCTACACTGCAATTTGCAGGAAAGTCCCTGTAATTTCGTAAATTCCGTAAAAGTTCTATTTTGGGAAATTGCACAATTACGAAATTGTCTGGAAAAACATCCGATTCCTGAAAATGCTAAAATTCACAGAATTGAGGGAAATTGCTATGTGAGGGTCCCGGGGAAATGGGGGTGAGTCTGGGTAGGGGTTGGACCTGGTTTCTGGGTGATACGGGTCACCGTATTTATTAAATAATAAATACTGCGCACGGTGTTCTCTAATTATTTAGAGGCAGGTAGGGTCATAATTTTTCTACGGTGTCAATACACTAAATAGAGTATACTCAGTGTAGAAAATTATCGTATTTTAATTTGGGCAAAATAGGTGCAGGTTGGGCCTCAAATCTCTATTGGTACAGAGGTGGGTAAAGAGCAAGAAATTAAATAGAAAATAAATACGGAATTTTGTAACGATATTTGTGCGTCTCAAACGAGGCTCATTTTAGCACTTCTGTGAGTTGCACAAAGTTCAAAAAAATAGTCTGGCATGTCTAGGATAGGTATGTGAACTTTGTTTGGGGATAACAGTCAAAGTAAAGCTCCAAATAATTCGGTGAATGACAGGTGCACAAGTCAACAGGATATGTAGGCAAAATAAATTAAAATATTGCCATAAATCCTAAATTGTTAAAATAATCCTAGAAATACTGAAATCTGGTCGAGGGGGTTTACAGTAAAGCAGAGGGCTTCGTCGCCTATATGGCGTAAAACACATCCGCTTTCAAAATACGGTATTAAAGCGTACGAGGAACGCTTCGTGCTCCCCGAGATGAACCTGTCAGACCCTGCAATGAACATGATGTCTGAACTTCTGACAAAAGGATATGGCTCGGCTACCCAGACGACGGCTATAATAATAGCACGACACTGCGACCCAGGCTGTCAGTTACCGCCATCTCCCTCGCGTAAACTGCTTTTACATGAACGAGGGGATATGCTGCCTTGTTTTACACAGGCAGACATGAGCTGTTTACACTCCGCAGTAGACAAACCGCCTGCCACGTCAAAAGCGGTACTTTGTACAGGGCTCGAGGCACGTCTCTGCGATTGGTGCACAAGACGGTGACAGTCTTCTCGAGGCACGTATCTGCGACGAATGCACAGAAGAGCTGCAAACCTTCAAAAACACGCCTCCGTATTTAATGCACAGAATGATGGCGGATCTCTACATTTAATGCAGGGGATTTGATTAAGAATTACCGCACCATCGTGTGGTGACACCCCCTTGCGTAAACTACTTTTTCCCATACAAAGGGATACGCTGCCTTGTTCTACACAGGCAAACGTGAACCGTCTACACACCGCGGACGACAAACAGACTGCCACGTCAAAAGCTGCACTTTGTACAAAGCTCGAGGCACGTCTCTTAGCCTGATGCTCAGAACGGGGGCAGGCCTTCAGAACACGCCTTCGCAATTAATGTACAGGATGGTGGCAGATCTCTGCATTTAATGCGAGAGATTTGATTATATCTTCAAAAGCTGTTGTAATCCCCCTGATTTTCAAGAATTTTAATTTTTGGAATTTTTACATTTTTCTGGAATTTCTGGAATTTTCTGAGATTTTTCTCTAATTAAACTCAGGTATTTTAATTATTAAAGGATTTTTAAATAATATTAAATAATATTAAAATATTATGAAAATAATATTTTATGGTGTAAAATAGAAAACCAGACATAGGGTAATTTTCCGGGAATTTATTGGACCCCGGATGGATTTTAAAAGCCCTAAATACTAAACCAATTATTAAACCCCATATAAACCAGGTTTATTTAATAAACCAAACCAAACCAAGTTGAACCAAACCGGGTTCATTAAACCAAACCCAATTCCTTATTGGGTCGGATCCGGGTTCAATCCAGACCCGACCCAATAACCCGAACCCGAGCCGCCTAATCGATTTTCGGATCGGGTCGGATCCGCCTGACCCGACCCGACCCGGCCACCCGCGAACCCGGAAACCCATCATCTTCCCCAAACCGTTCAGCCCCGACTGCTGGCCTTCCTGGCCGCCGCCCTCCGCCGCTTCGTGTCCCTGCTCCGCTCATAACTGCTGTCGATCCGTCTCTGGTAACGACCGCCCCTTCGACGCCCTGCCGTCGCCTCACCTCCCTCAACCGCCCGCCGGACACCCTATATAAACCCCCATTTCCCCTCTTCTCCGGCCGAATCCCCTCCGTCGACGCTCACTTCCTCGCCGCCCAGTGACAGCGGGCCGCTCCGCCACCGGCTCCGTCCCTCATCCGCCTCCTCCTTCTTCCACCAGCGCCTCCGTCCAGGACCCGCCGCAGTCGAACCCTGCACCGCTCCTCCCCGGCCGCCCACTGTTCGACGACCCAGTCTCCGGTGACTCCACCCGCAGCGGGCCGCCTCCAACCGCGCCGACCGACTCCGGTGAGTCCCAGACACGGACACAGCAGAGGACACCCGGACACAGCCCCAGAACAGTAAACCCTAACCCTAGTGAACAGTACTCGGACACAGTAAATCGCGTGTCGGACACGATTCGAACTTGGTTTTCAGGTCCACTTCAGGTACCCATTATTTTTTGCTCGTAGCTCGGAATTCGATTCCGTAAATTATATTGTGTAGCCTGTATGACCCTCTCGGTGCCCGGATAAACCGCTCGGGGCATCGCGTCCTGTGGTGATCGTACACCGCGATCCATAAACAGGAAAAACCAGACCCTGTTTCACCCCGGAACTGAGTACGCCCCGCCAAACGGGACGACTTGGTCGCGTGCGGTCTTCACCGATACGTGCGCGTCGTTGATACGGACGGACGGGATTTCGCAGAAGCTGATTCGGATGTGCGTGCACTCCGGAATCAGTACGTATCCGCGGACATCGCCCCGTATCCGACCATTCTGATTCTCGCTGTAACTGAGTGTATACACGTCAGATCGAGACAAAACTTGCACCATCGAACTCGTAGCAATACGCTGGTCCTGTGAGCCAAGTTTGGTTCGATTCTGAGAACGTTGACAAAATCGTGTGTCGTGGGCCCCACAAGCTCCACCCGACGGGCGATTTTGAGAACGGCTCATCGGAATCCAATTCTGGAAGTTCCGTTGGGCTCGTATCATCGTTTCTGACCTGTTGATACTAAGTTGGACTGTTTTTGAGACCTTTGACCCTGACGCATTTTTCGGTGCAAAGCGGCCCACATCTGGACCCCGCCTTGACCCGAAAATGACATTTTTGCCCTTGTCTCCAAATTGGACTCAAGGACAGGCGATCCTAGCTGATTAATATTTTCTGGATCTGTTGGTGATGTTTGTTTCAGCAACCGGAGTACTGCCTGGAAATCCAGCCGAAGCTCGAGCTATAATTGAAACAGGAAACCCAGGCAAGTGTACCTTGCCATAAAATGCAGTTATTGATTCATTTTTATTCTCTTGCTTTAATTTCTGTGACTGTTGTACTTTCCCTATCCAGTACTTTATACCCAGGATACCTGACACAAAGCATGATATAGAATCTTCCTGATTATTCAATGAGGTTTTGTATAGATTTCATGATTTAAGCTTATTTTCTTAGAACTTAATAAATGACTGACTGCATTAGTTTTAATCTTGCGTAACATGAACATTGAGAACTGTGACGTGAGATTACATTGGGTGGGGAGAGTATTACCATATCAAGGCTGATTATTTTATATATATTGTTATCTGGAAGTGTCCTAGTCTCTGACACAGAGCTTTGGCACCTGTACTGGCCCTTCGAGAAAAAAACACTGCTATGGTTTCTTGTCACTGATCCTGTAGTAGTCTCAGCCTGAAGTATGATTAATAACTCTCATCTTGCATGATCACTTAGCTGGTTAGTTACTTACCCTGTTATTTCTTTATTTCTGTACTGCATTATATTTTGGCTTGTGTTTTCTGTACCTTGCTATGTCCCCTGAGGACCTGGAATGGATTATGTCCCCAGATTTAGCAGACGAGATCTACCCAGAGGTGTACGGAACATGAGCACTTCTCGGAGCAGTACCGGAACCTGAGGACGAGGTGATCGCTGAGGACTTCTCCTGAACAACTGTTTATTCCATGCTCATTGTTTATGGCTAATAAACTCTTTAAATTCCTGTTGAATTGAACTCTTGTAAACAGACTTAATTTCGGATTGTTCTCCGATTTTATTTACTTTGACTGTTGTTGTTTAATATTTCTTTTGCTGATGATACTATCTTATATCTGTGGATGAGAATAGTAAACCCTGACTGTTGTATTACAGCTTAAGTATGCCCGATGGATCCATTAAATTGGGTTTGTCCATCGGCGCATGCTGCTGGCCATTATCACGTGTCCAGTCCCTCGGTATTTTGGGACTGGGGTGTGACATGGTTTTTGTGGTGGCCCATGCAGGTCAACGACTAAATTGTTCGGTTTCAACTTAGGGACCGAACAGGCCTGCAATAAGATAGGATAAGTTTTTAGGATCTCATCCACTTGCTTGAATCATTTTTTATATCTGTATCGTATTCGAACTAATTTTTGACTTGCATCTTGCCTTGACTCCTGTGCGCCTCTTATAGTTTATTGTTGATGCAGAGTAATAGATTCACGAGAAAACGACGGAACTCCAGCAAGAACACTAATAGGTGCTGAAACCACCTATGGAGAAGATGAAGTAACGCTATTGAGTGGAGATCCCTCTACTCACCGAAGCAGACAAGCAGATCCGCAATCTTCCCGATTTTGGCGTGATGATATTCTACCTCCACCTCAGTTCACTCCTCAGATGCCTGTCTTTCCACCAGGCCAAGCAATGGACGGACAGCAGATGTTTCAGATGTTCTACGCAATGATGCAAGCTCAGCAACAGATCCAAACTGAAGCCCAACGTCGCGAGGCTGAGTACTTGAGGAACAGTCTAGTAAATGCACTGGAGCAGGCCAACCTACCAGCTAGACGGCAACCGACGGGCTCTATCACAGACTTCTGCCAACTGAAGCCTCGTACTTTCTCTGGCAAGGAAGGACCAACCGAAGTTCATGAATGGCTCACCAACATTCGGCATCAATTAGAAGCAGCTGAGCTTCCACAAGAACGTTGGATGACTGCCGTCAGAATGCAATTGACGGATAATGCTCATCACTGGTGGCTATCAGAAGAGACCAGGCTCGGACCAGACCGAGTTACTTGGGAAGAGTTCTCCAGACTCTTCCAGGAGATGTACATACCGGCTATCGCTCGATCAGAACTTTGGGACAAGTTCAACCGCCTCACTCAGGAAGCTATGACGGTGGAAGAGTATAACACCGAGTTCATTCGTCTAAGTCGCTTCGCTCCTACCATGATCCCGACAGAAGTAGAGAAGGCCGAGAAGTTTTTTTGACGGACTCAACATCGAACTACAGAAACTGATTGGATCTGTCGCACCAACTTCGTACACGGACGTCCTTGCTGCAGCTCGACGCATGGAGCGCGTCACCAGGAGAGAAACCAGTCTGAAGAGGCCTTCCACATCAGTACCAGCCAGAGCAAACAATGGAGAAGCTGCCAAGAAACCTCATCTACATCAAGCACCACAGGGACCTGCATCCAAAACCCTGACTCTTCCTACTTGTTATTACTGCGGCAAGATAGGCCATGTTGAGAAGGAATGTAGACGTAAACACGGACTGTGTTTAGGTTGTGGATCCAGACAGCATGCAGTGAAGGACTGCCCTGATCGTAGGGAAGCACCAAGGGCAAACCAACAAGCTCTACCGGCACCAGCAGAACATCAACCAAGGCCACCCTTGGCACATCAAGCAGCACCCTACAAGCAAACCCAACAACATCATAGAGCACCACCTCAAGGACGCGGCCAAGTTTTCGCGATGACTTTGGAAGACGCGCAGAACCATGGAATTGCTAATGCGAGTAAGTCTTTATAGTTGTTCCGTTTCTAGCATTTCTGTAGTTGTGCCTGCTGGTTCGTGACCCCAGACTATACCTGATAACCTTAACCTGATAACTTTAACTTGCTAATAATTGATAACCTAGTTTTGAACTTGATAAATTGTTACCTGATAAGTTTTGAAAGATAACCTGGTTTTCTAAAAAATTTCTAGATTTCCCACATTTGGGAAATTGTATAACTTTTAATGCTTAGGAAAATATTTTTTTCTAGGTGCTCCTTAATTTTGATGTGCTTCGAACAATGGTTGCAACCGTGTCATCTTTGTTGACCGGTTAATCTTTGATTGCGAGGACGCAATCTTCTTAAGGGGGGTAGATTGTAATCCCCCTGATTTTCAAGAATTTTAATTTTTGGAATTTTTACATTTTTCTGGAATTTCTGGAATTTTCTGAGATTTTCCTCTAATTAAACTCAGGTGTTTTAATTATTAAAGGATTTTTAAATGATATTAAATAATATTAAAATATTATGAAAATAATATTTTATGGTGTAAAATCGAAAACCAGACATAGGGTAATTTTTCGGGAATTTATTGGACCCCGGATGGATTTTAAAAGCCCTAAATACTAAACCAATTATTAAACCCCAAATAAACCAGGTTTATTTAATAAACCAAACCAAACCAAGTTGAACCAAACCGGGTTCATTAAACCAAACCCAATTCCTTATTGGGTCGGATCCGGGTTCAATCCAGACCCGACCCAATAACCCGAACCCGACCCGCCTAATCGATTTTCGGATCGGGTCGGATCCGCCTGACCCGACCCGACCCGGCCACCCGCGAACCCGGAAACCCATCATCTTCCCCAAACCGTTCAGCCCCGACTGCTGGCCTTCCCGGCCGCCGCCCTCCGCCGCTTCGTGTCCCTGCTCCGCTTATAACCGCCGTCGATCCGTCTCCGGTAACGACCGCCCCTTCGACGCCCTGCCGTCGCCTCACCTCCCTCAACCGCCCGCCGGACACCCTATATAAACCCCCATTTCCCCTCTTCTCCGGCCGAATCCCCTCCGCCGACGCTCACTTCCTCGCCGCCCAGTGACAGCGGGCCGCTCCGCCACCGGCTCCGTCCCTCCTCCGCCTCCTCCTTCTTCCACCAGCGCCTCCGTCCAGGACCCGCCGCAGTCGAACCCTACACCGCTCCTCCCCGGCTACCCACTGTTTGACGACCCAGTCTCCGGTGACTCCACCCGCAGCGGGCCGTCTCCAACCGCGCCGACCGACTCCGGTGAGTCCCAGACACGGACACAGCAGAGGACACCCGGACACAACCCCAGAACAGTAAACCCTAACCCTAGTGAACAGTACTCGGACACAGTGAATCGCGTGTCGGACACGATTCGAACTTGGTTTTCAGGTCCACTTCAGGTACCCATAATTTTTTGCTCGTAGTTCGGAATTCG
The DNA here is from genome assembly GCA_036927795.1 of Iris macrosiphon. NCBI lineage: Eukaryota > Viridiplantae > Streptophyta > Magnoliopsida > Asparagales > Iridaceae > Iris > Iris macrosiphon. Next base: position 24,251,893 of record JAYESA010000011.1, on the reverse strand, counting down.
ATTCCGTAAATTGTATTGCGTAGCCTGTATGACCCTCTCGGTGCCCGGACAAACCGCTCGGGGCATCGCGTCCTGTGGTGATCGTACACCGCGATCCAAAAACAGGAAAAATCAGACCCTGTTTCACCCCGGAACTGAGTACGCCCCGCCAAACGGGACGACTTGGTCGCGTGCGGTCTTCACCGATACGTGCGCGTCGTTGATACGGACGTGCGGGATTTCGCAGAAGCTGATTCGGATGTGCGTGCACACCGAAATCAGTGCGTATCCGCGGACATCGCCCCGTATCCGACCATTCTAATTCTCGCTGTAACTTAGTGTATACACGTCAGATCGAGACGAAACTTACGCCATAGGACTCGTAGCAATACGCTGGTCCTGTGAGCCAAGTTTGGTTCGATTCTGAGAATGTTGACAAAATCGTGTGTCGTGGGCCCCACAGGCTCCACCCGACGGGCGATTTTGAGAACGGCTCATCGGAATCCAATTCTGGAAGTTCCGTTGGGTTCGTATCATCGTTCCTGACCTATTGACACTAAGATAGACTATTTTTGAGACCTTTGACCCTGACGCGTTTTTCTGTGCAAAGTGGCCCACATCTGGACCCCGCCTTGACCCGAAAATGACGTTTTTGCCCTTGTCTCCAAATTGGACTCAAGGACAGGCGATCCTAGCTGATTAATATTTTCTGGATCTGTTGGTGATGTTTGTTTCAGCAACCGGAGTACTGCCTGGAAATCCAGCCGAAGCTCGAGCTATAATTGAAACAGGAAACCCAAGCAAGTGTACCTTGCCATAAAATGCAGTTATTGATTCATTTTTATTCTCTTGCTTTAATTTCTGTGACTGTTGTACTTGCCCTATCCAGTACTTTATACCCAGGACACCTTACACAAAGCATGATATAGAATCTTCCTGATTATTCAAGGAGGTTTTGTATAGATTTCATGATTTAAGCTTATTTTCTTAGAACTTAATAAATGACTGACTGTATTAGTTTTAATCTTGCGTAACATGAACATTGAGAACTGTGACGTGAGATTACATTGGATGGAGAGAGTATTACCATATCAAGGCTGATTATTTTATATATATTGTTATCTGGAAGTGTCCTAGTCTCTGACACAGAGCTTTGGCACCTGTACTGGCCCTTCGAGAAAAAAACACTGCTATGGTTTCTTGTCACTGATCCTGTAGTAGTCTCAGCCTAAAGTATGATTAATAACTCTCATCTTGCATGATCACTTAGCTGGTTAGTTACTTACCCTGTTATTTCTTTATTTCTGCACTGCATTATATTTTGGCTTGTGTTTTCTGTACCTTGCTATGTCCCCTGAGGACCTGGAATGGATTATGTCCCCAGATTTAGCAGACGAGATCTACCCAGAGGTGTACGGAACATGAGCACTTCTCGGAGCAGTACAGGAACCTGAGGACGAGGTGATCGCTGAGGACTTCTCCTGAACAACTGTTTATTCCATGCTCATTGTTTATGGCTAATAAACTCTTTAAATTCCTGTTGAATTGAACTCTTGTAAACAGACTTAATATCGGATTGTTCTCCAATTTTATTTACTTTGACTGTTGTTGTTTAATATTTCTTTTGCTGATGATACTATCTTATATCTGTGGATGAGAATAGTAAACCCTGACTGTTGTATTACAGCTTAAGTATGCCCGATGGATCCATTAAATTGGGTTTGTCCATCGGCGCATGCTGCTGGCCATTATCACGTGTCCAGTCCCTCGGTATTTTGGGACTGGGGCGTGACAGCCGTGATTCCGGCTAAAGACGTCCACATCAGCACTCAGCATTACGCACGGGCTTCTACGCCTCCTCAGCTGTTGTGCTCTCAGGGCTTCTACGCCTCCTCAGCTTCTATGCTCTCAGGGCTTCTACGCCTCCTCAGCTTTTATGCTCTAAGGGCTTCTACGCCTCCTTAGCTTTTATGCTCTCAGGGCTTCTACGCCTCCTCAGCTGTTATGCTCTCACGGCTTCTACGCCTCCCCAGCTTTTATGCTCTCAGGGCTTCTACGCCTCCTCAGCTTTTATGCTCTCAAGGCTTCTACGCCTCCTCAGCTGTTATGCTCTCAGGGCTTCTACGCCTCCTCAGCTGTTATGCTCTCAGGGCTTCTACGCCTCCTCAGTTTCTATGCTCACTCGGCTTCTATGCCATCAGGCTTCTATGCCTACCTGACTTCTATGCCTATTTTGGCTTCTATGCCATAGTGACAGACATTGGCTTTTACGCCCACCTCTTCTACACGGAGGGTACCTACCTACGTGGCTTTTACGCCGTAATCTTCGTAGCAACAATACGCGTTATGTCCCTTAGTTGGACCCGCATTATACGCTCATTCAAAAGATCATCTATACGCAGGCATTGATTATTTTAATCATCGTGTAAAAGGGTGCTGTGATTCCACTCCTCGGTTTTTATACCAACTGAGTGGTCACTGTCACTAAAACTCTATAAATAGAGACCTCTATCTACAGAGGAACGGGTCGAAGAAATTAATCAACGATCAGACTTCTGAAAAGGAGATCGGACAGGGTCAAAAAAAACAAGGAGAGAGAAGAGATCGAGAGAGAGAGAGAGAGAGAGGAACCCGGAGCTCAGGCAAGGGGTAGGGATCGACGACCTTGGCCTCGTGCATCCACCCTCTTTTGCAACCTTTGAAGTTACCTCCTGTCTTCTACGACACTTCTTCACCATCGTGTGGTCCAAGGGCTAAAGTGATCGACTGCAGATCAGACACCTATAGCAATTTATACCCAGATTAAATAAATTATACTCCCACATCCTCTTATAGGATTACATTGTACAAGTTTGTTTGTAAACAAAAGAACACGGGTCTTGTGTAAACCCCGTCTTGAATACATCTTTCATTCTTTTTGTTTTCTACCACAAACAAGATGGCGACTCTGCTGGGGACATATTTCTCTTCTGATGAGGAAGTAATTGCTCAATATGATGCGGTACCTATAGGAACCGTGAAGAAGACACTGGTCGTCTAATTCGACCAGTCGGCCTACGAAGACATGCTTCGAACCGAGGGTAGCTCTCACCCTCTCTCCGTCCAAAATAACAGGAAGCTGCGCAAGGTTTGGATGCCCAAGACATCCTCTACCATTCCTGTGGACTCTCCGATCTCTCCGATCTCTCCGACCAATGAGGTTGTAGCATTGCTCCCTCCGTGCCCCGTACGTAAAATTTAGTCTCCCGCTACGCGCGGTACAGACAAAACTTCGGACGAAGCCTCAGCGCTAACCCAGAAGTATCCACTGCGCTCTACGCGTAGAAACTAGTCTCCCACTACGCGCGGTACAGACAAAACTTAGGGCAAAGCCTCAGCGCTAACCCAGAAGTATCCACTGCGCTCTACGCGTAGAAACCAGTCTCTCACTACGCGCGGTACAGACAAACCTTCTGATGATGCCTTAGCGCCAAATCGGAAGTACAAGTCACGCCCCGCACGCAAGACGACATCTAACCTCTATGGGGAACCAGATGAGCACTGTTGTCTCCGCGAAGGGAAGCAAGCGGCAGAGTATTCAACTCCTCGGCCTTTACGCCAGCGAGGGGACAATCTGCATACCCTCCGGATTATGCGAGAAGCCGATGGCCGGCTGAGGACCTCTTCAGCTTTACGCCCGTTTGAGCAAAACTCCAAATTACGCCAGGCGAAATCCCTCGACGTAAATCAAGCTCAAAATGCGGAGAGGCACCCTCCCCTAGGGTTATCCGCCACCCAGATGGCCAACCTGTTATACACAGGTGGCACAGCAAGAGCCATAATGCCCAACCTCCGTATGCCCGCTGACGGGAACAGAAGAAACAAGCGATCGTCTTTTTCTGCAATTTCCCCCAACCTGCGCAAATATCTAATCAAGAAGCGTAAAGAGAGGGAACCTTCCAATGTGTCTATTACGCCTCCTGGCGAGCACTGTTGTAATAGTCATAGGGTTGTGATTGACTGCTGCTGCTCTAAAACGAGACGATCAATTTTTGACCGGTTAAGCTACTCTCTGTCTTTCCAAAAAAAGGAGCCCGCGCATGCATCTGTAAATATGGCCTCACACATGCCTAGAAGAGGTTCGAACTCAAGACATCACCCCTCCAGGCCTCCGAGCCGAAGGAGGTTCAATGAGCTCCTCAGGAACGCTGAAGCCGGGGTGTTCCAAAATACTCGTGCGAGGTCACGACAACCAGCTTCGTCCTCTTCTGATTCCGACGCCGAGGACCGCCAAGCCCCCGAATCAGATGCTAAAAGTGTAGAGTCGACTTCTACAGCGACCTATACTAATCCTTCAATGACACCCAGGGAGAGGGGAGTTTACGCCGTTGAAGATGAACGCGAGGAGGCTTCACCATCAGGAAACGAGGAGCAGCGCATCACTACGCTGGAGACATCTCTGAAACAAATGCAATCCATGATGGAAAATATACACCAGATGATGCTAACTCAGCACGCAACTGCCATGGCTCAAGCATCGATCCCGCCAACTCAGATACGTGTGGGGGTGGACTTGCCGCCACCCAATCCAAGCCAAGGACCTGCTCTAGATCAAGAGTCGGCGGTTCCTCCGCTTTCGGAGAATATATTGCCTCCCGTTGGAGTCACAATACAACCAACTCCGTACCACTCCGTAGTCCCACTTTCAATAGAAAATCCGATGCAGGCAGTACGGGAGTTGAAAGCCCAGTTTGACGCCTTGAAGCACAAAGATCAGCTCAAGAAACTGGAAATCAACCAGCCTTACCCAGCTATCTGGGAAGAGGTCCCTTTCCCTCCGAGGTACAAACCTCAGACCATGGCCCTGTTCGAGGGAAAAACGTCACCAAGTCAATACATGAACTATTTCAGTATGATGACGGTGTTGTTGCAAGGGAACGATGCCCTCCTCACTCGGGTGTTCAAAGGTTGTCTCTCAGGAGTAGCCTATCAGTGGTACCGTAGCTTGGCGGACAACTGCATCACTTCCTTCGAGGACTTTAAAGCTTTATTCTTCACGCAATTCTACGAGGGAGGAATAGACATGTCCATGTCCTCTCTCATCGAAGTCAAGCAAAGAGAAAAAGAGGACGTTCGTACCTTCATCGAGCATTTTCGTCAGGCCACCTTACTGATGCCTCCAGGAGTTTCAGACTCTGCGTTGGTAGACATTTGCAGGAAGAACCTCCTTCCCGTGGTCTCGGTGTTCACAGGACCATATCAGTTCCGTGATTGGCCCTCGTTCATCCTCTCGGCCGTAGCCGCTGAAGACAACAGTCGCAAGGCGCACGACAATGGCATCATGATCTTCGCCTCTGACAGAGGCAAGAAGTCATCTCCCAGCAGTGACCATCCTCGTGGTCCAAAAGGGAAAGAAGCTCTGACGGTTAATACGTCCAGACAAAAGATGGCGGCAACCACGCAGACGAGACCAGGGACGTCCAGGCCCGTAGAAGTCTACTCCTTTGACGACGAGGATATCCCAAGTATATTCGAGTGTCTCGTCAAAAGTGGCAAGATTACCCTTCCGGAGTTGAAGCGGCCCCAAGAAGTCGGCAGTACTAACGACCCCAAATACAGCATCTTCCACAGATATGTGCACCACACGATAAAGGCGTGTTACATACTGAAAAGGAAGATCCAGGGTTTGATCGATGCCAAAGCCATAACTCTGCACAACACTGAGAAGACGGTCACAGCCAACATGATCTCTCTACAGTTTGGCAATCTGCCTCCCCAGGAGGTCCCGAATGGTGTTGTGCCCATCTCTCGGACCACGATGAACATCGTCAATCTTCCTCCAGCTAGGGGTCAAAATCACGACCTGGTACCCCTAAACACCCGGCGGGGCGAGATCATGTGGGTTCATCCGAATTTGGTGTCAGAGCTCGAGAAAGAGTCTAATGATACTAGAGCTGCGTCTAGAAAGAACTCCAAATGCAAACTATGCCATATGGTTGCGACTTCTTTACTGTCAGACGAGGACGAGGTACTAGCCGCAACCCGTTCAGGGAGAGCTTACCTCAATGACTACGAAGCAAATCAGGAAGGTGCACCGGCGGATACTTCAGCCGCCAAACCTTTGGGACCCGAGTCCGTCATGCCAGAGACCGATCCTGCAAGGCCGACTTCAACAGACAAGGGGAAGCAGAAAGAAGTTCGCTTTGATAAACCTGTAAAAAACATCCCTAACAAAGGTTTAGAGAAGCCATACAACTTCGACATCCTGGCCCAACTGGCTAATACACCAGCCAGGCTGTCCATCTTCGAGCTACTCAGGCTCTCCCAGGACACTCGTATAGCCCTGAGTGAAGCACTAATGCAGGCGGAGACATGCTTGACCCAGCTCAAGTCCCCCGACGAAGAACTAGTAGCGTGTCCCCAGTGCCACAGTGTGATAGAGGTGGTGCCAAATATCACTTTCACTCAAGACGACATGCTATTGAAACATAACAGGCATGACAGGCCCCTCTATTACACCGGGTACGTCGGTTCTATGGAGGTCGACCAAATTTACATAGATCCGGGATCGTCAATCAGCATCATCCCTCACAGTCTGCTCAGACCGCTGAGAATCCCTACCAGCGAATTAGCTTTCACCACCACCACGATCGTGGGTTTCAACGCTGGAAGAAGTAAACCGTTGGAGAAAATTCGCCTAAGGATCCAAATTGGCAACCTCAGATCGGTAGCCACATGTTACGTCATCGATTCAGAGGTATCCTACAACATTTTGCTGGGAAGACCGTAGATCCACGACCACAACATCGTTCCTTCAACCCTACATCAATGCCTTAAATATGTAGACGCACAAGAAACAGTACAAACGGAGGTTGCTAACCTAAACCCGTTTAAAGGAATAGAATCCTACTATTCCGACGCCGTATTGTACTCTCAAGACCACACAAAAGAGGTGTCAGGCGAGACAGAGAAGGAATCCCACCGGGAGCCGGAAGAACCAACTGCCGCACTACCCCTGTCAATCAGGGTAAAGGGACGAACCACTCGTCCAAGGGCCATGGAACCTATGGCTATCCACCTGAACAAGCCCAGGTAAGGAAAAGAGGGTGATCCTCTCGTGATCACTTTGAACCAGAAGCTTCCTCCCTTGGTCATCAACCTTCGGCGCAACAGGCAGCCGACTAATGTAAATGCAACCAGGAACAGAGTTCCAGATGATAATAAACATCCCCTTTTCCAGTATATCAGCGCTCCGATTCCGAACCAGGAATCCTCTCCCCATCACGATATAGAACCTATAGCACAGAAATTCTTGGCAGCTATGGATTCCTATCATCCGTATATATGGGAGGTGACATCATCATCCAATGTCGTCACGACATACGGACCGCAAGAGGACTCCATCTTCCTTGTCCCTCCAACCTGCAGCAGTCAGCGTACGATAGTCTTCGGCCGCGAGCGCAATCAACCGACTGTCCAAGAAGATTCTTTCAATGACGATACTGGAAGAATGCAGGTTCACCAATACAGCCCACAGGCATTGAGGATCATTCAAAATATGGGCTACGACTTGATGCGGACGCCAGGCCTCAACTACGGAAAGGGCAGACGAACGCCACTGTTCGACAATCCCCGCTATCAACAAACCCATTTCGAGTTAGGGTATGCCACCTCCTCCAAATCAAGCAAGGATGTTATTTCCTCCTTTCAAGACGGCTCGTCGCCCTCCGACTCACCTGATGCTCTCGAACAAACATTATCAGTAAATATGGTAGTGACAGATCCCTTCGAAGCAGACGAACCAGAGCCTGAGCCGTTTGAAAATGACTCTTGGGCTCAACAAATGGATACACAATGGGAGTTCCGCTTCGAACAGAGAGAACCTCCCACTGAAGATGAAGTTATCCAGATCGGCGTTGGGGATACACTCTCACCAAGACCGATATTTATCAGTAACAATCTTTCCCCAGCTGAAAGAGAAGAAGTTATTCGACTGATAAAAGAATACATCGACGTCTTTGCGTGGAATTATGAGGATATGCCAGGACTTGATCCAAGGATGGCTACCCACAAGCTCAACATATCACCCGGTTCAAAGCCTGTAAAGCAGCACCAGCGCCGGTTCCGCCCGGATATGATGGACGCCATTGAAGCCAAAGTCAAGAAGTTGATAGCCTGCGGTTTCATCCGGGAAGAACAACATTCCGACTGGGTCGCCAACGTTGTCCCAGTCATGAAGAAAAATAGGAAAATATGCATCTGTATCGATTACCGAGATCTGAATGCAGCCTGCCCCAAGGATGAGTTCCCTCTTCCCATCACAGACATCATGATCGACAACACCTGCAGTTTTGAACGCATGTCTTTCATGGACGGATTCTCAGGGTACAATCATATCAAGATGCATCCTGGGGACGAGAAGCATACCGCCTTTCGAACACCACTGGGGGTATACTGCTATACAGTAATGTCCTTCGGGTTGAAGAACGTCGGGGCAACATACCAACGAGCTATGAGTAACATATTCCATGAGCACTTACGCAAAATGGTGGAATGTTACGTGGACGACATAGCTGTCAAAAGTCGCCTCAAAGATGATCACGTTCAAGACTTAAGAACGATGTTCGAGTTAATGCGCCAACATCAACTCAAGATGAATCCTACAAAGTCCTTTCTGGGTGTATCTATCGGCAAATTCCTAGGGTTTGTCATTACCGCCAAAGGCATACAAGTGGACCCTGATAAAGTCCAGGCCATCGTAGGAATGTGACCGCCCCGCAATCTGAGGGAACTTAGAGGATTTCAGGGACGCCTGACTTACATCCGGAGATTCATATCCAACCTCTCTGGGAGATGTCAGCATTTTTCTTGCCTCATGAAGAAGGGTGTATCCTTCGTATGGGACGAAGCCTGTCAACAAGCGTTTGACGATATCAAATGCTACCTCACTCATCTGCCAGTTCTGGTGCCTCCCGTCATAGGAAGACCATTCTTCCTATACGTTCGAGCAATGGACCATGCCTTGGGAGCTCATCTTGCGCAGAAGAACGATGTAGGGCATGAACAGGATATCTACTATCTAAGTAGAATGATGATCGAAGCTGAACACCGGTACAACCCAGTGGAGAAAGAATGCTTGGCTCTGATGTTCGCTATCCAAAAAACGTGGTACTATGTCACCGGCCAGACTATCCATATCATCTCCAGGATCAACCCTCTTCGAGTACTAATGAGCAAGCCAAGTGCTATTAATTCCCGACTCGCAACTTGGGCGATGCTGTTAACACCATATCACATGGTGTACGCCCCCCAGAAGTCCATCAAAGGCTAAGCATTGGCTGACTTTCTAGCTGCTCATCCGATCCCGGAGACCTCTAAGTTGTACGAGGACATCCCTGACGAAGTTGTAGAATGTAATTCCGCGATGGAAAGTGACGCATGGCAACTATTCTTCGATGGTGCCTCCAGGACTGGTCCCAAGGGGAAAGTAGTCTTAGGAGTAGGAATCGTCCTGGTTACTCCCGACAAAATCGTCATCTACCGGGCATATTCTCTTAACGAACCATGCTCCAACAATGTGGCAGAATACAACGCTCTGTTAATTGGGCTCTAAGTCGCTAAAGAGCTGGGGGTCGAATCCCTGGAAGCTTTCGGTGATTCTCTGCTTATCGTCAATCAAGTCAGAGGAATATATGAAGTCCAGAATCCAGACCTCATCTCCTATCACCAAGCAATGGTCGAGATAGCCATGACATTCAAAGGGTTCTTCCTGGAGCATGTACCTCGATCTCAGAATCTTGAAGCTGATACCCTAGCCAGTCTAGCCGCAGATTTAGCTACTCCTATAAGAAGGCAGAACTCGATAATCCTTCTTAACAGAGATTTATTCTGTGTGAAAAACAACTCTCACATAGAACGCAGCTACACTACACATGCCGATCCTCCCAGAAGAGATTGGAAGAGTCCCTTTATAGATTTCGTGGCATACGGAATCTTGCCGGAGGATCCTAAAGAAGCGGTATCCATCAAAAGACGATCGTTACGCTTCTACTTCGATGCATCTTCACAATGCCTATATCGCCGGACCTATGACTGACTGCTATTGAGATATCTCTCTGACGACGAAGCACAGCAGATTACCCGTGAAGCTCACGACGGCATATGCGGAGCGCATTAATCCGGTCTTAAGCTACAGGATCGTATCAGGAGAATGGGCTATTACTGGCCCACTATGATCACAGACGCGATCAACTATGCAAGACAATGCAGAGCCGTTCAGGTCCATGCAGACTTCATACATCAACCGTCTGAATATCTACATCCTACGGTTGCATCCTGGCCTTTCGAAGCATGGGTTATGGATATCGTCGGTCCTATTCACCCATCTTCTTCCAGGGGTCACCAGTTCATACTGGCCATCACGGATTACTTCTCTAAATGGGCAGAGGCGATCCCTCTTGCTGAGGTAAAGGCGTCTAATGTGATCAGCTTCATCAAGCATCACGTCATCTATCGCTTCGGGGTACCTCAGAGAATAATTTACGACAATGGGCCTCAGTTCATCAGTCAAGCGTTTCATCGATTTTGCGATAAAAATCGGATACATAATATTGTCTCTACAGCATATTATCCAGCTGCTAATGGTTTGGCGGAAGCTTTCAACAAAACCATTATCAAACTCTTGAAGAAGTTCGTCTCTTCGAACAAAAGAGATTGGAATGAGAGACTGGGTGAATGTCTCTGGGCATACCGCACAACGGTACGAACACCGACAGGTTGTACTCCATTTTTACTGGTCTACGGGAGCAAAACAGTTCTCTCCATTGAAATCCAGATCCCGTCACTCAGGATAGCCGTGGCTAACGAACTGACTCAAGGAAAGAATGACCTTTTAAGGCTTCAAGAGCTAGAAGGATTAGACGAGAAATGCCTCCAAGCTCAACAGCACATCGCGCTCTATCAAGCACGTATTTCCAGAGCTTTCAATCATAAAGTATAAAAAAGAGTGTTAAAAATCGGCCAGCTAGTTCTAGCCGTAAGAAGGTCGATGATTCTTACTCACATGAGTAAAGGCAAATTCCAGCCCAAATGGGAGGGTCCTTATGTGATCGAGACAACGTTCTCAAATGGCGCTTACAGGTTAGCCCAGCCTAATGGAGACCTGTTAATGGCTCCTATCAACGGCAAATTCCTGAAAAGGTACTATGCTTAACCTCCTCTGCTCAATTGGAATATAGCGAAAACCTCAATTCTGACAAAACTACTTCCAAAACAAAACTAGTTGGGTCGTATTCTATCATGTCCATATAACCTCTGAATAGATACGTTCGACTAATTTGGAAATGCAATACCTATCATGTCCATATCACCTCTGATAGTATCTTGCCTACAAGCCTTAGTCAAAGCATATTCTATCATGTCCATATGACCTCTGAATAAGTATGTCCTGCTAAAGTTTCTTGAGAGCCTATCATGTACATATCACCTCTGATAGTATCTTGCCTACAAGCCTTAGTCAAAGCATATTCTATCATGTCCGTATGACCTCTGAATAAGTATGTCCTGCTAAAGTTTCTTGAGAGCCTATCATGTCCATATCACCTCTGATAGTATCTTGCCTACAAGCCTTAGTCAAAGCATATTCTATCATGTCCGTATGACCTCTGAATAAGTATGTCCTGCTAAAGTTTCTTGAGAGCCTATCATGTCCATATCACCTCTGATAGTATCTTGCCTACAAGCCTTAGTCAAAGCATATTCTATCATGTCCGTATGACCTCTGAATAAGTATGTCCTGCTAAAGTTTCTTGAGAGCCTATCATGTCCATATCACCTCTGATATTACCCTCGCCCAAAACCTGTCATTTATATTCCAAAAAGATAGGTCTACAAAGTCAGAAAAGAGTTCGCTTTATTTATTCCCAAGAAAGAGCAAAATTATACCGGGAAGCAACCAAAAGAAGGAAGGGTACATCATTGTGGGAGAGCAGTCAGATCGCGAATCAGCTTCGTCAGTGCAGCTATCCTCTCATCCCTGGAAACCAAGGTATCGGCGCGGGCCTGCTCCAGCCGTGCCTCGTTGTCTCCCATGAGGGACAATTCGGCCCTCGCCCGACGCACACCCGCACGGGCAGCTTCTGCACGATCCAGATCCCGTCGCGCTGTGCTCAATCGACCAGTCACTACATCTAGACCTGCCAACGACTGGGAAGCCCACTCCTCCGCCTGAGCGAGCTTTTCTTTCAACTTGCGAACCCTCGCTACGTTCCCTTCATGCTCGGATTGGTACCTTAGTTGAAGAGCAAGGGCCTCCTCCATGATGGTCGTTCTTTCGTCCATCTCTAGCTGACGTGTTTGAACGAGTTTATCCAAGCTTTCCATCGGTTTGGTAAACCGCGCAGTCATGGAGTTGTATCTGGACTGGACCTCAGCTTCAATATCGTCCCGAGTTAGCCGCAGATATTCGTTAATGGGTTGCTCCAAACCATTAACCATCGCCTCCAGGACATCAGTTATCCTGGTGCCGTCAAAATCCCGGATCGCCTCTATCGGGATCCGAGAGGACTTCTTCAGGCGCTCGAGGTCCAGATTCCCCTTCAGCACCATCGGTATCAGCGCTTTCAAAGTAGCATAGAAGACGCTGGTATATTGCTCAGTCAACGCAGCTAGATCCGATTGGGCGCCAGGAGTGGCCGCAGCATTGGCAAGTCCCCCTCCAGGAATGATTGCAGACGAAGTGGTCACAACCGTCGCTTCAACAAGTAGTGCGACCAAAGGAGGTGCATCTACAACAACCGAAGTGGTCACAATGGCAGGCTCTCCCTCTTCTTGGGATATCAAAGCCTCTTCAACAGGCGAACCAGCCCCCGAAGATATTTCCTCCTCAAAGTCAAACGCCTCCGTATCATCGCCAGGAGCCGGAGCAGAGCCAGAAGGCGCTTCAAAGTTGTATTTCCCGTGGACGCCATCCCCTGGGAAGAGGACAAAAGAGTTGATATCAATATAATGGTACTCTTTCTAAAAAGGAGACATAAAGATGACATTTACCCATGGCCAGCGGCATATACGGCGCATCTGCAGCCGATGTAGCTAAATCATGCCTTAATGACGTAATGCGAACTGTCATACCTGGAGAAGGGGATGGGCCAACCGACATCGCCAAGAGATCTACCAAGCCTCCACCAAGACGCAGTCGAGGTTCGTCAGCTGGAACCTCGCCAAGCATGCTCACAGGCACGGCAGGGATTTCATCCGTTACTGGTCTAGGGAAAGATTCTCCCATCTGCCTCGGCCACGCAGGCAATCTCGTTCCACTACCTGGAGCGGTAGCAGCGACAAAAGCCGCTAACGAAGATTCTCCAGCACCGCCAGCCGAAGCTGGGGGTCCCTCTCTAGAAGTCGGGGAACCTCCGATCAGGGAAGCATCCTCGACAGGCGAGACAGCAGGTCCCTCTCTAGGAGCCTCAATACCAGGAATCCGGAGAGAACGATTGACCATCCTCTTCCTCTTGCGAGAAGAAGCCTCCTTGGGAGCAGCAGCCCTTCGCTTCCCAGAGACTACCAAGGCCCCCGCAGGCAGAGGCACTTCACACCTCGGCACCGACACCAGCGGCTCATCAGGAGTAGCAAACTCCTCACCCTCGTCGAAAGAAATCGAAGGAACTTTGACTCTTCCCCTAGGCGTGGAAGACGGCACCCTAAAACTCCCACGCATGTCAAAATCACGGTGGAAGGTGTTAACCGCCACGTAGAACTGGGCACACGAATGTAAGATGCACAGCTCCGTGGAGGGTGTGACGACCGGCACGGTAAAAATTGCTCCAGTGCATCCCATGATGAAATATCGCCATCCTCTGGCTCCATCAATGAGTCCGCCCCTGGACCTGAAGCTGGTGACGGCGTTGCCCACGTACAACTGGTCGTACCCAAGTTGCCTGGCAAACCGACTAGGCAAGTAAGGCTCGAAGAAGCATTGGTCTTCACTTCTATACAACAAATGGGAGGGCCTGATGCAGATCAACCATTTGAAAGCCTCCGGAGAAAGATTGGTCTTCTCCCCACCTAAATCCTCCAGCCTAATCCCCGATTGATTATGATGTACCGAGGGGACAACGCAGAGGAGCTTCCAGCCGTGACTGAGGCTCAGTGTCAACCGACAGTCTAAAACTGTGTTCACATTCCAGAAAGAGTCCTTGTAATTCAGCAGGAAGCTACCCCCCGAGCTACTACCGGAGCCAGGAGACATCACCCGGGGGTTGTGAAGAATTAACCTTCCCATCAAATACAGGTATGGTAATTCCACCCGGGGAAAGCTTTTAAGCCGAGTCTCATCGGCGAGCAGCCCGTCAGTCATGGCCCTCAGGCCAGCCTGTATACGGCACACCATAGCAGGGAGCAAGCCCAGTCTTGCCCCAAACACCAGACGCACCGCAGGCCACAGGATGTTTTGGTAAATGCGGTCCGCAGATGCAGTACCGGGCACCACTACTCGACGCAGCTATATGGAGAGGAAACCGGCCAGCTGGGCTTCCTTAGACAGAGGCCTGCGACAATGCCTCAAGTAACTATAGACCTTAGTGCCTTTGGGATACTTTCCTACCCCGTCATCGAGAATCTGGTCCGGAGCCTTGGCGTCATCCATAAGAGCCTCGACGACCTGGGCACTAAGCACTCCCAAACAGTTCACGGGCTCATCCTTGCCCCCCGAAACTTTCTCCGGCTTGGCGGCCCTGGCCCGGTGGAAGAAGAGGTAGGATGTCCACTTGGTGGTATGAGCCAAATCAGAAGGCTCGTCATAAAAAGTGGTGCACGCAAAGTAGTGGCACATCAACTCCTGATACACCTCCACCACCCGAGAGTCCGAATCCCCCAACTCCCGATTGGTGGGAACGTACTCTTCATATGGGGTATCCCCCATCGGCAGCCTCGAGATCACTGCCATCTCATGGAGGGCCAATCCCAACTCCCCCAGTGGAGTGGCGAAAGTCCCGGTGAGCGAAATGTATCGCTCCATCAGCGCCAGAAACAGGTTAGGGTTAGGAGGCAACCCAACACTGGTCGCACTCACAGCGGCATACAGTCCAATGCCCTCCAGCTCTCTCTGACAGTGCTTCAAGGCCCAGTCAACTAGGCAAGCCCATCGACGGTTTGTTGGGGTGATCCACCCGTTGCATCGAGGATTCTCCTTGGGATATACTCCCCCTCGCCCCATGAAGTCATTGCAGAAAGTCGACAACTGGACCGGCTGGATCACTAAACTATATTAGCTCGGGACACTGCCCGGGCACAGTCCCCTGAACAACGTCACAAGGCCGAAAGGACGGCTGACGAACGACCCCTGGTCAGCTCCTTTCAGATGAAAGATCTTCCCCGGTTTGCCGTGAAGATCGGGCGTCAGCGTCCACGACATCCTCCTAGGATGTGTCGCATGAAAGAAGGCCGAGATAGGATAATCTCTCAGCATCGTTGGCAGGTACAAGACCAAGCTCCCGGTTGAGAAAACCCAGGGCTCTCTCTTAGGCTTCGTCTAGGACCGTTTATCAATCATGTCCCCAAAAAGAAAAGCTGGCTTTATGTACTGCTCCCCGTCTATATACGTCAGGGGCTCTCCGTTAATCATATTCAGCAGCGCCCGCTCGCCCTGAGCTGATATCAAAAGCTCCCTTCCCTCAGGATACTGGGGTCCGGAGATAGGAAATGCCACGTGGGACAGATCCTCCAGATAGTTCGAGTGCAGCATCCCGGCAGCGGAACCCATCACCTCGCCCAGTGGGGACTCACCCAAATTAACTGCAAAAGTGCGAGGAAAATGCGTCATTACAAATCTTGCAACATGAGGACCCAGAAGCCACAGTCTGTGCTTTACGCCAAGACTGTACAAATTTGGTCATTTTATGCAGGAAGTCTCATCCAGAGACGTAACTGGCAGCATACGATCCGTGCTTTACGCCGGGCTACCAAAATTCTAGTTATTATGCCGGAGGTTCCGTCCCCAGGCGTAAAACTAAAATTTTATAGTATACACCAAGTTTTCGGCAGTCAGAGCTGTTACTCTCGAAACTGTGGAAACATGGGACTCTTACGCTGGCACATTAGAAATGTGAGCGTAAAGGATGAAAATGTCTCCGTGCATCATCTTCCTCAAAGAGGCTATCAGCACAGAAGACGACCTAGCACGGTCACGTTCAACGTGTGCGAAGGATTTTTTGTCATTCTTTGTCATCCAAAAGGCTCTACCTCTAAGGCCGGGAGCGCTGCTCGTCGGCGGGATACTTTGCTCAGGATGAAGTTTGCCTTGCCCGACCGAAGACTCCCTCGCTGGGGCGGAAGGATGAGAAGAAGGACCTACACTCTTTCCCTTAGTTGAGGGGGTTTGCTTCGTCGCCATTTCTGAAGACTCTGAGTGCTCGGAGAAGGAACGGAGAAAAACTCGAACGGACGAAGACTCTCTTTCGCAGAAAACGGATGAAGAGTTTTTCTCTCAAAAGCTCGGGATATATATAGGGTTCGGATCGACTCCTCGAATCCTCGGATGGACTCCTCGAAACCCTAACCAAATCTCGCAAATTAATATTTGGTTATGATTGAGTACTACGGCAGCCCACTACTCTCGAAAGACGGACAGTCAGCAAATTCGAAAAGTTTTTCGTGCAAAGCAGATTCGTGGTTCTACGCTAAGGAGCTTTCTACGCTCGACAGCTACAGATCTACGGTTTTACGCTCGTAAGCTATAAGTCTATGGTTTTATGCCCGGATGCCTTTTGTTCTCGGTAGCTTTTACGCTCGAGAGGCTACAAACCTATGACTTCACGCTTAACAGATACAAACCTATGGTCTCATGCTCGGTGGTGTTTAGTTCACGCTCGGAGGCAACAGATCCACAATTTCACGCTCAAAAGATTTCTTTTTTTTTTACAGGCTACAAATCTACAGTTCTACGCTAAAGGAGCTTTCTACGCTCAACAGCTACAGATCTACGATTTTACGCTCGCAAGCTATAAGTTTATGGTTTTATGCCCGGATGCCTTTTGTGCTCGGTAGCTTTTACGCTCGAGATGCTACAAACCTACGACTTCACGCTCAGCAGATACCAAACCTATGATCTCATGCTCGGTGGCTTTCTACGCTCAATAGGCTATGAACTCAGGATTTCCAGCCCATCTACACTATGTATCTCTGACTTTCCGCATGTCCGAAACAGTTCTAAGGGCGGTCGATTACAAGAGTTCACCTAGAAGATACTCCTTGACCTCAAAATATCCCAAGTGCCCGGAGCATACAAAGTTCAAACATTCAGAAATTACTCTTCTCGGGTCAGAAAAATTGGAGTTTCATCCAGACTCCAGTATGAACATCTCGTCTATGGCAACTCGGTTTGACAGCCGAAACCTTGACCCTGTTCCAAGGGAGTTTCGAGAGGTCATTCTTGAAGATGAAGTCTGAACAAAATTTCTGTTCATCAGAAGACAGTTCAGAAACTCTACGCGGTTCCTACATTCCTAAAGCAGCTGCGCATCACTAGTTATGCGTAAAAGACAGGACGGGACCTAATACTCTTTCTATCAGAGTCGGCGTAAAGAATCAGACGTGTCGAAGCTGCACATATTCAGACTTCACAGCAACGTATGGCAAAGACGATCATATGCAGAGAAGAAAGACAACTTTATTAAAAGTTAAAATCACAATTACATATGAGGGAAATCCTGTCTACAAGGGATTTTTCTTCATTTTTGTGATTACATATGAGGGAAATCCCCTCTACAAAGGTCTTCCTCCTCTTCCATGGCAGTTCATCGACCACCACAGTCATGAACAAGAAGATCCTCCATACGCCATGGCCGATCCAGTTGAGGCTTCTTTAACCCAACTCGATCGAGGACGACAGATTACAGTTTATCTAATCTCGTCCGCGGGGGGTCTCAGGAGAAAATATACAGCTTGCAGGCTGTGTGGTCAAATACGACCCCTTTCCTTCTCCTGGACAAGATGCCATATGAAGTTGCTGATTATCCCGAGCAAGAGAGGCTAAGATATCCTTCCATGATTCATCGTTGCAGATGACACTTGCTCGAAGATGCCGTCTTTTTTGGCTCCTTACATGCTGGAAGAACATGGTCTTCTTCTTCCTCAGGTCGACCCGACGAACTCCGACGATCATCTCAGCATGGTAAAAGGAAATATGGGAAGAAATAGGTTAACTCCTCAGCCCTTTTATAGGCAAGCGAGGTCACACCTACCCCCAATAAATCCGCCATAAAGACCGGCCTGAAAGAACGTGTCAAACTTGACCGTTTCGGGCTCCATTCAAAAGGCGTTTCGAGTTACGAGGGACGATTCATGCTTCATTCAAAGCATTTCAAATTTTGAGGAATTTAAAAGCTTTGAAGGGGGTCTTGTAGAAGCATAAAAAATACGTCGGATGACTATACGCAACTTATTGGTGCGGGGCAGCGTAAAGAGATGACCTCTGAGCCATCAAGCAGGCAAGACAAGAGCTTCTCAGGACCATCCGCGTAAGTGCAGTATGTCCAAGCCGCCTCAGAGCGTAAAGTAGAGGGCTTCGTCGCCTATATGGCGTAAAACACATCCGCTTTCAAAATGCGGTATTAAAGCGTACGAGAAACGCTTCGTGCTCCCCGAGATGAACCTGTCAGACCCTGCAATGAACCTGACGTCTGAACTTTGGACAAAAGGATACGGCTCGGCTACCCAGACGACGGCTATAATGTTAGCACGACACTGCGACCCAGGCTGTCAGTTACCGCCATCTCCCTCGCGTAAACTGCTTTTACATGAACGAGGGGATATGCTGCCTTGTTTTACACAGGCAGACATGAGCTGTTTACACTCCGCAGTAGACAAACCGCCTGCCACGTCAAAAGTGGCACTTTGTACAGGGCTCGAGGCACGTCTCTGCGATTGGTGCACAAGACGGTGACAGTCTTCTCGAGGCACGTCTCTGCGACGAATGCACAGAAGAGCTGCAGACCTTCAAAAACACGCCTCCGCATTTAATGCCCAGAATGATGGCGGACCTCTGCATTTAATGCAGGGGATTTGATTAAGAATCACCGCACCATCGTGTGGTGACACCCCCTTGTGTAAACTACTTTTTCGTATACAAAGGGATACGATGCCTTGTTCTACACAGGCAAACGTGAACCGTCTACACACCGCGGAAGACAAACAGACTGCCACGTCAAAAGCGGCGCTTTGTACAAAGCTCGAGGCATGTCTCTTCGCCTGATGCTCAGAACGGGGGCAGGCCTTCAGAACACGCCTTCGCAATTAATGCACAGGATGGTGGCAGATCTCTGCATTTAATGCGAAAGATTTGATTATATCTTCAAAAGCCGTGATTCCGGCTAAAGACGTCTACATCAGCACTCAGCATTGCGCAGGGGCTTCTACGCCTCCTCAGCTGTTGTGCTCTCAGGGCTTCTAGGCCTCCTCAGCTTCTATGCTCTCAGGGCTTCTACGCCTCCTTAGCTTTTATGCTCTCAGGGCTTCTACGCCTCCTCAGCTTTTATGCTCTCAGGGCTTCTACGCCTCCTCAGCTGTTATGCTCTCACGGCTTCTACACCTTCCCAGCTTTTATGCTCTCAGGGCTTCTACGCCTCCTCAGCTTTTATGCTCTCAGGGCTTCTACGCCTCCTCAGCTGTTATGCTCTCAGGGCTTCTACGCCTCCTCAGCTTCTATGCTCACTCGGCTTCTATGCCATCAGGCTTCTATGCCTACCTGGCTTCTATGCCATGGTGACAGACATTGGCTTTTACGTCCACCTCTTCTACACGGAGGATACCTTCCTACGTGGCTTTTACACCGTGATCTTCGTAGCAACAATAAGCGTTGTGTCCCTTAGTTAGACCCGCGTTATACGCTCATTCAAAAGATCATCTATACGCAGGCATTGGTTATTTTAACCGTCATGTAAAAGGGTGCTGTGATTCTACTCCTCGATTTTTACACCAACTGAGTGGTCACTGTCACTAAAACTCTATAAATAGAGACCTCTATCTACAGAGGAACGGGTCGAAGAAATTGATCAACGATCAGACTTCTGAAAAGGAGATCGGACAGGGTCAAGAAAAACAAGGAGAGAGAAGAGATCGAGAGAGAGAGAGAGAGAGGAACCCGGAGCTCAGGCAAGGGGTAGGGATCGACGACCTTGGCATCGTACATCCACCCTCTTTTGCAACCTTCGAAGCTACCTCCTGTCTTCTACGGCACTTCTTCACCATCGTGTGGTCCAAGGGCTAAAGTGATCGACTGCAGATCAGACACCTATAGCAATTTATACCCAGATTAAATAAATTATACTCCCACATCCTCGTATAGGATTACATTGTACAAGTTTGTTTGTAAACAAAATAACACGGGTCTTGTGTAAATCCCGTCTTGAATACATCTTTCATTCTTTTCGTTTTCTACCACAAACAGATGTATCCTAGAGTATCTTGGTGTTGCACACCAAATATTTGTGAATTGGACTAGTGGTTGTGTGTGTGTGTGTGTGTGTGTGTGTGTGTGTGTGTGTGTGTGTGTGTGTGTGTGTGTCTATTTATGCCTTAGAGTATCATATGATATGTATATGTAAATTGGTGTATTATCTATTTGCTTATGAGAGAGTGTATGCATATATAGGTGTATCTCGATATATATATATATATATATATATATATATAGGTATATAGCTACTGTTATCTGTGTTGGTGTTCATAGTGTCTTCTAGCTGTGCTTGATGTGGGAGAGGGTAGAAGAGTCGAGTTGTGTATGGGTGTCACTACTGAACTATGAGACTTCAGGAACTGAACTCAATTCAGTTTGGCCTAGTGCATTAGGCAAGCTGGCAATGTGTTGCAATGGTGTCAGATTGGCACTGTGAGGAGGGGATTGGTTCTTGTCATCTTCTGCAGTGGGAGAGTATTGGTGCACACTTGAGCAGCATCAAACACATGCATGCTTGAGCAATGGCAAGACAGCAACAAGCACTGCTGTGAGCCATGGCAGTAGCTAAGGGCAGTAGGAAACAACTAAGTGAAGGTAAGATTTAGCCACTACAGCAGCAGTGCAAAGTATCAGAGGTTGCAGACTTAGTTAGGATATGCAGGCATGTGTTTGGGTTAAGGTATAGACAAGTATGGGGTAGGTGTTCACCGGTCACTTGTTGCATGCCAATACAGCCTTAAATGATATTGTGGTATCAGGGATTTAATTGGCAAGAGTGATCAGTGCAGCGCAGTTTAAATAGAGCACAAAAGTACTGTGAAGTAAACTGATACTGTGGTATCATGGAGGAGTGACTGCTATGGGTTGTAGTCCAGTGAGCAAGTATAAGGATGAAGTGCAAGGTGCCAGGCCAAGGGTAAGAGGCTCTCAGTGTGGATAGTAGAGTACTTAATTTCAAAGCAGAATATCCTAATAGTCCAGTATCAAGTGGGAGTAACAAGTGACTGGGACCAAGGTATTATTGTGACATACATTTATGAGCTAAGATGTGAGTTGGGGTAAGGTAGGATATTAGTTAAGTTATACTAGTAGTATTTAGTATAGCTAATATTAACTAGTATACTTAGTAATAACTAGTATTAGCTAGGCATTAACTAGTATAAACTAGAATTCCTTAGTACGACCTAGAAGACATAGTGTAGCAAGGTATTAACCTAGTATTGACTAGTATAAACTAGTATGGATCTAGAAGTGGCTTAGAAACATCACCATGAACTAGTTAACCCTGTTTATCATTTCAAGGGCTCTTGTACTTTGATAAATGAAAGTATGTATTATATCAGTTATGAAATGAAAGTATTGCTTATTTTAGACTTTGATAAATGGTCAGTTGTTTTGAATATTGCTTATTTTAGACTTTGATAAATGAAGGTATGTATTATATTAGTTATGATTTTTATAGTACGGTTAAGTTATGAAGTTAGGTGATAAACCACTGTATGTAATAATTTATATGATACATACTGTCATTTTTGCAGAAGTATCTAGAAATGGATATGAATTACTATCTGCGTCATCGTTCATGGATGTACAACCGTCATCCTGATGACATGTGCGGTGTGCGGGATGAATTCATTGAGGGTGTACAGCAGTTCCTGCAGTTCGCCAAGGCGTTCCCTCAGTACATGGACGGTACCAAAATTAAGTGTCCGTGTGTGAGATGTTGCAACAGGAAATATCATCAAGAAGTGGAAGTTACATATCATTTATACTCGAAGGGCTTCACGCCGAATTACTATCAGTGGACCGCGCACGAAGAACTTGTATATCTAGCATCAGAGTTGGAGCCCTATGTGGAGCCGTATATGGATGTCCATGACCACGATGCTTACGACGACGGGTTGGTGAACATGGTTTATGATGCGGCGGGGCCTAGATTCAATCCGGACAATTATTTTACGGCGGGACCTAGTTTCAATCCGGACAATTATGATGCAGCTGAAGAGGCACCGAATGCCGATGCTGCAAAGTTTATGGAGTTGCTGGAGAATGCAAGGACTCCACTATATCCTAGTTGTGAGGATCATTCATCGTTGGAGGTAGTTACAAGATTATTGAGCATCAAGTTCGATTTTAACATGTCGCAAGAATGCTATAATCGACTACTCGATTTGATTATAGAGATCTTGCCCGAGGGTGCAAAGTTGCCTAAAGACTTCTATCGATCTAAGAGGATGGTGAGATCGCTTTGGATGGGATACAAGAAAATTGATGCATGTCGCAACGGGTGCATATTGTACTACAAAGACGACAATGATGAAGATGCGTGCAGATTCTGTGGTGCTGATCGCTACAAGGCCACTGTTAGAGGAAAGTTTGTCGGTGCAAGGAAGCCTACCGATTCGATGCACTACTTGCCTTTGACGCCGAGTTGCAGCGGTTGTTTATGGTTAAGGAGACTGCAGAAAATATGAGTTGGCACAGGCAAAAATAGATCGAAGGAGTATTGGATCATCCATCCGATGGAGAAGCATAGAAGCACTTTGATCGAGAGTACCACATTTTGCCGAGGAAGCGCGTAATATCATATTGGGGCTCTCCTTTGACGATTTTACCCTATTCGGACTTTCGGGCTCCCAGTATTCGTGTTGACCTGTGATCGTCACTCCGTACAATCTACCGCCTTGGATGTGCATGAAGACTCGGTATATCTTCCTAACCGTTATTATCCCTGGTCCGAACAATCCGAAGAGGAACATCGATGTGTATTTACAGCCTTTGATAGATGAGTTGAATCAGCTGTGGGAAGTAGGTGCCAACACGTACGATGTTTCTAGAAAGCAGAATTTTCAGATGAGGGCAGCACTTATGTGGACCATCAACGACTTTTCGACCAATGGAATGTTATCGGGATGGAGCACCCATGGTCGTCTCTCATGTCCGTATTGCATGGACCGTACTCAGGCTTTCCGTTTGAAACACGGAGGCAAACCGTGCTTCTTCGATTGTCATCGACAATTTTTGCCGAAGGATCATCCGTACCTTGATCTTCGATTTTCAGATGATTTTTTTGGCATCTTACGAGAGATTGTGGAGTTGACATATAATTATGGCACAGAACCTGCTAATATCATGCTATTCAGGTGTAAATGGTTCGATCCGATTCAAGATCAAGGTTAGAAAATTGACAAGCATGGCCTTGTAGATGTAAACTACAAGCGTAGATATCAAGGCTACGAACCATTTATCCTATCAAGTCAGGCCCAGCTCGTGTACTTTACAACTTATCCTAGACGGGGGACAGCGAGATCGGATTGGTGGGCAGTATGCAAGACTAAAGCTAGAAATACCTTTGACATTGACGAAATAGCTTATCAGGAGGACGATCTACCTCTTGTAACAAATATTGTAGATGTGGACTCAACGGAAATGACTCATTACACGAGTAATAATGTAGAAGATGTAGAATTATCCGAAGAGGAAGACGAAGTAGATGAAAGTAAAGACGAGGAAGAGAAAGAAGAGGACGAGAAAGGCGAACAAGATAAATTTTTTGAAGATTATTGAAAATAAAATATATTGCATGTAGAATGTAACTATATTTTGACTGTAGAATGTGGATCAAGATTGGAAAATTGACGAAGTAGATGTACCCATTAACGAATATATGTATTATATTTTGACTGTAGAATGCATTGAGATATGCATCACATTTCGACTGTAGAATGTACTATATATTTGTGTTTCTCTATATTCATCATATGTTGTTATCAGATATGACAGGACGACACGAAGGATTCGGCAGATCCCGAGGTAGACAGAGTGCTCCTCCGGTACTGCCTACTGTTGGTTCCGGATCATCGTCGCCCAGTACTCCAGTATATCGATCACTCATATCTCCAACTGCTGGGACGAGTAGTTCCAGGCGTGATAGTACACCCTCGTCCATCGTTCCTCCTGCTAACAGAACCATGGGGACAGAGGAGCATTTCGAGGAGGTCGTGCCCACGTTGTCCCAACATCAGCAAGATCCTTCATGCGCACCTCCGGAGGAGACGAGGACAGAGATTTGGGCCGACGGTACAAAGTAAGTCAATTAGATGGTTTAGTATAATATATATCGTGTATTTCTTTATTCATCGTATATTGACTTTTTCAGTATTCTAAATTATTATATCTGTATAGATATCATCCATCGTCGGTTCAGAGACGCCTGGGCCAATTTCTGAGGAACAACTACGGTGGCCCTTGGATCAACTACTCTGAGGCTCCGGAGGAGAGAAAGGCATTCTGGTTTGCGCACTTCCAGGTAAAAGTATATTAAATAACCCTCTAATTTATGTATATTATATAACTTATCCGTGATGCTAACTTACTAAATTATTTATTGTAGCAAACGTATTTTTATCCTCCGTACCGGGCCGAGTTGATCGAGCGGCTCTTT
Organism: Iris macrosiphon; assembly: GCA_036927795.1. Lineage (NCBI taxonomy): Eukaryota > Viridiplantae > Streptophyta > Magnoliopsida > Asparagales > Iridaceae > Iris > Iris macrosiphon. The sequence goes on along the minus strand of JAYESA010000011.1, from coordinate 24,227,042 downwards.
CCTGCCGTTGCCACCAAGCTTATCCGAGATGCTCTGGATGACCAGAAGGCTCGTGATCGTACTGGAAAACCGATCCAAGGTTGGATCATGCCTGAGCAGTGGACTGTGATGAGGGCTAGATTCGATGATCCGAGCTAGAAGGAAAGGTCTGAGAAGGCCAAGGCGGCTAGGCGGAATGCTGCCAAGTGGTGTGGTGGCTCGATTTCGAAGACGGAACATTTCCCGTTTGGTATGTTTTTTCTTTTAAAATATATTATTTTAAAAGAACTACCATAAAATGGTACTTAAAAAAAATGTTTAAGTTTAGTAATAAATAATATATTTTTAACAGGTACAGAGGGGTGAGGATGCAAACATGGTGATCGTATTCTTGGCCACCCATCGCAAGGACAGAAATCTCATTGATGAGAGGGCCTCGCAGACCTATGTAAGTATTACTTTACTTTGTGTTAATTTTAATATAACTTAGGCAATTATCGAGTTTCCAAACCTTTCTAGGCCGAGTATCTTAGACTGCGTGATCAGGCGACTGCTAGTGCACCTACAACTGGAGAGGCTGGTACTTCGTCGCAGCCCGCTCCAGCTCCGTCGACGGACGACCTGTGGGTGATCGCAGCTGATGGTCTCCAAAGGGGTACATACTACTGTACGGGCTCCTATGGCGCCCTGGTTGTGACGCAGCCATCTAGGGCCTCCCCGACAGCTGCGCATTCCATACAGCCCTCGCAGTCGCAGTCCTCGCAGTCGTCGGCCAGAGTCTAGGAGGCCGTTGATCGTCAGATTGTGTCTCTTCGTGACGAGTTGCTGCGAAGGATGGAGGAGCATCCCCGGTCCCAGCCACAGGCGGACGATCCGATGCTCATCGTACGATTCGATATGCTCGACCGCAGCATGACGGAGCTCCGAAATTTGACAAATAATATTAGAGCCTCCAATGACCGCAACATCATGGAGCTGTAGTCGTCACAGTTATCAATGGGCGAGAGGCTGACGATGATGCAGGATTCAATGGTTCATAGCAGTACGAGGCTGTTATCTACCATGGATTCTTACAACCAATGACTCGCAGACTTGGAGCGGGCACGGCCTCCTGGTGCGCCTACATCGACACAGACTCCACCGACGTCACTGCCTTCTCCATCGACATCGGTGTCGATTCCACGGGACGAGTATGAGCAGTTCTTATCCTTCAAGCGCGCCGGTGGTCAGCCTCCTGCAGATCCGCAGTAGTACAGTTAGTTACTGGATATTTATATTTTTATTATTATTTAGGATGCGATTGTATGGATATAAATTTGCTATATTCTTTACATGTATGATGAGATTTGCTGGATGCTTTCTTTTCTTCAAATTTTATTATATTATTCATATTTTTGTTTACAACTGATGAATGATACTTGGCATGTATTTACCCAGTGCACTAGAATTTTCCCCCTTGGTGCTGCTACTGTGTTCTTTATTCAATTATTTTTACTACCATCATATACCTGATAATGAACCCAAGGGGGTTGGTAAACCCAGAAATATAATTCAGTAATATTTTTTTTTTGAAAATTAGCGACGTTTAGCAACGTTCATTGACGTCGCTAAATACGTCGCTAATTAGCGATGTTGTTACACATCGCTAAATACGTCGCTAAAATTGTTGCTGTACGTCAAAACTGCTGACATGGCAGTATTGCTAGGTCATTAAAGACGTCGGTGTAACGTCGCTATATAAGTCGCTAATTAGCGACGTTTAGCGACTTTAATAAACGTCGCTATTTAGTGACGCGGCGTCGCTAAACGTTGCTAAATTTAACGACATATTAAAGTCGCTAAAAAACGTCGGTATAGCGACGTTTTTTGTTTTAGGGACTTGGTTTTTTCCGACTGCTTTAAAACGTCGCTAATTACGTCGCTAAACCAACTTAGCGACGTTTTTTGGTTATTTAGCGACGTTTTTAGACGTCGCTAATTTGAATTATTCTGGTAGTGGTAGGCGTGTCCCGGATGCAATCCTCCAGGACTTCCAAAATTGCATGACATGGGCAGGACTTCAGATAGTGGAAAGACGGGGACATATCTGGACGTGGAACAATAAAGTTGTTCGTAAAAGGGTGGTTTGTCAGTTGGATTGGGCAATTGGAAACCGTCACTGGTTTGGAACCTTCCCCAACTTGGTGATCGAGGGGTTAGCAGCGGGTACCAGCGACCACTCTCCATTGAGCCTCAAATTCGAGAAAGCGGAGCGGATCAAGGCTCGGTCATTCCGCTACAACAATAGTTGCTCACTCGTGGAGGGATATGAGGAAGTTGTCTTGTATGGGCTTCGACAGGAGGTAAGAGGAAACGTGTCATTTCATCGAGCTGTCCGACTCAAAAATGTTAAGGAGCAGTTGAAAAGCTGGAACAAGAGCAGGCCTATACCGAAGCTGGTGGAAAAGAAGGGAGAACTATTAGAAGTACAGACAAAGCTACAAGCAGACACACAGAATGAACAAGATGTCATACTTGAGCGCACTATGGTCCAGGAGGTCGACAGGCTACATATGCTAGAGGAGATCCAGTTGGCTCAAAGGGCTAAATGTAGTTGGCTTCAGAGTGGGGACAAGTGTACTAAATTCTTCTATGACGTTGTGAGAACGCAACACCATCGAAAACACATTAGTGGGCTCATCAATGCGGGGGCAAGGCGGTCATGGCACTACAAGATATCCAATTGGAGGCAATTAGGTTTTATTCTGAACTCTATAACCAGGATAATTACTTGACTAATTTTTTAGAGGTGGTATGCAAACGATTTGTCACTAGCAAGGGGAACTCTTCTCTCGGGGCGCCGGTGATAACGGAGGAGGTGGAGGCTATCGTGATGGTGGCAGACCCGAATAAGGCTCCTGGGCCGGATGGATTTGGGAGTAAATTTTATAAAATACACTAGACAAAGTTGAAAGGTCGGGTGGTAGGGGTGGTCCGTGACTTTTCAAGCATGAAAAGCTTTTGAGCGAGCTCAACCACACGTTTGTGACGCTAGTTCCTAAGAAGGAGGGAGCGACGAGCCTGACAGATTTTAGGCCTATTTCTTGTAGCAACTTTGTGTATAAGATCATCACACACCTTATATGCCAACATATGTCAAACATTATGTAGGGGATTGTGTCTCCGAACCAGGACGCCTTCATAAAGGGGAGGAGCATTGCCGACAATAGTCTCGTCGTATATGAGTTAGTTCGGGATTTTAATAAAAAGGAAGGGGAGAAAGCCTGCATAAAGCTCGATCTACGCAAGGACTATAAGATGGTGAACATGTATTTTGTTATTTTGTGGTCTTTCTATCTTGCCTTAGTTTATTTTACAAGCAGTCATATATAATAAAACTACTGAAATAAATTTGCCACCGTTCGGTGACTTTTACCTGCCCATCTGAACCACCTGCACAGTACTTACCATGTCCTTCCCTGCCACGAAGACACAAGTTAGCTTGCACAGTTTTAAATATACGAAAGGATCATTGGCTTAATGTCACAAAGGGTCGGGTTATAGTCTCAAGACAAAATGATATGCAACGCAGGTGGCGAGCCCCGCTACATAACACTTTGCCCCATAACATACGACTATACATAATATTCCGTCCGGATCGGATCGGTCCCAGTGCCCAGGCGACCGTCCGCGAAAACCACAAGACCTTGTGCACAATTTGTCCATGATCAAACAACATTCATTTGAGTTCAAGAAAATACTAGCACGATACAAGTTCCATAGCATAAACAGTTTTGTATAGTCTTTCTGATTAATATATCGCATAGGAAAGAGTGTTCTATATGCATAGCACAATTTATAGAAGAAGTATGCATTCTAACTAAAATTGAAGCATATGATGAACATTCTAAATGAACTAGCTGGCAGTATAAGTAATCGTTCCCAAGTTGAATGACAAGCATAATAATCCAAGTCTATTTCCATTTTATCTTGACATCTTTTAGTTATTACTTGGTATTGTCTGATTGGGGAAAATAATAATGCAAGATTTTTAGGTGTGAAGACTGGAAGAAGGGCCAACTGAATCGAATATAAGCCACTCAATTAGTTGGTTGAAAGGCAAAAAGAAAGCGGTGCTTCAGGACTCCGCCCGTGCGTCGTCTACTGCTCGTTCACCTGCATTGCAATGAACAGCTGATCAATACCTCTTCCACTCTTTCCAATCTCGGAATTGAAGTATAGTTCAACGAACAAAAATAATAAAATCCATCAAAACCTTTCAAGAAAATGCAAGCAAATCCGAAAACCAACTCAAGGCACGAAAGCAACAAGCGACAGCGAAAACTGGGGCAACAAAGATACAGCAGAGAGGTCCCTCCTGACTCTGCCACTAATTCGATCCTGGGGACACGGTCCACTGAACATGGGAATCAATTTCGAAGAAGCAAATCCATAAATAGGATGGGTTCTTGTTTCAATCTATCCCGATCGAACGATACCATCTTGTATTTCTTAGCCGCGCTTCCCGAATAAGGAAAACGGGGTGTCATATCCTACCCAACTAATTGGAAGTTTCGTCCTTACACTTAAGAATATAACCTACCACTAGGAAACATTACGTTGCAGTAGAAGCTTAGAGGGGAACGGACAGTCCCGAGCTATGTGGCCTTGTCCGCCACAGTTGAAGCACAGACCTTTCTTGCTGTAACATTTGTCGACGGTGTGCCCCTGTCTTTTGCAGAAATCACAAAATGGTCTTTGGTTTCCTTTCTGATGGCCACCGTTGTTTTGACGCTTTGCAGCGTTGTTTTCTCTTTCGTTGTTATGGCATTTGTGATTGGAGGTATGCACGGCGCCGGTAGGAACGTGAGGATATTGTGGTTCAAGTGATAGGGCATGATTCAGGACTTCCCGCATTGTCTGATATTGCGGAACAACTACGTGCGTGTGGATGGCAGGGCGTAGACCACCTTTAAACCTTCTAGCTCGACTCGCTGCATCAGGTAAATAGGCGCTAGCGAATTTGGAGAGTTGGTTAAATTCGGCGGAATACTGTTTAACTGTCTTGCTGCCTTGTCGTAGTTGCACAAACTCGTTCTCCTTCTGACGATGCACAGAAGGGGGTATAAACTCCTCTTCAAACGCGACACAAAAAGTTATCCACGAGATCGCCTCCTCTCCATGGTCAACTTGAAGAGATCGTCGATGCACGTCCCACTAATCGTGCGCGTTAAGACGAAGCTGTAGTTGAGCACATGCGACACGCTTCTCTTCGGGGACCTCTAGCAGGGAGAAATGGTCTTCAAGTTCGACCAACCAATCTAGAGCCACGATTGGATCCTCAGTCCTGTTGAATGGAGTGTTGTAGACTTTCTTGAAGTCGCCAAAGTCGAAGGCAGTCACATCCCTCTTCCTTGGAGTTTGAGGCATCTCGACTTCAAGCATGGGCTGCTCCACCGGAGTCGTCGTTGTTGCCGCGGAATGGCTAGAGGCCAAAGTCTGCACGATCTGTTGCAGGGTATCTACCTGCTTCTGTTGGACTGAGAATCGAGCTTCTATATTGTCTTGAAACTTGGGTTGCATCTCCTCCGCTCGCTTCTCGGCCCGTTCATAGCGAGCCTCGTCCCTTTGTTGGTTTGCCTCCAATATTCGCATCATTTGTTGGATGGGATCGACGTGAAACATGGCTCGCTGGCTCCTTGAACTTCCCGAAGTGCCCGAACTACTTTCTTGGGCTTGCGTCTCGCCCGGTGCTAGCGCTGAATATTGCATTGGTGCTATTCCTTCAAAAGAAGGTAAATTATATTAGGATCATAATGTATTATGGACTTATTGCATGAACGTATCTTATTTTGTCCTAACGAGTTCAAGAGTTCACACAGGAATTTGATCGTTTAAGGGAACTTTTCTAGCACGAGGGTCAAAGGAACTTGAAGCTGTGCTCTAATACCAACATGTCACGCCCCAATTCCGTGAAATCGAGTCGTCCCCCGGACGTGACACCGTGCAGGCCTAGGTTGCACACCGCACAAGGCTAAATTATTTTTTCATAACGAGCACTTATTCAGAGTACGCTGATAAATTGATACACAGATTTGAAACATAGAAAATTTTCTTTATTGATATATGAACATCTATACAAACTCTTGAACGAGTCAGCTACTTGCCGCACGGGCTTACAAAAGTGTTGACACAAAATGAGATAGCAATCATGTACATTATATCCCTTTACTAAACTTCAAAATGTAAAGACCTCCTAGAAGGATGACGGCTTTTCCTCTGAGCTGCATTGTGTTTGGGTGGCAAGCTCTTAGCTTCAAAATGCTTTAAAGGGTGCAATCTGAACACGCCGACGGTTGGACTGGATCGGGAAGACGACTTCAGCTCCTCGCTTGGATCTCCTTAGTACGGAGAACCTGTTTCAACGAGGGTCAGTATATCAAAATATACTGGTGAAGGTAAGCTAACCCAACTATACCAATCAACACGTTATTTTAATAAAGCATGCATATTTTGTGGTCTTTCTATCTTGCCTTAGTTCATTTTACAAGCAGTCATATATAATAAAACTACTGAAATAAACTTGCCACCGTTCGGTGACTTTTACCTGCCCGTCTGAACCACCTGCACAATACTTACTATGTCCTTCCCTGCCACGAAGACACAAGTTAGCTTACAAAGGTTTAAATATACGAAAGGATCACTGGCTTAATGCTACGAAGGGACGGGTTATAGTCTCAAGACAAAATGATATGCAACGCAGGTGGCGAGCCCCGCTACATAACACTTTGACCCATAACATACGACTATACATAATGTTCCGTCCAGATCGGATCGGTCTCAGTGCCCCAGCAACCGTCCGCAAAACCATAAGACCTTGTGCACAAGTTTTCCGTGATCAAACAACATTCATTTGAGTTCAAGAAAATACTAGCACGATACAAGTTCCATAGCATAAACAGTTTTGCATAGTCTTTCTAATCAATATATCGCATAGCAAAGAGTGTTCTATTTGCATAGCACAATTTATAGAAGAAGTATGCATTCTAACTAAAATTGAAGCATATGATGAACATTCTAAATGAACTAGCAGGCAGTATAAGTAATCATTCCCAAGTTGAATGACAAGCATAATAATCCAAGTCTATTCCCATTTTATCTTGACATCATTTAGTTATTACTTGGTATCGTCTGATTGGGGCAAACAAGAATACAAGATTTTTAGGTGTAAAGACTGGAAGAAGGGCCAACTGAATCGAATATAAGCCACTCACTTAGTTGGCTGAAAGGGAAAAGGAAAGCGGTGCTTTAGGACTCCGCTCGCGCGTCGTCTACTGCTCGTTCACCTGCATTGCAACAAACAGCTGATCAATACCTCTTCCACTCTTTCCAATCTCGGAATTAAAATGCAGTTCAATAAACGAAAACAATAAAATCCATCGAAACCGTTCAAGAAAACGCAAGCAAATCCAGAAACCAACTCTAGGCACGAAAGCAACAAGCGACTGCAAAAACTGAGGCAACAAAGATGCAGCAGAGAGGTCCCTCCTGACTCTGCCGCTAAGTCGATCCTGGGGGCACGGTCCACTGAATATGTGAATCAATTCTGAAGAAGCAAATCCATAAAGAGGATGGGTTCTTGTTTCAATCTATCCCGATCGAACGATACCGTCTCCCGAATAGGGGAAACGGGGTGCCACAGGGGTATCGTATCATGCCACTCCATATAGGAGGATCTTTACGTCATACCACGGTGGCAGATTTGGATGTATGAAGATGGGCAACAAGGGACGACTGCAGTTGTAGGCATTGGTGATGTGTACTTCACATGGATCTTGGTGAGAAGCACATTCACAAGGGTGTGCTATATCTATCGAGATTACACTGCAACTTGATTTCGGTAAGGAGGCTTGTGGATGATGGCTGTCACATTTTGTTTAGGGATAAAGATTGGATGCTTACGAAGTGTTACCAACAGCTGGATCGAGAAGATTTGTGTTATGGCATGTATAACCTCAAGCCTCTGAGTCATACAAGTAGGCCACAGATACCGGATGGAGGCTCGAGGGGTGTTCGACAGGAGTTAGTGGATCATGGGGAAGTTGCTGAGGAGGGGCTTCGAGATACTTTGAGATAATATTTTAAAAATTGGACCGAAGATTGACCCGGCCAAGAGAGTGGGTCGGGTCAAACTGGTTCTACCAGTTGGTTTAACAGTATTTCAACCACTGGATTAACCTAAGTGTCACAAGTTTAATCCTTATGTATACTAATTTTTGTAAAAAATATTCATTTACAATAGAATTTTGAAAAATATTGGGTCAATATTGAATCGAACCAGAAAAGTGACTGGTTCACAGGTCAACCGGTTGAACCGGCTAGTATGGTATGGTTTTTAAAATACTGCATTAAGGATTACTGAGGATTCTTTTCGTCGAGACAAAGCTACGAATGGTGATAAGTCAAATATTGAGGGTCAGCAAGTCAATCCCATGACAGCTGGTTGGTCTCCAGGTGGGGGTTGCTTCACGGATCAGGTTTTGGTGAAAGATGGTTTGCTAAAGCTTTATGGAGCGACATTAGTTTCGACAGTTCGAGGCTTGGGAGGAGATCAAGGTTTCCAGCAAACTCAATATGAGGTGGGAGTATCATCATTCACAAAGTCTAGGGAAAGTTGTGGATCATCGACGACATGCATAATACGTGATATTCTGCTTGAAGACGCATTTGTATGGGAGAGCTTCAGTTTCGGACATAAAGGTGGACAGATTCAGGAGTTCGAATCTCAAAATAATTATACCGTCCGCTTAGTTGGGCCAGCCAAGGGTGAAGAAACTCGTCGGAATGTTAACACGTTCCGATAGAAGACGAAAGTCAGGACAGACATCCGAGACTCACGGTAAGGTTGATAGACAAGGATTTTGGTCATGGTCGCATCATCGATATCAGTAGGATCCCAGAGGTGCAGGAGGTGCTACGCAGGGCAGATAGCGTCGACGTGACTATCGAGGAGCTGGAGACGAAGGAAGTTGCAATGCAGCCCGGGGGATCCGAGATCAGTGGCATGGGGAGCAGAAACTCTGTCGCTGAGCGACAGAAATATAGTCTAATTGAGGAGCCATGGGATCAACACCCTCTCATCAGACTGGAGGGGGAGATTGTTGGGATCCAGTCTGGATTTGGTAAATTTTGGAGCCCAAATATGGTTGAAGATTTGATTTAATATAATTTAGAAATCTACATTAAATGTAAGATTTGATTAAATTTTAAATTTGTATCACATATTAAATCTAACCATATTTGGACGTCCATAATTGGTGTTGGACTATTTTAGGTGTAATATGATTCTTATTTTAGGATTTCCTATTTAGGAAATCCTATTATGAACTAAAATTGGATTTCTTATCCTATAAATATAGGAGGAGGGTAGAGGCACAAATATATAGCACAAGTTAGAGATTTGGGGTGCTCGTCCATAAGAAATCTAAGAGAAAGTCTGTGCTTTGCTCTTAGGACTTCACCATCCAAGACAGAAGGAAGAAGGAGATATAATCGAGGAGTCGTCGCCTTCGCTCAGGAAAACTGATACGGGGTTAGTCAGTGATTTCAATTGTAATCTTTTTCTTTTCTTCTTGAGTGTGGTGAGTGGGTTGAACCTATTAGGACAAAGGGTTCAATATTATTTTTGTCAATCTTGTAATTTTACCTGAGTTATAAAGGTTAAGATTTATTCAGGTGACATAGTCACAGCCATATACTTGTCTTTATCTGTACTTTGTGTTCGTTAGACGGGGTTGATTATCTCAGGTATGTTGGCCTAAATTTTTGCTACGGTCAGTCTCAGACACGGTATCGGAGCGCTTGCAGGGCTTTTTCGATCCCAACAATTTGGATCTAAGATCCGAATTCAATCCAATTTTACTTGCTAGGGCAATAATTGAACTCCATGTAAAAATTGGACCTCAAGAATGGAAAATGAATATGGTGGTCAAAAAGGGATGGTGTTAGATCTGACCTGATCCAAATTCGGTTGGACCTGACACGAGTTGGAGTTCGAACAAATAGGATCCGAATCCATATCTGGAGAAATTATTCAGTGGGCTGGCTTCGCCATGTGGCAGTGGTGAGGCCTTGCTCTCCTCTAACAACAACATGGCACACCATAGAGAGAAGAAGTTGTACGACACTACAAGAATTTTTGTTTTCAAAATATACATATGTTTAATAATAAAATATGCATAAAAAGGGATATTTATATAATTATGTAAGTCTTATTCGATTTTGAGCATCAATCGAATTCCAAAATCGAAACCAAACCTAGTTTTTTTTCAAATCAAAACGAATCTACTATTCAGTTCGGTTCTGGGTCAATAATGCTCACCCCTAAGGCTACATTTTGTTTGTGGAATCAGGGTTTGGGAAAAGAAGTCATTCATTTTTTGTGTTTGTCTACCAAAGAAAATAAGCAAAAAATAAAATTGATTTCCAAGGAAAATAAAAACAAGGAGAAAATAATTCATCCACTCATCCCATGTATTTTTTCCACCCCCAACTAGTCACTTTTCCTTCCAATTTTTTGAGCATTTTCAAACACCGAATTTTTTTTAATGGATCACAATTTTTTAAATAAAAAAAGATCAAAGAAATAATTTACTTTCCTTTCTGTAACCACCTAATTTCGGAAGAGAGGTATTTTTATCATTTAAATACTTGTTTGATAATAATATTTATTATTATATATATTGGTTGTGTGCTAGATAATTAGAATAAACTAAGTAATTAGTTGATTAGTGAGTTAGCCTATTAATTAGACTTAATGCTAGTGAATCCAAGTGGACCCAACTAGACTTGACATGACCCATGAACCGTTGGTTTAATTAATTATTAGTCATGACTAGAGTCCATTAACCCATTTAGACTCAAGAATAGAATATTCTTTCCCAAGGACTAAAATATAATATTTATAATGGAATGAGAGGGGCTTTTGAGTCAAATTAAACCATCATGACACAAACCCTAACCCTATTAGGAGGCTATATAAGCCTCTTTATTCATTAATAGCCTCCATTTTCCTCCCTATTTAGTTCATCTCCAAATGGAAGCAAACCCTAATCCACCCATTCCCAAATCTCACCCCTCTCATTTTTATTGCAAGGAGGCTAAGGAGCTTGTCATTGCCATAGAAGCTTGGAGGGAAGCATATGCTTGAGGAATGTGTCCAAATTCCCATTTGTGTCCATTGGTGGTGAAATATTGGAAATCCATCTCCTAATAAGTAAAAATTCTATTTTCCTATCAATTTTTATTCTATTTATATTTTTAGACCCTAGAAAACTCTTCCATATGCTTCACTAAAACAATGTGTTGATTGGTATAGTTGGGTTAGCTCGCCTTCACCAGTATATTTCGATGTACTGACCCTCGTTGAAACAGGTTCTCCGCACTAAGGAGATCCGAGCGAGGAGCTGAAGTCGTCTTCCCAATCCAGTCCAACCGTCGGCGTATTCAGATCGTGCCCTTTGAAGCATTTTGAAGCTAAAAGCTTGCAACCCAAACATAATGCAGCTCAGAGGAAAAGCCGTCATCCCTCCAGGAGGTCTTTACATTTTGAAGTTTAGTAAAGGGATGTAATGTACATGACTGCTATCTCATTTTGTGTCAACACTTTTGTAAGCCCGTGCGGCAAGTAGCTGACTCGTTCAAGAGTTTGTAATAGATGTTCATATATCAATAAAGAGAACTTTTTCATGTTTCAAATTTGTATATCAATTTATCTGCGTACTCTGAATATGTGCTCGTTATACAAAAATACTTTAGCCTTGTGCAGTGTGCAACCTAGGCCCGTACGGCGTCACGTCCGGGGGACGACTTTCGATTCCACGGAATCGGGGCGTGACAACCCCCGTATCCATGACCCAGTCATCATCATGACACATGCCATAAGGTTCCTCTGCATCATTTGCTGCGATGATGAGATCTTCCATAGCCGTGAGATCCTCCTAATCGTCCTTGCTTTTGGCCTTCTCGGCTTTGAGCTTCATTCAGTTCCACTTGATATGACCCCTTTTGACATAGTGATAACAACCCTCATTGCAGTCCACAGTCGCAAGATCCCGAGAACTCCCTCATGTCCTCGTCTGTGACTAGAGTCTTCACTTCTCGTAAGAAGCCACCAGAGCGGACTCTTGCGATGATTCCACTTGCTTACGTCGGATCTCCATATCCAACGAGCTGCTTTTGACTACCTCAATCATGAAAACTTTATCTGGAGCGGAGTTGCTCACCGACACCACTAATGTCTCCAAGTTTTTTGGCAGAAAACTCAAAAGTAGCAGGGCCTGAAACTCATTCTCAATCACCATCTTCATCGCAGACAGTTTATTAATGATTCCATGAACCTCGTTCAGATGTTGTGTCACCAATTCACCATCCGTGTGCTTTGAGTTGACGAGTTGGTGAATCAGAAATGCCTTATTGTCAGTCATCTTTATTTTATACAACGAATGCAACTTCCCCCACAATGCTTTTGCAGAACTCTCTATGGACAAGTGGCGAAACACCGAGTTATCCAGCCTTTGTCGGATGAATCCATCGGCCTTTCGATCCAGTCGTTTCCAATATTCAACAGCTTTGTCCATCGGCTTGGCGATGTCGCCCTCCAACAAACCATGCAAGTCCTTACACCAGAGTAGATCCTCCATCTTTGGCTTTCAAATCTCCCAGTTCCCCTCTGTGAGGGTGATCATAAGAGTGTTCATCTGCTCCATAGACATAGTTGACAGAACCAAACCAGTAGCTCTGATACCAGATGTTAGAATCAGACACGCCCTGCATGTGCTCAGATATCGTATATGTGACTGGCCGCAGCAAAAACTTAGGCCAACCCACATGAGATAACTGTCATGCCCTAATCTTTCGCAGGTAATCGACAGTATAGGGGAAAATTACCGTGCCAGCGCTCCCGTGGGATGATCTTTCCCATCTAGATGTGATGCCGCACGAACACAAACTGCACCCATGCAAGGCCACGATTCGAACATGCGATAAAATAACTAAGCTACAGAGTCGCACAGATAGTCCGAATGTAGCGAAATAAGAATGAATAGGCGATTGGTAACAAGTTCACAGAGTCGTCAATAGCAGAAGCATTGAATAACACAAGTACAGAAGTAAAACAAGCTCTTTATTAATATTGAACAAGTATTACAAGCGGCGCTAGGCCTAGATTACAAGTCTCTCAAGTCCTCTCTCTCTCTCAAAACAGTAAAAGCGTGCCAAGTGGCTACATTTATAGAATGATACATAGGCGATGTTCCAATATTATGTCATGTATATGTGCTTCAATTCCAGACAGAATGCTCCAAGGCTCCAGAGCAAACTCCATGTCTTAGCACGCACGAAGGAGGGTTTTCGCACCGAATGAGGTTCTTCCGCACCCTACAAGCAATCTGTAGGTTATCAGTACATGAATGCACTGGTGGGAAGGCTTCTCGCCCGCTCGATAAATCCAAACACGATATGTAGGTTCCGTGCACCATCTATTAAGTTATCTTTCTAGTCTTGCCTTAGGATCAATTTTATGGAAAAATATAAAGCCTAAATCGTGTGGCAGTGCGTCGTGTGATATAAGAGTAACACGACGAGACTTGCCAACTTACCATTTGTCCTTCCCTGTCCAAGACAACCAAGTTATACCAAGCACGAGTATATATAATAAATCCAAGTCAAATTGCATAAGCAAACACGAGTGTCGTGAGCGAGGTTCCGTTCAGGTACACGAGTTACACGGATACTCGGGTGTGTTGCAATAGATTTCTCAGGTGTTCAATTATGTATAAGTGTGTTATACTCATATCCGTTCAGGTATTTCAGATTAGTAGGCACGATGCAATGACTCGCACGCGGATTATCGCTAAGCAAGGATGACTTAGTCTATATGAACAAGAGGTCACTGGCTTAGCCATAAAGGACCGATTTATAGTCTCATGAAGGAATGGGATACAACGCTTGATACAAAATGAGCAATTCAAGGCGTACAAGTGGTAAAGAAGAGCCATTGTATGCCATTCCGCCGATTTATGCGACTATCATGGGTAGACAGCTAGTCCAAGGTATTAAGCCCTACCAAGGCCCGAATACCGTGTATTGTCTAACCTAAAGACGGCATCGCATACCATAAACGAATTTGGCACACAATATACCAGGCATTCCTCCTAGGTCGATACGATCCCAGTTCCCCGGTGATCATCCGAAGAATCAGATACCTCGTGCACGAGTTGTCCGTGACCATACAAGTCTCTAGTATTGGGTCTCTGGTTAGGTACATATTCGGGTCAGATTCAATATTCAAGTTCAGGATTGTTCATAAATATATCGACTACTCGAGCCATTCGATTCATTGCACGACGAGTGTTGTTTAACTTATCAAGATACAGTCCCTAGTTCGGGACTACCTCGGTAACCTGACGGTCCCGAGTACTCTGAGGTTCATTCTTGTGTGGAACGACTATTTGATAGTCTTTCGGGGAACTTAGATGAATGCAAGACAAGGATAGTGTTATACGTCTATGGCATAAATTATGTGACAAGCATTGAAACGAGATGAACGAGTGCAAGTTATAATATAAGCAGGCAAGCATTCATTTATTGGAAACATAAACATAAGGAAACATATAGTATAACCTACCTTAGAACATAAGTCTTTACGTTTAGCATGGGTCTAAGGGGTAGTGCGAGGATTGAAGCCGTACAGGGATATACCGAGCGACATAATCTAGGGGTGTACAGTATAAAAAAGTGAAGCAATGCACTACGAATAGTATATAATTATCTAATCGAAGCATAGCAGAGTCTACTTGCATAAAGCAAAGGTAGCTTGCGAGGGTCCAAGTTATAAGCCAAGTTTTATTTTCATGTTCTAACACAAGCAATACAAGATGGAATTATTCCCTTAGCTAGGTGCTTTCTATTCTTTATTAGCATGCAAGGGTTGATTCACCTAGCGACTAGCATGTATCGTCCATATTTTAAGTATGATGGCTAAGCAAAAATAAGTTCATCGTAGCCACCTACCATAGCGATGATTCGCCTCGATCGAGCAATACTCTGAGCGAGCCTTTGAAATTCTAAGCCTGAACTCCTGAAGGGCCAAGTCTGGAAATCCTTTGCCTTAAATGAGTCTTCTCGGTGAGCAAAGCGGTTTGGGTCGTTGCACTTGCGCTATTTGAATCGGTTATCCGCTTGAATAGAACTAGTCATTACAATATACACCACTCAGAAAAATTCTCGTCATCGAGACTTCCTGAGCACAAGCTGTTCTATCGCACTAACGAATCTATCTCAAACATAACAATCGGTACCACTAGATCCGTTTGAACATAATTTCCTACTCACTCCTTATGTCATGTTGCATGTATGCTGGATCGGTCTCATTGAATGACTCTATCATTCAATCCAAGCCCTGACTCGGTCTCTACTGCGCCTTAGTGCGAAACATATTTTGCTTAACGTCAGGTATGTTAAAGTCCATCTTGAATGGTGATCTATGGCTGAGGCAAACTTATCCAACTTAGCGATAGCGAAGTCTTTGTACTCGAGTTCAACATATCATTAAGTCTTGGACCGTGCACACGTTTAAGGCGTCCCTCAAACATATGCATTCAACCAAACTCATTGATAGCGAAGTCGGATAAGCTACTTGCAAAAATCTCAAGGGTTCTCGTCTTATGAATCACGATGATACTTCCGACAGGGTCAATAAAATTCCAAGTCATTCTCATTCCAACTCAAACCAAGCATTTCACTATCGTTAAGCATGATATATTCGATCAATCAATTATCATCCATGTCCATTCGTGTCAAACATAGTACACATTTATCGTTCCAAGTCTAACTCTAAGTCTTGCTACCCCAGTTCTATGGATTGCTCAACCAATAGTCTAAAGTCGATTACACAAGTTCTTTCACTCGGCACAGGGTCGTCTGCCTAATTACTAGGACATCTCACAAGGTCATAGATACAAGTTCAAGCACGATTCATCTTGCAAATTCGTCGCACAATGCTCACCCAAATTCCTAAGGTCAAACCATTATTCATTTGTACAGGATATTCTACCCAAGATCGTTTTACTCATATTTTTAAACATCAAGAACAGATCATCCTACACACATTAACACGTTCGTTTGTATAGTGTTCGAGTCCGTTCAGTCAAATCCATGGTATATCCAAGTCATATGACAAGCGTAGCAATTCACATAGTCTATCTCGTTAAATGTGTTTGATAGAAGACACACACATACACACACACACACACATACACACACACATATATATATATATATATATATATATATATATATATATATATATATATATATGTGTGTGTGTGTGTGTATATATGTATATTCATTCTAAGTCTAGACCACCAAGCAATGATTTAATTCTAAATCTTGGATTATAACTCCAAGTCGTCCAACAAGATTCATGTATCTGTTCATGAAACCATCAAGTGTGATTTACTCCAAGTTCTAGACTAACTTATCCTTGAAATACTTTCGATTCACTTGTATTCCTAAATTTGTCTTATCGTGTCGATCCAAAAGTCAAGACGATCCATAAGTTATCACACTCCGGTCTCCCACAAGTTTGATCATCCTCGTTGGACGTCAGATCACCACGCCAACGCTTTCTCTGGATAATCATCATAATCCGGATGTGACGCATGTATAAGCATAAAGTTATGCTCGCATAAGACAAGAATGTCAAACATTTTGGTTATCATCAAAACGATTGAGACACCTTATCATTACACTTTACTCCATCCAAGTTTTATTTGTTTATCTACCAAGTCATGTTCGTTCATGCCGTGATTATAATTTGTCTAACAAAATCATCCAACTTCAATGTTACCGTTCGATAATTCCATAGTCCACTTCTGGCATTCCTTAAACAACTAAATTCAAATACTCAAGCCAAAGTCTATCCACTTTTGATACGTTCCATTCATCGAGTTTGTTTGGAATAATCACAGAACATGTTCCCGTGAGTTCGATTATCCCCGCCAGACGTGAAATTACCACGCCGGTGCTCCCGTAGGATAACTGTTCTCGCTGGGACTGATTGTCAAAATTTATCTTTCAAACTAGATTCAAGATCGTTCTTCCAAACTCCAGATCAATTCCGTTATCGTTTATCTCTTTCATCGAACCACAATATTTCTTTCTTAGGCTAACTTCTATCGAGCGATATCCTACTCAAGTCCAATCCATTTGATTCAATTTGAAAACATCTGTACGATCCATCAAGTTTGCACTAAGTTTTCTTGACCAAGATATCAATTTTATTACCTTGAATTCTTATTCGATATAAGCCTTATCATTTGTTCAGGACATTCTCAAATCGTTCCAACCAACTATCACATAAGACCTATGAATTCGCTTGAACATTTCTAAAATGATCCAAATACCACTCAGAAATCAAGTTACCCAATTAAATCCTCAATCGTGTTCGCATCACTCGCTAGCATATTCACTAAGTCGTTTCTTAGAATTCCTACATGATACCTAAGCATCGCCTGATAAATCTTAGTCTCATACATATCCTATTGATAGTCATCAAAGTAAACCATATCTGATTTGCATCTGCCGACACTAAATACCGTCTGAGCTATTTCTCAAAATCCAAGCACGATCCTCTATATTCGCCTTAGCGATAATCTGATAATATTTTTATTGGTTGTCATTTTAAGTCTGATTTATATTTTCCTGAACGATATTCCAATCTCACTTGCAACTAGCTTGCATCAAAAGGGTCTCGGCATACGATACTCTACACAACTTAGCCGAAAGGCTGTGTGCATAGCTAATCGTTCGAACGATATTCTATCTCGTACACTAACCAGCTTGGTATTCATATATAGGTATTTGGGTTCACACATAACTTATAAATTACTAGCACGAGTCTATTTCCACAAAGCCTAACACAGGTCGACACAAAGTCCTTCGCATCACAATTTTGTACAAGCAATCATATCATTAAAATGCACTTTTAAAATTATTTAGACTCATTGTATGAAACATCCCTAACGGGTCAACGAGAGAGTGTATGCACATAACCCACGAACGAGCTTTCAAAACTGAGAAAATTGATACGAAGTCCAAAAGCGTAAAGCCATGCTCTGATACCAATATGTCATGCCCCGATATCCCCACAGGTAATCGACCATCCCTGCTAGGCGTGAATCATCGTACCAGTGCTCCTGTGGGATGATCTTTCCCATCTGGATGTGATGTCGTAAGAACACAAGCTGCATCCGTGCAAGGCCATAATTCGAACAGGCGATAAAATGACTAAGTCACAGAATCACACAGATAGTCCGAATACAACAAAATAAGAATGAATAGGCGATTGGTAACAAGTTTACAGAGTCGTCAATAGCGAAAGCATTGAATAACACAAGTATACAAGTAAAATAAGCTCTTTATTGATATTGAAAAAGTATTACAAGCGGTGCTAGGCCAAAATTACAAGTATCTCAAGTCCTCTCTCTCTCGAAACAGTAAAAGCGTACAAAGTGGCTATATTTGTGGAATGATACATAGACGATGTTATAAAATTATGTCTCGTATATGTGCTTTAGTTACGGACGCAACGCTCCAAGGCTCCAGAGTGAACTCCACGCCTTATGAAGTACAAAGGGGGATTTTTGCACCGAACGAGGTTCTCCCGTACCGTGCAAGTAATCTGGTGCATTATCAGTACATAAATGTACTCGTGGGTAGGATTCTCGCCCGCTCGACAAATCCAAACACGTTATATAGGTTCTGTGCACCATCTATTAAGTTATTTTTCTAGTATTGTCTTTGGATTAGTTTTATGGCATAATATAAAGCCTAACTCGTGTGGCAGTATCCCATACGATATAAGAGTAACACAGCGAGACTTACCAACTTACCATTTGTCCTTCTCTGTCCAAGGCAACCAAGTTAAACCAAGCACGAGTACATATAATGAATCAAAGTCAAATTGCATAAGGAAACACGAGTGTCGTGAGTGAGGTTCTATTCAGGTGCACGAGTAACACGGATACTCGGGTGTATTACAATAGATTGCTCAGGTGTTCAATTATGTATAAGTGTGTTATACTCATATTCGTTCAGGTGTTTTAGATTACTAGGCACGATGCAATCACTCGCACGCGGATTATCGCTAAGCAAGGATAACTTAGTCTATATGAACAGGAGGTAACTAGCTTAGCCATAAAGGACCAAATTTATAGTCTCGTGACGGAATTGGGTGTAATGCTTGATACAAGATAAGCAATTCAAGGTGTACAGGTAGTATAAAAGAGCTATTGCACGCTATCCCATCGATCCATGGGACTATCATGGGTAGACAGCTAGTACAAGGTAGTATGCCCTACCAAGGCCGAATACCGTAGATTGCCCGACCTAAAGACGGTGTCTCATACCATAACCAAATTTGGAACGCAATACACCAGACATTCTTCCTAAGCCGGTACGACCCCGGTGCCCCGGTGATCGTCTGAGGAATCAGATTTCTTGTGCACGAGTTGCCCGTGACCATGCAAGTCTCTAGTCTCGGGTCTCTTGTCAGGTATACATTCAGGTCAGATTTAATGTTCAAGTTCAGGATTGTTCATAAATATATCGACTTCTCGATCCGTTCGATTCATTGCAGGATGAGTGTTGTTTAACTTTTTAAGATGCAATCCCTGGTTCGGGACTGTCTCGACAACCTAATGGTCCCGAGTACTTTCAGGTTCATTCTTATGCGGAACGACTATTTGATAGTCTTCTGGGGAACTTAGATGAATGCAAGGCAAGAATAGTATTACACGGTAGTGGCATGAATTATGTGACAAGTATTGAAATAAGGTAAACGAGTGCAAGTTACAATGTAAGCAGGCAAGCATGCATTTATAAGAAACATAAGCATAAGAAAAGATATAGTATAACCTACCTTAGAACATAAGCCTTTACGTTTAGCACGGGTCTAAGGGTTAGTGCGAGGAGTAAAACTATACAGCAACATACCAAGCGACATAATCTAGGGACGTGCAGTGTAAACAAGTGAAGCAGTGCACTACAAATAGTATATAATGATATACTCGAGGCATAGCGGGGTATACTTGCATAAAGCAAAGGTCGCATATGAGGGTCCAAGTTATAAACCAAGTTTTATTTCCATGTTCTAACATGGAAGGGGATTATTCCCTTAGCTAGGTGCGTTGTATTCTTTATTAGCATGCAAGGGGATTATTCCCTTAGCTAGGTACGTTATATTTTTTATTAGCATGCAAGGGGTGATTCACCTACAGACTAGCATGTATCGTCCATATTTTAAGTGTGCTGGCTAATCAAAGAGAAGTTTATCGTAGCCACCCACCTTAGCGATGATTTACCTCAGTCGAACGATACTCCGAGCGAACCTTTGAAAGTCTAAGTCTAAACTCCTGTTGGGCCAAGTCTAGAAATCTTTTTCCTCAAACGAGTCTTCTCGCTGAGCAATGTGGGTCGGGTCGTTGCACTTACGCCACTTGAATCGGCTATTCGCTTGAACCGAATGGGTCATTTCATTATACACTACTCAGAAAAAGTCTCATACACGAGACTTCCTGAGCGCAAGCCATTCTATTGCACTATCGAATCTATCTCAAGCATAACAATCAATTCTACTAGATCCGTTCGAACACAATTTCTTACTCGCTCCTTATACCGTGTCGCGTGTATGCTGGATCGGTCTTATTGAATGACTCTATCATTCAATCCAAACTCTAACTCGGTCTCTACTATGCCTTAGCGCGAAACATATATCGCTTAATGTCGGGTATGTTATAATCCATCTTGAATGATGATCTTGGGCTGAGGCAAACTTATCCAAGTTGTTATACTTGTCCATGCAAATCTAACATATTCACTTGCACTAGCATTCAAGATCAGCATATCGCGAGTCTGGATCGTGCATATATTCAAGGAATCCTTCAAATATATGCATGTCAACCAACTTAGTGATAGCGAAGTCTTTGTACTCGAGTTTAATATATCATTGAGTCTTGGATCGTGCACACGTTCAAGGCGTCCCTCAAATATATGCATTCAACCAAACTCATTAATAGCGAAGTCGGACAAGCAACTTGTAAAAATCTTAAGGGTTCTCGTCTTATGAACATTGTTATCTCAAATATTCTAAAAAATAGTGTGGGTGCCCAAGAGGCTGAAGCTTCCAACGAAGATATAGTCGAAGAAGAAGTTGTCATCCCAACGACAACGATCGAACCAGAACTCGCAGATTCGGTGTTTAAGCGAGTGGGAAGAGTGAAGGACTTTGGAGAAATTTTTGCCACATATTATGTTGAAGCAGATCCGCTTACCTATGATGAGCCGATGAAGACCAGAGATGCTATTTTCTGGAGGGAGGCTATAAATAATGAGTATGACTCAATAACCTCCAACCACACTTGGGTGTTGGTCAATCTTCCTGAAGGAGGTAAACTAATCAGATGCTTATCAAATCTTCAAATCGATGAAGATAAAAGCAGGCAAACAGTTGATTTCAAGACAAGGCTATCTGCCTAGGAGTTTTCTCAGACAACAGGGGATTGAGTCATAGATCAGGATGATGATTATTGTAGGTGCTATTCACAAGATAATTATTTATTAGATGAAAGAAAGACAACAAGTCTTGGATGAAGACAAACATGAGATATTCACGTACAACAGTCAGAATTATTGTCATTCAGGTTTGAAGACAGTCTGCGAGTTGGTAAAATTTTGATACAGACTGAAGCAATTCCCAGGATGTGGCAGCAGGAGTTTGACAAGTCATCTAGTCAAAGTTGTCGCAGGATCAGCGAGACGAACAAATGTGTGTATACGAAGTTCGCTGATAACGGAGGAGTCATCGTTTGTATCTATATGGACGACTTGCTAGTCCCAATTGTGGACATAGAAGTGTCACTAGAACAAAGATGTCATTTTTGTCCAAACTCAAGAGATGGGATTGCAGATGTCATCCTGAGGATATAAGATAATTCAGATGCCAGGTGGTCTTGCTTAGTCACAAGCTCTCAGCATAAAATATTAATCACACGCTTTGGGTATCAAGGATGATACTCCTCAGGTGTGACATGAATATGAAGCCAAATTCAAGAAAAAGCGTCAGACAATTGGTGTACTCGAGCATCATCAGGTGAGTGATTCAAGCTCCATATGCCACCAGGCTTAACGTAGATTTGTTGTAGGGATGCTGAGTCAGTTCACAAGCAGTATATGTGTTGAACACTGAAAGCTGTGAAGGAAGTCGTTAGAATTCTAAGGAGAACTCAGTAGTATATCCTGTGCTATAGTAGTTATCCAGATATGAAGGAAGACTTTGTGATGGCAGTTGGTGCCCGGGAAAGAAGAGTGAAAGAACCACAGGTGGACATGACTTCTCTAGGGTGGTGTTACTATATCGTGGATGTCGAAGAAGCAGTCTTTACTCTCAGAGTTTTTTGCACTATTGTCACACCCCAGTCCCAAAAATACCGAGGAACTAGACACGTGGCAATGGCCAGCAGCACACACCGATGGACAACCCAATTTAATGGATCCGTCGGGGCATACTTAAGCTGTAGTACATCAATAAATAGGTCCAATGATACAAGTCACATTCTATTCTAATCTCATCCACAATAGATAATCACAGATCTAAAGCCAGAATAAATGCAAATAAATATAATCTAACATGTCTCAATAAAAGTATCTCGGGAAACAATCCGAGAACAAGTCTGATACACTATCAAGATACAAGAATAAAGATAACCACAGCAAATACTGAGTATGGACAAAGTATATACTCAGAAGATACCCGCAGAGGTCACTCGTCTACTGGATCTGGTACTACTCCAGTGTCTGCTCCTGCTCCTGCTAATGCTCCTGTCCTGTATACCTCGGGGTAGATCTCACATCGTCAACTCCAGACGGGCTCCACAATGGTCTATGCTGCAAAACTGGCAGGGGACCAGGTCCTCAGAGGGACGTAACAAGGTACAAGAAATAATATGCCAAGATAAATGCAGTATAATAGTAAAAGAAATAATAGGGTAAACTATGTAACCAGCTAAGTGATATGCAATATGAGAGCATCACTAGAACTCAGGCTGAGACCACTACAAGCTCTGTGTCGGGGAGCCGATAGCAGCGATATCATGTGGTTTGTCTAGCTCAAAAGGGAGACTACGACACCGTCATAATATAATCAACCTGTAGCCTGTGTGTCTTTCCCCACCCAATGTAATCATACGTCTCATGTCCACAACATCTCATGTCCATGCCACGCAGGATCAAGACTAATGCAGTAAGTCATAATAAGATCTAAGAATATAATGTCTATGTCATAAAACCTATATCCTATACAGAATCACCATGAATATCTCAAGAAGATTATGTCTCATGAATAGTGTCAGGTGTCCTGGGTATAACGTACTTGATAAGGTAAGCACGCGAATGTATAGGGTCTCGATATCCATCACTAGGTGACGTTACACAACTTCGCGTACGGTGTTGGCACCCGACTATTAATCGGACGCTAAGTAATGTCACACGGTCCTGGGCTGACTATGCACATCACAGAAGTATATATATATAAATAAATCAAGAACAATGTCAGATAACTACTGCAAGTTTGGCAAGGTACACTTGCATGGCGTTTGATTTCCAACTGCTGTTCTGGTACTCGTGAAATCTCTAGAAACGTCTCCGGATGCTGAAACAAATATTACCATCATGCTCAGAAGATATCAAATAGCTAGAAACGCCTGTCCTTGAGTCCAATTTGGATATAAGGGCAAAAATGACAATTTTGGGTCAAAGCGGGGTCCGCATGTGGGCCCGCTTTGCACCGAAAAATGTGTCAGGGACAAAGTTCTCCAAATTCTTCAAACTTAGTGTCAACAGGTCCAGAACGATGATACGAACCCAATGGAACTTCCAGAATTAGATTCCGATGAGCCGATCACAAAATCGCCAGTCAAGTGGAGCTTGTGGGGCCCACGATACGCGATTTTGTCAACGTTCTCAGAATCGAACCAAACTTGGGTCACAAGACCAGCGTATTGCTGCGAGTCCGATGGTGCAAGTTTTGTTTCGATCCGACGTATGTACCCAAAGTTACAACAAGTTTCGGAACTGACGGATACGGGGTATTGTCGGCGGATACGCGTTGATTCCGGTGTGCACGCACATCCAAATCAACTTCTGCAAAATCCTGCACGTCTGTATCAACAACACGCACGTATCGGTGAAGACCGCACGCGACCAAGTTGTCCCGTTTGGCGGGACGTACTCGGTTCCGGGGTAAAATAGGGCATTGTTTTTTCTGTTTTTGCATCGCGGTTCGCGATCGCCACAGGACGCGATGCACCGAGCAGGTTGCACGGGCATCGAGAGGGTCAAGCAGGGTTCGCGATGCAACAGATGGAATCAAAAATGGGTCAACGAGCAGAGAGAACGGGTTACCTGGACAGGGCTCCGTGAAATCGAATTCCCGTGTCCGAGTCGTGTCCGAGTCGTGTCTGAGTCGTGTTCGTCTAGGTTAGGGTTAGGGTTTGGGCTTCTGTCGGTGCTGCGGCGTGGTGGTGGAGGGATCAGGGTTGGCTGGAGGAGAGAAGGGGGCTAGGGTTTTATAGCGGAGGGGAGCGGGTGATGTGGAGGAGGGGGGAGACATGGCCGGGCGGAGCGGAGCGGGGCGGGCGGAGCGCCGGTGGACGCGGGCGGGGGCGCGTGGCCGAGCGGGGCGACGGAAATCACGGGCAGGGGCGGGTCGTGGGGGAGAGGGGAAGCGGGTTCGGGTCGGGCGGGTCACGGGTTGGACGGACCCGATCCGACCCGTTAGGGTCAGGGTTCGGCCCGGTCCGGTTCGGTTGGACCGGGTTCAGCCCGGTTCAGCCGGTTTGAACCCGGTTCAACCCAGTTTATTTAATTTTTTTATTTAAAAATAGTTTTTGGGCTTTTAAAAATGTTTTCGGGGTCCAATAAATTCTAGGAAAATTACCATAAGTCCAATATTTTATTTTACACCCAAAAATATTATTTTTATAATATTTTAATATATTTTAAAAACATTTAATTTTATTTAATGCCAAAATATCCTGGTTTTTAATTAACAAAAATTCCCGAAAAATCCCAAAAAATTTTGAAAATCCTGTTTTTAAAAATCTTGAAAAATCAGGGGATTTACAACTATCAAGCTGCAACAAGTAAAGTAGAATATCTCTAGAAACTCTCAGATGATCTTCTTATGGTTAGTACACAAATTCGGGTGATACCGATATACTGAGAAAACCAGGAAGCTGCAACAGTGACATATGTTCATCTCTTCAACGGTTTGAAGAAAACTATGTGGATAGAACACAGGACACAAAATGAGCGCAGATTGTGTGGATCATTACAGTGCTTTAATAATCTGAGTCAGAAAAATATGGTGGATCTGTTAATGACAGTCTTCAAGGGCCAGAATAAGACACTGAATGAGTGCAACTAGCGTAGATCATTACAGTCAGGAGGGTATGACCGATCTGTTCATGTAAGACCTCCAACGCCAGCTGATCCCAAGAACTATAAAGGAGGGTAGTACTCCATGTTACAGTGGCGTGACACCACAAGAGGGAGTGAACCTAGGCTTCAGGTCATATTACAACGGCGTAACACCGCATATAGTCAAGGACACAACATATATGGACTTGGAGGACCTCTGATATTGTGTCTTTGCAATTCTACCATTTAGTTTTATGCTTTTAGTTCAAATAAAAATCTACTAGGCATCTAGCTATTGGTTCAAGGGAGGACCATTGATTGGGAGAATATCAGGAACAGAGGATAGTCCTTAAAGACATTGATGGGTTACGAACCTAGAACCACTATTGTCTACTCCTTGTTCTTTATGAAGAACAATTTCCTATGGAATGATGGCTTTGACGTCTTAATGAGTTCTCGGGCAGAGTGAATGTTCGATGTACTTTACAGGAAGCATATAGTATCAGCACTACAAGAGACTGAGATCTCATGCTACGGTGGTGTGACACCACCAAGAGGTAAAAGATATAAATCCTCGATATTAAGTCATATCATAGCGGCGTAGCATCGCACATAGGCAGGTAGCCTAATGTTATAGAATAAAGAGTGGTAGGCAGCACTACAAAGAGGGAGTGAACCTCATGTTACAGTGGTGTGATACCACACGAGGGAGTGAACCTTGGTTTCATGAGCCATGTCACAACAGCGTAACACCGCAAAGGAAGCGCAAGACTTCATGATGGGTAGTTTGGCACTAGAAAGAGGGAGTGAACCTCATGATACAGTGGATGACACCACATATGTCACCCTCACTTTTCCAGCTAGGGGTAGTTGGTAATTTGGCATAGATATTTATTTTAAAATATAATATTAAATATTATGCATGTTGTAAATATTATTTATTGTATTATTTAGTTATTGTTAGATGTTAGATTTTATTTTGGACTTGTTTTAGTGGACCTAACTAGTTTGGATTAGATCCATAGACCAACATTTAATTTTAGTTAGAATTGAGCCCAATAGTAATCACATTCATTACGAGGATAAATTAATTAGTTAAACCAATTAGACTAGAACCTTTCCTCCTTAATTAATTCTTTTATGACTAGCCCTAAGGGATATTATGGATATTTTATAGTAGCTTAGAGGAGGGGGTAGAGTCCGGCCACCATAGGAGTGAAGAGAGACTGTAACGCCCCATTCCGCTCAAGCGGACTGCCGTCTCAAACGGTTATAGTGCAGCTGTCCCGACCCGCTTTGCCTCAAACGAGAAGCAAAGGATATCCAGACTTGTCCCTACAGGAATCCAGCTTAGACTTTCATAGGTTCGCTTGACGTATCGCTCTACCGAGACGAATTATCGGTAAGGTGGGTGGCTACAGTAAAGTTGTCTTTGCTTAGCCAGCACACATAAAAATCTGGAATGTTTCATGATAGTCGCTAGGTGAATCACCCCTTGCATGCTAATAAATCCAACGCACCTAGCTAAGGGAATAATCCCAACTCGTATTGCTTATGCTAGAATATGAAAATTAAAATACTGCTTGTATTCAGACCCTCACATGCTAAGTCCCTAACGGTTTCATCTCTCGGCTTACCTTCGGGTCCGAGCAAACGTGTTTACTTGTGTTCCTTAGAAACGCATGCTTGTCTGCTTATGAATGTCTAACGTTATTGTATTATGCAATGTATAAGCTTAATCCCGAATGCATGTATAGAACGTAGATGCAATATAAATAAATCATGCAATACTGCTTGTCTTGTATTCACGTAGCCTCCGGGCGATAATCACGTAGCCTCCGGGCGATAAATCACGTAGCCTACGGGCGATAATCACGTAGCCTACGGGCGCACGTAGCCTCCGGGCTATATTCACGTAGCCTCCGGGCGGATCACGTAGCCTTCGGGCGAATGAATGTTATTGTTCGATCACGGACAACTTGTGCACAAGGTATAGTTCCTGCGGGCGGCTGCTGGGGCACTGGCACTGTTCCGGCTCCGGACGGAACTCACGTTTAGTCTCACGTACTTGGACGGGGTGGTATGCGGCACCTCTCGTATTTGCACGTAGCAAACCATCTTCGTCACAGACTAGTCCATTATGGCAATCAAGCCAGTGATCATCAAGTATATTTGCACCTGTTGCATACTAACTTGTGTCTTCGTGGCAGGGAAGATAATGGTAAGTTGTGCAGGTGATTCAAGTAGTCAGGTAAAAGACACCGAACGGTGTCAAGTAGATTTCAAGTAAATCATTGTATGCAACACACCTGATATTCCTGTAAATCGTATACTAGTAACGTGATCTTGCCCACAATATCGTGTTTGCATATGCTATGCCTCTTGAATGTTATACTTGCCCCTTCTTGAAATAATAATATTTGCCTTGGACAGGGAAGGAGATGGTAAGTTGGTAAGTCTCGCCATGTTTCCTCTCATGTTGCACGGCGCACTGCCCGACACGTTAGGCTATTCAATATTTGCATGAAACTGATCCTAAGGCAACTAGAAAGACAACTTAATAGTTGGTGCACAGAACCTGTATTACGTGTTTGGATTTGTCGAGCGGGCGAGTAGCTTCCCCACCAGTGCATTCAATGTACTGATAATCCACCAGTTTGTATGCAGGGTGCGGGAGAACCTCGTTCGGTGCGGATGCCTCCCTCTTACGTGCTAAGGCCAGGAGTTTCCTCTGAAGCCTTGCAACGGTGCGCCCGAAACAGAAGCACATATACAAGACATAATATTGGAACATAGCCCGAACTCGCCTGAACATCGCCTGTAACACATGTTTATATCAATAAAAGATCTTGCTTTACTTCAACTTGTGTTTCAATGCTTCCGCTATATTGTCAACTCAGTGAACCTGTTACCGATCGTCTATGCATTCATGACTCCACTGCACTCGGACAATCTGTGTGACTCTGTGGCTTAGAACTTTTACCACCAGCCAATGAACCCGGCCTTGCACGGGCGTGGCTCACGCTCGTGCGGCATCACGCCCGGATGGGTCAAGCGATCGTTCCGCGGGAGCGCTGGCGAGGGTGATTCCCGCCTAGCGGGAACGGCCGATTTGCCTGCGGGAGATCGGGGCGTGATATAGTGGTATCAGAGCCTGGCTTCTATGCCTTTGGACTTCGATTTGATATCTCTGTTTCGAAAGCTCGTTCGTGGTTTATGTGCACGCTCTCTCTCAATGCCTCGATGGGATATTCCAACAATAAGTCTAAATACTTTCAAAATACGTTTTGAATGATATGCTTGCTTGTATGTTGCTGTGCTACGAGTGGCCTTTGTGCCAACCTGTGTGAATCCTTGAGAGTATCGCTAGTAGCTTGTCTGATTTTACTAACTCTAAGTTTGGTTGAATGCATCTATTCGAGGGACGCCTTGAACTAGTGCACCATCCAAGACTTAAGAAAAGGTGAAACTCGAGTGCTAAGACTTCGCTATCACTGAGCTGGTTGACGTGCTCACGCTAGAAGTGCACTTCGAAAGTGCGCACGATCCAGTCTAAGCGATATGCTAATTTTGACGCTTGTGCAAGTGAATATCCAAATGAACAAGTACAACAAATTTTCTAGGATTGCCTCAACCCTAGATTACTGCTTGTCCTCAGTAAGTCTCAAGGACGAGACTTTTTCTGAGTTGGGTAGGATGTAACACCCCGTTCCGCTCAAGCGGACTGCCGTCTCAAACGGCAATAGTGCAGCTGTCCCGACCCGCTTTGCCTCAAACGAGAAGCAAAGGATATCCAGACTTGTCCCTACAGGAATCCGGCTTAGGCTTTCAGAGTCTCGCTTGACGTATCGCTCTACCGAGGCGAATCATCACTAAGGTGGGTGGCTACGGTGAACTTGTCTTTGCTTAGCCAGCACACATAAAAATCTGGAATGTTTCATGATAGTCGCTAGGTGAATCACCCCCTGCATGCTAATAAATCCAACGCACCTAGCTAAGGAAATAATCCTAACTCGTATTGCTTATGCTTGTCACGCCCCAGTCCCAAAATATCGAGGGATTGGATGCGCGGCAATGGCCAGCAGCACACACCGATGGACAAATCCAATTTAATGGATCCATCGGGGCATACTTAAGCTATAAAACAATAGTCAGGGGTCTAAATCTACTAATCTCATCCACAGAAAATGAATATATCAATATCTACAAAAGGAAATATAAACATCATCATCAAGTCACAAGTACATAAATCGGGGAACAAACCCGATACAAGTCTGATACAACTGTCAAGATACAAAATAAAGATATTACCAAAAGTACTGAGTATGGAAACAGTATATACTCAGAAGATACCCAAAGAGATCACTCGTCTACTGGATCTGGTACTGCTCCAGTGCCTGCTACTGTTCCTGCTTCTGCTCCTGCAAATGTTCCTGTCCGGTAAACCTCAGAGTGGATCTCCTCCGCTAATCCTGGGGACATAATCCGGATCCAGGTCCTCAGGGGACATAGCAAGGTACAAGAAAGCTCATGCCAAAATAAATGCAGTGTAATAGATAAATAAAATAATAGGGTAATTATATAACCAGCTAAGTGAAATGCAAGATGAGAGCAGCACTAGAACTCAGGCTGAAACCACTACAAGCTCTGTGTCGGAGAGCCGGTAGCAGCGATATCATGTGGTTTGTCTAGCTCAAAGGGAGACTACAACACCGGCATAATATATAATCAACCTGTAGTTTGTGTGACTCTCCCCACCTAATGTAATCATGTATCTCATGTCCACGACGTCTCATGTCCATGCCATACAGGATCATAACTAATGCATCCAGTCATATAATATCTAACCAAAGGAATAAGTCATGAAAACTGTATCCTATACAGAATCACCATGAATATCTCAGGACGATTCTGTATCATGAATAGTATCAGGTGTCCTGGGTAAAACGTACTTGATAATGCAAGTACGAGAATACAAAGGGTCACGATATCCATGTCTATGTGACTTTACACAACTCCGCGTACGAAGTTGGCACCCGACTATAATCGGACGCTAAGTAAGTCACACGGTCCTAGGTCAAGCATGTACAACAAGTATATATATCAAGGAAATAAGTATCAAAACTGCAGAGATTGGCAAGGTACACTTGCCTAGGGTTCCGGTTCCAATTGTAGCTCTGACTTCAGCAGAATTTGCAGGCAATACTCCGGTTGCTGAAATAGACATCACAATCAGATCTAAAAAATATTAATCAGCTAGAAACGCCTGTCCTTGAGTCCAATTTGGAGACAAGGGCAAAAATGACTATTTTGGGTCAAGGCGGGGTCCACATGTGGGTCACTTTGCACCAAAAATGTGTCAGGATCAAAGGTCTCCAAATCTGTCCAACTTAGTGTCAACAGGTCAGGAACGATGATACGAACTCAACGGAACTTCTAGAATTGGATTCCGATGAGCCGATCACAAAATCGCCCGTCAAGTGGAGCCTGTGGGGCCCACGACACGCGATTTTGTCAACGTTCTCAGAATCGAACCAAACTTGGCTCACAGGACCAGCGTATTACTACGAGTCCGATGGCGCAAGTTTCGTCTCGATCCGACGTGTGTACACTAAGTTACAGCGAGAACCAGAAAGGACGGATACGGGACGGTGTCGGCGGATACGCATTGATTTCGGTGTGCACGCACATCCGAATCAACTTCTGCGAAATCTCGTACTTCCGTATCAACGACGCGCACGTATCGGTGAAGACCGCACGCGACCAAGTCATCCCGTTTGGCGGGGCGTACTCAGTTCCGGGGTGAAACATGATATTATTTTTCCTGTTTTTGGATCGCGGTTCGCGATCGCAACAGGACGCGATGCACCGAGCGGGTTACACGGGCACCGAGAGGGTCACGCAGGGGTCGCGATGCAACAGACAAAATCGAAAATGGGGTAGCGAGGAGAGAGAAACAGGTACCTGAATAGGGCTCGAGAAACTGCATTTTCTCGAGTCCGACACGACACGAAGTGTCCGTGTCCGAGTCGCCTAGGGTTAGGGTTTGGGGATGCTGGCCGGGGCTGCGGCGGGGGAGGCCGGCCGGAGGAAGCTGGGGCGGCGCTGTCGACGTTGGCCCGAGGCGACGGCGCGTGGCAAGCGGCCGGAGGCGGCGTCGGGCGACCGGAGGCGGCTGGAGGGAGCTGCTGGGAAGGAGGCCGGGCACTGGGCTGCGACGCTGCCGGCTGAGCTGGGCAGGAGGCGGTGGCGGCGTCGCGGCGAGGTGGTCGGCGGGAAAGTGGCGGCGGCACGGCGAGGTCGAGGTCACCGGAGAACGGGCGGAGGAGGAGAAATTTCTGGCCGGCTGCGATTTAAATAGGGGAATAGGGAGGTCGTCGGTCGACAGTTACGGTAGGAGAGGAGGCGGCTTCGGTTACGCGGGGGGGCCAAGCGGCGGTGGGAGGCCAAGCGGCGGCGGTTGGTCGGTCGGAGGGGAGGTGAGGAGTCGGGGAAGAGAGGGGAAATGATAACGGGTTCGCTGGTGCGGGTTCGGTCGGGCGGACCCGACCCGACCCGCTAGGGCGGTCGGTCCGGTCGGGTTCAGCTGGACCGGGTTCAGGCCGGTTCAGCCCGGTTTGAACCCGGTTCTGTCCGGTTTATTTTTGGGTTTATTTAATTAATTATTTAAAAATAGGTTTTTGGCTTTTAAAAATGTTTTCGGGGTCCAATAAATTCCCAGAAAATTATCCCAAGTCTAGTATTTTATTTTACACCCAAAAATATTATTTTCATAATATTTTAAATATTATTAAACATCATTTAAAAATCATTTAATAATTAAAGAACCTTAGTTTAATTAGAGAAAAAATCCAGAAAAATACAGAAAATTCAAGAAAATTCTAAATTAAAATTCTTGAAAATCAGGGGGTTTACAATGCTAGAACATGAAAATTGAAATACTGCTTGTATTCAGACCCTCACATGCTAAGTCCCTAACGTTTTTATCTCTCGGCTTACCTTCGGGTCCGAGCAAACGTGTTTACTTGTGTTCCTTAGAAACACATGCTTGCCTGCTTATGAATGTCTAATATTATTGTATTATGCAATGTATAAGCTCAATCTCGAATGCATGAATGGAACGTAGATGCAATATAAATAAATCATGCAATACTGCTTGTCTTGTATTCACGTAGCCTCCGGGCGATAATCACGTAGCCTCCGGGCAATAAATCACGTAGCCTACGGGCGATAATCACGTAGCCTACGGGCGCACGTAGCCTCCGGGCGATATTCACGTAGCCTCCGGGCGGATCACGTAGCCTTCGGGCGAATGAATGTTATTGTTCGATCACGGACAACTTGTGCACAAGGTATAGTTCCTCCGGGCGGCTGCTGGGGCACTGGCACCGTTCCGGCTCCGGACGAAACTCACGTTTAGTCTCACGTACTTGGACGGGGTGATATGCGGCACCTCTCGTATTTGCACGTAGCAAACCATCTTCGTCACAGACTAGTCCATTATGGCAATCAAGCCAGTAATCATCAAGTATATTTGAACCTGTTGCATACTAACTTGTGTCTTCGTGGCAGGGAAGACAATGGTAAGTTGTGCAGGTGATTCAGGTAGTCAGGTAAAAGACACCGAACGGTGTCAAGTAGATTTCAAGTAAATTATTGTATGCAACACACCTGATATTCCTGTAAATCGTATACTAGTAACGTGATCTTGCCCACAATATCGTGTTTGCATATGCTATGCTTCTTGAATGTTATACTTGCCCCTTCTTGAAATAATAATATTTGCCTTGGACAGGGAAGGAGATGGTAAGTTGGTAAGTCTCGCCGTGTTTCCTCTCATGTTGTACGGCGCACTGCCCGACACGTTAGGCTATTCAATATTTGTATGAAACTGATCCTAAGGCAACTAGAAAGACAACTTAATAGTTGGTGCACGGAACCTGTATTACGTGTTTGGATTTGTCGAGCGGGCGAGTAGCTTCCCCACCAGTGCATTCAATGTACTGATAATCCACCAGTTTGTATGCAGGGTGCGGGAGAACCTCGTTCGGTGCGGATGCCTCCCTCGTACGTGCTAAGGCCAGGAGTTTCCTCTGAAGCCTTGCAACGGTGCGCCCGGAACAGAAGCACATATACAAGACATAATATTGGAACATAGCCCGAACTCGCCTGAACATCGCCTGTAACACATGTTTATATCAATAAAAGAGCTTGCTTTACTTCAACTTGTGTTTCAATGCTTCCGCTATATTGTCAACTCAGTGAAATTGTTACCGATCGCCTATGCGTTCATGACTCCGCTGCACTCGGACAATCTGTGCGACTCTGTGGCTTAGAACTCTTACCGCCAGCCAATGAATCCGGCCTTGCACGAGCGTGGCTCATGCTCGTGCGACATCACGCCCGGATGGGTCAAGCGATCGTTTCGCGGGAGCGCTGGCGAGGGTGATTTCCGCCTAGCGGGAATGGCCAATTTGCCTACGGGAGATCTGGGCGTGACATAGTGGTATCAGATCCTGGCTTCTACGCCTTTGGACTTCGATTCGATATCTCTATTTTGAAAGCTCGTTCGTGGGTTATGTGCACGCTCTCTCTCAATGCCTCGATGGGATGTTCCAACAATAAGTCTAAATACTTTCAAAATGCATTTTGAATGATATGCTTGCTTGTATGTTGCTATGCTGCGAGTGGCCTTTGTGCCAACCTGTGCGAACCCTTAAGAGTATCGCTAGTAGCTTGTCCGATTTTACTAACTCTAAGTTTGGTTGAATGCATCTATTCGAGGGACGCCTTGAACTAGTGCACCATCCAAGACTTAAGAAAAGGTGAAACTCGAGTGCTAAGACTTCGCTATCACTGAGCTGGTTGACGTGCTCACGCTAGAAGTGCACTTCGAAAGTGCACACGATCCAGTCTAAGCGATATGCTGATTTCGACGCTTGTGCAAGTGAATATCCAAATGAACAAGTACAACGACTTGTCTAGGATTGCCTCAACCCTAGATTACTGCTTGTCCTCAGAAAGTCTCGAGGATGAAACTTTTTCTGAGTTGGGTAGGATATAACGCCCCGTTCCGCTCAAGCGGACTTCCGTCTCAAACGGCAATAGTGCATGTCACGCCCCAGTCCCAAAATGTATAGAACTAGGACACGTAGCATTGGCCAGCTGACACGTCACTAAGGGTTTTAATCCAATTTAATGGACCCAAAGGAACGTGCTATGCTGTCCTAAAATATTATATGTCTAATACAGGTAAATCTATCTCATCCACAGAAATGTTAGGAAATAGTGCTAAATATATATAATACTGAGTCTGAAAATGTCATAGTACACATCTTGTGGGAACAAACCCACTACAAAAGATAATAATAGTGCCAAAATAAGATAGACTAAAGTATCGTCTATCTAAGAAAATAGCTCCATCTCCAGGTGAACAAGCTTCTAGGATCAGGTAGATTCTGATGGTGTCTCCTCTAGTTCTTCCTCTGTGGCATGCCTAGTCTCCTGTCCTGGACTATACACCGTGGGGTAGTAGGCCTCGTCTAAATCTGGAAGGGAACCAACTCCTCAGTGGGACATAACAAGATACAGGAAAATAACATGCCAGGTATAAAAATACTGAATAAATAAATACAAGGTGCTAACCATCTAAGTGAATGCAAGTAAAGACCTCGTAGTACGCATGGGAAAGTGTAGGCCAGACATATGCTGACTTAATTCACCAATCGTGTTGACTGGCTAGTATATGTGTCATATGCCCCCAAACGCATGGGCACTCTGCAATCGTCCATCTCCGAGGAGTATGGAACGAAGGTAAAACATATAAGGAGGGGGTGTCACATACGACTAATAGTTATCTTTTCCTCCCAATGTAACTAATGCCAAGTCGTGATTATTTTTCAGTTTTCCTGATTCTAAGCTAAGCCGTGATGCACGTCACACGTACTGGTAGCTAATCAAATGCGCAGATCGCATCCCAATATGTATTGCAACCATGTTGCGTGTTCTCGTGACAGGGTCTAGGAGGATATTAGGATAGACTCGCAGATGTTGGTAGGTCTGTAAAGACTAAGTTAATTATGCTACGTGTCAACGTATCTGTTGACTGTACCTGAGACAATCTCAGGTACTCACAGTCATATGAAATTCAGGAGCAATAACATATAACAATATTTATATTTAAACAGTAAACTTGGCAAGTTATAGTTGCCTACTTCCTGATTGTGCTGGAAACCTGGTCTCACAGTCAGTTCTGAGGGTTCTGGTGACAGGGGGTCACTGACTGTGCTGGAGGTATTTTCTGTTTAAGATATTACAGGCTCGTAAATATAATTTAAATAACAGGGCATAATATAATATTAATATATATCTATGTAAATATATATAAGACAACATATATATATAGTCATATATATATACTATAAGGTACTTATATATATAGATATAGCATATATAGTAGTATGTATATATTTATATAGCATATATACATATATAATAGATACATATTATATAAATACATATTTATAGATATATATGTAAAGAAAATGCAGAAATATAGCATAATAGTTATTTATATATACTAAAAGTATATATAAATATATATATTTATATAGTAAAGTATATATATAATAATATATAGATAGAGAGATATATAGTTACATATATTTATATATATACATATATATATAATAAAAAAAAGAAAAATGCAGAAAATTAAATATATATATATATATATATATATATATATACATATTTATGTATACTAATATATATATATAAATATATATAGATAGATATATATATATATATATATATATATATATATATATATATATATATATATATATATATATATATATATATATATAGATACATATATTTACATATATACATATATATAAAAGAAAAGAAAAAAAAATGGAGGAATTGAAATATATATACATACATATATATTAGTATATAGTATATATATACATATATTTACATATAATAAATAAAATGAAAGGCATATATATATATATATATATATATACATATATAATATATGTATATATATAATAAATACTATACATAAATATATATATATATATATATATATATATATATATATATATATATATATATATATATATATATATATATATATATATATATATATATATATATATATATAAGAAAGAAAAAGAAAATATATATATATTTACATATATATTACAATATATATATATATATACACTGTATATATATATATATATATATATATATATATATATATATATATATATATATATATATATATATATATATATATATATATATATATATATATAGTAATAATAATAATTATTATTATTATATATCTATAATATATATATATAATTATACATAGAGCACATATATATAAATATATATACATATATATATATATATATAATAAAAGAAAAACAGAATTAAAGGATGCATAAATATATAATATATATATTATACTGTATATAATATTGTATTTATATTATATATATATAGTAATATATATATAATTATATAATTACATATATATATACATATACATATATATATATATATATATATATATATATATATATATATATATATATATATATATATATATATATATATATATATATATATATATATATATAGACATATATATATATATATATATATATAAATAAATAATAATAAAAAATAAAAATGCAAAAATGTAAATACATATATATATATACTGTATATACAGTATTTATAATATTATTATTAATATAATATTAATTACATATAATAATATATATTAATATATATATATTAATATATATACATATATACATATATACACATATATATATACATATATACATGCATATATAAAATTATACATATATACGTATTTTTAGGGGGGGTATTGTACCTGTCTGACAGGTGGAGCCCTTGGCTCGTCGTCGGCGGGAGGACGACGGCGGAGGAGGCTGCGGCCGGCCGGAGGAACGGCTGCAGTTGCTGTGGCTGTCAGCAGCAACAACAGCAGCGGGGGCTTGCGGGGGCTGCCGCGGCCGTGGCGGGTGGCGGAGGTGGTGGTTCAGGCGGTCTGTTCGGCGAAGGGGGTCAGGGCGAGCAGTCTGGTGGTGGTGGCGGAGGTCAGGGGTGGCGGTGGTGGTGGCTGGAGGCGGTCGGGATGGGGGAGGTTGTGTAGTCGAGGGGAGGGGCCGGGGCACTGCAGGCGAGCTGCCGGCGTCGGTGGTGGTCGGAGGCCAGGGGTGGTGGGTCAGTCCGGCGGAGGGGGGCAGGGCGAGGCGAGTGGTGGTGGTGGCGGTGGTCCACGATGGCGGTAGGCGGAGCTGGGGGAGGTCGGGAGTGAGGGTGGTGCCGTGTGTTGGTGGTCGGGTGGGTTGCTCTGGAGGTCCAGGACGGCGGAGGCGGTGGCCGGAGGGGGGTGGCGGTGGTCGGAGGGAAGGGCAGGGAAGAGGCGAACCTGTCGGCGAAGTATGGTGGCCGGAGGTGGGCTGAGGGTGGTGGTGTAGGGTTTAGGGAATGGGGGTAGTCGGGTTTTTATAGGGTTAGGGGGATGGCATGGGCAGTAAATAGGTGGAAGTTTAGGGGTATTTTGGGGTTTTTGGGTTTTTAAATATCTTGGCTGATATTTAGGATATTTTTGTGGGTCCCACTTGCCACGTGGACGGTCCATATTTACCAGCCAATGGGGTGATGCCACCTCACTTGGAATTTTGCAGAAAAACCCCTGAATTTCCATAAATTGTAAATAGGTCCTAAAATTAGTATTTTGCGTAATTACGCAATTTGTCTGATAAAATACCTTGTTCCTAGAAAATACTAAAATGCTCAGAATTGAGAGGTAAAAGCTGTGGGAGGGTCCTGAGGGGGTGGGGGTGAGTCTGGGCAGGGGCAGGGCCTGGTTTCTTGGTGATACGGGTCATCATATTTATTATTTAATAAATACTGCGCATGGTGTTCTCTAATTATTTAGAGGCATGTAGGGCCATAATTTTTCTACGGTGTCAATATACTAATTGTAGTATATTCAAAGTAGAATATTACCGTATTTTTGTTTGGGTAAAACAGGTGCCTGTATGTTGGCCCCGACCTACAGGCCATAATTCCTCCAAATCTGATAGTTCCTCTGGTAGGTGAGATCTGATAGTTCCTCTGGTAGAAAAATTAGGTGAGATCTGATAGTTCCTCTGATAGTTCCTCTGATAGTTCCTCTGGTAGAGGCATGTAGGGCCATAATTCCTCCAAATCTGATAGTTCCTCTGGTAGGTGAGATCTTCAAGAACATATGCTCTCCCACTTGGAACTCTAGAGGTCGTCGATGTATGTTGGCCCAGTGCTTCTGTCTGTCTAGTGCAGCTCGTAGGTGTCCTTGTATCTTCTTTACTTTCTCCACCGTACGAACAACCAATTCTGGTCCCAAGATCTGTCTTTCGCCAACATCGCTCCAGCATACTGGGGAACGATATTTTCTATCATACAAAGCTTCAAAGGGAGCCATTTGAATGCTCGCTTGATAGCTATTATTGTAGGAAAATTCTACCAGGTGTAAGTGATCTTCCCATGATCCGCTGAAATCAAGCATGCAGGCTCTCAGCATATCTTCTAGCGTCTGGATGGTGCGCTCTGATTGGCCATCTGTCTGCGGATGGTACGAGGTGCTGAACTTAAGGCGGGTACCAAGACTTTCTTGCATACTTCGCCAAAAGTAAGATGTAAACCTCGTATCTCTGTCAGACACTATGCTGACTGGTACTCCGTACAGACGCACTATCTCCTTCATGTACATGTCCGCCAAGACTTCGGTAGATTGTTCGACTCTGAAAGGTAAGAAATGAGCAGCCTTTGTGAGTCTGTCTACGATCACCCATACAGCATTACGATCACTGGGACTTCTTGGGAAGCCCGTAACAAAGTCCATCGTAATGTGTTCCCATTTCCACTCGGGTATTGGGAGGGGTTAAAGTAGACCTGCTGATCTCTGATGTTCAGCCTTGACTTGCTGACACACCAGGCACTTTGCCACAAAGCGTGCTATCTCTCATTTCATTCCATGCCACCAGTAGTATTGTCGTAGATCTCTGTACATCTTTGTGCCACCTGGATGTATAGAGTAGGTTGAGTTGTGAGCTTCTGACATCAGCTCCTCACGAAGTTCTCCATTTGGAACATAAAGACGTTCTCCACATCTTAGAGTCCCATCTTCGTGTATGCGACATCCTATCTGGATTCCAGTCTCTGTTCTTTGTCGAAGCCTCTGAAATCTTACATCTGTTGGCAGTACAGCTTTGATTCTTTCGACCAATGTTGATTGTAGCTGGTAGTTTGACAAGTGGACGTCAATTCCTGGCATAATGACCTTTATTCCCAACTTTTCTAGATCTCTCAATAGACCTGGTTGGGTGATCATAAAGAATGCCGAGGGTCTTCTGCTTAGTGCATCAGCTACTACATTAGCCTTTCCTGGATGGTACTACAGATCGATCTCAAAATCCGTCATCACTTTGAGCCATCGTCTTTGTCTTAGGTTCAGGTCCTTCTGAGTGTAGACGTATTTCAGGCTCTTGTGATCGGTGAATATCTCCACTCGTTCGCCGTAGAGATAATGTCTCCATAGCTTCAGGGCGAAGATGACTGCAACAAGCTCCAAGTCGTGAGTGGGGTAATTCTTCTCATGAGTCCTCAGTTGTCTTGAGGCATAAGCTACAACCTTCCCATGTTGCATTAAGACACAACCCAATCCTTTTTCGGATGCATCGCTATAGATTACGAAACCTTCGGATCCAGACGGTATAGTCAAAATGGGGGCAGTAGTCAGACGCTTCTTCAACTCATCGAAAGCTGTCTAGCATTCCTCAGACCAGATGAATTCATGATCCTTGCAGGTAAGACGGGATTAGCTCCGCGATTCTTGCAAAGTTTTCTACGAACCT
The DNA here is from genome assembly GCA_036927795.1 of Iris macrosiphon. NCBI lineage: Eukaryota > Viridiplantae > Streptophyta > Magnoliopsida > Asparagales > Iridaceae > Iris > Iris macrosiphon. Next base: position 24,186,594 of record JAYESA010000011.1, on the reverse strand, counting down.
CCGGTAATATCCGGCAAGTCCTAGAAAGCTTTTTACCTCTAAGACGTTGGTTGGGGTTGGCCATGTCTCCACAGATGAGATCTTTGCTGGGTCCACCGAGATGCCTTCTCTTGTGATCACGTGTCCTAGAAAAGCGACACGATCAAGGAAGAACTCGCACTTGCTCAGTTTAGCATACAGGCTTTCACGTCTTAGCGTCTCTAGCACTAGTCTCAAGTGCTATTCGTGCTCCTCGTGGCTCTTTGAATACACCAAGATATCGTCGATGAAGACTACCACGAACTGGTCCAGATATTGGTGGAAGACTCTGTTCATCAGGTTCATAAATATGGCTGGTGCATTAGTCAGTCCAAAAGGCATCACCAGGAACTCGTAATGACCATAGCGAGTCCTGAATGCTGTCTTTGGAATGTCTTCTCTCCGTACTTTAACCTAATGATAGCCTGATCTCAAGTCTATCTTTGAGAATACCACTGCTCCCGTCAGTTGGTCGAACAGATTATCAATTCGCGGCAATGGGTACTTATTTTTTATTGTCAAAGCGTTGAGGGCTCTGTAATCAATACACATCCGATATATTTCGTCCTTCTTGGGTACAAACAACACTGGTGCTCCCCAGGGTGATGTACTAGGACGAACAAATCCCTTGATTTGCAATTCTTTAAGTTGCAGCTTCAGCTCGTCAAGCTCCTTCTTCGCCAGTCGGTACACATTTGAGGATACCGGTGCAGCTCCGGGTATCAGCTCAATAGTGAACTCTACTTCTCTGTCAGGCGGTAGGCCTGGCAATTCCTCCGGGAATATGTCTTCAAATTCTGCAACTAGTGCTGGGGGTTCTATCTCCATCGCCATGTAAGCTCTAGGAGTCTGGCCTACTCCTTGCTCGATGGTACCTTGTACGTATTCGAACTCCGGGTATCCTGGTGGTCTAAAGGTGACACTACCTTTTCGACAGTCTAGGACAGCATTGTTCTGGATTAACCAGTCCATGCCTAAGACGACGTCGAAATTTGGCATTGGGAGTACCAAAAATCGTGCTCTTAGCTCTCTACTACAAACGACTACCGAACATGTTTTAATAATGTTGGTAACTGGAACAATACCTCCTCCGGTAAGAATTTTCCAACACTTGGGTAGCGGAGAAGTGACTAGTTTGTGCATGGCTACGAAACTACTAGATATGAATGACAGGGTAGCGCCAGAATCAAATAATACGGTTGCAGGTAATGATGCAACTAAAATGGTACCTGAGATGGTTTCACCTTCGGGTTCTTCGGCAACTGCAGCTAAAGCAAAGGCTTGCCCATGCCTTTGTCCTCCAGATTATTGTCTGGCTTTGAACTGGCTCTCCTGAGTGGCCAGGGGTGCTCCCTTCTGATATCCTCCAGATGTGGAGGGTAGCATCTTTTGGGCTGGTGTTCCTGATTTCTGCCCGATCTGAGGTACTGCATCTCTGCATTGCGGGCAGTCCCTAGCCATATGTTGGCTAGCTCCACATACTAGGCAGAGTCCTTTCTTCTTTCTGCAGTCATTGGCAAAATGCCCCTTCTTGCCACAATAGTGACAAGTCGGGAGCTCCTTTTTCTAGTAGGGCCCCATCGTTTGCTGCGTCTGATTTTGTGGACGACGGATAGGGACTCCTGTTCCTTGCTGGTTTTTGGCCGGAAAGGTTGGATTAGAGCGTCTCGCTTCTCGGCCAATAGCTTCTTGCACCCTCGCTTCTGTAAGAACCTCCTCGTAGGAGATCCTTGACTGCGTTGTCGTATACCTCTGGAGCTCGCAGGTGAGGCCGTGGTGGAATCTTTTGGCCTTCTCCAGTTCATTCGGTATCAAGATGGTACCGAATCGACTTAGTCTGCTGAACTCCGCGTCGTAGGCGTCAACAGTCATGTTCCCTTATTCCAGGTGCAGGAACTGGGAGTATAGGGCATTTTGGACTGTTGCGGGGAAGTACTTGGCATTGAAATATTCCAAGAATTGTTCCCAAGTCTGATCTTTGCCGATGCTACGCTCTATGGATTCCCACCAGTGATGGGCATTGCCTAAGAGTTGAGCTCTTACGGCGGTCATCCATAGGTCGGGGGTAAGTTGCGAGCCTTCCAGCAGTATTTCTGTATTGGAGATCCAATCTAAGATCTCCTCTGGGGTTTCGCTGCCTTTAAAGATTCTCAGGCTCATTTGTCGGAAGCCTCGGACTGTGCCCACTGGTTGGACAGGTGCTAGTGTCGGGGCAGTCGTTCTTTCCAAGGCCGTCATCAAAGTCTGTCTCAAGGCCTCATTCTGTTGCCACTGAGACTGTCTCAGGGCTTCAGTCTGTTGCCATTGAGTCTGCAACATAGCTTGGAGGAACTGGAACATTTGAGTTTGTCCCTCAAGCTGTGGCATCTGGACAGGAAAGGCGGGAGGTGGAGGCAGTGGTGTCTCCGCCTGCGGTGTTGGGGCCTGGGAGGTTTGCCCTTCATGCTGGACTGGTGTTCCTGTCTGGGCAGGATTCTGGTGGATGTACGGGGTTGGCGGGTAGACCAACATCCTTCTAGGGGATTGGTCTCTCGGGGTGGACGGGGTTCCTTGGACATCGGGCGAGGGGTCTGTTGCTTGGTCAGCCCCATCAATCGCATGTCCTCCGGGTATGTCCATATTTCTGAAGAAAATAGAATAATTAGAAAAGCACAAGGAATTAATAATTGATGATCAAGCAGGATACAAAATTTTGATAAAGTCAGTATGGATGAGACATAGTATTTCTATCCTATTGCAGGCTTGCTGGGCATGTCATCATACCACTAGCAATAAACTAGACCTGCATGGGCCACCACTAAAACCATGTCACGCCACAGTCCCAAAATGTTTAGAACTGGGCCACGTGGCATTGGCCAGCTGACACGTCACTAAGCATTTTAATCTAATTTAATAGACCCAAAGGAACGTGCTACGCTGTCCTAAAATATTATAAGTCTAATACAGGTAAATCTATCTCATCCACAGAAATGTCAGAAAATAGTGCTGAATATATATAATGCTGAGTCTGAAAATGTCATAGTACACATCTTGTGGGAACAAATCCACTACAAAAGATAATAATAGTGCCAAAATAAGATAGACTAAAGTATCGTCTATCTAAGAAAACAGCTCCATCTCCAGGTGAACAAGCTTCTAGGATCAGGTAGATTCTGATGGTGTCTCATCTAGTTCTTCCTCTGTGGCATGCCTAGTCTCCTATCTGGACCATACACCATGGGGTAGTAGGCCTCGTCTAAATCTGGAAGGGAACCAGGTCCTCAGTGGGACATAACAAGATACAGGAAAATAACATGTCAGGTATAAAAATACTGAATAAATAAATACAGGGTGCTAACCGTCTAAGTAAATGCAAGACCTCGTAGTACGCATGGAAAAGTGTAGGCCAGACATATGCTAACTTAATTCACCAATCATGTTGACTGGCTAGTATATGTGTCATATGCCCCCAGACGCATGGGCACTCTGCAATCGTCCATCTCCGAGGAGTATGGAACGAAGGTAAAACATACAAGGAGGGGGTGTCCCATACGACTAATAGTTATCTTTTTCTCCCAATGTAACTAATGCCAAGTCGTAATTATTCCTGAGTTTTCCTGATTTTAAGCTAAGCCGTGATGCACGTCACACGTACTGGTAGCTAATCAAATACGCAGATCGCATCCCAATATGTATTGCAACCATATTGCTTATTCCCGTGACAGGGTCTAGGAGGATATTAGGATACCCTCGCAGATGTTGGTAGGTCTGTAAAGACTAAGTTAATTATGCTACGTGTCAACGTATCTGTTGACTGTACCTGAGGCAATCTCAGGTACTCACAGTCATATGAAATTCAGGAGCAATAACATATAACAATATTTGTATTTAAACAGTAAACTTGGCAAGGTATACTTGCCTACTTCCTGATTGTGCTGGAAACCTGGTCTCACAGTCAGTTCTGAGGGTTCTGGTGACAGGGGGTCACTGACTGTGCTGGAGGTATTTCTATTTAAGATATTACAGGCCCGTAAATATAATTTAAATAACAGGGCATAATATAATAGTAATATATATCTATGTAAATATATATAAGACAACATATATATATAGTCATATATATATACTATAGGGTACTTATATATATAGATATAGCATATATAGTAGTATGTATATATTTATATAGCATATATACATATATAATAGATACATATTATATAAATACATATTTATAGATATATATGTAAAGAAAATACAGAAATATAGCATAATAGTTATTTATATATACTAAAAGTATATATAAATATATATATTTATATAGTAAAGTATATATATAATAATATATAGAGAGAGAGATATATAGTTACATATATTTATATATATATATAATAAAGAAAAAGAAAAATGCAGGAAATTAAATATATATATATATATATATATATATATATATATATATATATATATATATATATATACATATTTATGTATACTAATATATATATATATATATATATATATATATATATATATATATATATATATATATATATATATATATATATATATATATATATATATATATATATAGAGATACATATATTTACATATATACATATATATAAAAGAAAAGAAAAAAAATGCAGGAATTGAAATATATATACATACATATATATTAGTATATAGTATATATATACATATAATTACATATAATAAATAAAATGAACGGCATATAAATATATATATATATATATATATACATATATAATATATGTATATATATAATAAATACTATACATAAATATATAGATATATAGATTTTTATATATATATATATATATATATATATATATATATATATATATATATATATATATACGAAAGAAAAAGAAAAAATATATATATAAGAAAGAAAAAGAAAATATATATATATTTACATATATATTACAATATATATATATACACTGTATATATATATATATATATATATATATATATATATATATATATATATATATATATATATATATATATATATATATATATATATGTATATAGTAATAATAATAATTATTATATATCTATAATATATATATATATATATATAATTATACATAGAGTACATATATATAAATATATATACATATATATATATATATATATATATATATATATATATATATATATATATATATATATATATATATATATATATATATATATATACTACATATATATATATATATAAATAATAAAAGAAAAACAGAATTAAAGGATGCATAAATATATAATATATATATTATACTGTATATAATACTGTATTTATATTATATATATATAGTAATATATATATAATTATATAATTACATATATATATATATATACATACATATATATATATATAGACATATATATATATATATATATATATATATATATATATATAAATAAATAATAATAAAAAATAAAAATACAGAAATGTAAATACATATATATATATACTGTATATACAGTATTTATAATATTAATATTAATATAATATTAATTACATATAATAATATATATTAATATATATATATATATTAATATATATCAATATATACATATATATACATATATATATATATACATATATACATGCATATATAAAATTATACCTATATACGTATTTTTAGGGGGGGTACTGTACCTGTCTGACAGGTGGGGCCCTTGGCTCGTCGTCGTCGGGAGGACGATGGCGGAGGAGGCGGCGGTCGACCGGAGGAACGACTGCAGTTGCTGTGGCTGTCAGCAGCAACAACAGCAGCGGGGGCTTGCGGGGGCTGCCACGGCCGGGGCGGTGGCGGAGGTGGTGGTTCAGGCGGTCTTTTTGGCGGAGGGGGTCAGGGCGAGCAGTCTGGTGGTGGTGGCGGAGGTCAGGGGTGGCGGTGGTGGTGGCTGGATGTAGCGTCCTGCTCCGCATCGACGCTACGTACAAAGTGGGATCGCCTTGCTTGCTCGAACGGAAGTCTTCTCGGAGAGTTCCCGGCCGATTAATCAATGTGAGTGGGCAGAACTGCATTCTCTGATTCTTGCACGACTTAATAATGAATCTCAGTTTTTGAATGCTTGTTTGCTTAAGAAGAATGTTTTCATAAGAAGAATTGATAGAACCGACTCAGCATGCTAATAAGAGAACGCACATAGCTTGTCATTGAAACGAACCTGCTGCCTAACTAGAGAATATGTAATGCTTGTCAGAAATAAGATAGAACCATTGCCATGTTAAAAGAGATATAAGAAATGTTGCATGCTTAGAAACACCGACACAGCTCAAATGAACTCTTGCCATGCTAAGAAGATAAGTAAACGAATCGCCTGAAATGTGTTCTTTGATTATGCTAAGAAAGAAAGAGATAGTTTTTGCATGTTAAATAAGAATCAATCGTGCTTATCAAAAATATGTTTTGCTTGTCTGTTTTGCTATATCGAACTGCTGCCTTTGATCCGTATATGCATAGACTAATAGTGCACCCTGATGTTCCGTGCCTTCGGGTTCCAGGGGGGTGTGCTATTAGATATGTGAAAAGATGTGTTTGCTTGAATAAGAAGAAGAGTATAGTCTAATAGTCTGCCCTGATGTTCCGTGCCTTCGGGTTCCAGGGGGCGTGGCTATTAGATTGTTAAGTGCTTGTGAATGTGAATGTGATTGTTGCATTGGTCTCGGACAACTTGTGCACAAGGTAATAGTCTCTCGGTCGATTCCTGGGGCACTGGGAATCGGTCGGTCCAGAAGGGATTGTAGAGCACCCTGATGTTCCGTTCCGAAAGGATCTAGGGGGGTGTTATTGTCCATCAATGAGTTTCTCAGGACCGTCATATAGATAGGGCGCATGCTAGGTTTACCTTCTTGCATACCTATCATTGTGACACCAGAAGAAGATTGATTCATAAGTTTGTCCATATAAGCATATTATGACTAACTTGTGTGTCTGCTGCAGGGATAACCGTTCGGCCATGGGGTAAGAATATGAGTTTATGCATAAGCCTGTTTGCTCATTAAGATGTGCATCATAGAGTTTATCTGATAGTGTTGCATGCATTTGCATCGGTCGGACAATGGCTATTAGTGCAGAGCTGAACCTTGGTTACGGCTGCTTCGGCAGTAATGTGCAGCCATGAGTCACAGCTGCTAATAGCATCAGATAAAGGAGTCATTGGTTAGCTGGTTTACCGCTACCGATCCTGACTTTCTCGGGGACCGACCTCTGATTGTTAGTTAAACTTGTGTGCTTGATATGTTTGCCTCAATTCGATATGCTCAGTCTGCTAAATAAGCTTTGCCCCAAAAGAGATAGATTATGATACACAATGCATGTTGTGCACGTCCCGATGAGAACGATTGTCCTGCGGGAGAGCTGCAACGTGGTGATTCACGTTCAACGGGGACAATTGAGCTTGCGGGAGATTGGGGCGTTGCTTGGATGCTTGAGTATCGAATATGCAAAACTGTTTCAAAGTTATGTTTCAAAAAGATGTAATATGACTCTGCTAGAACTGCATGAAACGAACTTAGGTAAAACTAGCAAGATCACTAGAAATGCAATGCTTTGCCACGAGTCTACTTAGTGTGGGTTTCAGGGGGGTGTAGCTTCTGTTCAGTTGTTTTATCTCACCAGTACTTGCATAAAGTGCTGACCCACCAACAGTTTGCTTGTTCTCAGGTGCTCGTTCGTTCAGGAAGCGATAGCCGTACCTCATCCCAAGGAGCCGAAAATCTGGAGTCGATGCCTCGAGCCGCATCGAGTTTGTGCCTGCTTTGAGCTGCTTTCAAATAGAGAGACATAATATATGGAACGGTATCATTGTAATCGAGAGAAGAGTGCTTGAGCGAATTGTAACCTCGGCCATGTGCCGCTTATAACATTTGTGAATATCAATAAAAGAGCCTATTTTCATATGCCATTGTGTTCTTTACTTTTCTGCAATATGTGCCGCTGCTTCAGTATCGAATAGCTTACTTGCCCTTGTTCAAAGCTTTGGCCTTGTGCAAGCGCACTTTAGGCTTGCACGGCATCACGCCCGAGCGAGGACGGTCGGTTCCGTAGGGACCAAAGCGAGGACGAACGGCCCTGCGGGACCGGGGCGTGACATAATGGTATCAGAGCGACTCGATTCTTTGCCCATTCTGTTGCTTCCAACTCTGAGATTTGCCTGATGTGAGATGCAATGAACGTTCCATACAATGAGTCCGTAAATATTCTCAAAGATGCCGGCAAAAGTTTTCTGGAATTTGTTTTCATTGCTTGAGATGGGATTTGTGATTTCTGGATTTGTTGAGTTTTGATTCGGGAAGGTGAGGGATGAGGACTATCGTTGCTCTGTGTTATCGTGAGTTTCTCCTTGAGTTTCGAGGACGAAACTCTTTGTTGGTGGGTAAGTATGTAGCGCCCTGCTCCGCATCGATGCTACGTACAAAGTGGGATCGCCTTGCTTGCTCGAACGGAAGTCTTCTCGGAGAGTTCCCGGCCGATTAATCAATGTGAGTGGGCAGAACTGCATTCTCTGATTCTTGTACGACTTAATAATGAATCTCAGTTTTTGAATGCTTGTTTGCTTAAGAAGAATGTTTTCATAAGAAGAATTGATAGAACCGACTCAGCATGCTAATAAGAGAACGCACATAGCTTGTCATTGAAACGAACCTGCTGCCTAACTAGAGAATATGTAATGCTTGTCAGAAATGAGATAGAACCATTGCCATGTTAAAAGAGATATAAGAAATGTTGCATGCTTAGAAACACCGACACAGCTCAAACGAACTCTTGCCATGCTAAGAAGATAAGTAAACGAATCGCCTGAAATGTGTTCTTTGATTATGCTAAGAAAGAAAGAGATAGTTTTTGCATGTTAAATAAGAATCAATCGTGCTTATCAAAAATATGTTTTGCTTGTCTGTTTTGCTATATCGAACTGCTGTCTTTGATCCGTATATGCATAGACTAATAGTGCACCCTGATGTTCCGTGCCTTCGGGTTCCAGGGGGTGTGCTATTAGATATGTGAAAAGATGTGTTTGCTTGAATAAGAAGAAGAGTATAATCTAATAGTCTGCCCTGATGTTCCGTGCCTTCGGGTTCGAGGGGGGCGTGGCTATTAGATTGTTAAGTGCTTGTGAATGTGAATGTGATTGTTGCATTGGTCTCGGACAACTTGTACACAAGGTAATAGTCTCTCGGTCGATTCCTGGGGCACTGGGAATCGGTCGGTCCGGAAGGGATTGTAGAGCACCCTGATGTTCCGGTCCGAAAGGATCTAGGGGGGTGTTGTTGTCCATCAATGAGTTTCTCAGGACCGTCATATAGATAGGGCGCATGCTAGGTTTACCTTCTTGCATACCTATCATTGTGACACCAGAAGAAGATTGATTCATAAGTTTGTCCATATAAGCATATTATGACTAACTTGTGTGTCTGCTGCAGGGATAACCGTTCGGCCATGGGGTAAGAATATGAGTTTATGCATAAGCCTGTTTGCTCATTAAGATGTGCATCATAGAGTTTATCTGATAGTGTTGCATGCATTTGCATCGGTCGGACAATGGCTATTAGTGCAGAGCTGAACCTTGGTTACGGCTGCTTCGGCAGTAATGTGCAGCCATGAGTCACAGCTGCTAATAGCATCAGATAAAGGAGTCATTGGTTAGCTGGTTTACCGCTACCGATCCTGAGTTTCTCGGGGACCGACCTCTGATTGTTAATTAAACTTGTGTGCTTGATATGTTTGCCTCAATTCGATATGCTCAGTCTGCTAAATAAGCTTTGCCCCAAAAGAGATAGATTATGATACACAATGCATGTTGCGCACGTCCCGATGAGAACGATTGTCCTGCGGGAGAGCTGCAACGTGGTGATTCACGTTCAGCGGGGACAATTGAGCTTGCGGGAGATTGGGGCGTTGCTTGGATGCTTGAGTATCGAATATGCAAAACTGTTTCAAAGTTATGTTTCAAAAAGATGTAATATGACTCTGCTAGAACTGCATGAAACGAACTTAGGTAAAACTAGCAAGATCACTAGAAATGCAATGCTTTGCCACGAGTCTACTTAGTGTGGGTTTTAGGGGGGTGTAGCTTCTGTTCAGTTGTTTTATCTCACCAGTACTTGCATAAAGTGCTGACCCACCAACAGTTTGCTTGTTCTCAGGTGCTCGTTCGTTCAGGAAGCGATAGCCGTACCTCATCCCAAGGAGCCAGAAATCTGGAGTCGATGCCTCGAGCCGCATCGAGTTTGTGCCTGCTTTGAGCTGCTTTCAGATAGAGGGACATAATGTATGGAATGGTATCATTGTAATTGAGAGAAGAGTGCTTGAGCAAATTGTAACCTCGGCCATGTGCCGCTTGTAACATTTGTGAATATCAATAAAAGAGCCTATTTTCATATGCCATTGTGTTCTTTACTTTTCTGCAATATGTGCCGCTGCTTCAGTATCGAATAGCTTACTTGCCCTTGTTCAAAGCTTTGGCCTTGTGCAAGCGCACTTTAGGCTTGCACGGCATCACGCCCGAGCGAGGACGGTCGGTTCCGTAGGGACCAAAGCGAGGACGAACGGCCCTGCGGGACCGGGGCATGACACTGGAGGCGGTCGGAATGGGGGAGGCTGTGTAGTCGAGGGGAGGGGCCGGGGCACTACAGGCGAGCTGCCGGCGTCGGTGGTGGTCGGAGGCCAGGGGTGGTGGGTCAGTCCGGCGGAGGGGGTCAGGGCGAGGCGAGTGGTGGTGGTGGCGGTGGTCCACGATGGCGGTAGGCGGAGCTGGGGGAGGTCGGGAGTGAGGGTGGTGCCGTGTGTTGGTGGTCGGGTGGGTTGCTGTGGAGGTCTAGGGCGGCGGAGGCGGTGGCCGGAGGGGGGTGGCGGTGGTCGGAGGGAAGGGCAGGGAAGAGGCGAACCTGTCGGCGGAGTATGGTGGCCGGAGGTGGGCTGAGGGTGGTGGTGTAGGGTTTAGGGAATGGGGGTAGTCGGGTTTTTATAGGGTTAGGGGGATGGCATGGGTAGTAAATAGGTAGAAGTTTAGGGGTATTTTGGGATTTTTGGGTTTTTAAATATCTTGGCTGATATTTAGGATATTTTTGTGGGTCCCACTTGCCACGTGGACGGTCCATATTCACCAGCCAATGGGGTGATGCCACCTCACTTGGAATTTTGCAGAAAAACCCCTAAATTTTTATAAATTACAAATAGGTCCTAAAATTTGTATTTTGCGTAATTACGTAATTTGTCTGATAAAATACCCTGTTCCCAGAAAATACTAAAATGCTCAGAATTGAGAGGGAAAAGCTGTGGGAGGGTCCTGAAGGGGTGGGGGTGAGTCTGGGCAGGGGCAGGGCCTGGTTTCTTGGTGATACGGGTCATCGTATTTATTATTTAATAAATACTGCGCACGGTATTCTCTAATTATTTAGAGGCAGGTAGGCCATAATTTTACTACTGTGTCAATATACTAATTGTAGTATATTTAAAGTAGAATATTATCGTATTTTTGTTTGGGTAAAATAGGTGCATGTTGGTCCTCAATCTCTAGGGGTACAGAGATGGGTAAAGAGCAAGAAATAAAATAGGAAATAAATACGGACGTTTGTAACGATATTTGTGCGTCTCAAACGAGGCTCAAAATAAAGCATCTGGGAGTTGCACAAAATTCAGAAAAATAGTCTAACATGTCTAGGACAGGTATGTGAATTTTGTTTAGGAAAACAGCTAGTGTAATGTCCTAAATAATTGTGTGAGGGACAGGTGCAGAAATTAATAGGATATGTAAACAAAATAAATTTTAAAAAGTTGCAAAAATTCTAATTAGCTAAAATAATAATCCTAAATTACTGAAATCGGGTCGAGGGAGTTTACAGTGCAGCTGTCCCGACCCGCTTTGCCTCAAACGAGAAGCAAAGGATATCCAGACTTGTCCCTACAGGAATCCGGCATAGGCTTTCAGAGGCTCGCTTGACGTATCGCTCTACCGAGGTGAATCATAGCTAAGGTGGGTGGCTACGGTGAACTTGTCTTTGCTTAGCCAGCACGCATAAAAATCTGGAATGTTTCATGATAGTCGCTAGGTGAATCACCCCCTGCATGCTAATAAATCTAACACACCTAGCTAAGGGAATAATTCCAACTCGTATTGCTTATGCTAGAACATGAAAATTGAAATACTGCTTGTATTCAGACCCTCACATGCTAAGTCCCTAACAGTTTTATCTCTCGGCTTACCTTCGGGTCCGAGCAAACGTGTTTACTTGTGTTCCTTAGAAACGCATGCTTGTCTGCTTATGAATGTCTAACGTTATTGTATTATGCAATGTACAAGCTCAATCCCGAATGCATGAATAGAACGTAGATGCAATATAAATAAATCATGCAATACTGCTTGTCTTGTATTCACGTAGCCTCCGGGCGATAATCACGTAGCCTCCGGACGATAAATCGCGTAGCCTACGGGCGATAATCACGTAGCCTACGGGCGCACGTAGCCTCCGGGCGATATTCACGTAGCATCCGGGCAGATCACGTAGCCTTCGGACGAATGAATGTTATTGTTCGATCACGAACAACTTGTGCACAAGGTATTGTTCCTGCGGGCGGCTGCTGTGGCACTGGCACCGTTCCGGCTCCGGACGAAACTCACGTTTAGTCTCACGTACTTGGACGGGGTGGTATGCGGCACCTCTCATATTTGCACGTAGCAAACCATCTTCGTCAAAGACTAGTCCATTATGGCAATCAAGCCAGTGATCATCAAATATATTTAAACATGTTGCATACTAACTGGTGTCTTCGTGGCAGGGAAGACAATGGTAAGTTGTGTAGGTGATTCAGGTAGTCAGTTAAAAGACACCGAACGGTGTCAAGTAAATTTCAAGTAAATCATTGTATGCAACACACCTGATATTCCTGTAAATCGTATACTAGTAACGTGATCTTGCCCACAACATCATGTTTGCATATGCTATGCCTCTTGAATGTTATACTTGCCCCTTCTTGAAATAATAATGTTTGCCTTGGACAGGGAAGAAGATGGTAAGTTGGTAAGTCTCGCCGTGTTTCCTCTCATGTTGCACGGCGCACTGCCCGACACGTTAGGCTATTCAATATTTGTATGAAACTGATCCTAAGGAAACTAAAAAGATAACTTAATAGTTGGTGCACGAAACCTGTATTACGTGTTTGGATTTGTCGTGCGGGCGAGTAGCTTCCACACCAGTGCATTCAATGTACTGATAATCCACCAGTTTGTATGCAGGGTGAGGGAGAACCTCGTTCGGTGCGGATGCCTCCCTCGTACGTGCTAAGGCCAGGAGTTTCCTCTGAAGCCTTGCAATGGTGCACCCGGAACAGAAGCACATATACAAGACATAATGTTGGAACATAGCCCGAACTCGCCTGAACATCGCCTGTAACACATGTTTATATCAATAAAAGAGCTTGCTTTACCTCAACTTGTGTTTCAATGCTTCCGCTATATTGTTAACTCAGTGAACCTGTTACCGATCGCCTATGCGTTCATGACTCCGCTGCACTTGGACAATCTGTGCGACTCTGTGGCTTAGAACTTTTACCGCCAGCCAATGAACCCGGCCTTGCACGGGCGTGGCTCACGCTCGTGCGGCATCATGCCCGGATGGGTCAAGCGATCGTTCCGCGGGAGCGCTGGCGAGGGTGATTCCCGCCTAGTGGGAACGGCCGATTTGTCTGCGGGAGATCGGGGCGTGACAGAGACTCTCTCTCTTCATTTTTTAATTCCAAATCTAGATCTAGAATTTTCCTCTTCCAAATTTTTTCATCCCTACACCAATTCCTACACAAATTTTTTCCTAATTCCTTTCCTATTCATCATTGGAGCCTATTAGAAAAAGAAAAAAGTAAGGATCTATAAGGAGAAAGCAAGGATCTACAAGAAGGTACAAGAATCTACATGTTGAAGGCTCTTGACACTCAATTTGGAGATTTTATTGGGAATCCATCTTCCAAAAGGTATAATTCAGTTTTACCTATCTAATTAGACTCTAAATCTATAATTTAATTATTAGGAACCCTCCCATGTACTAAGGCTACCCATATGAATTAGAATTAGGTTCATAAGAGGCCTATAGAAAAAGTTATGTGGTGTTTTGAGTCAATTTTGGAGAAATTTTTAGATTGGCACATCTTGTGTTTATTAATAGGTCAATTAGACCAAATTGACATATGTTTGATTGTATGTGACTAGTTTTGTATCAATAATTGGATACGTGTAGGCTGTATCCCGATAATTTGGCGATACGGGTTGATTTGGGGGTTTTCTTCCGACACTGGAGTTTGAGCATGTCACATTTTGACACGGACACGTAGACATATAGCTAGCACTTCATGTTGCTTCTAATTATGATTTTAGACTTACTCATGTCCTTCGGGGTACGTTTGGTGGTGTGGTGGAGTCGTATCGCAAGCGTATCATAGATTGAGTGTGATACGGGTGCAGTGCACTCCACGTATTTATTTTCTTGCATTTCAATTCAATTTATCTTGGTTATAGCTATTAGAGTATTATAATTATAATTAATATATGATATATATGTATATATATAATTATGTGTATGTTCTATATTTTATTTTGATGTGTTGGTGGTCATGGAAGAATAGGAGAGTGCATGTGCATCATTAGTGTGGGTATATATATATATATATATATATATATATATATATATATATATATATATATGTGTGTGTGTGTGTGTGTGTGTGTGTGTGTGTGAACCTAGGCAGTCAAAAATGGTTATATATCAGTTATATAACCGATATATAATGGTATCGGTCCTGGACCGATATTTTTTTGCAGAAATATCGGTAAAATATCGGAACCGATATTATCGGTCGATTTGGCCGATATTGTTCGAAATATCGATTTACAAAAAAATCGATTTCTCACGATTTTGGTTTTGCTACAAAAAAATCTTATGGGCCTGGGCCTGCAGACGATATTTTATGAAAAAATCTGTTGTTAAGTCAAGATACAATATAATACAAGCTTCTGCCATCAATGGAGATTATATCTTCTGCCATCAAATGATATGACATTCACATCAATGGAGATTACATATGTTGTTCAATGATATGACATTCACATCAATGGATAATGGAGATTACATCTTCTGCCATCAAAATCTTCATGCATCAAACTTATTCAGAGATGTAGTTCCTCAAGTGATCTCCTTTATCTTGGATCTCTTGGATTTCTCGACGATATGTATACTTTATGCATATTTTATAATATAAAACTATTAAGTGTATTTTTCATATATAAAAATTGTGTTAAAAATGCAAACCGATATTTACCGTTATAAAATCGATATATCGGTGATATATCTATAACTCTACTAGACCGTTATCATAAAAAAACTGTTATTAACTGCATAGGTGTTAACATATATATAAGGATATATATATATATATATATATATATATATATATATATATATATATATATATATATATATATATATATATATATGTAGATATATGTATGTCTGTATAGATGTGTGTGTGTGAGCTAGGGGGGCCAATAAGCAGGCCGAGAAGCGGCAAAAGCAGCAGCAGAAGCAACAAGCAGTAAGCTGCAGCAGCAGCAGCAGAAGCAGTAAGCTGCAGCAACAGCAAGCAGTAAGCTGCATAAGCAGCAGAATCAATAAGCAGCAACAACGATAAGCAGAAGCAGTAGCAACGATAAGCAGAAGCAGTAGCAATAAGCAGCAGTAGTTTGAGTGCTTAGAAATTAAGTTGTAGATAAGTAAGTTAAGCTAGTTAATAAGCTAAGTTAGTTTATATTGATAGTTAGTTATGTACATATTATTGTTAGTGAGTTAAGTATATATATATATATATATATATATATATATATATTAGCACTAGTTAGCATTGGTTAGTATTATTTCTAGTTTACCTTTAGTTACACCAAGGTAATTAGAGTTGAGATATCTTGGGTATGGGTATTGAATATTCGATGGGTATGTTAGTTATGTTAGTTGGTATAGTATTATTATAAGTTTAAGTGCATGTTAGTGACTAGTGAGGTATGTTGGTTAGTTAGCTAATGTTAGATATTGTATTAACTTGTGGTACCAAGGTAATGTCAAGGTATTGGTTTATACTCAAGGTATTGAGTTTGTATATCAAGATGGGTGTGTAAGTGGTGTGATACCGCACTGGTTCAAAGCCAAGGTATCCACTTTGCATTAGTTGGCTAGGAGTACTATATATTTTGTCTTGTATATATATATATATATATATATATATATATATATATATATATATATATATATATATATATATATATATATATATATTATAGTATTTTTATATCTAATAACTTGCGTATCTTATGATACGGTATTTGGTTGGTATCCTAGTATAGATAGTATAGCCTAGATACATAGTGTATGGACCCAATATTACAACCTAGAAATAGCTAGAGTTGACCTAGTTTGACTATTTTTCCTTAGAAATGGCTTTATGACCTAGAATTGAACTAGTTTAACTTATTTTCATTCCAAAACCTTGTATTGATATAATATACCATATATAGGTCTGTGTGACACTAGCTTGGGCATCGAGAGACACACTTTGCTCAGAACCTCAGGTGAGTACATTTTTCTGTTAGTTTTTATTTCATAATAGTGTATATATCTCATATTCTAGAACTGTATACTTGATTCTGATACTGTAGTTTTACGGACTGGTGCTACATGGATCCTGTCATTAGATGTTATCATTTACTGTGTTCAACGTATACTCCTTCACATATATTTTATCGTGTGTATCAGATATTGATTTAGTTTACTTCGTGTTCACACACTGCCCGTATTCAGTGTGCTCATATTCGTGTATACATACTGCTCGTGTTCAGTGTGCCCATATTCGTGTTCGTAACGTGTCGTGATTGGATCCATTGATATTAGTTGGGGATGGGGGAATAGGAGTTGATTATGTGATCAAGCCCCAGTGTATTCGTGTACATGTCGATTACATATCACATTTGTAATCGAGTTACCATATTGTATTCGTGTTCAACCTAAACTGATCACATAATGGACTTGTATTATATGGCACATTAGTTAGATTTCAGTTATCTCTATTATATTCCAGATATTCTATTATATGTTCTTCTTTCCTGTATATTACCTGTTCACTCCAGTTCATTTTATTCTGTTGTTTAGTTATCTTATATTATTTTTATTATCTGTTATATATGCTCGATTATGTATTTGAAACTGCTTTCAGAGGTATGTACTTGGCTCCAATACTGACTGGATATATTTTTCAGATGATTGGCTCGTAGACCAGTGTCCCACATACTACGGGCAGCATGACGATGTAATTAGAGGATACTCCTTTAGAGCCAGTGGACTTAGTACCAGAGCCTGAGAAGGTTTAGATTATTGCTAGACTTGTATTAGACTTTTATTGAGGTTATTGGGATGTAAATATTATTCCAGTCTTGTAGATGCATTATGATTGAGTATAGTTACATTTATCATATACCATATTATTCCTCCGTTTAGAGTTGAGATGATTGACAGGTACCATATACATATTGTTGAGATATTTAGTTAGTAGAGTTGACCCAGACAGCATTCTACCGCTGATGCTGCGGTATAGGCTGGACATACCCACGTACTCGTGCCCGAATATTCGGATGCGGGTCATGACAACATGAGGGAGTGAACCTTGGAAGAAGGCCATGTCATAGCGGCGTAGCTCCGCAAGGAAGCGCAATGCTTCATGCCAAGGACTCTTTAAAAGAACTCGCATATAGTGTATGGAAAGAGATACTGGCTGTCGCTTGAGGGAAATCTTGTAGACAATAAAAATATATACACCAAAATCAGGCGTGCACATGGCCTTCAATGTGAAACCAAAAGCACAGCTGATGTCATTGTGTGGGTGGAAAAAATTGCAACTATGGTGCAAAATTTAAGGCTTAGTCCATTCTTGTAGCATATTGTTATTTGACCCATGCGGGAAGATTCAAGTCGAAACGACATCTACCCTAATGCATGATGGACAGTCACTGTGGTAAACGCTTAACCCATATATTGAGATATGTGGAGGATTGTTGGTGTTTTCGCCTTTGGACTAAGAAATATAAAGCACAGCTGACGTCATTGTATGAGTGAAAAGAATTGCAACTATGGTGCAAAATTTAAGGCTTAGTCCATTCTTGTAGTATATTGTTATTTGACCCATGCGGGAAGATTCAAGTCGAAACAACATCTATCATAATGCATGATGGGCCGTCACTGTAGGAAACGCTTAACCCATATATTGAGATATGTGGAGAATTGTTGGTGTTTTTGTCTTTGGACTAAGAAAAATAATCCCACATTGGCTACACTACCAAGTGAGTATCTCAATATAATACTTTGTATGAGTTGAGGTGTGCACATGGGGTATGATGGGGCACATGGGTTCTATGTGGGGTATTTTCTTAGGAGAAAAAAAGATTAACTCCACATGAAAGCATTTATGTTTTTTGTCATTCTGTTGGAATTATTTCCATAAGAGCTAAGCCCCAAAGGGACTTAGCGATTCAGACTCGGACTCAGGCTCAAGGGCGCAAAGTGGCACTTTGTTGGCGTACTTTGCACTTAGTACGTCAGCATCGTCGCATGGCGCTTGTGCGCATTTGATGCACTCGGATATGCGTGAGTCGCATGCGTGACCGCATGGGCTGGCCGCATGAGCTGGCTGCATGCGCTGCGACATGAGCGACCGCATGAGAGGTTGCTTGCGGGACCGTATGATGCGGGTCCGCTACTATCGGATAGATTTAATCAGTTATGAAAAGATTGAGGCATTAATTTAAATTCGATATTTTTGGGATTTGAATTTAATTCATTCTAATCATGTAGGATTTAAATTAATCATATAAGATTTGAATTTAATTTATTTCAATCATGTAGGATTTAAATTAATTATGTGAGATTTGAATTTAATTTATTCCAATCATGTAGGATTTAAATTAATTATGTGAGAATTGAATTTAATTCATTCCAATTATGTAGGATTTAAATTTATTCATGTGGGATTTGAATTTAATTCAAATCAATCATATGGGATTTAAATTTAATTTATTCCAAACTTGTGGGATATTAATTAAATTTATTACAATCTTTTTGTAATTGATGGACGGCGAGGATTAGGATTAGGGATTCCTCCCTATGCCTATAAATACTCTCTTCAAACCCCATTTGAGGACTTACTATGAAAATTGGAAGAGGAAGAGAATTGCTGTTGGAGCCATCATTAAAGTCCAGGAAGTTCGTGCTAGTCCAAGCAATGAGGTGACATCGAGCGTTTCAGAAGTTCTACGTGAACTTGCTGGTTCCTGAGAGCAGATCATGTGGGAAGAATCTTGCTTTGAGCAACGGTGATCTTCATCACCCAGCTAGCAGATTTCCTTCTTCTCCTTTCTCTTCTCTTTTGCTAGTTGTAATTTCGTTCTGTCCGTCCGTAACTGCGAGTGCAAGGAAGAACGTGAAGTTTATGTTTTCTGATTCCTTTGTAATTTTGAGAGTAAGTTGTAATCAGAATCATTATGTAGTTCTTCATGAAAATCGAGAATAGTCGGATTGAAAACTTTTGTGTGAACCTCTGATCTCGACCACGCGTTCTTCCATCTTTGGTTAAGCATCAGGACTAACATGAACTGAACTTTCAATCTCTTACTATAAAGGACGTTATATGAGTTGAATGATGAAGCAACGAAGTCTTGCAGAGTTATATCTATTTTTTTGAAAATCGAAAATTTAGAGATATCGTATACCGCCATCAAAGATTAAAAAAAAGCATGACATGAAGACTGATTACTGAAAATCAAATTGAAGATAAAATTTGTACTTACAGTCTTTCCGTTTTTTTAAAATAAATAAAAAATGTCATAAATTGTTCAAATGAATAATTTTTTTTATTAATTATTTTTCTTTTCTAATAATGTAATTTTTTTAATAGGCAAAGGTCAAAAGTCTAGGTCCATTTTTTATTATAAATAAAATCGACCTAGATAACACCAGGCCCGCATCCGAACCGGATCGAGCTGGTTCGACTTCGACCATGTTTTAGGTCTGATTGGGCTTGTGGTTTCGAACTTTAGTCCGGCCTAGACCGACCTGCTTTTCAAGTCTGGACTGGACTTGTCCAATTCGAACTCGATCAAATCCGATCAATTTTAAGCTCGAATCGTCCTGACCCAATTCACACCTCTATACATTATATTATTTTCTTGGTAGGAATTATCAGAAAGAATACAACCTAGAAAAGCATTTTATTATTTCCTTGGTAGGAATTATTAGAAAGAATACACCCTAGAAAAGCTATGAAGTACGGACTTGTATCTACATCAAGATTCAAAGTTTTTGATCCTAGACAAAGCAAAGGTTTTTAATTGGAGGTTAAGAATCCTCGGCAATTGGTTCATGCATATGCCTGGTGATTATGAACTTTTCGAATGTATTGTATTTAAGAAACGATGTTTATGGACAGACCGAAAAGAAATAATTGAAAAAAAGTCTACTACAAGCACCACTGCGCGCCTACTTACGAACCGTACATCCGAAGTTTTAACCGAGAAGACATCGATTTCTTTTTCTCAATAAGAGAAATTATGTGCATTGAATTGGGACAGTTAAATAACAAATTGGGACAATTTTGAGCATATTATTTTGATGGAGGTTAAGAAGCTCAATGCAATACGATTTTGATCTAAAAATCGAATCGAATCGAATCGAACCGAATTCGAACATAATAAGATATTCGATTCGGTTTAAAAATATTTAGTTCAGTATCGATTTTGAAAATATTAAAAAAAAATTATTCGATTTCGGTTTTATATTTCGATTTCGATCAAAACCGAAAATCGAATAAAATTTATACAATTATGTAAATACACTTATTCTATAAATATTTTGTGATTATAAGTGTGTATATTTTGAAATCAACAATATATATATATATATATATATATATATATATATATATATATATATATATATATATGTGTGTGTGTGTGTGTGTGTGTGTGTGTGAGCCATAGGCTCATATTCCTATATGAACCATGCACATGTGGACCAATATATATATATAGAAAAAAAAAATGGATATGAGCCATAGGCTCATATTCGTACATCAGCCAATGCACATGTGGACCAATAGGAATGGAGTGTACTAGTACACGTGGGTGCACATGGAATATAGGAATCCATTCATATTAGTCCACATGTGCATGGCTCATATAGTAATATGAGCCTATTGCTCATATCCCGTTTACCCTATATATATATATATATATATATATATATATATATATATATATATATATATAAACTTTTTACTTCTTACAGATTTATTAAGATTAATTCTAAAGGCACATCCAAACTTCCTCAGGACAGTCCAACTTTTTTTGTTTTTATTTACAAGTTTGCCATCGAATTTTTTTACTCGTGGATGTCCAAATTTTATTTAGGACTATCAAAATCTTTGGCAGTCCTAATCTCAAATAGGACTGTCAATTTTTTTGACAGTCCACCTTATCTTTAGGACTGTGAAAACTTATGATAATCTTTCTCCTCCTATCTCCGTCTCCTCCTCCTCCTCCTCCTCCTTCTTCGACGGTTGGGATTAGGATTAGAATTATGATTTGAGATGGAAAAGAGAGAGGTGTGGACAGTGCATAGTTAATTTTGAATTATTCTGAATAAAAGTTGTTTTAGTTTGGACAAGCATCAAATAATGTACCATCTTAAATGGCTTTTGATGTGCCTTTAGAAATAACTGACATAGTAACTGTCAACAACTATTCAAGATTTCCTCACCCATCATTCAAATCAAATCAAATTGGAGAAGAGAAAAGTGAAAAAAAAAAAGGAATAGAAAAGGAGAGGAAAGGAACAAAAGGGCATTTGTCAGGATAGGGTGATGCACATCATAGTTGATAATTTCTCACAAAAATTGAGTAAATTGGACGTGTGATTCTTCCCAAGAATGGAGAGAGAGAGAGAGAGAGAGAGAGAGAGAGAGGGGGTCCCTTATTAAAGAGGACACAATAACTTCCAAGGAAGTAAGTTGTTGTCATGCCACTCCGCACAAGCATCCGAATCGGTCCCGTTTTGCTACAGTCATGAAGACCTTTGGAACCAACAGGCATTTGGTTCCCAATAATGATGGATTTGTAACGGTGGATTGATACACATGTTGGGGAAAACAAAACCTTTTCCGTCTTTGTGATGAGATGAGAATATAAAATAGAAATGAAAGAGAAGCAAAAATAAGAGAGATACACACACAAGATTTATCGAGGTTCGGCTCAATTTGAGCCTACGTCCTCACCCGCTCCTTCTTCACCTTTTTCACTATAATCAAATAAAAGATTACAAAGAGCTCTTCTCTCAAGTTGGTACAACTTCACTTGAGGATCACTATCTCTCAAACTCACTTGAAAAGAATTACAAGTGTGAGGATTACAAGTTGTGTTCTAACCTTCACCATCTCTCCTCTATTTATAAGGAGGATAAGCCTCTTGGGTACACCACTCTATGTATGAAGAAGTCCAAAGGGCAGCCCTTTCATCTCCCAAGATTAGTCCTTCCATCTTCCAATGCATGGAGAAAAGCAATACATCATTATTGCATGCAAGATGAATACATGCAGAATATGAACAGATAGCCTACTTTCGAGAGCCATAACTTCTTCAATACACCTCAGAATGATCTGGTTCAAAGCTGAAAAGAAAGAAAACTTTTTTCAACAACTTTCGCGTTGAAGACCGAGCCTAATTATGCCTACAACAGCTCCGAAAATGGCTCCCAAAACTGTATCTAGTCACAGAAACTGCACCCAGAAAAATGGTTAAGTACTTGGCCGAACCCAACCATGGGTGACCGATTTTCATGGATCAAATCCATATTGGTTCATCATGGGGATGGACCCCGTTCCCATCAATCTCTCCCTCCATCCACATGAGGAGAGAGGTTTTCAAACAGTAGTCATACCTGCCTTCCTTCGGCAGAAGTCATGCTTCTCTTTTGGTAGAGGCTTCGTCATCATGTCCGACGGATTTTGGCTTGTATCAACATTATTAATGTGCATCAGTTGATTCTCCAAAGCATCTCGGATCCAGTGATGGCGTACGTCGATGTGCTTTGTCCTTGAGTGATATGTAGCGTTTCTACTCAAGTCGATGGCGCTCTGACTGTCAGAATAAAGAGTGTACTTCTCTTGCTTGAGCGATAACTCCTTTAGGAAGTTCTTCATCCACAAGAGCTCCTTGCTAGCTTCTGTGGCAGCGATGTATTCAGCTTCTGTGGTGGATAGAGCGATACACTTTTGCAGCTTTGATTGCCATGATACGGCTCCCCCTGCAAAGATAAATAAGTATCCAGATGTGGACTTTCTTTTGTCCAAGTCACCTGCCATATCAGAATCAGTGAAACCCTCCAAGATAGGTCTGCCATCTCCAAAACATAAAGAATATTTAGAAGTTCCTCTAAGATATCTTAGGATCCATTTTACTGCTTTCCAATGTTCTTTACCCGGATTGGCAAGAAAACGGCTTACCACACCAACTGCATGTGCTATGTCGGGTCTTGTACAAACCATGGAGTACATCAAGCTTCCGACGGCTGAGGCAAATGGAATGCTCCTCATCTCCTCCTTCTCCTTCTCTCTTGAAGGACTTTGTTGTGAGCTTAGCTTAAAATGAGCTACTAGCGGTGTGCTGACCGGCTTGGAGTTCAACATATTAAACTTTTCCAGAACACGTTCAATGTAACTTTCTTGCGATAGCCACAACTTTTTCGCATTTCTGTCCCGAGAGATTTTCATTCCCAATATATGTTGTGCCGCTCCTAAGTCCTTCATGTCAAAGGACTTGCTCAGCTCTTTCTTCAACCTGTCAATTTTAGACATATCTTTTCCAACAACAAGCATATCGTCAACATATAGAGAGAGAATAATGAAATCATCATCAGAGAACTTTTGGATATAAACACAATGATCTGCAGATGTTCTTTTATACCCATGGTCAAGCATAAAAGAATCAAACCTTTTATACCACTGTCGCGGTGCCTGCTTGAGCCCGTACAAGCTTTTCTTTAATTTGCAAACCAACTGTTCTTTGCCTTTTACCTTGAAATCCTCTGGCTGCTCCATATAGATTTTCTCTGCCAAATCACCATGGAGGAATACAGTCTTCACATCTAACTGCTCAACTTCAAGATCTTGAGAAGCGACAAAACCAAGAATAACCCGAATAGAAGACATCTTCACAACAGGAGAAAATATTTTTTCATAATCAATACCTTGCTTCTGACTGAAACCTTTCACCACGAGGCGAGCTTTGTACTTGACTTGGTCATTTCCTTCATTCTTGATTTTGAACACCCATTTGTTCTTCAAGGCTTTTCTGTTCTTCGGTAGCTCCACCAAGTCATAAGTGTGGTTCTTATGCAAGGAATCCATCTCCTCTTGCATGGCTTTCTTCCACTTGGTATGATCTTCATGTACTTGTGCTTCATGGAAACTTTCTGGTTTACCTGCATCTGTCACCATAGTATATTCTGAAGTAGGATATCTGGTTGAGGGTTGTCGATCTCTATCCGACCGTCTCAACTGAGGTGCTTGTAGCTGATCCATATGAGGTGGCTCTGCATGTTCATGCTCCCCCTGATCAAGACCTGGGGAACCTGTAATTTCTTCTTCTTCCTGCACATCTTGAAAATCATTATTTTCTAACATAGGAGAAGGTAAAACAACCGGTGTGGAGATTGGATCTGGAACGATGTGAGTGTTTTGTGGCTCCTCTTCTTTTTCAAAATCAGTAAGTGTTTTATCTTCACAAAATACAACATCACTGCTCCTCACAATTTTCTTGTTTTTAGGATCCCACAACCTATATCCAAATTCATCATTTCCATATCCCAAGAAGATGCATGGAATGGATTTGTCATCAAGTTTTGTTCTTTTCTCCTTAGGTACATGCACAAATGCTTTACACCCGAACACACGCAAGTGGGAATAGGAAATATCCTTTCCACTCCAAACCCTTTCAGGAATATCTCCATCCAAAGGAACTGAGGGGGACAAATTTATCAAGTAGCAGGCAGTTCGTACTGCTTCTCCCCAAAATATTTTTGGTAATTTAGCTAAGGATAACATACTCCTTATCCTTTCCACAATTGTGCGGTTCATTCTTTCTGCAACCCCATTGTGTTGTGGTGTGTGTGGGACAGACTTTTGGTGTCTAATGCCATATTTAGAGCAATAGTATTCAAACATCCTTGAAGTATACTCACCACCATTATCCGTGTGAATACACTTCAAGAGCTTTCCGGTTTCTCTTTCAACTTTGGTATGAAAATCTTTGAAAACTTCAAAGACTTGATCTTTGGCTTTTAGGACATACACCCATACTTTTCTAGATGCATCATCAATGAAGGTCACAAAGTAGGAGGCACCACTAAAGATTTTTACATTTATGGGTCCGCATACGTCCGAGTAGACTAAGTCCAATATGCCGGTTTCCTTTTTGTTATAGTTTTTAACAAAAGCTACCCGATGTTGTTTTCCAATTAAGCAATGATCACAGTGGGATAATGATATACCTTGCATGGATGGAAGTAGTTGCTGCCTTGCGAGAGTTTGTAGTCCTTTCTCGCTCATGTGGCCAAGCCGCTTGTGCCACAAATCCATAGAGGTACCTTCCACTGTTCCAAGTCCATCATTCTCCAAGTGGAACTGAGTTTTGTAGAAAGTGCAACACTTCTTTCCTCTCGCAAGTACAAGTGAACCTTTGGTAAGCTTCCAACATCCTTTATCAAAGTTGCTTGTGTA
Organism: Iris macrosiphon; assembly: GCA_036927795.1. Taxonomy (NCBI): domain Eukaryota; kingdom Viridiplantae; phylum Streptophyta; class Magnoliopsida; order Asparagales; family Iridaceae; genus Iris; species Iris macrosiphon. The sequence goes on along the minus strand of JAYESA010000011.1, from coordinate 24,160,711 downwards.
TCCTTCTTCATCAAGCTTGCCGGTGGAGAGAAGATTAAGACGAAGATCGGGCACAAATCTAACATCTTTTAGAACCATCTTTGTTCCAATGTTAGTGGTAACACAAATATTTTCAATGCCAAAAATTTGAGAAAAGTTTTTGTTACCCATTTTTACCGTCCCAAGGTTACCTTCACGAAGCGAAGTGAAGTAGTCCTTCCGGGGAGTAGCATAGTAGGAAGCACCAGAATCAATCACCCATTCCGAGTCTTGGCAAGTGAGATTTGTACAGTCTTCTTCACATGCCGAGAAAAGTACAATTTTATTCTCAATGGCAACGGCTGCACTTTCAGTCTTTTCTTGCTTCTCATTGGTCCTTCCTTCCTTTTGTTCTCGCTTGAGCTTGCGGCATTCCCGTTTTATGTGTCCACTCTTCCCGCAGTGATAGCAACTGATGTCCTTTCTAGCCTTTGATTTCCCTCTTGACTTGTCACGGTTCTGAGGATATCGGCTTTTGCTCCTCCCCCTATTCTCGGTAACAAGAGCATGAGAATAGGAGGATCCGGATGACTTTCTTCGAATTTCTTCATTCAAGAGGCTGCTTGTAACTTGGTTCATGGATACAACTCCGTCAGGTGCTGAGTTGCTAAGAGACACCACCAGAGTCTCCCAACTGTCTGGCAACGAGCTAAGCAAGAGAAGGGCTTGAAGCTCGTCGTCCAACACCATCTTCATGGCTACAAGTTGATTCACAATACTTTGAATTTCATTTAGATGTTCAGATATAGAGTCACCTTCTTTGAACTTGAGATTGACAAGCTTCCGAATCAAGAAAGCTTTGTTGCCGGCGGTCTTCCTCTCGTAGAGATCTTCAAGTTTCTTCCACAAGCTATTCGTCGAAGTCTCATTTGACACATGGTGGAATACGGTGTCATCCACCCATTGTCGAATGGTGCCAATGGTCTTCCGGTCGAGCTTCTTCCAATCTTCTGCCGTCATAGACTCCGGCTTGGAAGATACTCCTTCAACCGGTGCATAGAGGTCCTTGCAATAGAGAAGGTCCATCATCTTCGCCTTCCATATCATCCAATTGCGGCCATTCAAGCTAATCATACGAACGCCGCCGATGGGAGTCTCCATCTTAACACAAGAAGATTAGCAACCTGGCTCTGATACCACTGTTGGGAAAAACAAGACCTTTTCCGTCTTTGTGATGAGATGAGAATATAAAATAGAAATGGAAGAGAAGCAAAAATAAGAGAGATACACACACAAGATTTACCGAGGTTCGGCTCAATTTGAGCCTACGTCCTCACCCGCTCTTTCTTCGCCTTTTTCACTATAATCAAATGAAAGATTACAAAGAGCTCTTCTCTCAAGTTGGTACAACTTCACTTGAGGATCACTATCTCTCAAACTCACTTGAAAAGAATTACAAGTGTGAGGATTACAAGTTGTGTTTTAACCTTCACCATCTCCCCTCTATTTATAAGGAGGATAAGCCTCTTGGGTACACCACTCTATGTATGGAGAAGTCCAAAGGGCAGCCCTTTCATCTCCCAAGATTAGTCCTTCCATCTTCCAATGCATGGAGAAAGGCAATACATCATTATTGCATGCAAGATGAATACATGCAGAATATGAACAGATAGCCTACTTTCGAGAGCCATAACTTCTTCAATACACCTCAGAATGATCTGGTTCACAGCTGGAAAGAAAGAGAAAACTTTTTCCAACAACTTTCGCGTTGAAGACCGAGCCTAATTATGCCTACAACAGCTCCGAAAACGACTCCCAAAACTGTATCTAGTCACAGAAACTGTACCCAGAAAAATGGCTAAGTACTTGGCCGAACCCAACCATGGGTGACCGATTTTCATGGATCAAATCCATATTGGTTCATCATGGAGATGGACCCCGTTCCCATCAACACAAAGGAAGAAAGAAACAACACACAAAAAACCGACCGAATTCAAATGACTTGTGGTTATCAAAGACGTAGACATAAGATTCTGACCAAGTGATTGAACTACTGCACAAAATTTAGAATGTTGCATCGGACATTTGAAAAAAAAAAGGGGAAAGAAAGAAAAAGAAAAGTAAGAAAAGAAGAGATTGGAAGAGTTCTCTAGACGGTGACAGGTAGGTATTGGCGAAGAGAGAAGGAAGAGTAGTGCTTCACTCATTTCTTTGGCTTGTCTGGAACCCACTTGGAGGAGGAACTTCATCACGAATTAACACTCACACACACACTCTCTCTCTCTCTCTCTCTCTCTCTCTCTCTCTCCGGCGCCATGTCTATCTACTTATCCTATGCGCCGAGACATATTCTCTTACCCACTTTCTCTCTTTGTCCATGAATCCATGAATTTTTATTTTTATTTTTATTTTTATTTTCGATTTTTCGACATAACGTACGAATTCGATGTAACATTCGAAACTTTTATACATACTGTATTGTATATTTTTGGGTATATTGTCTCCCAACTTTCATCATTTATAAATGGAAAAAATAATACGTTTTCGTGGCTCGATCTACTAATCGTCTGTCATCCAGCCGAGATCTTATACCTCTCCTCGATAATCACAAGAGTCACTCGAGTTCCATTCCATGAGCCCATGATAATGTATTGTATATTACTAAAATTATGTAGGACTAATTAGACTTTAGATCTATAGAGTTGAAGTTATGGGATGTCCCTTAGGAATATTTTATTGTCAAGCATGGAAGGAAGGGTATACTGAAAAAAATTAAACAAATAATAGAAATTTTAAATCTAAACTTTCTAATTGGACATGTCATGACTTAAACTCTAAGCTGGTATAAAATCCAGGATCTAAACCCTAATTAGCCAAATTATATACTTGGGGTTAGCCTGATTGCAAACCGAAAAAAAACAAAATTACGGAATTGTTTTACTAGAATTATTTTTTATAAAATTTTGAAATTTTTATTAAAAATTTAATTTGGATGTTTAATTGTCATTATCTTTCACATAATAGAGTTATTTTTTATGGAAAATGGTTTTTTTTTCTATGGATTGAATTAGTTTCATTTTCACCATTTTATAAAATATATAAAAGAAATATTTTTTTTTTTGGAAACAATAACATGAAAAATATAAGCTATCAAATACTATAATTATTAAAAAAATTGTGATGAATTTCATGGAAAAAAAAAACCAAACAAACAAATAAATGATAGGGTACATCTACGAGTTTAAAGTTTCACTAAAAAGACTGAATTTAAGGAAGCTTGTTATATGCAATCACTCCCTAATTTTGTATACTTGTGGTCTACTATGAACGCTACAGTCGTAGGAAAGAACTCTCTACTAAGGTTCGATATCGGATTCTTTCTATGCATATCAGCATCAACGCTGTCGACAATACCGACAGTTTCGGATCGGAGTATCGAATTTTTGATAAAGAAAAACAAACTATTATTACTAAAATTTTATATTTAATATATTTAGACATAATTTTAATTATTTTATGTGTTAATTCTTAGTAATTTTGGAATTAAATGAAACAGTAGTCACCATTGACCATTGGTTTACCTATGATAGCTACTTTTCTTCTTTTATATGCTTAGTATACATTTACATGCTTATTAATTGGTATTTTTTTTCAATTCTCTTTGTCGAATTGACTGAAAAAGCGATTTCTGATGTCGGTATCAGTCAGAATCAGTATCAGTATCGGTCAGTATCGAATCAGAACATGTCAAACAATATCGATATCGACTGTATTGTACCAGTATCGACCAATACTATAAACTATGTTCTGTACGTGCTTGCATATATAAAATGATGCATCAGTTGGGCATAGTCATGCATTTCTGAGCTTCAATTTATCATAAATGTATTGGAAAATATAATTAAACAAGGATTTTTTTTTGACGTATTATAACGTATTGTGCTAAAAAGAAAATATTTTAAATCGCAAGTTCGATGATAAATGAATTTTATTTTTGTAACAAGTATCCAGCCTCTCAAGTATGAGAAAGTTATTGGCTTAGAATTTAGGGGATGTTTGGTACACGATAATTTTTTGTTTATTTTCGAAAAAGTTTAGGATAGAAAATCTATTCTGATATTTGTTTAGGTTATAAAAAAATATTTCTGAAAATTACGAATACCCAGATAAATAATTTATATATAAAATATGGGAATCTCATCTCTTACAAATGTGTGGGTATAATTTTTTGCTTGAGTATATTTTTTTTGTTGATTTTTTTTTTTTTTTTTAAGATTTTTTTTTTTATTTTTTAGTTTTGTATCTATTTCATTTTTTTTAAGAATGATTTTTTCAAATTGTTTTTTTGTTTTTTGTTTTGGTTTTTTTTATAGTTTTTAATCTTTTTTATTTTAGTTTTTTATTCTTTTTTTTTTGAAACATTTATATACTCAAAAAAACATTAAAATATAATTTTTTTAAAAATTTTAATTGGGCATACCAATTGTTCCTCTACTTCAAAGGTTAGTTACTATTGACAACTTCGCACCGTATACTTTGGGGTTTGATCTTTTGCAGCAGAAGTTTTGATTTCATTCTTCAGTGGGTCCCCAAATGGAAGGTTTTGGGTCTAAATGTGTGGGCCACTCAATGGGTTTGGGTCGGTTCCGAGCCAACTCTTGGACCTACACTGGTCAGTAGGCTTGACTGTCGACACGGCTCCATATGATGAATCATACAATTATTTCTATTTCCCATCTCGATATGATCCCGATCATCTTGGTTTAACAACATTTGGTTGTTCCTACGAGAAACCACAAGCCATATTCACCCTCCCATTGTTCATTAGGCGTGTAATTGACCACCTTAACCTTTCAAATTATATAAAGAAGAAAGCAGAAAGATGGAAGAAGGAAGAAGATGACACTGGTGAATTACAATTTACTGCTAAAGAGCTACAAATTAGTGACACATAGACTACGAACAGGGTTTCGTCCGTCACTTATCAGTGACGGATGAGCGGCGAATCGACAACGACGGACGAGCGATGAACCGTCGACTGAAAAGTGATGGACCTAGATTGAGACGTGGATAACCAAGGTGTTCATGACGACGAATGGCCAATGACTTTGTCGTCGCTTGCATTTAGATCAGCGACGGACTGTCAGTCACCCATAGTCATCTAGGGCAGAACTTAAGTTTTACCTAGCCTTATAGAAGGATTGGAGGCTGTTCCGAAGAAGAAGATCAATTTGGGATATTTCTTATTGTCTTTTTTCTTCGTGGTTGTAATCTATTTTAAATTTCAAAGAGTTGCGGTGATTCGAATTGGATCGGTGAGAAGCTTGTAGAGGGTGTAATCACTTTATTCCATTAGTGGAGTTTCCTCGGGGTTGGACTCTGATCGTCCCGTGATTTTTTTCGCAAGAAATTTTCACGTAAAAATCTCTGTATCTGTGATTTGTGTTTGACGTTTTTGGTTTGTATGCTTTTGCTCGGTTCTCTCGCAGGGCTCTCTGGTTTGGGGGAATGGTTTTCACGATTTTGTTCCCAACACGTGGTATCAGAGCCAGGTTCTGGAGTTCATATTGGTGTCAGGAGTTGACAATCAAATCAGGGAGTAGAGATGGACGCGAAGCGGGTGCGCATGGTAAACTTGAACGATACCAACTATCATTATTGTCGGAGCAAGATGAATGATTTGTTGTTCGTCAAGAAGCTGCATCTTTCAGTATTTGCATCTGAGAAGCCTAGTGACAAATCTGATAAGAACTGGAACTTCGAGCATATACAGGTGTGTGGGTATATACGGCAGTTCATTGACGAGAACGTGTACAACCACGTTACCAACATTGACTACGGGAAGATGATGTGGGATAAGATGGAATCTTTGTATGCGAAGAAGATCGGACTAAATAAATTATTCCTGATCCGGATGATAATGTGTCTACGGTACAAAGACGAAACGTCCATTACGGATCATTTGAGTGAGTTCCAGGGCGTGGTGGACCATCTATCCTCGATGGGAGTCAAGTTCGACGACGAGGTTCGGGGACTATGGTTGTTGTGTACATTGCCAGACTCATGGGAGACCGTATGAGTGTCTATGATCGCTTCTGCTCTGGAAGGCGTGGTCAGTCTGGAGTTTGCCAAGACGGGGGTATTGAATGAAGAGATGCAGAGACGTTCTCAGGGTACTTCATCCACATATCACTCAGAGACGCTTGTTTTAGAGAGTCGCGGAAGGGGTAAAAGCAGGGGTCCAGACGGTGGCGGAGACAAAAGCAAAAAAAGGTCCAAGGATCGGTACGAGGACTCGGAGTGTTACCATTGTGGCAAGAAGGGCCACAACAAGTGGAACTGTTTCGCTTGGAAGAGAGAGAAGAAGGGCGATAAGGGAAAGCATGGTGAGAACACTACAGCAGCGACCATGGTACATGGCGGCGATGTGATCATTGTAGGTGATAAGGTTGTCATGAACCTCGCTTACGATGACAACCCTTGGCTGGTTGACTCAGGTACTTCAGCGCACGTATCTCACAACAGGACACTATTTACTACTTACACAACAGACAACTGTAGAGTGTTGAAGATGGGCAACATAGATGTGTTGAAGGCTATTGCTATTAGAGATAAATATTTGAGGACGAAGACGGGTGTAGTTCTTATTCTCAAAGATGTCTGTCATGTCCCTAATATCCGTTTCAACCTGGTGTCGGTTGGAAGGTTGTATGACAATAATTTCTTCAATGTCTTCGGGAACGGTCAGTGAAAGCTTTCAGAGGTTCGATGGTGATTGCCAGAGAAAATAAGAAGTTCAGACTCTATTATATGGAAGGGAGTGCACATGGGACACATGAGGTGAATGCAGCTACTGATGCGTCTACTGAGTTGTGGCACAAGCGGCTCAGCCATTTCAGCGAGAATGGGATGAGCTACTTGATGAACATGAAGGTAATTTCTGGGCTAAAGTCTACAAAGTTGGAGAGAAGTACGCACTGTTTGGCGGAGAAGCAAAATATGGTGTCTTTCCAAAGTCACCAAAGTTCAAGGAAGCTGGCGTCGCTCTTGTTGATTCACTCGGATGTCTGCGGTCCTATGAAGGTAAAGTCCATTGATGGTGCTTCTTATTTTATAAATTTTATTAATAATTGTTCCAGGAAGGTTTGGGTCTCTGTCTTAAAGGCCAAGTATCAGGTGCTGCACACTTTCAAAGAGTTTCAGGCCTTTGTTGAAAGGGAGACGGGCAAGAAGTTACTATGTATTCGGTCCGACAATGACTACGAGTACATTGGTCTCTTTGATGCTTATTGCAGAGAGCAAAGGATACGACACTAGAAGACTCCACCAAAGACACCTCAGCTCAATGGTGTAGTAGTGAAGATGAACAAGACACTGATGGAGCGTGTACGATATTTGCTATCAGAGACAAACTTACCGGACATTTATTGGGGTGAGGCTCTTTACACCGCTGCTTATATTATTAATTTATCTCCTAGTATTTCTTTGCAGGTTGATGTGCTTGACAAAGTATGGTACGACAAAGGACCGTCATAAAATTATCTGCAAGTGTTTGGTTGTAAGGCCTTTTTGCATGTACCGAAGGACGAAAGATTCAAACTTGGGCTGAAGATGAGACAGTGCATCTTTGTCGGCTATGGCCGGGATGAGTTTGGCTATAGACTCAAGACCCAGTGGGAAGAAATCTCTACAAAAGTAGGGATATGATATTCGTCGAGGATCAGGCCATGAACAACACTCAGGATTTCGAGATGCCTTCTTAGGATGAGGATTTGCCTGAGTTAGAGTCATTCGCTTCAAGCAGTTTCCAGAGGATATCACAGAGGATCCAGTTATGGGGGAGCTAGTACATGGAGTTTCTCCCAATCTTGATCATCAGTCTGCTGATGGTAGTCAGGGTGATCTTCAGGAGGATGAGTATGCTGAGGAGGCAGTTCCCGAGGATGAGGCTGTTGGTATACAACCAGCACTAGTGGTTCCATTTAGGAGTAAAAAGAGAGAGAAAAAGGTGGCAAGAGTTCTTTGCAACATTGGAATGAATAAAGAATGATTGGAGGCCGTTTCGGAGAAGGAAATAAATTTAGGATATTTTTTATTGTCTTTTTTCTTGTGGTTGTAATCTATTTTCTGTTCCAAAGAGTTTCGGTGATCCGTATTAGATAGGTGAGGAGCTTGTAGAGGGTGAAATCTCTTTATTCCATTAGTGGAGGTTTTCAGGATTAGACTCTGATCGTCCCTTGATTTTTTTTTACAAGATTTTTCACGTAAAAAACTCTGTGTCTGCGATTTATGTTTGGCATTTTTTGTTTGTGTAATTTTTCTCGGTTCTCTCGCAGGGCTCTCTGGTTTGGGGGAACAGTTTCCCCGCTTTCGTTCCCAACACTTATTTCAATCATCCCCTAATCCCCACTCCTCTGTGTCTAACCCTCTATATCAAATTCTCCCTTTGCCCCATGCTGACCTCTGCACATGCGAGCGCCCTTGTCAATCCCTAGATCCAAAATGAATACAAGAATGTACCTCGACCAACTATATATTAAAGTGTATTTTTGTACCCCACAATACGGTCACGACTATAAAGATAAGGAGGTTAGCTACAAACCAACGGTCTTCTATGGTCCACATAATCTTATTCTCAATCCATAGCAAACAAGAAACAAAAAGAATACTCACAAGAATAAATAACAGTAAGACATCCCAAATGCTATATCACACCATATCATGAATCTAGCAGTACTAATCTAGCAATATATAAACTACTACAATATATATATATATATATATATATATATATATATATATATATATATATACCCGCACCCGGTGTAGGAGCACGAGTACGTGGGTACGTCCAGTCTACCCACAACATCGGCGGTAGAACGCTGTTTGGGTAAACTATACTATCTAATAATAATGATCATCAAGGTATATAATGCCACTAATGAAATATGAATAATCAATCACAGAACTATAAGATGGAACAATCGCACGGATATGATATAAAGAACTGAAGAGTCAAAATATAATTCACAAGATAAAAATAATAACCAATGAGTCACCAAATATAATATAAGACTAACTGTCAAATGATCGAGACAAATCCAGTACAATATAAGCCTATCTACTAAGCTACAGGTAAAGTGTCGTCTGTCTCAACAGGGATGAGTCTCTCCTGAGCCACAGTCTCTAGCTCTAAGCCAACTACGTCCTGAGGCCCGTAGTGAGTGGGATACCACTCCACAGTGCCATCTGGGAAAATATATCCAGTCATGATTGGAGTAAACCTTTAGCAGCAGTTCTAATAAATGATAAGTACTATGTAACAGTAAATAAAGAGCATATACAAGATGAATATAGCATAGTAGAAATATAAAAGAATAAGAAAATACGAAAAATATATACAAGAGGTACGAACATCATATATAGAAATAAAGATATACAACTATCTAAGTGAGTGAGTACTAGGGATAATATGTGATCGGCTTGGGTACTGCTCAAGAACCATGGGCCTGGCTAATCATACGTACGGTGTATGAGTAACACTATTCAAGAAAAACAAGAACTGTGGGGCATGATCACATATCTACTCTACATACTCCCCGCCCCCGACTAGTATAGTGGATCCAATCCATGACACGCTATGACACAAAATTCTCTAAGAAGGGAGTTAATCTTCTTATGAATCAGTGTCCATACATGTACAAGAACAACGAGGCTCGAACAAAAAATACGCTAGGAACTACCAGAAATAATATCTCATGACGGGATCCAAGAATACCAATCCGTGAAACCAAGTGTCAGGAAAATCAAGGATATCTACACTAAATATAAGAAACATAGATGATATCATAAACGGAAAACTGTTAGAGAATGTACTCGCCTGCAATCCGGTGAACATTATCTAAGATGTCCGGAACGGTGCCTCGAAGACCTAAATATGGAATATTATATTAATACAAGGTTTTGGAATGATAACAAGTTAAACTAGTCAAATTATAGGTCTTAAAGTTATTTTAAGTCAAAACAGTCAACTAGGTCAACTCTAGGTCAAAGTAATCAAACTTGGTCAAACTAGCTGTTTCTAGGTTGTATGAGTCTAAATCCAAGTTATTGGGTCCATACCTATGTATCTAGGCTATACTAGCTATATTATGATACTAGAGTATCAATACTGTATAATATCAAAAGATACACAATATATATATATATATATATATATATATATATATATATATATATATATATATATCCAATTTTCCCTTAGCTAATATAAGATAATATTAATTACCCTGGCTTTGAGCCATCTTGGTATCAATACCTAGCTACTCTCTTGGTATTCAATACCAATTACTCAATGATACCTCATACCCTCATTACCTTGGTGTATCTCAAGGTAAACTAGAATTAATATCAAACCAATACAATATATATACATAACTATTACATTTATCTTACTAACAATACTCTAACATATAACTGACACTAACTTATATATTCACTAACTAACATATATATAGTAACAATTACTATCTGATATTAACTTACCTTAACTAATAACCAACCACCTCCTCTTCATTTCTGTTGTTCCTTAACTAATAACAATACTCTATATATGCATGTTGATGTTCCTTTTGTGTCTAACTGAACCACCTTCTCTTCATTTATGCTGTGCCACCTCTCCTTACCACATACTGATGCTCCCTCCATAAGTTTTGAAATAAGGACATCAGCTAAGTTGCTCAAACCCAGCGCAAATCACACACAATAGTAGCCTTAGTGAGGTCTATTACTACGCTCCTAAGTGTTAGTCAATCACACATGAACATCTACACAAGACAACTTCAATGGCACAAAACTTCCCCCACATCACCTGCTGCACAACAAGCTGCTACTGTATCAGATTTGATTTCCCCCCTTCTTAATATAACTTTATGCTATGAGCTACACTTACACAATTACATGTATCACCTTAAATACATACAAATCCCATCCTTATATATATATATAACTAAAAGGCTACATACCTATATAAATACCATCAATAAACCAATTAGACAAGAGCAACAACTCGAGCTAGGATATCAAATTTACTCACAAGCAATTATACAAACACAAGGAGTGCATCACCTCGTATTACACTAGATCGATGATACGCTTGCGATATGCCCTTGATACTCAATCTAAATCTCACCCAACTCTCCACAAATAATGTGGACACATCAAAAATTATAATTAGAAGCAATACGAAGTGCTAGCTACTCATCTACGTGCTCATGGCAAAATATGACATGTGTAGACCCCCGTGTCGAAGAGAAAACCCCCAATTCAACTCGTATCACAAAATATTATGACACGGCCTACTCGTATCCAATTATGGACATGATACTAGTCTCACACAATCAAACATATGTCAATTTAGTCTAATTGACCTATTGATAAATATATGGTGCACCAATCTCGGATTTTTTCTAAATTGGGAAAAATACACCACAACTTCCAAATTAGGGGTCCATAGTAGTCAATTCTTCTTCCTATAGGTATACCTAGCATATATGTTGGTTTCTAATAATTAAACTATATATTTAGAGTCTAATTAGCAAGAGAAATCTGTACATATTGGGAGATGGATTCCCAATAGAAGTCTCCAATTAGATGCAAAGAACCCTAAACTTGTGCAATCTCCTTCTCCTTCTCCTTCTAGATTCTTGACTCCTCCTTCATTCTAAAGCTTCTAATGGTGAAGTAGGGAAGAAATTGGAAGGAATTTTGTAAGGATTTGGTGGAGGGAAGGGAAATTTGGGGTAGAACAATTGTAGATCTAAATTTGGAATAGAAAGAGGGAAGAGGAGAGAGAGAGGGAATTCCTCCTCTTATGGCCGGGCCCCTCCTACTTGGCCTTCAAGCAAAGTAGAATGTCCAATATATTCCTATAGACTTGTCATGAAGAAAAGGATTAAGGAAGGAAGTTTCTATTCATAATTGTTTGACTAATTAAATTATTAACTTAATGAATTGGGCTTGTTGTTGGGCTCAAGTCTAACTAAAATAAATGTTAGTCCAAGAGTTAATTCTAAACTAGTTAGGTCCATTAACAAGTCCAAAAATATAATATAACATCTAACAATAAATAAATTATACAATAAATAAATATTTAACATACACAATAATTAATTAATTATGAAATGACCAAAATATTTTTTTCTAGAAAATGTGGCAGTGACAAGTCTACCCCCCTTAAAATAATTTCGTCCTCGAAATTCAAAGACGAAACTATCCCTAAGCAAAACAGAACAAGAAAGAATATACCTCAAGGCACAAACAGATACGGGTACTGCTCTCGCATTTCATCCTCCCTCTCCCAGGTAAAATTACCCGGAGAGTGATGCCTCCATGTGACACGTACCAAAGAAATGGTCTCGTTCCTCAGCACCTTCTCTCTATGATCCAAAATCTCAACTGGCTGCTATGGATAGTTGAGAGTAGGGCCCAACTTTATCTCCGAGTGATCCAATACGTGACTAAGATCTGCCACATACCGTCTCAACTGTGACACGTGAAACATGTTGTGCACTCCCTCTAATGCAGGTGGTAAGTCTAGTCTGTAGGCAACTCCACCGACCCTCTCGAGAATACTGAAGGTTCCGATAAATCACGGAGTAAGCTTCCCGCCTCCACCGAAGCAAATCGTGTCTCGTGTCAGAGAAATCCTCAGAAACACCAGACCTCCAACCTAGAACAAACACAACCTTAAGAACTTAATCTATAACAAACAACCATTATCAATCACAAAACAAAAATATAAACTATACCACAAACTCCAAGGTTCTCCGATAGCTATCGGCCCAATGCCGATGTATGTCCTGCACCAACCGAATTCTATATCTAATCAGCTTGACCTTCTTCGTGCATTCACCACCATCTCTGGCCCTAGCAAATCTCTCTCTCCAACATCATCCCAAGACAAAGGAGTGCAACATCTCCGATCGTACAAAGCTTAAATGGTGACATCTCTATATTGGCCTGGTAGTTGTTGTTGTAAGCAAACTCTACCAAATGGAGATGGTCCTCCCAAGATCCCTCGAAATCTAGTACACAAGTGCTTAGCATATCCTCGAGAGTCTGAATGGTCCTCTCTGACTGCCCATCCGTCTGGAGGTGATATGTAGTACTGAACTTGAGCTGGGTGCCCAAGCTCGCCTACAAACACCTCCAGAAATGATAACTAAAATGACTATCCTGATCCGAGACTATGCTGACGAAAACCCCATCTATCCTGACGATCTGCCTTATATACATCTCTGCCAGCTTCTCCGTAGACAAATCCACCTTGAAAGGCAAAAAGTAGACGTACTTGGTCAACCTGTCAATGATGAACCAAATCGTGCCTATTTTTCCTAGAGATCGTGGAAGTCCGGACACAAAATTCATAGTAATTTGCTTCCACTTTCACTCTGGGATGGGTAATGGCTGAAGTAAACCGCCTGGCCTCTGTCTCTCGGTTTTTACCTGCTGGCACACTAAGCATCTGGATACAAACTGTGCCATCTCCCTCTTCATGCCATACGACCACACACTCTCTCGCATATCTCAATACATCTTGTTGTCACCTGGATGTATAGAATACTGAGAGCGATGCGCTTCCTATAACATCTCCTCACGTAGCTCCCTACTAGGCACACACAGCCTAGTACTGTGCAATGAACTATCCTCAGCAATTGAGAAATTATCCTCCAATCCTGCTCTCAACCGAGCTCTGATGCTCCTCAGAGGCACATCCTCATACTGGGTTGCCTTGATCTTGTCCATCAACTCTGAATGTATCTGCAAATCCCATATCTGCATCACAAACCCATAAACTATTACCTCAATGCCCAATCTTTCAAGATTATCCAACAAATACCGGTCCTGCAAAAAAAACATAGCTATCAGATACCTGCTCAAGACATCCGCAACTATATTGGCCTTCCCAAGATGATACTGTAAGGATATATCAAAATCTTTCATCAGTTCCAGCCACCGATGTTGCCTCATCTTCAACTCCTTCTGAATGAAAATGTACTTCAAGCTCTTGTGGTCTATGAAGATCTCCATATGCTCTCCGTATAGATAGTATTTCCATAACTTCAAAGCAAGGATGACCGCTGCCAACTCCAAATCTTGGGTATAATAGTTCTTCTCATGTCGACACAATTGCCTGGATGCATAAGAAATCACCTTCCCATTCTACTGAAGAACACAACCCAGACCTTTCTCTAATACATCACCATAGATAATGAATCCTTCAAACCCTGATGGCAATGTCAAAATAGGAGTAGACATTAACCTCTTCTTCAATTACATAAAAGCAGCCTGGTACTTCTCTGTCCAAACAAACTCTGTATCCTTCCTGGAGAGTTTGGTCATCGGCTCAGCAATCCTTGAAAAATCTTGCAAAAACTTTCTGTAGTATCCTGCCAGACCCAAGAAACTCCTGATCTCTTCCATTGAACTCAGGGTCTTTCAAGACTCCACTGCTGTGATCTTCTTCGGGTCCGCTGAAATTCTATCACCAGTCACAACATGCCCTAAGAACTCCACCTTGTCCAGGAAGAACTCACACTTAGACAGCTTCCCAAACAACTTTTCCTTCCTCAACACATCCAACATAATCTGTAGATGCTCCTCGTGCTCCTCTGGCATATTCGAGTATATGAGAATATCATCGATGAATACCACCACAACCTTGTCAACGTACTGGTGGAACACCTTGTTCATCAAATTCATAAACACCGCTGGGGCATTAGTCAACCCGAACGACATCACCATGAATTCGTACTGGCCATAACGAGTCCTAAAAGTAGTCTTCAGAATGTCCTCCGGTTTCACTTTCACCTGGTGGTAGCCTGATCTCAATTCTATCTTGGAAAATATCTTGGTGCCACTCAACTGATCGAATAGGTCATCAATCCGTGGCAACAAGTATTTATTCTTGATAGTGAGATTATTCAATGCCCTGTAATCGATGCACATGCTCACCGATCCATCCTTATTCGGTACAAATAATACCGAGGCTTTCCATGGTGAAGAACTAGATCTGATAAACCGCGTATCCTGCAGTTCATCTACTTGCTTCTTTAGCTCGACCAGCTCGCTGTTGTTCACTCTATATATATGATGTGAAATCGGCTCTGTACCTAGCACCAAGTCTATAGAGAACTCAACATCTCGATCTAGCGGTAATCCTGGCAATTCCTCAGAAAACACATCCAAGAACTCTACTATCAAAGGATGCGACAACTCCTTGTCTTTCACCATAGCTCCACAGATAATGCCTTCTCCCTGCTCTGAAGCACCTCTAACAAACTCAAACTCTGTCTCTCCTGACGCGCTAAACAAAACTCTACCGACTCTGCAATCTATACTAGCATGGTGCCTACTCAACCAATCCATCCGAGTACAATATTGTAGCTCAAAAGTGGCATTACAAGTAGACACGCACTTAGCTTCCGGCCTCCCAGAGTAACTCTCCGATCCTTGTAAACATCACTAACCAGGATAATGTCTCCCCCGGTCATGATCTTACAAATCCTAAGCAAAGACTCAGTTACCAAATGATGCTTCAGAGCAAAAAAAAAAATAGATACAAAACTATAGGAAGCACCACTATCAAATAATGCTAAAACTGGAATGGAATCAAGGAGAAAAAAAATTGCGATGACATCTCCGGTGGGCTCGGTCTCCTCGACCGTCATAGCAAACACTCATCCCTGAGGTGCACTTCCCTGATGCTGGTGCTGGGCGTAACACTGCTGCTGGGTCGAAAGCGGTGGTCCCCTCGGCTGTACTGCAGGTGGCCTCGCTTGTGCTCTCTATCAGGCCCCAGTTCCAAATATAAGAAATTAAGCCATGTGGCATTGGCCAGCGGGTACACTCCAACGGACATCCCAATCTAATGGACCCGATGGAGTGCACCTAAGCTGTAAAGTACAATGATATAACCCAACATTAAAATATAAGCAATGTAACTAATCTCATCCACAAACATAAAAATATAAAACACATAGAGAAAATAAGTTTGCTATTGTGCAAAAAGAAAATAAGTCTGGAAATGTATCATAATATAACACGGATAGAGTCACACGGGGACAAACTCGCTAATACAAGTACTGAATGAAAGAAAGCAAAAATATAACTAGGACCAATATCTGCTAACTAAATAATGATACCGAACCCTAGGTGAAGTTACTACCAGTGATCAAGCGAAGTCCTCGGGAAGGATCTTGTCCTCTGCTACAAGTCTTGCTCCTGTATATACACCCGGTCTGCACTCCTCCGGGTAGTCCTCATCGCCTATGCCTGGAAGGAAACCAAGTCCTCAGAGGGACGTAATAAGGTACAAAAATAGCATGCCATAGCAAAACAGAAAGGAAACATGTGATACGCCGGTGTAATCTAGAGTAACCACCCAAGTGAGACACAAATTGAAGACAATATTCGACATATGGGCTTTCCAAATATAAATCCGTCGCTCCGAGGCACAGAGACACATATTGCATACCCGTAGCTCCGAGCACAGAGACACACAGTAAGTACTACGACTCCAGATCCAAGATCTATACGTAAATAAGGATATATATATATATATATATATATATATATATATATATATATATATATATATATATATATATATATATATATATATATATATATATATATATATATATATAGTGCATGCAAAGTAGTCAAAATGTCTAGTAACTGTTTTCCACTCCAAATGCGGTCAACGAGACACATTCACAGCTCGCTGAGCCTGTCACGACACGTACCCAGATAAATCAGGCACCGGTTCGCGAGTACGTCCAGCCTACGCCGCAGTGTCGGCGGTAGTACGCTGTCTAGATCATTCACAGGTAATTTAAAATCTAGCTCATTCACACTAAAAATAGGCAAGGATAATAACAGGAAATAGGAATGTTAAGATTTCATAAGACAAATTTTGTGACATCCAAATCCACAGTTTAATATAGAACCAGAAGATAAATCGGAGACAAACCCGAGTACTATGCTGAAAGAAAATACTAGCTAACTGGCTAACTACTCCTCAAAAGTAGTCTCCTGAGTAGGAACCGGCTCCTCAATAGTATCACCTGCTACGTCATATGGGCCATAAAAGGTGGGGGCATAGTCCTCATCATCGCCTAAATGTCAACGGATCCAGTCAGAAAAGGAGCAAAGTACCAATACACAACAAAGCTTAAACTAAAATAATTATGACAAGTAGTAAAACTGACTAAGTACCATGATAAAAATTATACATAATATGTAGTAAAATTAACTAAGGGTTAATTGCTATAAATCAGGGATATGAGTAAAACAGGAAAATAATAAGACAAAAAAATAGAACTACAACAGGACAAAGAAACTATGTGTGTGTGAAATTATGTATTTAGAATACATAGTTGACATGTAGGAGGTTATAAGGCTAATAAGGCACGTCATAGACGGCTAGCAGTCAGGAACAATCGAGTATAAGGCTGATGGTACAGTCGTGTACTCAACAGCTAGCAGTCAGGACATGAGGGAAAGGGTAAACTACATGCCTCCTAGTATTCTCCCTTCCGACACAAAAATTGAGACATGAAATCCAAATTCTAACACTAAGTGTGATCATCCAATGATGCTAGTAGAGCAAGGAACTAATTATCATAATATAAAGAATAAACTTGAAGTGCAGGTACTTGCCTGATGTTTGAATTCCAACTACTACTCTGTTACTCAGGAAATTTCCAAAAACGTCTCCGGATGCTGGAACAAACATTACCATCATGCTTAAAAGATATCAATCAGCTAGAAACGCCTGTCCTTGAGTCCAATTTGGACGCAGGGGCAAAAATGACCATTTTGGGTCAAAACGGGGTCCGCATGTGGACCCGCTTTGCACCGAAAAATGTGTCAGGGTCAAAGGTCTCTAAATTCGCCAAACATAGTATCAACAGGTCAGGAATGATGATACGAACCCAACGAAACTTTTAGAACTGGATTTCGATGAGCCGATCACAAAATCGCCCGTCGAGTAGGGCCTATGGGACCCACGACACGCGATTTCGTCAACGTTCTCGGAATGGAACCAAACTTGGGTCACAGGACCAGCGTATTGCTACGAGTCCGATGGCACAAGTTTCGTTTCAATCCGACGAGTGTACACAAAGTTAGGGCACGTTCCAGAAAGGGCGGATACGGGACGGTATCCGCGGATACGCGTTGATTCCGGTGTGCACGCACACCCGAATCTACTTCTGCGAAATCCGACACATCCGTATCGACGACGCGCACGTATCTGTGAAGACCGCACGCGACCAAGTCGTCCCGTTTGGCGCGATGTACTCAGTTCCGGGGTGAAACAGGACGTTATTTTTCCTATTTTTGGATCGCGGTTCGCGATCACCATAGGACGCGATGCCCCGAGCGGTTGCACAGGCACCGAGGGGGGTCATGCAGGCTACGCAACGCAACTGACAGAATCAAAAACGGGTAAATGAGCAGGGAGATACGCGAACCTGAACAGGGTCCGAAAAACCTAAAATTCCGTGTCCGATACGTGTCCGACACGTGTCAGACACAAGAGAACTAGGGTTAGGGTTTTGGGGTCTGCTTGGCCGGAGGCGGCGGCCCGGCCAGAGCTGAGGCGGAGGGAGGCCGGGGACAGCGTCGCCGGGGGCTCTGGACGCGGGCGGCGCCGGCAGCGGGTCGCCGGAGGCGGGCTCGGGCTCTGTGGAGAAGAAGGAGGAGGAGAAGGGCCGGGGTCGGGTTGGAGTGGTGCTGGGCGGCGCTAGAGGGGAGGCCGAAGGCTGGCGGCGGTGCGGCGGAGGTCACCGGAGTAGGGTTCCGGTGGGGGTTAGGGGAAGATGAGGGAGGAGGAAGAGGGAGGAGGAGAAGTTATATAGGGGAGCCGCGGGGGGGCTGGCCGGGTGAGGCGGGGGACGTGGCGGAGAAGGCGGAGGCGCGGGGGTCGTGGGGTAGTGGCGCAGGGCGCGGGCGGGCGGCGTGGCCGGAGTTAGAGCCGGAAAACGCAGGTCTGCGCGTGGGGGGGAGACGGGTCTCCGGGTTCGGGTCTGGCGGGCGGGTGCGGGTGGACCCGACTTGACAGGCAAATGCGGGTTTGGGCTTGCGGGTTCGGGTCACGGGTTGGACTCGGATCCCACCCGCAGCCAAGGGTTTGGGCCGGTTGGTGCCGGGCTGGGCAGGTTTGGGCCGGGATTTGGGTTTTAGGGTTTATTAAACAATTAAATAAATAAATAAATAAATAAATAAATAATAAATAATAGTTTTTAGGTGATTAAAAATAGGTCCGGGGTCCAATAAATTCCAGAAAAATTATCCTAAGTCCAGTTTTTCATTTTACACCCAAAAATATTATTTTCATAATATTTTAATATAATTTATAAATATTTAATTTTACTTAATGCCAAAAATACCTTGTTTTTAAGTAGCAAAAATTCAAGAAAAATCCCAGAAAATTCCGAAAATTCAGTTTTGAAAATCTTGAAAAATCAGGGGATTTACAGAGCCTGAACCTCTATCTAAACAGTCTCATCATACTAAGTAACTAGCACCAATCATCATCCTATAGTCATCACAGGTTCCGGTCATGCTGATACTATCAAGATACATGAAGTCTGGCATGATGATAGTATCTGAATGTGACCTAAGGTTTCGATATAACCAAGTAGGTACATAGAGGTATCGAGAAATATCTAACAATTGATACTAGACATTACCGACGAACGTCTGCACCCGGATATGAACCAGATGCTAAGTAAGAATTTTGATCCAAAGCGCACACAATGTATAGATGAATTAAATAAATAAAACTGAAACTAAGTTACAATATGGCAAAGTACACTTGCCTGAGTTCGGATGCTGAAGATGAGGCTCTGGTCCAACGTCCAAGTCTGAAGAACCCAAAGAACCTAGAATAAAAATAAAATATAAAAATATTATTTATTTATGGCTATAAAGTTATACATATATAATTAATCCTTATTCAAGGGTCTAATTAATTATTAGATTATAATTTAACATATAGGAAAGAATAATTAAACTTTAGCTTAACCTTACATATCCATACATGATGGATGTTAATAAAAGTAACATAATATCAACATCCAGTCTATGCTTAATTACCAACTCCACTGTTCCCACATGTGCATAAGGCCAAATAACTTTTCTTTTTCCTATTGAGTACTTATACTCCATTTCCTACTGAGCTTTCACTTCACAAATATATAAATACCCTTATAACCTCATCATCTAGCCTATCTACAACTACAGTAGCATACAAGTTATACATCATTTATGTCAAAGTTTTTTATATAGATAATACACATTCATATCAACACCTCAATATACTAACAATCCTCTCACTATAGCTCCCAAATCACTACTTCTTCCCATTCACATGCATTCGAATAACACCCTAGTATATATGCTCATATTACTTCCCTTTCTATTTCCTATTCATAAATTAAAAACCCATATGTACACTCACAATGATGTGTAATAGCAGTAAACAACTTCTCACATCTATCACCACTACAACAGAAGGAAATCACATGCATACATACTCTTGATACTATTGACGAATAAAAAGATAATGGAGCTCGAGCTCAATACCAGTAAGGAGGTTGGTGATGCTCGTGAGCGACCGGAGGTGCCTCGGTGGTCATCGCACTCAAGGCTTGAACAGGCGTTGACTGAGACGGAGATTCAAAGTCGCGAGGTAGTTGCTCGTCCGGCCCTGGTTGATGCTTGTGGTCCTACCTCGTGCATCGGCTGCCAGAGTATGGTGGTGCGTCGATGGTGGTGACATTGGTGGTCGTGTCGACGGTGGTGGTGAGGGTGGTCGAGGGGGTGGTGGTGCTCCGGCTGCTGTTGTGGCAGTTGTTGGTGGAGCGGCTCGGTGGTGGTGATGGGAGTAGTGATGGCGGCTATGGTGGGGAGGGTGGTGCTTAGTGGTGGTGATGGTAATGGTGCTCGACGATGGTGATGGTAGTGGTGATAGAGGCTATGGTAGGGAAGGTGGTGCTCAATAGTGGTGATGGTAGTGGTGCTCGGTGGTGGTGATGGTCAGAGGGAGGTGAGAAAGAAGAAAAAGAAAAAAAATGGAGGTGAAGAAGAAGAAGAAGAATGGAGAGGAGGAGAAGAGTCGGTTGAGAGTGGGAGAAGAGGATATAGCATGCGGTGAGTGAAGGGTGAGGGTGTTTCCTTGGGATTAGGGCCGACTACATGGGGATGAGGGTGTGTGTGTGTGTGTTAAAATAGGGGGAATGGGTGGTTGTGATAGGGGGAGGTTTAAATCAAGGGCTAGAATTTAGTATGAGTTGATAAGAATGAATAGTGGCATGCAAAAAGAGAGAGAGAGAGAGAGAGTGTTGACCGGTCACATGACCCAAAAAGGCTCTCCATTTGATTTGCACTAATATGAATTTGACCCTTATCAACCCTTTTGTATTTGGGTCCTTAAAAGTTTAGGGTTTACAAATAAAAAAAAGAGAGTGAGAATTTGATGTAGAAAATTAGTGTTTGGTGTTTTGTAGGATGGAGATGGTGTTGGGTGTTTTGAATGAGTCTCATAATTGGGTATGAGGGTTAAGTTGGGGTTAAGTTCAGTCGATTTCACCAATTTATATAAAAGTTATTTCATAGGTGTTCTTAAGTAAAATAGAAGTACATGGGGTCTCAATTGGGAGTGACACATATGTCATGGACGGTATAGGCTTGGTATTAGTCTTGGACCCTTTAATTGGTTAGGCATAACGGGTTGAGTTTGTGTCCCCAAATCGATGGCAACGACATAGGTACAAGGCATAGAATTAAAGAATTAATTTTTGTGACTAGAAAGTTGTGCAATTAAAATAGAGCACAATGGAGTATATTTGTGAGTGACAAAAATATCCAGTGCCTAGGTTGGCTTGTCTAGGTTAAGAGTGCAAAAATTTATTGGAAGGTAAAGGCTATTGTTGTGCTCCAAATATGGTAGCAACGGTAATGTGCACCAAGAGTTTAAATTAAAGAACCAGTCTTGATAATCCCTAATTTCTAATCCTTAAACAACTTGAAGCTAAACCAAAATTCTCACCATTCCCCGTTTACCTAAAAAATTTGTTGAGGGGGTTTACATCCTCTCAGTTGGAGCTGCTCCATGTGCTGCACAAAGAGGGTTGGAAGGATAATCTCTTATATGATGCCCCTCTGTGCCACAATAAAGACAAACTCCTAAATTTCTCCTACAAACTTCTCAGATATGGCCGAACTTCCTACAGTAGTGCCTGGAAGCATACTGTGAGTGTTTCTGCTGCTGCTGTGGTGCTTGGTGAACAAGCATCCTAGATGGAGTCTGGTACTGCTGTGGCTGCTAAAAAGGCCTAAAAAGGGGATGAAGACGCTTAGAAGGAACTACACTGCTACTAGCCCCCACAAAAGAATTACGGTGTCTATTGGGCTTCAAGCTCAACTCCCGCTCAACCTTGCGTGCCGTTGCAAGTATCTCAGAATACGTCTCATAGAAAGACTGAATGAGGATCTCCACTTCCCAAATCAGACCCTCACAGAAGGGGATAGCCCGAACCTCTGGCTCCCTCACCAAGTACTCCACAAATTGGCTCAACCTCCCAAACTTTCCAGCGTACTCCTCTACGGACATGCTCTCCTGAATAAGGCCTTCAAACTGCCTCCCCAAGTCTAATATGTTGATCCGAGCAAAGAACTTTCTCTTGAAGAGGTTCCTAAACACCTACCAAGACTGCCCTACATCAGCAAGAAGTGGCTCATTCCTGAACCAAGTACGAGCAATATCGAATAGCTGAAGTCCCTCTGCCTCAACCTTCAGATCCTGAGAAAGATGGGACACCCTCATGAGATGCTCGATATTCTCGAGCTAATCATCAGCATAGACAATGCCCTTGATCCCCTTGAAGACACGAGATTCTAGCTTCTTGAAGTCCTGGATATTATCCGGCTGAAGCTGGACAACCTGCGGAACAACCTGCTACTGGACTGGAGCTCCTTTCTTTACTGCAGCAAGGGAAAGCTGATGAGCACTCTCAATACCCTTCCTTAACACGCCAGTTTTCCTCTTGTGAGCCTCTGACTGGGCCCTCTGAGCCTCCATCATCTCGCAAAATAATTGAAATACCTGAGTCGCATCTGTCGGCACCGGAGGTGGAGGTGGAAGTCCCCCAGACACAGTTGAAACAGTCCTCCATATTGGAGGTGGACCACCGAACGCAGCTGATACGCCAATCACCAGAGAATTGACTGGTGCAGGCCCTCAAAAAGTTGCAGATCTCTCAAAAGCTGCTCTTCTCTGCTGTGATCGAGTCTTAGGTGGCATCCTGAGGCAAAGCAGAAGAAAAGAATCAATATGACACAAGATATAATGTATTCAAAGAAGGATAGCTAAATCTCAATTATCAAATATCAAGGGAGAATAATTGAAATAAACAATAGAGTTTTTCCTAGATGTGATTGAGTATTCTGAGCCTATAGCCTATATCCTATATCCTGAAGCAGGCTCATAATAACACTCAAATCAGAGTACTACTACGAATTGTACTAATTGCGACCTTGAAGACCTGCATATTCCACTACAAAAATGTGTTACGATCCGCATCCGGTGTAGGGGTATGTCACGCCCCAGTCTCAAAAATACGTAGGACTAGGACACGTAAGCATGCCAGCCGCATGGATATGGCAACTCCAATATATGGAAACCAAATCCACACGTATGCTGTAATATGAATATCAAGTCCACAAGTGGTATAAAATGTATCACAAGTCACAGGGTATAATCTAAATCTCATCCACGAAAATCAGATATAAATAATAACCAGCATCTATATAACTAGATCTCAACATAATTATCTAAGGATGATAGTTGGATGGAAACAAATCCACTACCAACTCGAATGGAAAAGTACAACACAACAAATACAATATAGGAATACCAGCTAACGACCATGGGCTCGAAGAGAAGACATCCTCACAACACAAGTAATCATCCAAATCTGCGCTCCTACAATTACTCAAGAACAGATACACCTGGCAGAGGACCAGGTCCTCAGAGGGACGTAACAAGATACAGAAAATACGAGCCAATTTGAATACAGTAAACATGCATATTATTTGAAAATAAATAAGTACGCTGTACAAGACCATCTATATGAATGCAAATGAGGACAATTTTTTGACGTATGGGCAAGGGTAGTCTACTCGATCTAAGCCTCATAACTCACACACCCGTCAATGGACATCAGAAATCGACATACCTCTGGGGTAGCGACCAGCGCGACTCTACAGAAATCGACATACCTCTGGGGCAGCGACCAGCGCGACACACGCCCGTAGTGCGAACTATATACTACGGTTTACCAGAGTGGTTAAAAGCTCATACGCCTAATGATTGTCCTCTCATGATACTAAGTGTCAAGTGTGTGTCAACATATTTAATATATAGTAATGACTGAAAGGAACTACACATGCAATAAATAACAGAGATACAATAAATATACAGAAATATACTAAGCATGCAAAATATTATAAGCAATTTGGCAAGGTATCTTGCCTGGGGTCCTGCTGCTGGTATGAATCAGAGTCCAAGTCACAGTCCAAATAGCCTATGTATTACAAATTTATCACGTCAAAAGATAATTTATTTTAATTTATATAATTCTGAAATAATTACCCTAAAATCCTATTTTAATCTTATTATTCTGATTTTTATGTTAATTCCTAAAATTTGTCCAAAGAAACTGAATTTTATCAACTCGAGACTCATGGCACGCAAATCGAAGCGATCTGTTGACCGAAAAGTCAACCGACACAAACTCAACTTTCATGCATGATTTCCTATAGATTTCAGCGTCAAAAATATGCTAGAATTTACGGCTCGTCCAAATTCAAATTCGTTTGAAAATTATGGCACATACAAATTTTGTATTGTGCACCGATGGTTAAATTCTAACCTAGAAGTTCTACAGAATTAACAGTATATAAATACTTCGAATTAAATTCTGGAAAAATATATGTCAATGATCTCGACATTAGCTTTCCAAAACTTTAAACGGTTCATGATTCTGACTCCTGGTTCTCCCGAAATCGCAAAAATATTAAAACACGTCTATTTTCGGATATGCTGTGCTCTACTAATTTTTCAGAATTTAATACTCATAATTTCATAAAATAAATTATATAATAAGAAAGCTAACCTCAATATCTTTCTAACGCAAGAAACTAGGCCTCGTTTGGAGTCCGGAGCTATGCACAATGGCTTGTGGAAGATGAATGAACCCTAGATGGCAATTCTACAAAATCTCTCTCTCTAAAAAAATAATGGGATAATTAGGGTTATTATATTATATATATATAGGGATTGAGAGGCTGAATGAAAGTTGATAGGAGGGTGACACATGTCATGATTTGATTGGATGGTTTTGGTTATATTATTTGATTTTGATTTGCCTTTATCAAAACATTATTTAAGTCATTTTAAATCTAAATAACTCGAAATAAATATTAAAAGTAATCATAAAAATCTGAAAAAATTACAGAAAATATATTTTGAATTTAGAAACTCTAGAAAAATATTTGGGATAATTTTATATTCATAGATTTCCTACTATAATTAGGAGAAGCTCTAAACATTAGTTTTATCCATTTAACTAAAAATAAATACTAACATTATTCTAAAATTTTTGAAATAATTCCAGAAAATATATAATAATATTATAAATCCTAAAAAATAACGTGGGTCTATTCTATATTCCTGGAATTGCACAATAAATTCTACAAGTCCTAAAAATTAGTTATTAGCCTAATTACTCCCAATAAATACTAAAATACTCAGAAAATTCCCAGAAAATTCTAGAAAATATATTTTATTATTTAGAACCTAAATTAAAGTTTGGAATATTCTTAATTAAGTTTGAACATAAAATAAATTCTTCAAAGTCCTAGAAAATTAGTGTTACTAGTTTTTAATTAACTAAAAATTATGAAAAAATCTCAATAATCTAAAATAGCCTAAAAATAATTCTTAATAAATATTTATATAAGTAAATATACTAAAAAATTTATTTTCTAATTAACTAAGAGAATACTCTAAATAAATTCAACATCTATAATAAATATAATAATATAAAATATACACAAAATACCTATTTTGGGTGAGGGAGTTTACAATCTACCCAACTTAAAATAATTTCGTCCTCGAAATTAAAATAAGGCATAATTTGTTAAATCCCTCACATTCGTACATAAGGTACGTCAATCGTAATCTTTTCCAAAAATTTAAATAACAAAATCTATTCAAATCTATCGCGATCACTTCAAAATTAAGATAATCATTGTTCAAATAAAAAATTCAACCTATTGTAATCTCTTCTCACTTTTCCAAATCATCAATATCCAAATTTAAATTGAATCCATATAATATCTTTAAGATTTTAATAACCTATATCAAATTTTACCTCACGATCTCCAACTATCATAATCTCCTCTAGAAGTAATTCGAGTCCAATATTATTCCTATTTTTACTTATAAATTTTTTGTATTCTTCAACTTTTTAAATTCCATTCACATCCTCAATATTTTAAATAGGTAGTCCAACCATCAAATTTTTAATTCTTAATTTAAATCATCAAATTAAAAAATAATTTAAATGCAGTCCACCAATGTTCAAGTCTGAAATTATATATTTATCCTTCAAATTCAAATTGATGATTTTACCTTCAATACTCAAAATTTTAAATTATGTACTTAAGGTATAAATATTGGGTCCTCAATATCAAGATTTTTAAAATTTATTAATCCTCATCATCTTAGTCATTCTTCTAAAATTCTCAAAATTAAAATGGCTTGAACCTCTCCCAATCTAATCTTACTCGATCACAATCTAAAAGAAATTTCTCTCGAGTTGCCAATGCACTGCTACCCAACTTAGAATTTATCCATCTATCACAGAAGAATATATACTTTAAGAAAATATTCCTTAATTTATTTACTCATGTTATTCAATCCTCAAAACTTCAACGCCGATTATATCATATATGATATGTCCTTAATTACGAAAGAATAATCCTCAAGTATGTGATTGGCCTATGGGGTATATCTATTACTCTCTGTGTATCAAATTTATACCAAGCATGAGGTTTCGTCTTTCCAAAATAAGGGAAGACGGAGATCAATAATAAAGAGTTCAAGGGCGAGGTAATAGAATAGAAGTATCGGGATCAAGGCGTTTAAAAAATTCAAATAGGAATTGTCAAAGCAGTTGTGGATTGCAGTCCTATTTTGGTAATTCCTATTCACATGCTCGTATTAGTACAGTTATGTAGCCGATACAATACGCTCAGACATGTCTAGAGGGCAAGTAGATTCGTCTACTAATCACTATATATCTCAATCCACGTGAAGCAGTTATGCGAAGGGCGAATCAATGCACTAAGGTTAGCTAGACCTTAATACACAAATTATGAAATATATTAATGTATGCATCCACTAATACATATATAGTGAACAAGCTTGATGAAAGAATAAGCTTGCAAAACTAGGCTATAATAGCGACATAAGTCAAGGTGGTACAACAATTATAAGTACGCTAGATGATGATGAAAGGAGGTACAAGTCAATTCAAGTTCACAAAAAAAAACAAAAAAAATAACATAAGCAATAATAATAAAGACCCTACCATTCTCTATAGTTATCATACAACCTCCTTATCTATGTCGCTAGTCGACCAAATGGGGGCAAGGACCTCTAAATTCTATTGTCTGAATAAACACTGTCGTCTTTGCTAGCATACAATTAATGTCATTCAGTTATACTTCATTAATGGATCACAAGGACTATATGATACAAGGTGGTGAGATATACTACCCAACTTAAAATGATTTAACTACTATTGTATTGTCTTAAGGATACCGTAAAAGCTTCTGTTAAGGTCTATGAGAAGGGGTCTTGGTACTTTATTGGGGTATCCTCTTTTATTAGATAGGTCATGGTCATCTTATATCTTAGTCATAGTGCTTATAGAATAAGTGTCAATAGTAAGGATAGAAGAGTAACTGGCCGTTTAAGGGGAAAAGGGATCTCGCTTGTATCGAGGTGAGGGTACAAATTACGCGATTTAAAAAATAAGGGTTAATCATCGGTCACAATCTACAAAACAACTTAAACTTATCAAGTTCTAACTACCAAGCATAAAAATTTTCACATTCAAGGCTACAACTATAATCCTAGCAAACTATGAGCCCTTAACAAAGAATAAAATTACTTGGCCTACTATCTGAAGTGTCAGATGGCACGAGTTGAAAGATGAAGAGAAGAAACGTGATTAGTCGTCGCAAAATAGCGAGCGCTATGGTCGCAGGGGAACAATATATAAAATTAAGATAGAGGGCTCTAGATAGCATCATGGTTCTCTAAGGGAAATGGGGTATTAGTTGCTATGTTTGAGGTATGATTAGGAAAATATTCTATACATTGCTCTTGGATTTCTAAGGTACTGCCTGCTCATCTCAAGACAAGAACCTAAATTTAGTTCTCCAATACTTATCTAACTGCGAAGGTTAGGTTTAGTCCTAATATTCAATTTTGGTTTTCTATTGGTTCCTCAATACTAGGGTCAACTATTATGGTAAAACTTTTAACTATCTCTAGTAGTGTCTATACTACTCTCAAGTCTTCTCAATACATCAAGGGGTAATGGTATACCAATCTAAAGATAAGGAATTATAGGGTTCACTAGATATTCTAAACTTAGTGGTGTGTCTATATTCTTGTTGTATTCTTAATAGGTGTGCTACCCTAATTATCATCCTAATAACAGGGGTTCCTAAATTCTAGCAGAAGGCTATACTCAAAGAACTATTAGGGAAGTACAGGAATCAAGCAGGATACAATTATTTAGATAGAACGGATTAGAAGAAAGATGAGTCGTAGTCAAATGTGGATGAGATCCTATACTCTAATCCTATTTGCAGGCTTGCTCGGTACAGTAACGTAACCGAGACAATATGCTCTCGACCTGCATGGGCCACCACAAAAATATATCATGCCCCAGTCTCAAAAATACGTAGGACTAGGACACGTAAGCATGCCAGCCGCATGGATATGGCAACTCCAATATATGGAAACCAAATCCACACGTACGCTGTAATATGAATATCAAGTCCACAAGTGGTATAAAATGTATCACAAGTCACAGGGTATAATCTAAATCTCATCCACGAAAATCAGATATAAATAATAACCAGCATCTATATAACTAGATCTCAACATAATTATCTAAGGATGATAGTTGGATGGAAACAAATCCACTACCAACTCGAATGGAAAACTATAACACAATAAATACAATATAAGAATACCAGCTAACGACCATGGGCTCGAAGAGAAGACATCCTCGCAACACAAGTAATTATCCAAATCTGCGCTCCTACAATTACTCAAGAACAGATACACCTGGCAGAGGACCAGGTCCTCAGAGGGACGTAACAAGATACAGAAAATACGAGCCAATTTGAATACAGTAAACATGCATATTATTTGAAAATAAATAAGTACGCTGTACAAGACCATCTATATAAATGCAAATGAGGACAATTTTTTGACGTATGGGCAAGGGTAGTCTACTCGATCTAAGCCTCACAACTCACACACCCATCAATGGACATCAAAAATTGACATACCTCTGGGGTAGCGACCAGCGCGACTCTACAGAAATCGACATACCTCTGGGGTAGCGACCAGCGCGACACACGCCCGTAGTGCGAACTATATACTACGGTTTACCAGAGTGGTTAAAAGCCCATACGCCTAATGATTGTCCTCTCATGATACTAAGTGTCAAGTGTGTGTCAACATATCTAATATATAGTAATGACTGAAAGGAACTACACATGCAATAAATAACAGAGATACAATAAATATACAGAAATATACTAAGCATACAAAATACTATAAGCAATTTGGCAAGGTATCTTGCCTGGGGTCCTGCTGCTGGTATGAATCAGAGTCCAAGTCACAGTCCAAATAGCCTATGTATTAAAAATTTATCACGTCAAAAGATAATTTATTTTAATTTATTTAATTCTGAAATAATTACCCTAAAATCCTATTTTAATCTTATTATTCTGATTTTTATGCTAATTCCTAAAATTTGTCCAAAGAAACTGAATTTTATCAACTCGAGACTCATGGCACGCAAATCGAGGCGATCTATTGACCGAAAAGTCAACCGATACAAACTCAACTTTCATGCATGATTTCCTATAGATTTCAGCGTCAAAAATATGCTGGAATTTACGGCTCGTCCAAATTCAAATTCGTTTGGAAATTATGGCACATACAAATTTTGTATTGTGCACCGATGGTTAAATTCTAATCTAGAAGTTCTACAGAATTAACAGTATATAAATACTTCAAATTAAATTCTGGGAAAAATATATATCAATGATCTCGACATTAGCTTTCCAAAACTTTAAACGGTTCATGATTCTGATTCCTGGTTCTCCCAAAATCGTAAAAATATTAAAACACGTCTATTTTCGGATATGCTGTGCTCTACTAATTTTCCAGAATTTAATACTCATAATTTCGTAAATAACAAGTTAAACTAGTTAAACTAGTCAATAAAAGGTTTTGGAATAATAACAAGTTAAACTAGTCAAATTCTAGGTCTTAAAGTTATTTCTAAGTCAAAATAGTCAACTAGGTCAACTCTAGGTCAAAGTAGTCAAACTTGGTCAAACTAGCTGTTTCTAGGTTGTATGAGTCTAAATCCAAGTTATTGGGTCCATAGACTATGTATCTAGGCTATATTAGTTATATTAGGATACTAGAGTATCAATACTATATAGTATCAAAAGATACACAATATATATATATATATATATATATATATATATATATATATATATATATATATATATGACACTAGTTATCCCTTAGTTAATATAAGATAATATTAATTACCTTGGCGTTGAGCCATCTTGGTATCAATACCTAGTTACCCTTAATGATACCTCATACCCTCATTACCTTGGTGTATCTCAAGGTAAACTAGAACTAATATCAAACCAATACAATATATATACATAACTATTATATTTATCTTACTAACAATACTCTAACATATAACTGACACTAACTTATATAATCACTAACTAACATATATATACTAATAATTACTATCTGATACTAACTTACCTTAACTAATAACTAACCAACACCTTACACTAATATATATACTAACAACAAACTCACATACATATAACTGATGAAAAACTCAATTGACCTGTACCACTTACATACTAACAGCTCTACTTTTAACTGATATATATATATATATATATATATATATATATATATACTTAAACTAATATATATACTTATCATACATTACTTATCTAACATCTACTGACTCAATACAACTAAGTATAACATACATTCAATAACTAACATCTCTACATAACACTAATGGTTAACTGACACTACTAATTAACTGATATGAACTAACTTAACTAACATTCAAAACTGATATCAATTAACCACTAACTATTAACTAATAATATTTATAACTAACTAACTAACTAACTAACTAACTAACTTCACTAACTGATACTAACACCAACGAAGCCCCAACATCACAAATCCATCCATCCTTTGTCAAAACCCTTCTCTCTCTCCAGTGCACACGAGTGTACAGGGAAAAGTTGCTCATATATGCATCATGACAGTGCTAACCTACCTGTACCTTATGTGCAGCCAATTGCTGCTGCAACTGATGCTTCTCCTTGCTGCTGCTACTGCTACAAGGATGCATGCAGCTGTTGCTTTTGTGTCTAACTGAACCACCTCTTCTTCATTTCTGCTATGCCACCTCTCCTTACCACCTACTGCTGCTCCCCCCTAAGTTTTGTAATAAGGATAGCAGCTAAGTTGCTCAAACCCAGTGCCAATCACACACAACAACAGCCTTAGTGAGGTTTGTTGCTACGCTCCTAAGTGTTAGTCAATCACACATGCACATCTATACAAGACACAACTTCAGTGGCACAAAACTTCCCCTACATCACCTGCTGCACAACAAGCATCTACTATTGCAGATCTGATTTCCCCTCCCACCTTCTTAATATAACTGATGCTATGAGCTACACTTACATAATTACATATATCACCTTAAATACATACAAATCCCATCCTTATATATATACTCATGTAACTAAAAGGATACATACCTATATAAACACCATCAATACACCAATTAGATAAGAGCAACAACCCGAGCTAGGATATCAAATTTACTCACAAGCAATTATACAAACACAAGGAGTGCATCACCTCGTATCACACTAGATCTATGATACACTTGCGATACACCTTTGATACTCAATCTAAACCTCACCCAACACTCCAAAAATGATGTAGACAAGACAAAAATTATAATTAGAAGCAATACAAAGTTCTAGCTACTCATCTACGTGCTCATGGCAAAATATGACATATGTAGACCCCCGTGTCGAAGATAAAACCCCCAATTCAACCCGTGTAACAAAATATCATGACACGGCCTACTAGTATCCAATTGTGGACACGATAATAGTCTCATACAATCAAAAATATGTCAATTTGGTCTAATTGACCTATTGACAAACACATGGTGCACCAATCTCCGATTTTCCTAAAATTGGGCACAAAATATACCACAACTTCCAAAATAGGGGTCCTTAGTAGTAAATTCTTCTTACAATAGGTAGCCTAGCACATAGGTGGGCTCCTAATGATTAAACTACAGATTTAGAGTCTAATTAGCAAGAGAAATATGAATTGTACCTATTGAAAGATGGATTCCCAATGCAAGTCACCAATTGGATGCAAAGAGCCCTCAACTTGTGTGATCTCCTTCTCCTTCTATATCCTTGACTCCTCCTTCCTTATAGAGCTTCTATTGGTGAAGTAGGGGAGAAATTTGAAGAGATTTGGTAAGGATTTTGTGGAGAAAAGGGAAATTTGGAGAAGAACAATTGTAGATCTAAATTTGAAACGGAAAGAGGGAAGATGAGAGAGAGAATTCCTCCTCTTATGGCCGGCCCCCTACTACTTGGCCTCCAAGCAATGTATAATGTCCAATATATCTCTATGGACTTGTCATGAAGAAAATGATTAAGGAAGGAAGGTTCTATTTCTAATTGTTTGACTAATTAAATCATTAACTTAATGAATTGGACTTGTTGTTAGGTTCAAGTCTAACTAAAATAAATGTTGGTCCAAGAGTCAATTCTAAACTAGTTAGGTGCACTAACAAGTCCAAAAATATAATGTAATATCTAAAAATAAATAAATATTTAACATACACAATAATTAATTAATTATGAAATGACCAAAATATTATTTCCTAAAAAATGTGGTAGTGACAGCTGTCCATAGGCGGGAACAACTTTCCAGGACTTAGGCTAACACATGCCTGTGGCTAAACACACAATATATATATATATATATATATATATATATATATATATATATATATATATATATATGGAAAATTCTTAAATACAAACTTTGTATCGATACGACCAAAATATGAACCATTGATTGTTGATCCAATGGTTCAGATTATAAGGGATTTCTTGTACTTACACAATTTTACAATAAAATTGTATGGGATGTATCGATACAATGCTTATATTGTAGAAGGATCCTATATATAGACACACACACACAAGTGGGTGGAGAAGGAACCCACTCATTCTCCTAGGACGTTGTCCTCTTGGTGACTACTATTGAGAGCAAGATAAAGAAGATCCATGGGCTTCGCTACTAGATCTGGTCAATGCAAAAATTGAGGGTTTAAAACCCCTAATAGCAAGTACTATAAGAAAATCTCTCGGATAGGCAGTAGGCAAAAAAACCAATATAAAAAGATCAATAAAAATAACTACACTACATGTATGGACGAAGTATAGTTCCATAGCATGTCGATAGAGCAATGACCAACCCTATATCAAACAATAAAAAAAGTTCTAAGCTATCCTTCGACAGTGAACTTCTGTATACCTGACTCTAAGCATATAATATAAATGACAAAAAAAAGATCCGTAGTCTGTCGATAGAGCAATGACCAACCCCTATAATCAAACAAGAACAAGAGGTTGGCAGTTACTCATCAGCATCTCTAAGTCAAAAAAAAATAAACATGTAACATGTACTGGTAAGTGGTAAAAGGTAACATTTATATGTAATAGGTAACAACCAACTACAATAACTTATCAAATCCATGTCAGGAGAGTACGACAGTAATAAACGTCTTGGTAACATGATTTGATAGAAAAGGAAATAAGTAACTAACCTCTACAATCAAATAAGAATAATAGGTTCAAATTCCATCATTGAATAGATCGGCGGATAAGAATATTTTAGTTATTTTTTTGTTCTTCACTACACTTACAAAAAAAAGAAATATCATTTATACTCATAACTCAAGTTAATTGGTGATTGAGCCCTGATTTGTATTAGAAAGTTTCTCCTTCTCCTTCGATAGATGAAATACTCCTCAAAATGCCACATAAGTCTTTTTCGGTACAGAACAAGTAATTAAACATAACTATACATTTGCTAGAAATATAAGGCAAACATTTATATTAGTTTAGGATCCACATCTTCAATTTTTTGTATTTCCAAGCATCCCCATGTTATCATTTGTTGAATTTTGTTTAAGTCATCTAAGCTTAACCATTGATTTAAATGGTTCAAATCAATGGTTAAGATTAGATGACTTAAACAAGATCAAACGATTGTAAACATAATAGGAGGGGATGTCGATCCCTCCTCATATATATATATATATATATATATATATATATATATATATATATATATAAGGTAAACGAGATATTAGTCATAGTGCTCATATTCCTACATGAGCCATGTACATGTGGATCAATAAAAATATAGTGTACTAATGCACATGAGTGCACATGAGATGTATGAGTCTATTCTTATTGGTCCACATGTACATAACTTATGTAGAAATAAGAGCACTATGGCTCATATCCCGTTTACCCATATATATATATATATATATATATATATATATATTCCAAATACTTTATTGGTAAAACACAGTTAAGCCACTCCTGTGCCTTTCTCACTGAGGTAAATATTTTATAGTCCTCCAACTTCTCTGACCTCTCCATTTTTTATAAAATTTGAATGCTCACATCCTATTCTATAATGTATATGATTCCCTGGCTTGTAGTGATCAAACCTTTAAAATTTTGGTGGTTCGGTTCCTCCATATGTGCCAAACTGTACATAGTAGTCACAACCTAGCCGTTCTAAACCATATCTAGCCTCTATGCCAAAGTGCATATATCTTCTGGATTATCTCTATAAGAAATTTACCATGGATGAGATGACTACCAAGTTGTTGTTGTTGTTGTTGTGACTACTAAACAGACTTACTAAAATTATATTTGAAGAATATATGTTCCCCCGTCTCTCCTCAGCCTGTATAAAGGATGCACTTTTGTCCATCTATTCGATGTTGAATATTATTCAAAGGAAATAATATTCTATACTTTGTTTATAGGTGGAGAAGATAGTAAAATATTGAAGTGGAACTTTTATTCAAATTTTTTGCTTTGCTTGGCTTAAACAAAATGAGATACAATAGCCTCCTTTTATAGGTTTTACATGTCATGCTAAGAGAAAAAAAAATCCCAACTTTAATTCAAGACTTCTACACTTCCTAACTGATAACTCTTCCCATTCTTTAATTAAAATAAATTTCAGTTTTGAATTTAAATCAACATCGCCCCTTCAAATCAAAACCGACTTCATGCCGAGCATGTCTCTTATGTTCAAGAAGATTTCTCCTGATAATGGCTTAGTGAATAGCTTTGATATCACTGAATAAAAAAAAAGCTGGATCATCCACAAGAAGATTTCTCGTGATAATGGCTTAGTGAATATGTCTGCTACTTGTTCAGTAGTATGGCAATGCTGGAGCTCTATTGTCTTCTTCTTCACACGATCTCGAAGAAAGTAGAACCGAATATCAATGTGTTTGTTCCTCCTATGATGCACTAGATTCTTTGCAATTTGAATGGCTGATTTGTTGTCCACAAATATAACAGTCGGCTCTCCTTGTGGATGATCCAGCTCCCTCAAGATGTTCCGCAACTAAATAGCTTTACAAACAGTAGATGATGCCGCCACATACTCTGCTTCACATGAAGACAATGCTAAAACTCCTTGCTTCTTGAAAGTCCAAGAAAATATAGTTAAACCAAGATAGAATACATAGCCTGTGGTGCTTCTCCTTTCATCTTGGTCACCTCCCCAATCGCTATCTGAATAGCCTACTAACTCTGTATTTTTACCATAACCATAGAAGAGACCATGGTTGAGTGAGCTTTTGATGTATCTTAGAATCCTCTTCTCAGCTAGCCAATGTGACTCCTTCGGTGAATCCATGTAGCGACTCACAAGTCTGACTCCATACACGATATCGGTCCTTGTAATCATCAAGTATCTCAGACTATCAACCAGATTCTTGAAAAGAGTCAAGTCCAGAGAACCTCCATTACCTTTTTTTGATAGTTTCATTCCTGTGGCTACTGGGATGTTCACTGGATTGGAGTAACTCATATTAAATTTCTCCAATATCTCCTTCATGTACTTCTTTTGGGATATTAATATCCCATTTTCTTGTTGTTGTACTTCAATACCAAGAAAGTAGGACATGAATCCATTATCCGTCATCTCAAACTCCTTGAACATGGATGACTTGAACTCCATAAGCATTTTACTGCTATTTCCTATGTACAACATGTCATCAACATATAAGAAAATAATTAAAAATTCACCATAATAATTTTTCTTCATGTAGACAACATGCTCATATGGGTATTTAGTAAAGCCATTTTGATAAAGATAGCTGTCGATGCGTGCATTCTAAGCTCTTGGCACCTGCTTTAAGCCATATAATGCCTTCTTTAGACGGTGCACCTTTCTTTCTTCTCCTTCCACTATAAAGCCTTCTGGTTGTTGTACATACACTTCTTCTTCAATGATGCCATTGAGAAATGTTGATTTGACATCAAGCTAGTATATCTTTCATTTGTGATGAGCGGCAAGTGCATCACCAATCTTACTGTGTCAAGTATTGCAACTGGTGCAAAAGACTTCTTCATAGTCAATGCCGTACTTTTATTTGTAGCCTTTGGCTACTAATCTTGTCTTGTATCAAGAAACTTTACCTTCAGCAGTACGTTTGATCTTGTACACCCACTTGATGCCAATAGCTTTTTGGTTTGTTGGAAGTGTTGTCAACTCCCAAGTATCATTCTTTTGGATAGCATGTATCTTCTCCTCTATTTCCGATCGCCAACAATCTTCTTCTACAGCTTCTTGGAAGGTGAGGGGCTCGTGGTCAGCATATAAGAAGAAAATTTTTGTCTCTCCATCTTCTTCTGCCTGCTCGTAAATTTCTTTGTGACTTCTCATTTTGATGGGACTCTGGTGTATAGGAGGTCTGCTGCTACTGCTTTCACCCAAACTTGGAGAGGTTCTTGTAGGAGAGGGTGTGGCATGTTGAGGAGATGATGGCGTAGATGGTGGAACTTCTGGTAAAGGCTCTTCGAGTTCTTCAAGCACATGTTGCTCTTTGGACTTCTCTTCATCACTCCAGTTCCATACTTTATCTTCATCAAAGATAACATCTCGACTAACCACTAATTTCTTTGTTAGTGGGTTGTAGAGCTTGTATGCCTTTGACTCCTCACTATAGCCAAGAAAGATGCATTTATCACCACGATCATCAAGCTTCTTCCTGTTGGACTTAGGGATATGTGAATATGCAACACACACAAATATTCTTAGGTGTGCAACATTTGGCTTGTTGCCGCTCCACGCCTCTTGAGGTGTCATATGTTTGACACTTTTGGTAGGACAACGGTTGAGTACATAGGTTGAGCACGCCACAGCTTCCGCCCAAAATTGCTTCGGTAGTCCTTTCTTCTTGAGCATAGTTCTTGTCATGTTGAGAATGGTATAATTTTTTCTTTCGGCGATCCCATTTTGTTATGGGGTGTATGCAACAGTAAATTGATGCTTTATGCCTTTTTCCCTGTAATACTCATCTAATGATTTCGAGGTGTATTCTCCACCTAGATCAGAGCGGAGGGTTGCAATCTTATAACCACTTTGGTATTCAACAAGAGTTTTAAATTTTTAAACACAACAAAGGCATCTAAATTTTCTTTATGAAAATAAACCCAAAGTTTTCTGCTAAAGTCGTCAGTAAAAGTAATAGATTATTTATTACCTCCTAACGACATGGGCTCTATTGATCCACATATGTCAGTGTGAACTAGTTGTAGGGGTGCCGTTGCTCACCAAGATTTTCTACTAGGAAAAGGAAGTCGTACATGCTTGCTGAGTATACATCCTTCACAAGTGTTGCATGGTGGCTCGATTATTGGTAACCCATGCACCATGGTTGATGAAGAAAGCAGCTTTAAACCACTAAAATGAAGATGACCAAAGCGAAGATGCCACTTCCATGAATCACCTTCCTTAGATCCATAAAAGCACTTCTTTGACTTTGTGTTAAGATGTAGTGGGAATATACGATTGCTGGTCATTGGAACATGGGCTATAACTCTTCCACATGTATCTCTCAAGATGAGAGAATTATCTTTTATATTTATATTGTATCCCTTCTCCAGGAGCTTCCCAATGCTGAGAATATTGCTTTTCATGTTAGGCATATAACAAACATCAGAGATATAACCTTTCTTACCATCCTTTTGATAGATTTGTATTGTCCGTTTGCCTTCAACTGAGAGCTTGGAGGAGTCTCCCAAATTCACATTTTCGTGAATTCCTTCCTTGAGTTCCATGAACAGATCTTTCTTTCCACACATATGATTGCTCGCACCGGAATGAAGATACCAATTTTTACGTTGAGCATCTGAATCATCATGAGAAAGGAGTAGGATAGAATCATTACCTACACCATTTGTTGCTTTTGTAACATTGGCTTGTTCATCATTTTTGTACCAACAGTTGGAGGCGTAATGTTCGAAGTTCTTGCAATTATAGCATTGGATATTTCTAGTGGCTCCACGTCCATAGGATCTTTTTATTTCTCGGTTGTATCCTCATCCCAGACCTCTGGAGTTTTGATACTCTTGTTGACCATGGCTAGGTTGTTGATGAGTACCACGCCCGCGACCTCTACCACGACTACGGTTGGAGTTGGATTTTCTTTGATCACTTAGAGTCATTTTTGACTTTAATGCTTGTTCCAATGCTGCATGATTAGTATGCTTCTGCATCCTTTGCTCATGTACATTAAATGAACTCAATAATTCCTCAATTGTAAGCTTCTCCAAGTTCTTAGACTCTTCGATAGCTACAGCTACATAGTCAAATTTGGGAGAAAGGGATCGAAGTATATTTTCAGTAACACAGATGTCATCTATCTTCTCATTGTTCCTTTTTAAGCCATTCACGATTACTAACAATCGTGAAAAATAATTGGACACCGATTCTCCATTCTTCATGTGAAGGGATTTGAACTCGCCTCGTAATGCTTGGAGACGGACGTGCTTCACCCGATCATCGCCTTTGAAGATGGTGACCAATTTTCTTTCTTTTGAACCTCTTCAGAGGAAAACTCAAAAACAAAAAGATCTGAGAGTTTTTTTTTTCATATAATGATCGCTGAACATTCGATGGTTTGAGTTCTACCAAAGTTTTTACCTATAACGACCCAAATTGTAGGCCTTAATTTCTAGGCTAGGAAACTGAGGGAGTCACTTTTAGTCCCAAAAGTTTGAGCTATGATCTCCTATGCTTGTTTGCTTGTCATTGCTTCGGCAAACTTTTTGAAGGTAGCCTCGTCCAATCCTTGATAGAGTAGGAACAAAGCTTTTTATCCTTCTTTCTGTCATGCCCCGGTCCTGTAAGGACCGATCGTCCTCGTTCGGTCCTTACGGAACCGATCGTCATCGCTTGGGCACGATATCATGCAAGCCTAAGTTGCGCTTGCACCAGGCATAGTAACTACATGAGACACAAGTTAGACAAAATTATACATATATAGGCACTTAATTTAAATGTAGAGAACCAAAGTTGAACACATTTGATAGGAACACAAAATACTTTCTTTATTGAATACTTGAAGATTGGATTACAAAGTATTTGCTTGGATGAGTTACAAAATATGCCATAGATGGCTTACAAATCCTTTTATAAATCTAAAACTAGCCACAATGTCCACACATCATATCCTTTTAGTAGGACCAAAATAAAATACCTAGCAGTTAAAGAGCTTGCACCCAGGAGAGGGATGCTAAGGAAGCAGCACGAGCACGGTTCCGCTAGATGGATGCGCTAGTACTGGTTCAAAATGCTCGCCAAGCTCTCGCTACCAGAACTTGGAGATGCCCACAAACGTGGGTCAGTACTACAACATGTACTGGTGAGCGACCGTGGCCAAACTCACCTAGAAATCTACATTAAGTAAACATGTGAAGCTAGCATTATTAGGTGATCTTTCTAGTTGTCTAGTTTCTTTTTAACAATTTATGCAAAGAAACATAAACGATAAATTAAACCATGCATATGATAATTCTTACACACGGCCGAACGATTATCCCTATAACAGACACACAAGTTAGCCATAATTTACAAATATGAATAAACTTATGAATCAATCTTGGAATCAAGTATTTGGTATGCAAGAAGGTAAATCTAGCATGCACCCTAACTACATTATGGTCTACGAAAAAAAACCTTGAATAACAGCTGGGACTATAAACCCAGGCAAACTATTAGACATGACACCCCATAATCGCGAGGACTACAAGCCTCAGGGTTTCGATTATCTCTCCCTAGCCGAATGATCCCCAGTGCCCCAAGAACTGCTCGAGAGACTGACTTTGTGCATAAGTTGTCCAAAGCCTGATGAAATGAATGTGTTCTATCAATTAATCAGTTCTATTGTAACAGTTGAATAAAAAGCTTCTATGTGGACTATATTCTTTTCGATAGAGCCGTGGCTCTTCAATAAGTTCAATATCGATCAATTCAAACCATAAAAGGTTTTCAATAGGTTCAATATGAAGCATAAGATAAGTAACAAGCATTAATATCATGAACGGTTTGCAGTGATTATTCTATGATTCAAATATCACAATTCTTTATCATACAATAAGTAGTAGCAATTCTAAGTTAACAAGTGAATCATGTTCATTAATTTATCTTGTTACTGGGGTGTCAAATTGAGCAAAGGGACGGGCATTTTGAGTGGACTAGATCATTTTATTAATAGGCATACAGATTAAGGATTCAACGAAGGGCCAAAGCCACTCACCGATTGAATCAACGAGAGGATGGAGAAGCCTTACGCAATGATCACTCCTTGGTTATGCGTCCTGAAATTGCAATAACACTTGGTTAACATCGTTCGATCTCTTTCTCTTACGTCTCAAAATGAATGCGCAAGCGGGATAGCGAATCATGAAAAACCAAGTCGTCGAAAGTAAGGCAAAACACAAAGCAACACAAAACCAAGCAGCAAACAACCAACAAAAACTCTTGGACTCATTTCAATAGAAGCCGTTCCATCAGTTTGAAAGATTCATTGCATTTCGTCCATGTTAATTTTGGCGATAAAGTTTTCCCAAGACTCGATTCTCAACCGAGTCAAAGTAACAAGTATTCCATAAGTAACCTGCTCGGAGCAGGACATTACATAATACCCCACTGTGAAGAAGTTTTGTCCTCGAAACTTAAGAGATCAATGAGTCGAAGATCAAGGCATCAAGAGATAAAAGAAATCAGACTCACCAACATCGTGTTCGCTCGCATCACGCTCAATATTTAACTAATAAACTCTAGGCCTTCTTGTCTGATCAGTTTATTCATTAGCTTGAGCTGGTGCTGGCACGAGATTCTGATCCTGGCCACGTCCGACATTCTCGTTGCGGTCACATGGCACGAACCTCTTGGTCGAACATTTTCTCAAAAGATGGCCCTTTTGGCCGTAGTTGAAATATTCACCTCTAGCAATATGACAAGTTTCCACTACGTGCCCTGGTCTGCCACAATAGCTTCACTCAAGTCTAGGGCATTGTTCACCCTCTATCTTCTTTCCTCCATTATTATATCTTTTGGTAGGAGAGTTTCGAGCAGCTGATGGCTTTTCGGGAATACTTCATGGTGTGAACTACTCATTTTATACCGCTGCCTCAAAGGCCTTAATATATGAATTACACACCCGGTTCATCATATCCTTTCTAAGTTCATCATTCAAGCCTCTGATGAATCGATAAATACGGTCCCTCTCGTTAGGAATTATTTCGTTAGCGAACTTAGCAAGATTGAAGAATTCTGACTCATAGTCTTCGACGGACATGCTCCCTTACTTAAGTTTGATAAATTCGTTTTCGTTTCTTTGTCTGACGGTTGGAGGGAGGTACTGTTCCAAGAATGCATTCTTGAATATCCCCCAAGTGATTTTGTCATCTTTGTACCTTGTGGCAAGATCTAGCTTCTTAATCTGCCACCAATCATGTGCAAGTAACCGTAGCTGCATGACTGCATACGCCACCCTCTTATTCGCAGGTATCCCAACAAACTCAAACAAGCCCTCCTACTTGGTGACCCAGTCCATCACCTTATCCGGCGCGGCCCTGCCTTCGAACTCTGGAGGGTTCAACTTCAGGAACTCGGCGCCTTTAAAGGTAGACTTCCTGGCCTCTTGCGGAGGTTCATTTAATTCTGCTAGGCTAGCTTCTCGAGGCGCGGGTGCAGCTGCCATAGGTGTCGCGATGGTTCTTGATGCACCACTGTTGGCCACCAGTGTTGTTACTATTTGAGTCAGAGAGTCAAGCTGCTATTGCTGTACCAAGGCTCTAGCATCACCCCATTGCTGCTAAGCAATGAACCTTTCCTATTGGGCCTCATGTCGATCATTCTAATTTTTGAACATAGCAATCAGTCTATTAATTTGGTCATCGCTCACGCTCGCTGCGCGCGATGTCCCTTGGTTACCTGTTTTAGTCATCCTGCTGCAAAAGAGAGTAGCTTGCATTAGTCTCATAACGTATTATGGACTTATTGCATGGGACGTTGGGTTTTCATACTTTTCAAGATCGGGACATTTAATATCTTCGATTTACTTATATAGATTCGTAATGAAGTAAAACCGTGCTCTGATACCACCTGTCACGCTCCGGTCCCGTAAGGGCCGATCGTACTCGCTCGGTCCTTACGGAATCAATCGTTCTCGTTTGGGCGCGATACTGTACGAGCCTAAGTTGCACTTACATCAGGCATAGTACCTGCATAAGACACAAGTTAGACAAAATATACATATATAGGCACATAATTTAAATGCAGAGAACCAAAGTTGAACATATTTGATAGGAACATAAAATACTTTCTTTATTTAATACTTGAAGATTGGATTACAGAGTATTTTCTTGGCTGAGTTACAAAATATGCCATAGATGGCTTACAACTCTTTTTACAAACCCAAAACTAGCCACAACACCCACACATCATATCCTTTTAGTAGGACAAAAAAAAAATACCTAGCAGATGAAGAGCTTGCACATAGGAGAGGGAAGCTAAGGAAGCAGCACGAGCACAGTTCCGCTGGAAGGATGCGCTAGTACTGGTTCAAAATGCTCGCCAAGCTCTCGTTAGCAGAACTTGGAGATGTCCACAAATGTGGATCAATACTACAACATGTACTGGTGAGCGACCGTGGCCAAACTCACCTAAAAATTCACACTAAGTAAACATGTGAAGCTAGCATTATTTGATGATCTTTCTAGTTGTCTAGTTTCTTTTTAACAATTCATGCAAAGAAATATAAATAATAAATTGAACCATGCATATGATAATTTTTACCCACGACCGAACGATTATCCCTGCAACAGACACACAAGTTAGCCATAATTTGCATATATGAATAAACTTATGAATCAATCTTGACATCATGTATTAGGTATGTAAGAAGGTAAACCTAGCATGGGCCCTAACTATATGATGGTCCACGGAAAATCCATGAATAACAGCTGGGACTATAAACCCAAATTAACAATTAGACATGGCACCCCTCTAATCGCGAGGACTACAAGCCTCAGGGTATTTCGGTTATCTCTCCCAGGCCAAACGATCCCCAGTGCCCCAGGAATTGCTCGAGAGACTGACCTTGTGCACAAGTTGTCCAAAGACCGATGTAATAAATGTGTTCTATCAATTAATTATTTCTATTGCAACAGTTGAACAAAAAGCTTCTATGTGAAATATCTTCTTTTCGATAGAGCCGTGGCTCTTCAATAAGTTCAATATCGATCAATTCAATCCATAAAAGGTTTTCAATAGGTTTAATGCGAAGCATAAGATATGTAACGTGCATCAATATCTCGAACGGTTTGCAGTGATTATTCTATGATTAAAATATCATAATTTCTTATCATACAATAAGTAGTAGAAATTCTAAGTTAACAATTGAATCATGTTCATTAACTTATCTTGTTACTGGGGTGTCAAATTGAGCATAGGGACAGGCATTTTGAGTGGAATAGATCATTTTATTAATAGGCGTGCAAACTAAGGATTCATCGAAGGGCCAAAGCCACTCACCGATTGAATCAACTAGAGGATGGAGAAACCTTACGCAACGATCATTCCTTGGTTATGCGTCCTGAAATTGCAACAACACTTGGTTAGCATCGTTCGATCTCTTTCTCTTACGATTCAAAATGAATGCGCAAGCGGAAAAGCGAATCATGAAAAACTAAGTCATCGAAAGCAAGGCAAAAAACAAA
The DNA here is from genome assembly GCA_036927795.1 of Iris macrosiphon. Lineage (NCBI taxonomy): Eukaryota > Viridiplantae > Streptophyta > Magnoliopsida > Asparagales > Iridaceae > Iris > Iris macrosiphon. Next base: position 24,115,858 of record JAYESA010000011.1, on the reverse strand, counting down.
GCAACACAAAATAAAGCAGCAAAACAACCAACGAAAACTCTTGGACTCATTTCAATAGTAGTCGTTCCATCAGTTTGAAGGGTTCATTGCATTTCGTACGTGTTGATTTGGCGGTAAGGTTTCCCCGAGACTCGATTCTCAATCGAGTCAAAGTAACATGTGTTCCATAAGTAACCCGCTAGGAGCGGGGTATTACACTTTCTCTTCTCCCTAAGAGCTTTCTTCTTCTCTTCATTGTATCCAACCTCTTCTTCAGCAATAGGTTTTGAAAAACCATCGGTAACGATTTCTCACAGATCTTCAGACCCAAACAAGGCTCTCATTTGGATAGACCATGAATCATAGTTATCCTTTAATAATCTTGGAATTTGTTGCTGGACTATAGTGGAGCTCATTCTGGCTTTGATACTACTGTTGAATATTAATCAAAGGAACTAATATTCTATACTTTGTTTATAGGTGAAAAAGATAGTAAAATGGAGAAGTGGAACTTTTATTCAAATTTTTTGCTTTGCTTGGCTTAAATAAAATGAGATACAATAGCCTCCTTTTATAGGCTTTACATGTCATGCCAAGAGACACAAAAAACTCTCAACTTTAATTCAAGACTCTTACACTTACTAACCGACAACTCTTTTCATTCTTTAATTAAAACAAATTTCGGTCTTGAATTTGAATCAACATTCGACACCCAAACAAGTACAAGATGCATAAGTATCCTTCCTTTGATTTCCTTGTATAAAGTTAGTTTTATTTTTGTCGCCATTCATTTTAACCAAATGAACTCTGTTTATTCCATCTTGGGGAACCTCTGTCGAAACTCCTCATGGACCTCTCTGTCGAAACGTCCCACTTCAAAAAAATCTGTGGTTGTACCATTACATATCATATATCTGCCAACCTAGCTGTTCAATAATGTTCTGGTGTGAAATCCACAGGCCACACCAGAAATCTGTGGTTGTACCATTACATATCACTCCCACTAAATATGGTTTGATTCGAGTTCTCTGCTTCATTATTGCTTTACAGACGAGCAAGTTGTTGTTATCCACAGGAAAAATCCAAAAGTTAAAGACTTGGAAACATACCTTTGGTGAACCCATTTCGTCCGCAACTACTTCGCGGTTAAAGAACATGTGCACATGCGCACGCGGTTTAAGGACACGCACGTGCGTGCGGTTTAAGAACAGGCGCACCTAGCGCGCTAGCGAATGGGACTTTCCGGCGTGCTTCCTAACCTAACGAGCTAGCTCTAAGTGAGCTTTAATCAAAGGCAGCTTCTAAGAAAGCTAGTAGGTCCACTAGTTAGTTGAGGGTGCTTTTCTGTGTTACAATAAAGAAGTGGGCGAAGCTGGTGCTTTGGAACAATCACAAAAAAAAGAGGGATTCCTCGCTTTTGTCTCATGGTAGCCTGCTCGAGTTCCCTTACGAAACTTTCGTTATTGGATTAGCCATATACTTCACATGTTTTTAGCCCTGGGACCATTATCGACTTTAGGCAGTCATCGAGGGTCAACGAATTCCTTATCAAGCTAGAAGCAAACTGAAGGTATACCTATTATTCCCGTAAATAAAGTAGCTCCAGCGGGGTGAATTCCTCACATACAGGAACGGTAAAGCTCGGGCAGCGTCAATGCGAGCTTCTTTCCTTGTAGGATCCATTGTTCTAACACTTCTCAAAAGGAAGTTTATCACTCTACGGCGCTCTCGAATTTTATTCTGCAGTTGTCCAATTTCGGCAGCAATTGCAGACTCCGCTCGCCTACTTCTTCTTCTTTTTTATTGTTGAAACTAGCATATTGGAAGATCAATCGGCCAAAATAACCGTGAGCAGCTACGATATTATAAGTTTCTTCCTCTTGACCGAATCTGTGTTGAATAGGGTTAAACTAATAAATTAAGCACAACACGATTGCTAATAGGCAATTAAAAAAATTAATATGAAGAAATAAAGCAATAAGATTATCGACACCCGATATTTTCTAGTATCTTTCATGAGATACTCTAGTCCCGAAACTATCTCCGACTTTAATCCACTATTATCAAAATAGTTACACCACGCTTTGCTTTGATTCGTAGGAATCAAATATCATGTTAAACTTATATATATGTACAAAGATGCACATGTATGTTTGATTCCTAGGGTTATTTGAAAACTAGTCAGAAACCTTGTGTACATGTCAAAGCGAATACAATATTGGAGAAGTGGCCACACAATATTGAAAATTTAAAACCTTGTGTCCATATGTATAAAAATTTGATTCTTTAGCAATGAACATGGAAGATTCGAATTTGAAGAAATTGGGATAGAAAGCTTTTATGCACAAGCACAAAATTTATTTTTCTAAAATGCAATCAATAATTAGCTTGTACAAGTGCAATTTCTTCAACAATTTGTATTTATCAATAGTTGTCTTGTCAGGGCTAAAAGATTATGTCAATTGCTTCTCAGAAGTTTGGCTTGAAGTCACGATAATACGTTTTTTTTCGAAATCAGCTATTTTAAATTATAGATTTATTTTAATTAGAAAACTAAATGTTTTGTTGTTATGTGGCAGGTTATAACAAATTATGTCAGTTCTACATATCCGGAGTTGCTTAATCAATGGAATGCCCCTTCAAATTTTTCAGTCAATGTTGCTACTGCAAATGTCATGTATTCTGAAGTTTAGTGCAAGAAAACATATTTTGTATTCTGAAGTTTCAATAACGTTTTCAGGTCATCAGGTTATGTATTCTTAAGTTTATAAGTTTATAAATATTAACAATTTATGTACAAGCAGTTTATTTGTCAATATAAAAATTATATATATTATGTGTATAATAGTTCTTTGATGTTTGCGATGTTCTTGGATGTATAATAAGATTATTTTCAACAAAGGCTATTTTTCTTGTAGTGTGTCACAATAATAATGGTCTAAGTGAATAGTGACAAAATGAATTGTCACAAACAAAAATTTACTCCCTAATAACTTCTTATGTGACATAATGAGTTGTCAACATGACTATAATGGTCTAAGGGAACAGTGAACAAATGGTTTGTTACTAACCAAAAAAAAAAACTTACTGATAACTTCTTATGTGATGCAATATGTTGTCACAAGTATAATGGTCAGTGAATAGTGACCAAATAACTTGTCACCAACAAAAAATACTTACTGATAACTTCTTATATGATGTACTGTACTAGTCACTAAACATATAAGTTTACAGTGACAATAATACGAAAGTTACTATAAGTGTTTATAGTGACGGCATTGACTGGTCACTAAACATATAAGTTTACAGTGACAATAATATGAGCATTACTGTAAGTCATCACTTATATATAGGTAGAAAATAAATAATTACTTCTTTGATAACAATATCGTGCGTCACTTATAACAATCATAGTGATCAGGTATATTGTCATGAAAATAATACTAATAGTGATAAGCTTTGCTTATAGCAATTAAATTCTTTATTTGAAGCCATATTTTTAGTCATCACTTGGCTTTCAGCTACGAAAGTATATGCAATGAAAGTACGCCGTCACTTTACCCGTCACCAATGATGTGTTGTGATGCATTTCACATGTTATGTGACAACTTTATATGTCACAGAAATCTAATTTTCTTGTAGTGCGTGTCGAAACAAAGTTGACTTAGCGATGATGACTGCAATCATGACTGGCATATTGACGACTTGCCTCTAAAGTTACTATGTGTACCACCGACCCCATTTAGCGACATCTTTGGAGGAACTAACAATGTCATTTGACATCTTCATAGTGATATAAACTTCACTAACGGCTAACATATTAACAACTTACCTCTAATGTCACTATATATGTTCATCACTAACCCGATTTAACGATGTCTTTGGCAAAATTAACGATATCATTTGACGTCTTCGTAAAGATGTAGAGTACATTAGTGAGTAGCATATTGACATCTTGCCTCTGACGTCACTATGTGCATCACTAATCTCATTTAGCAACATTTTGGCAAAATTAATGATGACATTTGATGCATTTGATATCACTATGTGCATCACTAAACTCATTTAGCGATTTTTGGGCAAAATTAATGATGTCAGTTGATGTTACTAATACTAGATTTTGGTAGTGTCAAAGTAAGGGCAAGCACAGTGCCTTTGTTGCTGCCAACTTAAACCACTTTTGTTCCCTCAACAATTTCTTTAAAATTATGCTATTCATTTCTCTAAAGTGTTTTTTCAATCTATCCTTTCTTATGTGACAGCTGACGTGACGGTTAATGTGGCACATGTTATGATAAATTTTAAAATTAAAAATAATATCAAAATTAAAATTAACATTAATATTAACATTAATATTAATATTAAAATTAACATTACATTAACATTAAAATTTTAATTTTAATTTTAATTTTAATTAATATAAATTAAAAAAAAATTGATGATTAATTTTGGGGGTTAAAATTTGCCATGTTAGCTGTCATATTATAAGATGCCATATAATGATGTTTAACATGCCACATCTGATGTCACATAAGGAGAAATGTTTCGAAGAAACACTTTGGAGGGATGAATAACATTATTCATTTCTTTAAGTCCATCCCACCCTCATTTTATTTATCCCTTACAATACACGGTCACCTCTCATGTCTTTGCTGCAACTCCCATCGATGCTTCACAACGTTCAGACTGTCCTTCAACTTGCCTCTGACGTCAATATGTGCGTCACTAACCCCACTTAACGTCTTTGGCGAAAATTAACGACATCAATATTTGACATCTTCATAGAGACATACTGCACAAGTGACAAGCATATTAATGACTTGCCTCTGATGTCACTTTGCATCACCATTCCCATTTAGCGACGTTTTTGGCAAAGTTAATGATGACGTTTGATGCCTCCGTCGTCACTATGTGCGTCACTAATCCCATTTAGCAATATTTTGGACAGAATTAATGACGTTATTGGGTGTCACTAATGCTAGCTTTTGGTAGTGTCGAAAGTAAAGGCAAGCACAATGCCTTCGTTGCTGCGACGACTTGAAACCACCTATTTATTTAATCCCATCCCACCCTTATTTCATCCTTCATTTATCCCTCATAATACATTGACCTCTCCCCATCATGGCCCCTTATTGTTTCCCTTGTTTCTTGAGCAATATCACAGTCCTGCCCACTAATATTGGTTGTCAGCCAGAGTTTCCCATGGTCTTAAAAGCACCTCTCCAACCAACATAAAGAGCAATGTCGAAATACTATTCTTCCCTTTCACACGTGTCTATGGTGCTAACCTTTGCCTATATTTCTTTCGAGTTGTAAATGGGAATGGCCAATATGAAACGTTATCACTAGTCCTGTCAACCTAGATTGATTATTGGGCTTGATGAGAAGGTAAGAGACTCTTACTTAATATTGGAACAAATATAAAAAAACATATGAACACCCCCACCCCACCCACCCCCACTCACCCCAACGGTCATTATAAATATGGAGAAAAATGCTAAACAGACTGCAGGTTTTGTCCGCAGATTGGTCCTCGGGGCCATGTGGCAGCAACCCACTGGTCCCCTGCTAGCTTGGGCCCACCATCGGACCCACGGCCATTGGGAGGCCACCACGTGGCCTTGCGAAACAATCCACGGACAAAAGCTACGGTCCAAATAGAAGGATCCTAATTATGGGGTTCTTAAAGTTTAAGCTTATTTTCAACTTGATACTCTTGACTATTTCGGTGTTTTAACTTGATACCTTAAATTTTTTTTACTCAACAACTTGGTACCATCAATGATTAAATATTTTTAAGTTCATATCCTAAAAAACAACCACCAAAAACTACTCCTGTCATCGTCTCTCTCCGACAGCGACGATGGCGACGGAGCCCGCGACGGGAGGAGGAGAGGGGGGCAGCGCGACAACACCCGACGACAAGAAGAGGGGGGATGCGGAAAGGGGAAACAGAGGAAGGGGGGGGGGGGGGGGGGGGAGGGGTGCGCAGGAGGGGGCAGCCGAGGACGGTGGGAGGGGAGGGGTATTTGTGATTTTTTTTTTCCAGAAAACAAGAATATATAGTTGAAGGTATCAAGCCGCAAATAAGCTAGCCTAAAGTTTGTCACTATATCAAATTTGTAGATGGTATCCAAGTAATATCCTAAGTGCATGTTAAATGGATTTTCTAAAAAAAAAATATATACCATCATATGAAACCAGTTCTCTGCAATGATTAGACTTTTTTGACTAGCGATACTTGTTAAATATAAATATATAATCAACTCTTACTATAACTATGGAGGTTTTGTTCAATGACTAAATGTTTAAAAAGGTGTTAGAGCAATCCGGGTTTGAATCTTTTAGCATGTATTTTAAGAAAATTTTATAAAAATGTACCGCATGCTTGAGTCCAATTTTGTCAAAAATAAATCTAGGACATGCAGGGGACATTGATATGTTAAGACATTTAGACTTCCATACCAAACACATGCAAACCATTTCAATGGTGGTAGAAGTCATTAACTGATAAAAAAAAGTCATATTGAAAGAACATGACAGTAGAAAATTTATAGCAGAACATGAATCATGTATAGACGAAAGTAGAGCATAAATATTCATGATAAATATGGTGTACTACAAAAATTAATAGAAGACAATACATTTTTGACAGTTTTAAAATTGTCAAAAAAATTTGACAGACCTGTAAATACGCAAGCGAAGGAAGCGAATGTAGTCAGATGGCTAAGATCTTTCTTGCAGAAAGGGCAAGTCCACAGCAAAAATATACACTTATAAGTTCTACCAAGTCTACACGTTGCTGACGTGAATCAAACACTAATAATTCAATGGTGGAGACTTGTATGAAAGTAATGTGTTCGACAGTGTGGTGCTTCATAATGAAGCACATATGGTTGCCAGTTATGGAATTATATCACAAAGTATATGAAAGACGATCTGCTAACCCTAATTTTCTCCCCTAACTAGGTCAAACTAAAGTAGTGGCGGAGGTATCCATGGACACCGTCGGATTGTACTCTGGTCAAAAAAATTTAAAATTATTTTTGAATTTTTTTTTAAAACATTTATATTTTATTTTTTTTATAGATGTGAAGTTTGCAAAGAATTAAGTCATAAATAATTCCTCAAAAAATTAACATTTTAGATGGCACCATAGTAGTGTTGTCGTGTCGTTCAAGCTATACTTGAAGTTCATCCTCCCTAATTTAAGAGGCTAGCGCCGCCACTGAGGTCAAGACTTTCAAGTACTCCGATAATGTAGGTAATATGAGAAATCGAGTTGAGTTCGAGTCCGTTCGCAAACAAGACCGAGTCGAACAACTTATGGTCAAATTCGGTTCGAACAAGAAAAAAAATCGATCGAACTTGGTACCGACCAGCTCACGAACGAGCTTCGAGTCGAGCTTTGATCGAGCCGAACACGATCCGTTTGAATCGTTTTACAGCACTACCTAGCACGACGAAGTTTTTACTTCTACGTACGTTCAACCTGTCTACGCACTACGTTAGCTGGCGACGCATACAAATATATCAAATACGAGGGAGCTTCTTTCCCTAAATTATATGTGTTCTCCGGTGTGAATGAAGCGAGATATTTTTTTTTTTTTTTATTAATGTAGATGGGTTACAATCCTTAAACGAGACTTACATGCAAGTATCTGCAAATTTACAGCTTTATGGGAAATGGTGTTGGTGGAATCTTGATCAACATAGCAAGACCGAAGTTTCTTCTCGACGTCGATTAGTACTTCTCAGATGCATCAGACTTTGTGAGATCTAAGTTTCCAAGCAAACTATCTACAAACAAAGATTACTTTTGTTCTTAAGAAACAAAGAGAGACTCTTTTCCTAGTGTATTTCCTTAATAATCCAAAGTCTCTCCGTCCTCTATTCATCATAACCATGGGCTATTTATAGATTTATAGAGGAAAAGCCCTTTGTAACAGCTCAGTAGCTACTTCTATTTTGTGGAGAAGTAGCCCGCGTTCACAACTTCCTCACGAAAATCATGCCGATGATCACCTATTTACAGGTTGAAGAAATGCGTTCACAACGGAGAGTTTCCAGTCATTGCAACTACAATCTTCTATTGAATTCAAAGTTTGCATAATCACGGAGCTAGTCCTGGAATGGCTATTCTGTCCTCATAAGCTTGTCTGAGCCCAAGCTGTTTGTAGACCCAACTTTTTCAGATATCAAAAGACCTTCAAAGTTTTTAACAATCTGTCATGGATTGATGCTCGTCTCAAAATACTTTGAACCTTTTTTATGATGGGAACGGGGTCCATTCCCATGATGAATAAACATGGATTTGATCCATGGAAATCAGTCACCCATGGTTGGATTCGGCCAAGTACTTAACCATTTTTCTGGGTGCAGTTTCTGTGACAAGATTCGATTTTGGGAGGCTATTTCGAAGCTATTGCAATCACTATTTGGCTCGGTCTTCAATACAAAAGTTGTTGAGAAAAGTTTTCTCTTTCATCCAGACTTTGAACCAGGTCATTTGGAGGTGTACTGAAGAAGTTATGACCATCTAAAGTGGCCTATTTATTCATATTCTGCATGCATTCAGCTTGCATGTAACATTGATGATAGATGAACGAATCTTGGGAGAAGAAATAAATATTTTCTTTGGACTTCTCCATGCAATGAATGTGATGTATCCAAGAGGCATATACTCCCTATAAATAGAGGGGAGATGGTGAAGGTTGAAGACAACAAGTAACAAGAAGAACAATACACAACTTGTAATCCTCACACTTGTAATCCCCCTCAAGTGAGTTTGTGAGAGAAAGTGATCCTTAAGTTAAGTTGTACCAACTTGAGATAATACCCTTGTAATCTTTCATTTGATTATAGTGAAAATGGTGAAGAAGGGGCGGGCGGAGGATGTAGGCTCAAATTGAGCTGAACCTCGATAAATCTTGTGTGTGTTCTCTCTCTTAACTTCTCTTCTCTTCTCTTCCATTTTATTTTAGCTCATCACAAAGACGGAAAAGGTCCTATTTTTCCTAAAAGTGGTATCAGAACACAGGTTGCTAATAATCTTGAGATGGAGACTCCCATTGGTGACATTCGGATGATCAGCTTGAATGGCCGCAACTGTATGATATGGAAGTCGAAGATGACGGACCTTCTCTATTGCAAGGACCTCTATGCACCATTTGAAGGATAATCTTTCAAGACGGATTCCATGACGGTGGAAGAATGGAAGAAGCTCGACCGAAAGACCATCGGCACCATTCGACAATGGGTGGATGACACCGTATTCCATCATGTGTCGAATGAGACTTCGGCGAACAGCTTGTGGAAGAAACTTGAAGATCTCTACGAGAGGAAGAACGCCGGCAACAAAGCTTTCTTGATTCAGAAGCTTGTCAATCTCAAGTTCAAGGAAGGTGATTTCATGTCACGCCCCAGTTCCAAAATGCATAGGATTATGACACGTAAGCATGCCAGCCGCATGGATATGACAACTCCAATATATGAAAACCATAACCCATGCGTATGCTGTAATATGAATATCAATCCACAAGTGATATAAAATCTATCACAAGTCACAGAGTACAATCTAAATCTCATCCACAGAAAATCAATACAAATAAATAACCAGTATCTATGAAACTAGATCTCAATATAAGTATCTAAGGATGAAAGTTGGATGAAAATAAATCCACTACCAACTCAAATGGAAAAGTACAACACAATAAACACAAAATAAGAATATCAACTAAAGACCAAAGGGCTCGAAGAGAAGATATCCTCGAAACATATGTAACCATCTGAATCTGCGCTCCTGTGAATACTCATGAACATCTACACCTGGAAAGGGACCGGGTCCTTAGAGGGACGTAACAAGATACATAGAAGCATGCCAATTTGAATACAGTGAACATGTATAATGTTTGAAAATATATAAGTATGTTGTACAAGACAATTTATATGGATGCAATAAGGACAACTTTTTAACGTATGGACAAGGGTAGGCTACTCGATCTAAGCCTCACAACTCACACACCCGTCTAGAACATCATCAGCCGACATACCTCAGGGGTAGCGACCCTCGTGACTCCATTAACTGACATACCTCGGGGGTAGCGACCATCGGACACACTCCCATAGTGCGAGCTAGATACCACGGTTTACCAGAGTAGTTAAAACCCATACGCCTACTAATTGTCCTCTATGATACTAAGTGTCAAGTGTGTGTCAACATAGCTAATATATAGTAATGACTGAAAGAAACTACACATAAAATAAATAAACAGAAATACAATAAATATACAGAAATATAATAAACATGCAAAATACTGTAAGCAATTTTGGCAAGGTATCTTGCCTGGCAAGAAAGCTGCAAAGTGTAACGTCTAGATGTCCAACACACAGGATCAGAAGCTATGGTCGATGAACAAATATCTCCGGATGTTGAAATAGATATCACCAACGTTCCCAAAATAAGCAAAATAGCTAGAAAGTACTTCCCTTTCGTCCAATTTGGACACAGGGGCAAAACGGTAATTTCGGATAAAAGTGTGGTCCACGTGTGGCCCACTTTGCACCAAAAAATGTGCCAAGGATAACAGTCTCTAAATAGGACAAATTATAGGTCAAACAAACTCTAAATATCACTACGAATCCAACGGTATGTCCAAATATGGATTCCGATGAGCCGAACACAATTTTGCCCAAAAAGTCAACCGTGGGGCCCGCCAATTGGTGACTTGGTCAACTATCTCAGAATTGCGTGAAAATTGGGTCACAGGACCAGCACGTTACCACGAGTCCAGTGGCATAATTTTTGTCTTAATCTGATGAGCGTGCACAAAATGAGCACGGCTTTAGCAAAAGTTGCGATACGGAGATTGCTCGCGAATACGGGCTGATTTCGACGTGCACATGCGTCCGAATCAGTTTTCACGAAATCTCACATATCCGGGTACACTGCACACACCTTTTGGTATACTTGGTACACGGCGGGGCGATCCCGTTTAGCGAGGCGGTCCCGTTTGGCGGGGCGCGCTCCGTTTCACAACTTTTGGAAATCTGGAAAAAGTGGGTTTGCGGGATTTTCCAACGAATTTAATTCTACATACAGCAGTTAATAATTTAATGTTAATTAACAGAAATTAGACTAGGTCAAGTGGTCTCCGCATACCAAAAAAAAAATCGGATTCGGATCTCTGTGGTGGGAGATACGAATCCGGGAACGTAGGTGGTCACCGCAGTTTTCTGCGATACCCAAAAAGTGGTCTTTTTCCGTCAATTTGGACGCTGTTTTTGTCTATGGTTACGCGTTGTTCGAGATCTACTATCACACAGATATTGAAGAGAGTTAGGGTTTGGGAGAGGTGAATAGTATTAGGTTATATATATCATGAGCAGGTTGGCCCTCTGCTCTATGAATCATGTATCGTAACGTGTCATAGTTGGATCCACTAAACTAATCGGGGGAACAGTAGAAGTATTAGCTAGTTATGTAATTATACCCCCACCTACTTATGCATAGCTCACCCTCACCATACGCAGGGTGTAGCCTAATTTTATTACTTGTGCATAGCTCCATATATATGATTGGCCTGATCCCCTTAATTGTACTTGTGCATAGTCAATCATATGTGATTGACCTGATCCTTTACATGTACTTGTGCATAGCCAATCATATATGGTAGAGCCTGATCTTGTCCAAAGTTGATCATATAATAAAATAATATTTTAAACACTTAGCTAGTTTACTTTATTCTTCTATTCCAGCTTGTACTTGATAAGACTGATATTCACCTGCTTACTCACTGCTTATTATTTTACTGTGATTGATGCTTCTCCTGCTTCCTTATATTACCAGTAATATAATTCCATCATGTATATTCATTACTCACTATTTTATAGTCTTTATCAATTTAATTGGAATTGCTGATAGTTTATGTGCTTCGCTCTAATCCTGACTGGATAAAAAATTTTAGTATTGATTTGGAGAGCCGGTGTCCAACTTACTATGGACTCAGAGAGTTTTAGGAGAGCCGGTCCCCATAGAGTAGACACAGTTGGTAGTGACTTAGCTAGTTTAGTATTTTTATATTGGAGTGGATTTATTTTTATCTTTGAGACATTCATATATTATTTTTTAGACTTATATTGTTGTTGAGTATAGCTAGACTCTTAGACTTATTTATGGAAAATTGAGATGTATATTTCTAGACTTTTATTGGATTCTTTTATATCATATTCGTGCATTATTTCTTCCTTATAGATTCTTGTGATTGAGTATTCATATTGATATGAGATGACATTATATATTGTGAATCATTATTGTTAGATAGTATAGTAGACCTAGACAGCATTCTACCATCGATGATACAACGTAGGCTGGACGTACACACGTACTTGTGCCCCTACATCGGGTACGGGTCGTGATACTTCATCCTAGCACTCGCCGGTGCGTAATATGAAGATTCAAAGTCTTTTTCCTGTGGTTAGCTACCAGGATACGAGAGAAAGGAGGTCTTTAGGGCATGCCTGACCCAAGCTCCTACTCCATGGCCAGAGCAAAAGTAGAGGAGAAGAAGGACCATGAAAATGAAATACACGGATACGTCACCCCTTTGATCTTCAAAGCATGGCGCATGGAGTCAGCACAGCGTGAGATTAGGTCGAAGACGAAACTTATGTTGCTGTCCTAGCCATATTTGGCCATCTTTCTGTGGCTGCCAATCTGTGTCGCAAAATCCTCCTAATACGACTTTTGATGTGGCCGCATGGCACATGTCTTAGCACTCGAACTCCAGACATCGTAAAATTTTTCTCTCCCATAGCTCAAGTGCTGAGCACTTTTCTTATCATAAGAGGCTGCCTCATGAGAGGTTGACGCATAATGTACGGTCCCTGTGGCAGAGAAAGACAGGAAGAACATGCTCTGCAGTTGGGTGAGGCACAGCGGCCTTTACAACCAATATCCTGCGAGTCTTCAGGTGTTGAGCACTCTTCTTGTTAGAAGAGGTTGTCACATGAGAGGTGGATGCATAATGCGCGGTCCCTGCAGAAGAGAGAGATGGGGAGCGCGTGCTTTACAGTTGGGTTAGGCATAGCAGCCTTTGCAACTCATGTCCTGCGGGTCTTCTTAGGCTTTACCAGCCTTGGAGAAGCACTGCCCTCAAAGAGCATTTCCTCGAAGTCTTGCTGGTCGAAGCATACAACCAGCATCCTCTGGGTCTAACCCAGCTTTGACGCATCGGACTGTGTCACGACCTTCCCATCAGGGAGAAAAAGTCCCCAACTGAGTCACCATCTTGTTTGCTATTGAAGCGAGTTTGGAAAACTTGCATTTAACAACAAACAAAAACGTACAAAAAAATCCTAAACAAAAAATCTAAGTACAATATTTAATCTGGATAATATGACGATAGAGATCGAGTACTGCAGCGACTCATTTACTCCGTTGACGGTCCGACGAGGGAATGAGGGATGCTCTCTTATCTTCGAGAGAGAGAGAGAGAGAGAGAGATCTTGTGTGCACGTACGTAGCTCGTTTGGAAGGCTAGTCTCTCTAAAGCCAAAAAACTCTCGCCCGCCCCCTTTTGGAACGTCCAAGTTGTTCCTATTTATAGCCATCATTGTGATAGACTATAGGTGTCGCATATGCTTATATTTGGTGACCACAGGGGGCTCTTCAATAGAACACGGTTGCAACTGTGGGCGCATTCGATGGGCAGGTTGCCATGTGTACTTCATCCTTAACAGGATATAGTTGATCCCAGGTCGAGCTACCACGTGGGCGTTTGTTAGGACTTTTTGTTGCTGAAGATCTGGACGGTTCTCGTATTTTGTTTGTGTGACTTGGTCAGCTTGACACGTGGCCCATATTTAGTTGGAGAGAATCACGTTAGTCACAACAGAAAGATTTTGTCTCAAAAAACCTTGCCACGTTGGACGTATGAAGTCAGGGACGCATGAGACTCATGGAGTCTGGAACGAGTAGGGCCAAAGACGCATAGAACGCATGGAGTCAGAGATGCACAGAACGCATGGAGTCAGAGACGCATAGAACGCATGGAATGCATGGAGTCTGGAACGCATGGCCAGAGATGCATAGAATGCATAGAGTCTGGAACGCATGAATCCATAGGCATATCGACTATGGGACGCCTGTAGCCTCTTACACGTGGCACTGCTTTCCTGTTAGGAGTCATTATTAGTTTGACGAGAGCTTCTTGTCGCTTAGTGTGCTCACATTTTTTGAAGCGTCCAGAAAATCTTTTTTTTTAGGATTTGGTGTCCGACATAATCTTTTTGTCAGACCTTTATGTGGCCAGTATTGGGGCGCCTGGATACTTTAGGGAGTAGTGGTGCATGGCAATGCTGGCGCATGCAGATACTAGTTTACTTAGTGGTGCATGGCACTGCTAGCGCATGCGAACACTAGTTTACTTAGTGGCGCATGGCATGGGAATACTAGTTAGTTAGTGGCGCATGGCACTGATGGCACACGAGAACACTAGTTATGAATTTGTCGGCGCATAGTAGCTGCTTTTCTAGGCCGCATAGTCATTATGCGACCTGATTTCTTTTAAGTCGATCTTGGGGCGCATGTTTGTTGGATGCATAGATCTAGATTTTTTATGCTTCTACATATCCCTCCAGAGGTAACCTAGTGCATAGTACTAAAATAGAGAAATACTAGTCTAGATCCCTCCAGAGGGGTCACCTCATGGTCCAAGGTACAAGAGTAGTCTCAGAAACATGGGGCACATCTCCTAAAAATGTCGTTATCCAGTCAGGATTGGAGCAAGTATATAACTGATAAACTTTTCATAACATAATAGAAACTATAAAACATAATTAAGAAATAGATGATGAACACGTAAAACTAGAATCATGGTATGACAAATAGAGAGAAACGGTAAACACGACAATCATGGAATATCAAGTAAAACAAGTAAACACGAGCAAGCATGGCATGTAACAACAAGAATAGAGTAAAACAAGTAAATCTATAACTAACTAAGTATTTTGAAATACCATGTTCAATATGTGATCGGCTAAGGTACATATGGCACATCGTATCGATCGCTATCCACACGGTCTAATTAGAGTATGGCTCAATCATACGTGAAATATATGATTAGCTATCCACACGGTCTAATAGGGTTGATCACATATTTACTTAGTATTTTTCTTTCCGACTAGTACTCATGGATTCGAGTACGCGACACGAGAAATCATGAAAAACGGTGATTATGAAACACGATAATCACGATAATCTCGACTATGTATCCATACAATACTAAACTCGTGTAACAAGTGTGTCATGAATCAAGTAATGCATATCTAAATCATGTAATAAATAACTATAAGGAGATGAAAGCATTCAAATTAAGTACTTGTATATGGTCCTGAGCTGGTGGTATGGGCAGGTACTGAATCCGAGTCCCAAAACCTAAATTAGAATTAATTATATCAATAGGTGATTTGAAATCAAAATCGAACATATTTATTTAGTTGTTAGGTTTCTAGGTTTATTTCGATTTCAATTTGTATCTTTACTATATAGGTTTATATTTTGTTCTCTGCAATATATTTAGTTATCAAATATTCTATTCCATACTTTATATCTATAAGTACCTATATATATTACATACCTTTGGTACACCAATAGTAATTTAACACTTTATGATACCCAAACTCAAACTCTAATTTAGTTTTTGATACTCACTCATTGGATACACTAATACCCCATCTGACATACACGTGTACACTAAGTACCATTTACTGCATACTGCTCCAATGCAGTCCTTGTTGACACATCTACACCATAAAACCTACACTATGCCAAATCTGAACCACAAAGCCACCCTCACACTAACTGGCAATTACTGCTGAATATTCTGCAGTACCAACTACAGTTAGTGATGCTGCAAGTGCTATTGCTAGCAACAATGCATGTTGGTTTGCTGCACAGCATTTCAGCAGCTGCCGCTACTGTGAAATTTGCTGCTGCAATGCAGGTGCACTGCTGTGTGCAAGCTTGCACTGATGTTCCTGCTATGCTAATTCTGTTGCTCAGCAAACTACTACTGAAAATAGCAATTGCTTCCTTCATGCTGCTGCAAGTGCTGTTGTGCACTTGGCACTGCTGCCAAGCTGTTATCCTACTGCAGCTGCTTGCACCCTACCCGAGCTCTCCTTGCTCACTGACTGCACAAACTCTCTTTCCCAAATCACCTATAGCTAAAATTATAATCCCTCACACCTTGCCACTACCACTGACACTAATGCACAATAGGATACATAGGTACAAGAAGACACTACTCCACTACGCTATCCTCATACCACAAGTGTACCCCCAAAATGGATATATATGTTGAAGTGGATGGGATTTTCAACCTATGTGGAGAATATCCCGGAGTGCGACGAGCGTCATCCGTGTGTCGGAAAAATTCAAAAAGTGCATCGAGCGTCGTGTATTGGAACATTTATGGTAAGCAAATATTATATTGGATTTTCATCTTTGACTTTAATTATATATTTATGATTGGATCTAGCATATATTAACTTTCCATATAATTAAATTTTTAATTTATGGTAAGCTTATTTATGATTTGATTTCCATTAAATATATGATTGAATGTAATTGGATTTCCATAAATATTTTTGGCTTCCATATATATATTTCTATATGAAAACCCTAATTCATGCAAAGGATTATATAAAGGCTCGTGCAATATATAACAACATGAGAAAAAAATAAGAGATAAAAAAAGGTGGCAAGAGTGTCATTACAACTTTGGAGAGAAGAAAGAAGGATTTGAGGCCGTTTCGGAGAAGGAGATCAATTTGCCGTATTTTTCATTGTCTTTTTTCTTCGTTGTTGTAATCTATTTTCTGTTCCAAAGAGTTACGGTAATACGTGTTAGATCGGTAAGAAACTTGTAGAGGGTGTAATCTCTTTGTTCCATTAGTAGAGGTTCTTCAGGGTTGGACTCCGATCATCCCGTAGTTTTTTTCTATCTGGGTTTTTCACGTAAAAATCTCTGTGTCTACAATTTGTATTTGATATTTTTTGGTTTGTGCATTTTGCTTGGTTCTCTCGCAGGTACTCTCTGGTTTGGGGAAACCGTTCCATGCTTCGTTCCCAACAGTGTGGTATCAGAGCCAGGTTCTGAAATTTTAAAAGGGTGTCAGGAGTTGACAAACAAACCAAGGAGAGATGGACACGAAGTCAGTACGCATGGTAAACCTAAACGGTACCAAATATCATTACTGGAGGAGCAAGATGAAGGATCTTCTATTTGTTAATAAGCTACATCTACCAGTATTTGCTTCCGAGAGGCCCAGTGACAAATCCGAACAGGACTGGAAGTTTGAGCATATACAGGTGTGTGGGTACATCAGACAGTTCGTTGACGAGAACGTGTACAACCACGTTGCTATTACTAAGCACGTCAGGACACTGTGGGATAAGCTGGAATCTTTGTATACGAAGAAGATAGGGATAAATAAATTATTCCTGGTCTGGATGATGATGGGTCTGCGATACAAAGATGGAGCATCTATTATGGATCATTTGAGTGAGTACCAGGGCATGGTTGACCAGCTATCCTCGATGGGAGTCAAGTTCGACGATGAGGTTTAGGGACTATGGCTGATGTGTATATTGCCAGACTTATGGGAGATCGTAAGAGTGACTATGATCTCTTCTGCTCTGGTAGGTATGGTCAGTCTGGAGTTTGCCAAGAATGGGGTACTGAATAAAGAGATGCGGAGAAGTTCTCAGGGTACTTCATCCACATTACACTCAGAGGCGATTGTTTCAGAGAGCTGTGAAAGGGGTAAAAGCAGGGGTCCAGGCGGTGGTAGAGACAAAAGTAGGAGAAGGTCCAAAGGTCGATACGAGGACTCAAAGTGTTACCATTATGGCAAGAAGGGACACATCAAGCAAAACTATTTCACTTGGAAGAGAGAGAAGAAGGGTGACAAGGGAAAGCAGGGCGAGAACACTACAGCGGCGGCTTTGGCACATGGAGGCGATCTGATCATTGTTGGTAATATGGTAGTTATGAACCTCGCCTGCAATAAAAACTCTTAGCTGCTGGACTCAGGTGCTTCAGTACACGTATCTCACAACAGGGCACTATTTGCTACTTACACAACCGGCTACTGTGGAGTATTAAAGATGGGCAATAGAGATGTGTCGAAGGTAGTTGCCATTGGAGATGTGCATTTGAGGACAAAGATGGGTGCAGTTCTTATTCTGAAAGAAGTTCATCATGTCCCAAATATTCGTTTTAACCTGGTGTCGGTTGAAAGGTTGGATGACGAGGGTTTCTTCAATCTCTTCGAGAACAGTCAGTGAAAGCTTTCCAGAGGTTCGATGGTGATTGCCAAAGGAAGCAAGAGGTCTAGACTCTAATATATATAAGGGAATACAAAGGGGGCACATGATGTGAACGCAGCTGCTGATGCGTCTACCAAATTATAGTACAGGCGGCTCAGCCACATCATATAGAAGGGGATAAGCTACTTGGTGAACAGAAAGGTGATTCCAGGACTCAGCTTAGCCACATCAGCTAGATGGGGATGAGCTACTTGGTAAACAGGAAGGTGATTCCAGAACTCAACTCTAAAAAGTTGGAGAAGTGAATGCACTGTTTGGTGGGGAAGCAAAATAGGATATCATTCCAAAGTCACCCAAGTTTAAGGAAGTCGGCATTGCTCGAGTTGATTCACTCGGACGTCTACGGTCCTATGAAGGTAAAATCCATTGGTGCCTCTTACTTTGTAACTTTTATTAATGATTATTCTAGGAAGATTTGGGTCTATGCCTTAAAGAGCAAGGATTATGTGCTGCCCACTTTCAATGAGTTTCAGGCCTCCGTTGAAAGAGAAACGGGCAAGAAGCTGCTATATGTTCGGTCGGACAATGGCGGCGAATATATCGGTCCCTTTGATGTATACTGCAAAGAGAAGGGGATACAACACCAGAAGAATCCGCCAAAGATATATCATCTCAATGGTGTAGCAGAGAGGATGAATAGGACGTTGATAGAGAGGGTACGGTATTTGCTGTCAGAAGCAAACTTGTCGGCAGCTATTGGGGTGAGGCTTTTTACACAGCTGCTTATATTATTAATTTATCTTCTAGTGCTCCTTTGCAGGATGATGTGCCTGTAAAGGTATGGTACAGCAAAGAGCCATCATACAATCACGTGCGAGTATTTGGTTGTAAGGCCTTTGTGCGTGTACCGAAGGACGAGAGATCCAAACTTGAGCCGAAGATGAGGTGGTGCATCTTTATCGGTTACTGTCGGGATGAGTTTGGCTATAGAATCTACGACCTAGTTGGAAGAAAGCTTTACAGAAGTAGGAATGTGGTATTCGTCGAGGATCAGACCATGATCAACACTCAGGATTTTGAGATACCTTCTGAGGCTGAGGAATTGCCTGAGTTAGAGTCATTTTGCTTTGAGCAGTTTCCAGAGAATATCGTAGAGGATCCGGTTATTGGGGAGCCAGTACATGAAGTTTCTCTCAACCTTGATCATCAGCCCGCTGATAGTGGTCAGGGTGATCTTCAGGAGGATGAGCATGCCGAGGAGGCAGTTCCTGAGGGAGGAGGCTATTGGTATACATCCAGCACCAGTGGTTCCATTGACGAGGAGCGATAGAGAACCTCGACCATCTATGAGATACTCACCAGGTGAGTATGTTCTACTGAGTGACGTTGGAGAACCCGAAAGCTTCTCAGAGGCTATGGAAGATGAACACATGCAGGAGTGGATAGAGGCCATGCAGGAGGAGATGAGTTCCTTGGAGGCCAATCTACTTATGATCTGGTGTGGTTGCCAAAGGGAAAGAAGGCTTTGAAGAATCGATGGGCGTTCAGAGTGAAGCAGACAGATGATGCTACTCTCACTCGATACAAAGTGAGGCTGGTAGTTAAAGGCTAAGGTCAGAAAAAAGCATAGATTATGATAAAATCTTTTTGTTAGTCGTCAAGTAGTCGTCTATTCGGGTGGTGCTAGCATTGGCAGCCTATTTTGACTTAGAGGTCGATAAAATGGACGTGAAGACGACATTCCACCATGGTCGTCTTAAAGAGGAGTTGTACATGGAGCAGCCAGAGGAATTCTATGAGAAGGGCAAGTCACACTTGGTTTGCCAGTTAAAGAAGAGCTTGTATGGTATAAAGCAGGCTCCGAGGCAGTGGTACAGGAAGTTCGAGTCATTTATGGGGGAGCATGGTTACGCACGGATGACGTTAGACCATTGTGTATTTGTGAGGTACTTTTTTAAGGATAATTTTATTATTTTACTGCTCTATGTTGATGGTATGGTACTGGTAGGTCGGAATGCCACTAAGATAGCGGAGTTGAAGCACCAACTGGGCTCGGCCTTCTTTATGAAGGATTTGGACGTAACAAAGACTATTCTTGGGATGGAGATCAACCGAGAGAGATAGTCAAAGATGCTAAACTTATCCCAAAAGAAGTGCATTCATCGGGTACTTCAGCGTTTCAGGATAGACGGGTCAAAAAAGTGAGTAACCCCCTTGCGGCTCACTTTAAGTTCACTGAGGAGCAGTATACATCTACCTAGGACGAGAAGAAAGATATGGAGCGGGTTCTAAATGCCTCAGTTGTGGAGAGTCTTATGTATGCTATGGTGTGTACGAGGCCAGACATCCCTCACGCAGTTGGCACAGTTAGCAGGTATACTTCCAATCCTGGAAGGGTACATTGGAGTGGGGTCAAATAGATTCTACGATATCTTCAGGGCAATACCGATTGGAGACTTGTTGTGGTGGTGACGAGTCGAAGCTGGTTGGGCTATATGATAATGTTTGCTGGTGGAGCAGTATCGTAGTCGCGATTGCAGAAGTGTGTTACCTTATCGACGACAGAGGTAGAATACATTGCGATAACGGAGGCTTGTAAGGAGTTATTGGGGATGAAGAAGTTATTGCAGGAAATTTGACTAAAGCATGAGAAGTATCATTTGCTTTGCGATAGTCAGAGTGTTATTCACCTTGTGAAGAACCAAATATTTAATAGCCGGTCTAAGTACATTGAGACCCGATATAATTAGATTCGGGATGTTGTAGAAAAGAAGGAAGTTGTGCTTGAGAAGGTTCATACAGATGACAACGGAGCAGACATGTTCACAAAGATTCTTCCAAGTGTAAAGTTTGAGTACTATAGGCGGATCGTCAGGATGACGACCCCCTCCACATAGTTTTGAAGGAAGAGATTTGTTGGAGTGGGTGGGGTTTCCAACCTATGCGAAGAATACCCCAGAGTGCGACAAGCGCCATCCGTGTGTCAGAAAAACTCAAAAAGTGCATTGAGCGTAGTGTATTATAACATTTATGGTAAACAAATATTATATTAGATTTTTATCTTTGACTTTAATTATATATTTATGATTGGATCTTTCATATATTAACTTTCCAAAGAGAGAAAAAATAAGAGAGAAAAAAGGTGGCAAGAGTGCCATTACAACTTTGGAGAGGAGAAAGAAGGATTAGAGGTCATTTCAGAGAAGGAGATCAATTTGGAGAATTTTTTATTATTATTTTTCTTCGTGGTTGTAATCTATTTTATGTTCCAAAAATTTACGATAATCCGTGTTGGATCGGTGAAGATCTTGTAGAGGGTGTAATCTCTTTATTCCATTAGTGGAGGTTTATCAGGGTTAGAATTCGATCGTCCCGTAGTTTTTTCTATCTAGGTTTTTTACGTAAAAATATCTACGTCTATGATTTGTGTTTGGTGTTTTTTGGTTTATACATTTTGCTCGGTTCTCTTGCAGGTACTCTCTGGTTTAGGGAACGGTTTTCGCCTTTTGTTCCCAACAATATATATATAACAAATTGGTATCCATGATAAGCAAATGCACACACTCTTGCATATATCCCATGGTATCTTGATACCTCAACATCTCATGATACACACACCATCTCATCTTAACCTCATATAAGCAGTAGTTTGTAGGCCATCCGAAAATAAATATCATTTCAACTACAAAAACTTAAATAATAACTCAAAATAATAACTTTTAATATGGATGTGACACGTGAATTTTACTAAGAATAAAAGTGTAGTATTTTACTCTATAGCCTCTTAAAAATATTTAATGGATCAAATACATATAATCCAAAGGTTTTTCATGGTCGAGTTTTAAAAATCAAGAAGTCATCAGTTTTTCTAGGAGTTTTGAAGAAATATTTATGTACTTGAAATAGCTATCTATAAATAAATATTGTTGATATCAGAAAGATTACTAAATAACTATCGACAGTCCCGACAGACAAAATTTATATATTGAATACTCGATCAATGTGATCAGACTAGACCAGCACATAATTAGAAAGTGTTGGGTCCAGTCTAGATTTGGTAACAAAAAAATTTAGAGCTCAAATATGGTCATAGATTTAATTTTATGCGATATAAAAATCTACTTAATTATTTGATTTGATTAGATTTACAAATATGTATTAAATATTTAATTTGAACAGATTTGGACGTCCATAATTGGTGTTGGCTATTTTATGTAATGGGTTTCCTATTTAGAAATGTCTATGACCTAAACTAGGATTTTTCAACTATATATATGGGTTGAGGGTGGAGGCACAAAGATAGCACAAGGTAGAGATTCAGGATGCTTGTCCACAGGAGATCTAAAAGAAAGAGCATATTTTTCTCTTAGGACTCGTCATCCAAGACAAAAGAAAGAAAAGATTTGATCGATGAGTCGTCACCTTCGTTTGGAGAGATCACTAAGGGTAGGGTGAGTAATTTTAATATAATCTCTGACTTTACTCCTTGAGTGTGGTTAGGGGGTTGAACCTATTAGGGCAAAGGATTCAACATTGATTTTTGTTAATCTTATAATTTTACCTTATTTATATAGATTAGAATTTGTCCACGTGACGTAGTCACTGCCATATACATTATTTTTATTTGTGCATAGTGTTTGCTAGACGGGGGTTGGTTATCTCAGGTGGGTTGGCCTAAGTTTCTGTTGTGGTCAGTTTCACACACGGTGTCAGAACGCTTATAGGGCAGGTCTGATCTCAACGACTAGTATCAGAGCATTTGGCTCTGGTGTCTGATTCTCCAATAACTGGTATCAGAGCTCTTAGGTTCACGAGAGGGAAGGTACAACCAGGTCAATGAAGTAGATGAATAAACGTATGATCACCCTTACAGGAGGAATTGGGTAATTTAGAAGCCAAGGATGGAGGATTTGCTCTGGTGCAAGGACTTGCATGCTCTGTTGGATAGCGACAGCACAAAGCCATCGAAAAAAGCTGTTGATGACTGGAAATGATTCCATCGAAAGACCGTCAGATTTATCCGCTAATAGCTGGAAGATTCGGTATTTCAACATGTATCCATAGAGAGTTGGGGAAAAGCATTGTGGGTGAATCTACATTCATTATATAAAAGAAAAACTGCTAGAAATAAGGTATTTCTTATTCGCCAACTCTTCAACTCGAAGTATACAGAAGGTGCCCCGGTGGCACAATATCTGAACGAGATTCAGGGTATCATCAATCAGTTATTTGTGATAAAGTTGGTGATTGATGATAAGATTCAACTTCTGGTGCTTTTGAGTTCTCGATCGGCAAACTGTTAGACGTTGGTGGTGTCGGTGAGCAACTCCGCACCGGAAGGAGTTATCACGATGGAGGCAGTAAAAAGTAGCTTATTGAATGAGGAGGTCTGGCGTAAGTAGATGGAATTATCACAGAAGTTCACTTTGGTGACTTCCTACGGGAAGGGAAGACTCAAGTCAAAGGCGAGGACAGGAGAGAGTTCTCAGGATCTTGCGACTTTGGACCGCAAGGAAGGCTGTTATCACTGTGTCAAAAAGGGTCTTATTAAGAGAAAATGCATGTAGATTAAAGTTGAGAAGTCTAAAAGCAAGGATGATCGGGAGAATCTCACGCCTGTGGGAGATATCAGCATCACAACTCCAACGTAGAGGAACCTTGTGTAGCGCCCCGTTCTCCCGATGCGGAGAGCGCGGCTAAGAAACACAAGTCGGTATCGTTCGATCGGGATAGATTGAATTAAGAACTCGTCCTCGTTATGGATTTGTTTCTTCGGAATCGATTCCCATATTCAGTGGACCGCGCCCCAAGGATCGGCTTAGCGGCAGAGTCATGAGGGACCTCTCCGCTGCTATCTTTTATTGCCTCGGTTTTCGATGTCGCTTGTTGCTTTCGTGCTTTGAGTTGGTTTTGGGATTTGCTTGTTTTTCTTGAACGGTTTTGATGGTTTTCATTGTTTTCGTTCATTGAACTGCACTTCTATTCCGAGGATGGAAAGAGAGGAAGAAGTATTAATCGAGCTGTTCGTGTGCAGGTGAACGAGCAGTAGGCGGCTTGCGAGCGGAGTCGTGAAGCGCCTCTTTCCTTCTTCTTTCCAAAATCTAAGTGAGTGGCTACCAACCCGATTAGCTAGTTCTGCTTCCAAGCTTCACAGCTAATCAATCCGCACTCTTCTTTGCCCCGATCAAACGATACCAAGTAATAATAAAAGAAACCAAGATAAAAGAAAATAGACTTGGTATATTATGCTTGTCAAATAAACCGCACGAACGGATACTTAACTGCATGCTTGTTCGCTTGGAAATAATCATAAACTGTTGCTTGTCTTGTGCAAATACATATTTCATACTCGTGTTGCCTGAAGTGCATAAATGCTTAACAATTATGGATATGTCGTGTGCTCGTGTTGCCTCGAAGGCGTAACTGATTGTTTAAGTAACGTATTGTTCGATCATGGACAACTTGTGCACAAGGGTAAGTTCTGCGGACGGTCGCTGGGGCACTGGCACCGTTCCGGTCCGGACGGAACTCGTGTGTAGTCATCGTGTGCTGGAGGGGATAGCTTGCAAACGTATCGTGTGCTTGTCGTGTTCTCGTTGCATGCTATCTCTGTCCTTGACTATGTCCGTTATGGCACCACGCCAGTGATCATCGTGTATATTTAAACCTGTTGCATACTAACTTGTGTCTTCGTGGCAGGGAAGGCATGGTAAGTATTGTGCAGGTAATTCAGACGGTCAGGTAAAATCCACCTAACGGTGGCACGTTCATTTCAGTAAATTCAATATGCTGCTTACTTGTAAATGAACTAAGGCAAGATAGAAACCCACGAATATGCATGCTTCACTAAACAACGTGTTGATTGGTATAGTCAGGCTAGCTCGCCTTCACCAGCATGTTTTGATATGCTGACCCTCGTTGAAATAGGTTCTCCGCACCAAGGCGAACCGAGCGAGGAGCCGAAGTCGTCTACCCGATCCAGTCCAAATTGTTGGCGCATCTTCACCGCGCCCCCGAAGCATTTTGGAGTCAGGAGCCTGCAACTCTTCATACACAAATGCAGCTCCGTGGCAAAGTGATCCTCCAGCCTGGAGGTCTTTATCGTTTGAGTTTATAAAAGGATGTAATGTACAGGACTGCTATCTCATTTTGAGTCAACCCTTTTGTAAGCCGTTCGGCATATTAGCTGACTCGTTCAAGAGTTTGTAATAGATGTTCATTATCAATAAAGAGAACTTTTCTATGTTTCAATTTATCTGCGTACTCTGAATATGTGTTTGCTATGTAAATCATTAAAAGCCTTGTGCGGGCGCAACTCCAGGCCCGCACGGCGGTCACGACTCGGGGGACGCCTCGGGGCGTGACATAGTGGTATCAGAGCACGGATTCAAAGTTTCTTAGACTTCGTGCTGGAAAAGTTCCTTTAACGATCAAATCCCTATGCGAACTCTTGAACTCGCTAGGCCAAAATGAGATACGTTCATGCAATAAGTCCATAATACATTATGATCCTAATGTAATTTACCTTCTTTTGAAGGAATGGATCCAGCGCAATCTGCAGCGCAAGTCCCGGACGAAACGCAAGGCCAAGGGAGTAGTTCGGGCACTTCGGGAAGTTCAAGAAGCCAGCGAGCCACGCCAAGCATCGATCCCGTTCAGAAAATATTGTAGATGTTGGGGGAAAACCAACAAAGGGACG
Organism: Iris macrosiphon; assembly: GCA_036927795.1. Taxonomy (NCBI): domain Eukaryota; kingdom Viridiplantae; phylum Streptophyta; class Magnoliopsida; order Asparagales; family Iridaceae; genus Iris; species Iris macrosiphon. The sequence goes on along the minus strand of JAYESA010000011.1, from coordinate 24,089,846 downwards.
AGGCTCGCCATGAACGGGCCGAGAAGCGAGCGGAAGAGAGTCAGCTCAAGTTTCAAGACAATATAGAAGCACGATTCTCAGTCCAACAGAAGCAGGTAGATACCCTGCATCAGATCGTTCAGACTTTGGCTGCCAACCATTCCGCCGCAACAACAACGACTCCGGTGGAGCAGCCCGTGCTTGAAGTAGAGACACCGCAAATTCCAAGAGCGAAGGACGTGACTGCCTTCGATTTTGGCCACTTCAAGAAAGTCTGCAACACCCCATTCAACGGGACTGAGGACCCAGTCGTAGCTCTAGATTGGTTGGCCGAACTTGAAGATCACTTCGCTCTGCTAGAGGTCCCCGAAGAGAAGTGCGTCGCCTGCGCGCGACTACAGCTCCGCCTCAACGCACACGATTGGTGGGACGTGCATCGACGATCTCTCCAATTTGATCACGGAGAGGAGGTGATCTCGTGGATGACTTTTCGTGCCGCGTTCGAAGAGGAGTATGTACCCCCTCCAGTCCAACGCCAGATGGAGAACGAGTTCGTGCAGCTGCGGCAAGGCAGCATGACAGTTAAGGAGTACGCCGCCGAATTCAACCGACTCTCCAAATTCGCTAGGGCCTATTTACCTGATGTAACGAGTCGAGCTAGAAGGTTTGAAGGTGGTCTACGCCTTGCCATCCATTCGCACGTAGCCGTTCATCAGTATCGTACAATGCGTGAAGTCATGAATCACGCCCTATCTCTCGAACCACTCTATCCTCACGTTTCTATCGGCGCTGTGCATACATCCAGTCACAAACGCCAAAGCAACGAGGGAGGAAATACCGCTACAAAGCGCCCGAATAACGCTGGTCAGCAGGATGGGGATTGGAACAAAACTTGTCACTTCTGTAAAAGAAAAGGGCACCTTAAGAAGTACTGCCGTAAAAGACTTGGATTATGCCTCGCTTGTGGCGATCCAGGCCATGCTATTTCCTCCTGTCCGAACCTTCATGGTCGTCGTCCTGAACGAAATAATCCCTAACGGTAAGTTCTACCCTAAGTTTCGGGACGAAACTTCCAATTAGTTGGGTAGGATGTAGCGCCCCGTTCTCCCGATGCGGAGAGCGCGGCTAAGAAACACAAGTCGGTATCGTTCGATCGGGATAGATTGAATTAAGAACTCGTCCTCGTTATGGATTTGTTTTTTCGGAATCGATTCCCATATTCAGTGGACCGTGCCCCAAGGATCGGCTTAGCGGCAGAGTCAGGAGGGACCTCTCCGCTGCTATCTTTTATTGCCTCGGTTTTCGATGTCGCTTGTTGCTTTCGTGCTTTGAGTTGGTTTTGGGATTTGCTTGTTTTCCTTGAACGGTTTCGATGGTTTTCATTGTTTTCGTTCATTGAACTGCACTTCTATTCCGAGAATGGAAAGAGAGGAAGAAGTATTAATCGAGCTGTTCGTGTGCAGGTGAACGAGCAGTAGGCGGCTTGCGAGCGGAGTCGTGAAGCGCCTCTTTCCTTCTTCTTTTCAAAATCTAAGTGAGTGGCTACCAACCCGATTAGCTAGTCCTGCTTCCAAGCTTCACAGCTAATCAATCCGCACTCTTCTTTGCCCCGATCAAACGATACCAAGTAATAATAAAAGAAACCAAGATAAAAGAAAATAGACTTGGTATATTATGCTTGTCAAATAAACCGCACGAACGGATACTTAACTGCATGCTTGTTCGCTTGGAAATAATCATAAACTGTTGCTTGTCTTGTGCAAATACATATTTCATACTCGTGTTGCCTGAAGTGCATAAATGCTTAACAATTATGGATATGTCGTGTGCTCGTGTTGCCTCGAAGGCGTAACTGATTGTTTAAGTAACGTATTGTTCGATCATGGACAACTTGTGCACAAGGGTAAGTTCTGCGGACGGTCGCTGGGGCACTGGCACCATTCCGGTCCGGGCGGAACTCGTGTGTAGTCATCGTGTGCTGGAGGGGATAGCTTGCAAACGTATCGTGTGCTTGTCGTATTCTCGTTGCATGCTATCTCTGTCCTAGACTATGTCCGTTATGGCACCACGCCAGTGATCATCGTGTATATTTAAACCTGTTGCATACTAACTTGTGTCTTCGTGGCAGGGAAGGCATGGTAAGTATTGTGCAGGTAATTCAGACGGTCAGGTAAAATCCACCTAACGGTGGCACGTTCATTTCAGTAAATTCAATATGCTGCTTACTTGTAAATGAACTAAGGCAAGATAGAAACCCACGAATATGCATGCTTCACTAAACAACGTGTTGATTGGTATAGTCAGGCTAGCTCGCCTTCACCAGCATGTTTCGATATGCTGACCCTCGTTGAAACAGGTTCTCCGCACCAAGGCGAACCGAGCGAGGAGCCGAAGTCGTCTACCCGATCCAGTCCAAATTGTTGGCGCATCTTCACCGCGCCCCGAAGCATTTTGGAGTCAGGAGCCTGCAACTCTTCATACACAAATGCAGCTCCGTGGCAAAGCGATCCTCCAGCCTGGAGGTCTTTATCGTTTGAGTTTATAAAAGGATGTAATGTACAGGACTGCTATCTCATTTTGAGTCAACCCTTTTGTAAGCCGTTCGGCATATTAGCTGACTCGTTCAAGAGTTTGTAATAGATGTTCATTATCAATAAAGAGAACTTTTCTATGTTTCAAATCTGTGTTTCAATTTATCTGCGTACTCTGAATATGTGTTTGCTATGTAAATCATTAAAGCCTTGTGCGGGCGCAACTCCAGGCCCGCACGGCGGTCACGACTAGGGGGACGCCTCGGGGCGTGACACCTTGTGGCATGTGTCATGACAGAAATTGGGTCATGAACATGGGGACATCGTTTTATGCCACTATATATAGGAGCATCTTCACGTCATACCAAGGAGTTAGGTTTGGACGTATGAAGATGGACAACAAGGGGACGGCTACAGTTTTAGGAATCGGTAATATGCACTTGACAACGAAGCTTGGCAAGAACTCGTTCTCAAGGGTGTGCTACATGTACCGAGTTTGCGCTATAACTTGGTTTCTGTAGAAAAGTTGGCAGATGATGGTTGTCGCATCATGTGTTAGACCCGTCTTAGTATTTTTATTATATTTTATCTGGTATATGTGTATTAAAGCTATATATTGCTTCTCGTGTAATTTATGAATTTTTTAGCTGCTTTTATGTAATTTCTATAATTGTGAACAGGGCTAGTCCCCCTTTGATATATATAGCCTTCACTTTCTCTCTCCTCCTCATTCTTCTTTATTTTTTTCTCTTTCTTTATTTTCTTCTCCCTCTCCTCTCCTTGGCCGAACCCTAGCCCCAGCCGTGAGCTTGCCTTGGGTAGTAGTTTAGTAGTAGGTTTAGGCAAGTACATCTTGCCCATGATAAAGAACTTTCTATATTGTATTTATTTAGTTTTTTTGTATTTTATTTGCTCTATATTATTTTATATTTATTTTTTTGCATGTTTAGTTCTTGGTATTTTTGGATTTAAGAATTTGGTAGGAGTATATCTGAATTCTAAATTTTTTGGTGTTCATGAGTTTACTTGGTTTTGATCTCTTAAAACTTGATATTTTTAAAATCTAGTAGTTCCATGTTGATGAGCAATCAATTTCAAGTGACTTAGAACTTTACCTTGCTAGATTCGAATTTGAAATGAGGATTTCATGGAAAATACAAGTTTTCTAGACTTTAAGCTTTTATATGGTAGACTTGTTATTTTTGGGACGATGGGACTTCATGCGCCCAACACCTATGCGGTAGAGAGGCCATACGGCACGAAACTCTTTGTCGCATATTCTTACAACATGTGCCTAAATTATTGGGCGCATGACTGAATCTATACTTGAGTTTTTGAAACAAAGTGCTTAAAAAAGCTAAGTGGCAGAAACTCTTTGTGTTGACTCACTGGGCGCATAAAGGTATCCATGCGGCCAAAAATCTCATGCGCCTCTTCCTTGATTTGGCGCATGACTGAACCGACCTTGGCACGACTTTTTCTGATTTTATCTTTTTCCTCTGACTTTCTGTCTTGACCAGTCATATCGGTCACTTCTCTGACATAATCAGTCACATAAGTCACTTTTCTGACTTTGCATTTATTGTCCGTCACTCAGCACTTTAACCGAGGATTGGACTTTGCATCACTCATGCGGCAAACTTACCCCATGCACCTATCATTCTCATATGGCCTTAATTTTATGCTCCTGTTGTGATCTATGCGGCAGACTTGGTTATGCGGCCATTTCTATGTGCCTGCTTATCTCATGCTCCTATGGCATTTTTAGTAGTTTAACTTCTTTTAATATACTTTCTTGTTTAGCCTATTATGCTTAATTCTTATGCAGGCAATCTTTCTCTAAACTGCTTATAACCTGATTGTGACAACCTGCCAGAACTTAAAATTTCCTGAACATGGATTGTATAAACTCTGTTAATCTAAAATTCTGACACATGACATATACAGATATTCCTAATAATGGCTCGACGAAGCACACTCCTGACATGCTAGAATTAAACATGGATTGTATTGACACAGTTAATCTTGAATTCTCGATACCAGACTTGACTTATATTCCTGATAATAGCTCATGGTATCGAGTTAACCTGACCTGTACTAATGTTCCTGATAGTGGCTAGACGAAGCACACTCCTGACATGCTAGAATTTCCTGAACTTTAATGCTTGAATTGATAAGATAATTTTTTGTGGTTAATTTGCTTGCTCTTGTCCTGAATGTACTTATCAAGCTACTGTGTTGTCATGTCCTGCATCATGTCTAAGTCAAATTTCTAAGCACTACGGTCAAAAAAATTTAATAACTTGTCCAGGATAACAACTAGAATAATGTATTAGAAGCATCTAAAGAGATTTTTTGGCTATATGCAATTCTGGTATCCCAACGACACATGATAGATTTGGAGCTCTCTATCGTGAGGGATACACTTCCAGCACGTCGTCGAGTGTTGTATATTCCTGTAAATTACTATACCTTATATATATGTATCTTACGCTAGATAACCCAGATAGTTTGCAGGGCATGTGGCTGTATGGAATCTCAAACTGTATTTGTTAGTAACTAGGACGGTGATAACCCTAGTTAGCTAATGATAGTAAGTCGTAGGACATGATTGATCGTGATTACTTAATTTCTAGTCTAGTCTAGTCCTGTCCTAGTTTATTTTTAACAACTGATCCAGAACTGTAATTGAAGCCTGACTCCAGATATTCTTGTATACTCCAGAGCATGTTTAACTATTATTTTACCTACTGCTCTTACTTAACTGTTTCTTGTGCTATTTCTTACTGATTTGTCTACATGCTGATTTTAGTTCCTAAATTGGCTCTCTTGTGGTACTTGTTATTTTGGGGTTTGACCACTGGTTTTGTATAGCCAGATTTTGGAGCAGGGCCGCAGGATCTCCCAAATTTCCTGCCTCAAGATGGTAAACACCAGGAGCACCAGAGGACATGAGTGAGTTTTTTTTTCATCACCCACTTGATCTTGTACTGATACTTTTGAGGCATTTACCCACCGAGCATGTATTTAGCTCATATTTTAAAACTTGATATTCTAGCCTACGGGACTACATGTAAAGCATATTCTAGACTATAGCTAGAGCTAATCATGTAATATTGTACTCTTGCTAGTTCTTCATTTTGTAACTAGCTTCATGGTCATCTGTGTATGTATAGTTTGGGGCATCTTACTATTATATGTTTGGTGATCATATATCTTGTAACTTGTTGTTTGCTTGAGATTGAGACACCTAGGACTCTTGACCTGACCCCAGAATGACTGTTGGATTATAGAGTAAAACCCTCACATGTCTAGACAACCGTGACCATAACTCAGAGTATTGAGTAATCTGGTGTACGTAGCTAGCTTTGTCTACCTCCGCTCTCCAGTATTCTGGTTTTAAGGCATGACACGGTTTAAGTGGTGGGCCATACAGGTCTGAATATTCAGAAGTATGGGGGTTTTGACCAATGTTTTGATGTCTCAATCATGATACTCCTTGATATCCTCCGGTGTCAAATTATATCTCTGAAATCTTGATTCAACATCTGCCTTGATCCTTAATCAATGATGTATGTCCCTTTATTGATCCTTGTGTCCTTTATCTTTCAAGGATATTGTTCCTGATCCTTCTAATCATCCTGCCCGAGTTCCTCCAGTAGTAGGACAACATCCAAATGTCCAGCAAACCCTTGAGGTTCGGCCTCAGCATTCCAGGCCCGGATCCAGAACAGCACAAAATAAGGAACCTCAGATCCAACCAGTGCCTTCCGTGCAACCAATACCTGAGGCATGAGGGGGCAACAGTGTGCTGATTGTCATCCTTCGATAATTATTGGAATCTCAAGGACGTCGAGAGTACATACTCATTCAGTCAGTACAAGAGGCTTTGGAAAGAGGTGGACATCGTGCCAACAACTCAGCAAGCAACTTCAAGATTCTCTAACTCTCAAATTTTGTAAACCCCCTAACCCAAAATTAGGCCTACTTGACTTAGATAGAGAAAATAGGGCTAGTTTGAATCCAATTAGATTAGAACATTTTATTTTAGACAATTTTACAATATTTATATCACTTGGTGCACATTGTCGTTGCTTCGATAATTGGAGCACTACACTAGCCATTGCCTTCCTAAAAATTTCATACCCTTGTGCTAGACATGCCAGTCATCTATTCTGACTTTTGTGTAACTTATAATTATGATCTCTTGTGCTACATTTTAGTTGTACAATATTCGTCGCAGAAGTTTATATTTAATTCTAAATAAATTCAACTTTGTATCCTTGTGTGTTCCAATCAAAATTGGAGACACAATCTTGACCCGTTTTGTACAACCCAATTTATGGTAATATTCTATTCTGAGTCTTCAATGCGCATGACACTTGTGTCTCACCTAATTTTAGTCCCATGTACTTCTAATTAATTTTAGAACACCATTTGCATTAATCTTAGTTAATTTAACCCAATTTCCATCTTTGTGCAATTTTTCAATTATTGGGCGCTTTTATGCAAAAGTGCATTAAGGTGTCCACACATTTGGACACAACACATTTAGAAACCTATTTTTCTTTTATTCTCTTTCATGTAAATTTTCTCCATAATTTTTTGGAGTGTGTAACACTCAACATCAACCCACATTGAACCTTGGTCCTCTATTTTCAAATAATGCAAATCCTAGCCCTCCAAACATCCCAATGTCAAGCCAATGCCTCTTTCCAAGGATGTTGACCAAGGCCCAACTTCCTAGGTCAACACCCAACCCTTTTTCCTACACACACATATATATACAACTTTTTCTTTTTTTTATTCAACATAATACCCAAACTCTAACATAGCCGACTTTTCTCCCTCTCCAAGTTCATCATCCCCTTCCCTGGAACCCGACCGATCGCCTGACCTCGCCGGAGCAGACCGGATCCCGATCGCCTGCACGCCTGAAGCCGCCGCCACTGCTGCCATCATCTCCTTCGACCACACCTCCCTCCGGTGACCTCTGCCTGAGCCCCTGCCACGACTGCAGTCCGTCGACTCCGTCGGCACACTCGACCTCCTCGTCCCCGTTCTCCTTATCTCCACCGTCCTCCTTCTCGACTGAACGACTATCCGCCTCTGCAACCGCCGGAGTAGCCTCCCTGACCCGAGCCAGTCCACCCATCCACCTCCTCGACCTTCTCCTTCTCTGTCATCATCTTCGTCGACCTCACCCGCACCACATCGTCTTCCCCAGCCACCTCTTCCTCAACCGAATACCCGAGCCTCCTCTCCCACCTCCTTCTTCGATCTCCTCCACCACTTCCCCCGAGTTCACCACCCTCGCCGGAGATTGCAGAACCACCGTTGTCCTGACTTCCTCTCCTCCTCGCTGAACCCCGCTGCACACCGCCAGCAGCCACCGCCTCCGTTCACCATCACCTCCCTGCACCGTTCCCAGCAACCACCACCTCCTTCCCTGAACGCAGCCACCACTACCGTTCATCTCCCATCGAGCCCCTGTCAGCCTTCTCTCGTCGACATTACCTCCACCACTCCCCGACTGAACCTCACCCCTCGCCGGACCTCCCTGACCGCCGGACTCCAGTCATCAACCCAACATCATCATCATCACCTTAATTATATTCATCACCATTATCATCATCATCATCATCTCATCACCATCATCATCCTCATCATCATCATCAATCATCCCTTAATCATCATCATCATCCTCACCTTAATCCCCTTCATCAATCATTATCAACATCATCACCCTCGTCATCACAATCATCATCACCCTCGTCATCAGCATCAACATCAGCATCGTATTCATTGTGGAACCGTCACCCTCATCGAAGACAACCTGCAGCAGTCACCCCGATCCTTGTGCCCGTGCACGCTAACCCCGAGGTTCGAACCTGTCCCTCTCCTTTCATTTTGGGTATGCGTGCTTGTGTGAATAACATCTAGGTTATCATATTGGTTCAGTTTAGATTGGTTGGTTTCAGACCGTGTCGGTGAACCCAATGACTTGTACGCGTATCCTCGATCGTCAAGATCGTATCTTTTCGACGGAGATGAGGGGGCACACCGCAATAGTTGCACAATAATTAAATTGATATATATATATATATATATATATATATATATATATATATATATATATATATATATATATAGGGATGTATTATATAATTAATTATATGCTAGTAATAGTTATGACTATGAATGTATTTATATTCTACGACCCTGGGACACTGTGGGATATTCCATAATTACGTTTGACCAAGTGACCCTAAGAACTTGTGAATTGACTGCCTTGTGTATATTAACGTACTGGCTTAGACACATGTTAGTTGACTGTCTGGTTTTGATACAGCATTTAATATAGGACACCCGCGTAATTAGATGCACAATTGACCGTGTTATTTGAACAGTGTCACCCTAGCGTACCCTCTGGGTCCAGTGTATTATGGTTGTGTATATGCTAGTGTAATGGCTGATGTTGTATTGTGTTATATTATATGTATATAGAACTACTGGATTGTTCTGCGCGACTTCAGGAGCAGGTTATTGGTACTATTCAGCTTTCTTGCCAGGCAAGTATACCTTGCCATTGTACTATAATTTATATTCTATATGTTGCATGCATCTTAATTTTGGTCATTTAGTTCATATATTTTAACTGCTATATAAACTGCGCATCCAAGAAAAACTTGGGTGCAACGACGGTGTCGTCGTATTCTGTTTTTATTATGTATATGCATGTTGACCTAGCTTATGAGACCACCCCATTATCATGTGGCATTCTTAGGTTTCATTGACCGTGACACAGTTGTTACACGAGTGTGAGTCTCATGTAGGACACGGACTTGCGTGACAGGCTGGCCTCATGTACGTATGGGACGTGCGAAAGGGGATAACTGCCGATATAAACCTTGCATGCTAGAAGACCTGGCAGTTATTTAGAGGTATCATCGTGTCATGGATATGACATGCTTAGAGCATGGGGTGGAGAGAACAACAAGTAAGGCATTTGGGCTCCTTTGCACTTTTCTTTTATGTAACCCGTACGCTCCGCCAGAGATACGCGGTCGTGATGACCCCTATATTATCAGGCGGCCTCTGTCGTTCAAAAGACGACTTGCTTTATAGGCCCCTAATTCTCCGAGAGAATCATGCCAATCCTATTTATGGCCAGATAGTCCACTTGTAATAAAGTTGTTCTTAACGTGCATTCGCATAGATGGTTAGGCGACCCATTGGATGTTTATTTTCAGTACTTTATTGGCATGCTTCTATGTATCTTGTTATGTCCCTCTGAGGACCTGATCCCTTTCCAGGTGTAGATGTTCATGAGTATTAGCAGGAGCGCAGATCCGGACTTGCTACTTATATTTCGAGGAGGTCTTCTCTTCGAGCCTCGTGACTATTAGTCGTTGTACTTATATTGTGTTTGCTTTTATATTCTAGTTTGGTAGTGGATTTGTTTCCACCCGACTATCATCCTTTGATTCTTCTTATTGAGATTTAGTTACAAAGTTATTGGTTATTTATTTCCATTTGATTTCTGTAGATGAGATTTAGATTATGCCCTGTGACTTGTGATAATTTTTACCACTTATGAATTATTGTTCATAATACAGCGTACGCATGTGTTATGGTTTTCATACATTGGAGTTGCCATATACATGCGGCTGGCATGCTTACGTGTCCTAGTCCTACATATTTTGGGACTGGGGTGTGACATATTTCTATGGTACCAAGGACGTTATTGCATCGGATGCATGGCTTCAGGATACAGAAGCTATCCTAGAGGCAGCTAGAGTACCGGCTAGAGAGAAAATGTCAGTGGTATGACTATAATTGCTAGACTTGGCCCGAGACAAGTGAACAGCATAGATGATTTTACTAGCAGTAGTCGTCCCTTGGCTTGTCTTTAGTTAAAGGTTTCAGACCAGATATTTTGATGCAGTATCGCGTTATGACTTGCAGCAAAGGTTTAACAAGTTAAAGCAGATGGGTAGGACTATCGACGGCTATGCGGCAGAGTTTTGCAGACTTAGTCGGTTTGCTCCCACCTTGGTGCCAACCGAATTGGACAAAGCAAGGAGGTCCGCAGCAGAGAGGACCAACACCGAGTGGATGAGGTCAGGCAATGTCACTTATTGTGGAAGAGCAGTTAGCTTCTGGTGAGGTGGTAGCAAGTATCATTCTCGTCAACTCTCATTCAGCTTTAGTATAGTTTGATTCAGTGCATCATATTCTTGTATGTCTGCACGATTTCTGAAATAAGTTGGAATAGAACCCGAGTCCTCATCAATAAGACTCAATATACTTACTGGTAATGGTATTGTGGCAGTCGATAGAGTTTATGCCTAGTATTGACTCATAGTGTACGGGCGAGAATTTTTTGCTAGATAGATAGAATTTTTTATGGGAGACTATGATGTCATCCTAGGAATGGATTAGTTCAGTGCCCGATGCGAAATGATAGACTTCCATAAGGGCAAGGTTATCTTTCGTATTCTCCAAAAAGAAGAATTCTATTTTTTTAGAGGCGAGACGAAGTCTTCATCAGCGATCATGAGAATGGCAGTGACAGAGAAAGTATAATTCTCCAGAGTTGTTAATGAATTCCTAAATATATTCCGAGAAGAACTTTCAAGCATGCCACCAGAGAGAGAGATTGAGTTTACCATATATCTACTTCCCAGAATAGTACCAGTGTCAGAGAAAGTCTACAGGATGGCGCCTTCAGAGTTAGAAGTCTTGTACCGAATGATTGAAGAATTGAGAACCGAGGAATTCATTCGTGCTAGTGGATCACCTTGGGGAGCCCTGATGCTACTGGTGAAGAAGAAGGACGGCACGTCACGATTGTGTGTTGATTATCGTACCCTCAATATGGTAATCATTAAGAACAATTATCCATTGCCTAGGATCGATGACTTATTTGATCAGTTTAGTGGAACATCGGTATTTTTCAAGATTTATTTACAGTCAAAATATTATCAAATCAGAGTTAGAGAGCAAGATATACCTAAGACGGCGTTCAGATCAAGATATGGCCATTAGAAGTTTCTAGTGATGCCCTTTGGAGCAACCAATGCGCCAACAGTGTTTATGGATCTTATGAATCGTATTTTCCTGCCATAATTAGACAAGTTCGTGATAGTTTTCATTGACGATATTTTGGTGTACAATCGAAATGAAGCAGAGCACGAGAAGCATCTTCGCACAGTTCTTCAAGTTCTAAGAGAACATAGGTTATATGCTAAGTTCAGCAAGTGCGAGTTCTGTGTCATGACCCACACCCGGTGTAGGGATGCAAGTCGGGAATAACGCCCAGCCCACACCGCAGAATCGACGGTAGAACGTTGTTTGGTAATCTATCTAACAATATGATAAGCCACCAATAATATCAATATACTCAATCACAGATCTAAGATAGAGAATAGCACGAATATGATAAAAGAATAGAATAGTCACAATACAACTCATAAGTCAAAATAATAACATCAATGAGTCAGAGAAATACTAAAAGTAAGCTGGAGAAAAATTCAGTACAAAGAATAACTAAGAATCTACAAGTCCTGGGTTGTCTATCTCAGTCGGGATGAGTCCCTCCTGAGCCAGTATCTCTGACTCTAAGCCCACAACATCCTGGGGTCCGTAATGAGTGGGGTACCACTCCTCAATGTCATATGGAAAAATATATCCAATCAGAAAAGGAGCAGAGTACATCTCTAACAGCAGTTCTAATCAATGATATAAACTATGTAACAGTAAATAGATGTAAATATACCGGATGCAACAATAGATACAAGAGATATACAATAAAGAAATACTGAAATAAATACGAGAATGAATAATATGTCAATGAACAAGAATACTAATGACTAAGTGAGTGAGTACCAGCTTTAACATGTGATCGGCTTGGGAACTTGATACAAGATTTATAGCCTGGCTAATTATACGTGCGGTGCATGATTAACACTATTCAATGAACAAGACTTGATATAAGGAGGGTACGATCACATATCTATACTACATACTCCCTAACCCTGACTGGTATAGTAGATCCAACCATGGTACGCTATGGCACGGGATTCTCTAGGAAGGTAGCAAGTCTCCCCGAGAATCAGTGTCTGTACATGTATAAGAAGAACGATGAAATAAGGCTTGCACAAGATACACCATATATACTAAGGAATAACATCTTATGACGAGATCCGGATATACCAATCCGTGTAACCATCGTGTCAAGAAATCAAGGATATCTACACTATATACAATGAACATAGAGGATATCATAAATGAGAAACTATCAGAGAAGCTACTCGTCTGAAGTCCTGAGCAAGGTGTGTCTCTCGATGCCCAAGCTGATGTCACACAGACCTATATATGTTATGTTGCGTCAATACAAGGTTCTAAAATAGAAATAAGTTAAACTAATGCAATTCTAAGTCATAAAGACATTTCTAAGTCAAATCGACTAATTCTAGGTTGTAAGAGTCTAACACTAGGATACTAGGTCAACACACTATGAAAATAAGCTACACTAGCTAATCTACGATACTAAAAGACACACAAAATGCCGTATTCTAAGATATGTAAGTTTTAATATATAAAAATAGTAATATATATATATATATATATATATATATATATATATATATATATATATATATATATATATATATATATATATACAAGTCAATATACATAGTATCTTAATTAATCAATGAAATTAGGATACCTTGGCCTTGCACCAATGCGTATCATACTACCTATCTCGATACTCAAACCCAATACCTTGGTATCGACCCATTACCTTGACATTACCTTGGTATCCCAAGGTAATTCAAAACCTAGTGAGTATAGCTAATACTCATATAAACCCCCAATACGCTATATGCTAGCCTATGCTAATTACTATAATATATATATATCAATACAATTATAGAAACTAACTATAATACAATACATACATAACAACATACCCACATATAGTTAATATAACTAACTACTAACATATACCTATTAGTACATAGTTACATAGATACTACACTAGCTATTACCCAACCACTAACATAACATATATATCTATACTAGTGTACATATTTAGCTAACTATCAACATAATCAAACATACATAACTAACTATCTATTTATACTAACTAACTAATATACTAACCCACTAGACTAACCAAATACCCAATACCTTGCTAACCTAAAATACCTTGAACTGAACTGAACTGAACACTGTGCTGAACACTGATACTGAAACTGTGCACTGACTGTACTATGCATCTCCCTGCACAGTGAGGCTCCTTGCTGACTGCACGTGCCTCCAATTTGCTGTGCACGAGCATTGCCTTCCCCTTCAATTGAAGTGACACGAGCAGTGTTCTTCTATCTCTACTACAGTGAACTACACTGCCTTCTCACTGTGAGCAAAGAAAACAGTTGTGCCCGACTGCACAGTCTCCTACAGTTACCACACTGCTAAACATCCCCTTCAGTTAAGGCTACACTACACACTATCTTCCTCTGCACGAGCTGCTGCCTGTGCAGTGGCCCGAGCCCCTTGTTGCGACTGCTCATCTTTCTAACTGCCACTGTGAAGTACCCTGATGCACTACCCGAGCTGCGTCCCTCTTCAGTTGCTATAGCCTCTCACTCAAACAGATAAACTCACACACAAATACACATACATATATACATAACTGCTATATATCAATCCCTATATATATATATATATATATATATATATATATATATATATATATATATATATATATATATATATATATATATATATATATATACATTCTCTCATAAATAAGTATAGACATATATACCAATCTATCTATACGTATATAAATCTCTACTCATCTATGCACATATATTTATATATCTACATAAATACTCATACCTACACATATAAACATAGGTACTAACACGTATAGTTATATAGATACATATACATCTATCCATGTATATAAACTCATAAGCATATATATGTCATATAATATATATATATATATATATATATATATATATATATATATATATACACACACACACACACACACACACTCAAGTACATATAGAAATAAAGGCAATAAGGCAAACACGTGGAGTGCACCGCACCTGTATCACACTCATTCTATGATACGCTTGCGATACGGCTCCACCATACAACCAAACTCATCCCGAAGGACACGAACAAATCTAAAATACTATTTATGAACAATACGAAGACTAAAATATATATCTACGTGTCTATATCAAAATGTGACATGCACAAGGTCTCGTATCGGAGGAAAAACCCCCAAATCAGCATGTATCACCAATTTGTTGGGATACAAACTACACATATCCAATTATGGATATGACACTAGCCACAAACAAACAAACACATATCAATTTGATCTATTTGACCAATTGACAAACACAACAAGTGTTAATCTTGAAATTCTCCCAAAATTGATACAAAAAGCACCATAACTTTCTCCATAGGCCTCCTATGAACCTAATTTCAATTCCTATGGGTAGCCTATGTATGTGGGGTGGTTTCTCATGGTTAAATTTTAGATTTAAAATCTAATTAAAGGAGAAAAACTAAATTGTACCTATTGGGAGATGGATTCCCAATGCAACCACCAAATTTAATAAAATTGGCCTTCAACTTATAGATCCTTGCTCCTCTTTGTAGATCCTTACTTTCTCCTTCTAGATCCTTGCTCTACTAGCCTCCAATGGTGATTAGGGAAGGAATTGGAAAAAAATTTGGTAGAAAAATGATGTGGGAATGAAGGAATTTGATTGAGAAAAATTCTAGATCTAGATTTGAAATAAAAAAGGAGAGAGAAACTTTTCCCCCTCTTTTTAATAGGCCGACCACATAAACAATTCCCCAAGTTTCTATGTAATATCCATTATACCCCTTGGGGCCTCTCATGAAGAAATAATTAAGGAGGAAATGTTCTAGTCTAATGGTTTAATTAAATTAATCATCCTGCTAATGAATGGGATTCTAGTTGGGCTCAATTCCAACTAAATAATAAATGTTGGTCCATGGATCTAATCTAAACTAGTTAGGTCCACTAACACAAGTCCAAAATAATAAACTAATATCTAACAATAAATAATTATTCAACATGTATTTAATTAATTATGAAATGACCAAAATACTCTTTCCTAGAAAATGTGGTAGTGACAAGTCTACCCTCCTTAAAATAATTTCGTCCTCAAAATACAAAAATAAAAACTACTCCCATAAAATAACAGAACAGAACAGAACAAAAGAACAAAATATAACAAAACTAGGAAAGAACATACCTCAAGGCACAAACAAATATAGGTAACGCTCTTGCATTTTATCCTCTCTCTCCCAGGTAGACTCTCCTGGAGAGTGATGCCTCCATGCGATGCATACCAAGGGAATATTCTGGTTCATCAGCACCTTCTATCTCTGATCCAGAATCTCAACTGGCTGCTCTAGATAGCTAAGAGTAGGGAACACCTCTATCACCGAGTGATCCAATACGTGACTAGGGTCCGCCACGTACCATCTCAACTGTAATACGTGAAACACATTGTGCACTACCTCCAATGCAGGTGTCAAGTCTAGTCTATAAGAAACTGTACCGACCCAATAGAGAATAATGAACGGTCCGATGAATCACGGATTAAGCTTCCCGCCTCCACCAAAACAAATCGTGCCTCGTGTCGAAGAAATCCTTAGAAACACAAAACCACCAACCTAGAACAAAATACAACCTTAAGAAATTAATCTATAACAACAACCAATATCAAGCACAAAACAAAAATCTAAAAACTATACCACAAACTCCAAAGGTCTCCGGTGGCCATCGGCCCAATGTCGTTGTCTGTCCTGTGCCACTCGAAATCTGTCTCTGATCAGTTGAACCTTCTCCACTGCATCCACAACCATCTCTGGCCCTAGCAAATCTCTCTCTCCAATATCGTCCCATGATAAGGGAGTATGACATCTCCGACCGTACAGAGCCTCAAATGGTGACATCTCTAAACTAGCCTGGTAGCTGTTATTGTAAGCAAACTCTACCAAATAAAGATGGTCCTCCCAAGAACCCCCAAAATCTAGTACACAAATGTACAGCATATCCTCGAGAGTCTGAATAGTCCTCTCTGACTTTCCATCTGTCTGGGGGTTATATGCAGTACTGAACTTGAGCTGGGTGCCCAAACTCGCCTGCAAAATCCACCAGAAATGAGAAGTAAAACGACTATCCCGATCCAAGACTATGCCGACGGGAACTCTATGTATCCTGATGATCTGCCTCACATACATCTCTGTCAGCTTCTCCGTAGACAAATCTACCTTGAAAGGCAAAAAGTTGGCCGACTTGGTCAACCTGTCAATGATGACCCAAATTTCGTATTTCTCTCCTGGAGATCGTGGAAGTCCGGACATAAAATACATAGTAATGTGCTCCCACTTCCACTCTGGAATGGGTAATGGCTGAAGTAAACCTCCTGGCCTCTGCCTCTCGACTTTCACCTGCTAGCACACTAAGCATCAGGATACAAACTGTGCCACTTCCCTCTTCATGTTATACTACCACACACTCTCTCGTATATCCCGATACATCTTGTTGGCACCTGGATGTATGGAATACTGAGAGCGATTCGCTTCCTACAACACCTCTTCACGCAGCTCCCCACTAGGCACACACAATCTAATACCATGTCGCAAAGAACCATCCTCAGCAATGGTGAAATCATCCTCCAATCCTACTCTCACCTAAGCTCTGATGCTCCTCAGAGATACATCATCATACTCGGCTGCCTTGATCTTGTCTATCAACTCTGAGTGTATTTGCAATCCCCACATCTGTATAGCAATACCAAGAACTATCACCTCAATGCCCATGCTCTCCAAGTCCTCTAACAAATATCGATCATGTGTCAACAATATAGCTACCGGATACCTGCTCAAGGCATCAGCAACTATATTAGCTTTTCCAGGATAATACTACAAAGATATGTCAAAATCCTTTATCAGTTTCAGCCACTGACGCTGCCTTATGTTCAACTCCTCTTGCGTAAAAACGTACTTCAAGCTCTTGTGGTCTGTGAAGATCTCCACACGCTCTCCGTACAAATAGTACTTTCACAACTACAGGGCAAAGATGACTGCTACCAACTCCAAATTGTGGGTAGGTTAGTTCTTCTCATGATGACGCAATTTCCTGGACGCATAGGCAATCACTTTCCCATTATGTTGAAGAACACAACCCAAACCTTTTTTTTGATGCATCACTATAAATAGTGAAACCTCCAGACCCTGATGGCAACGTCAAAATAGGAGCAGACGTCAATCTCTTCTTCAATTTCTTAAAAGCAACCTGGCACTCCTCTGTCCAAACAAACTCTATATCCTTCCTGGTGAGTCTGGTCATCGGCTCGACAATCCTCAAAAAATCTTGCAAAAACTTCCTGTAGTAGCCTGCCAATCCCAAGAAATTTCTGATCTCTGCTACTGAACTCGGAGTCTTCCAAGACTCCACTGCTGTGATCTTCTTCGGATCAACTTAAATACCATCACCAGTCACAACATGTCCCAAAACTCTACCTTGTCCAGGAAGAACTCACACTTGGACATATTTTTGTACAGCTTCTCCTTCCTCAGCACATCCAACACAATCCGTAAATGCTCATCGAGCTCCTCCGGTATCTTCGAGTATATGAGTATGTCATCGATGAACAACACCACGAACTTGTCAAGGTACTGATAGAACACCTTGTTCATCAAGTTCATAAATACCGTCGGGGCATTAGTCAACCCAAACGGCATCACCATAAACTCATACTAACCATACTGAGTTATAAAAGCAGTCTTTGGTATGTCCTCCGGCTTTACTTTCACCTGGTGGTAGCCTAATCTCAAGTCTATCTTAGAAAATACCTTGGCACCACTCAACTGATCGAATAAATCATCAATCCATGGCAAAGGATATTTATTCTTGATAGTGAGATTATTCAATGCCCTGTAATTAATGCACATGCATACCGATCCATCCTTCTTCGGTACAAACAATACTGGGGCTCCCCACGATGAAGAACTCAATCTAATAAACCCCTTATCTTGCAATTCGTCCACCTACTTCTTCAACTCAGCCAGCTCGCTATTGTTTACTCTATAGACATGCTGTAAAATTGGTTCTATACCTGGCACCAAGTCTATAGAGAATTTAACATCTCGATCTGACACCAATCCTGACAATTTCTCAGAAAATACATCCATGAACTCTGCTATCAATGGATGCGGCAACTTCTTGTCTTCCACCATAGCTCCACAGATAATGCCTTCTCCCTGTTCTGCAGCTCCTTTAACAAACTCAAACTCTGGCTCCTGACATACCAAATAAAACTCTACCTCCTCTACAATCTATACTAGCACGGTGCCTACTCAACCAATCCATCCCGAGTATAATGTCGTAGCTCAGAAGTGTCATTACAAGTAGACACGCACTCAACTCCTGGCCTCCCAGAGTAACTCTCCAATCTTTGAAAATATTATTAACCAGGATAATGTCTCCCTCGGTCATGATCTTGCAAGTCCTAAGCAAAGACTCAGCTACCAAACCATGCTTCAGAGCAAAAAAAATAGATACAAAACTATAGAAAGCACCACTATCAAACAAAGCTAAAGCTGGAATAGAATCAAGAAGAATAGAACCTGCGATGATATCTCCGGTGGGCTCGACCTCCTCGACGGTCATAGCAAACGCTCGTCCCTAACATGCACTTCCCTGATATTGGTGCTAGGAATAACACTATTGCTGGGTCGGAAGCGGCGGTCCCTTCGGCTGTACTGCAGGTGGTCTCGCCTGTGTGTCACTACCACATTTTAGGAAAAAGGGTATTTTAGTAATTTTCTATTTAAATAAATATTGTGCATGGTAAATAATTTTTTTGTATTATTTAATTATTGTTGGATGTTATTTAATTATTTTGGACTTATTTTAGTGGACCCAACTAGTGTAGTTTGGACCCATGGACCAACATGAATTAAATAGTTAGATTTGGCCCATTTAGAAAGCCCATGGTTAAGGAGATGGATTAAATTAATTAAGTGATTAGACTAGAAGCTTCCTTCCTTAATTATTTCTTCATGAGAGGCCCCAAGGGGTACATTAGACATTTTACAATTGCTTGGGAGAGGGGCAAGGCCGGCCTATTAAAAGAGGGAGGAATTTTCTCTCTCCTCTCATTCTCATTCCAAATCTAGATCTAGAATTTCCCACTCCCAAATTCCCTCCATTCCCATTCCAATCCCTACCAAATTCATCCCAAATTTTTCCCAATTCACCATTAGAAAGTTGAGAAGCAAGGATCTAGAAGGAGAAAGAAAGGATCTACAAAGAGGAGCAAGGATCTACAATTTGGAAGCAAGTTCATCTCAATTGGAGGTTTTATTGGGAATCCATCTCCCAATAGGTATAATTTAGTTTTTCTCATTAAAATAGCTTCTAAATCTGAGATTTAATCATGTAAAATCAACCCATATGTATGTACTACCCATAGGAATTTTTTTTGTGTTCATAGGAGACCCATGGAGAAAGTTATGGTGCTTTTTGTGTCAATTTTGTTGGAATTCCGAATTTACATTTTGTTGTGTGTATCAATTGATCCTATAGATCAATTGGACATGAGCTTATGTGTTTGGGGCTAGTGTCATGTCCATAATTTGGTACATGTGGTTCGTATCCCAACTATTTGGTGATACGTGTCATTTTGGGGGTTTTTCCTCCGACACGGGGCTTTGAACATGTCGTATTTTGACACGGATACATAGATCTACTTTTGACACTTTGATTTATTCATAAATATTATTTGTGATTTGTTTGTATCCTTCGGGGTGCAATTGGTTGTGTGTTGGACTCGTGTCACATGCGTATCCTAGATCTAGTGGGATACAGTGTGATACTCTCCAATTGTGTAGATTTTTGAATAGATCTAATTATGTATGGTTTAAATTCTTCAATTATAATTAGTAAATATATATAGATATTATATATTTATTTTGTGTATTTATTATAGTAATTATTGTAGCATAGATCTATATATTTTTGTGTGTGCTAATATGATGTACAAATATAATATGTAGCTTTCTTGCATGTAATTATATATGTACTTATGTTAATAGTATAAATTATACATAAATATTTTATAAAATATATTTATGTGTTTAATTATGTAATTATATTATTTATAATTATTATGTAATTATTTGTATATTAATGTATATATTTTAGGTGTGCTTCTATCCATGTAAAATATGAACATTAATATGTGCATGTGTTGTAACTATTGGTATTTAATTATAAGTTTATATGTGCATATATATATAAGTATATAATTATTTATTTATATATATGTATTGTGATTATTATTGCATATATATATTTATATGTATATATATATTTTTATATTTTTATTTGTTTTGGTGACAGTAGTTTCAATGACAGTAAAACTGTCATTATTTGGTCTGAACAGCAGCCACTGTACAGTGGTCAGCATTAATGACAGATCTGTCATTAATGCTACGGCAGTTTTGAGCGGCAACCTTTCAGCGACGTTTTTTGTGACAGTTTGAAACTGTCAGCAAACTGTGACAGCAACGGTTTTGTATATGGAGTTTCTGCGACGAATTTTCAGTGACAGTCAAGACTGTCACTATTAAACCTGTTTTATTTTATCTTGTTTTGTTCACTGTTTTCAGTGACGCTTTGACAGTTTTAAATTATATTTTATATATTATTATTGTATATATATATATATATGTGTATATATATGTGTTTTGTGAGGTATAATATTTGTAATAATATATTATTTTATTTGTATAAATATTGGTTGTTTATATATTATATTAGAATATGTATTATTTGTATTATTAGTATACTTGTGTGAGTATCTTTTGGGATCTAATTTTGATTCCTAAATTATTGTATTTTATTTCTATATTATTTATATAGATTTCTTGTGAGGTTGACCTTGGTTTGACTTTAGTTGACTTTAGAGTTGACCATAGTTGACTTTTGACTTAGAATTTATTTATTGACCTAGGAGTTGACTAGTTTGACTTGTTCTCTTTCCGGGACCTTGTTTTAATGTGGTATTCCATATCTAGGTCTTCGAGGCACCGAGTCAGACATCTGTGAGACTGTTCTTTGGATTTCAGGCGAGTACATTCTCTGATAGTTTCTCATTTATGATATCCTCTATGTTCGTTGTATCTAGTGTAGATTTACATGTTTCTCTCGACACTATGGTTACACGGATTGGTATATCCGGATCTCGTCATGAGATGTTATTCCTTGGTATATGGTGTATATGGTCCAAGTATTGTTTCATTGGTTATCTTGTACATGTACAGACACCGATTCTCGGGGAGACTAGCTATCTTCTTGGGGAATCTAGTGCCATAGCATACCGTGGTTGGATCTATTATACCAGTTGGGGGTGGAGAGTATTAGTATAGATATGTGATCAAATCCCTATTGAATAAAGTATTGGTAAGCGAATAGTGTTGATCATGCACCGCACGTATGATTAGCCAGGCCGTATTGTATCTTGCCCAAGCCGATCACATGTTAAGCTAGTACTCACACACTTAGTCATTAGTATCATTGTTTCATTGGCATATTGTTCATTATTGTATTTCTTTCCAGTATTTCCTTATTGTCTATATATCTCTTGTATCTATTTTGTGCATCTTGTTTATCCACAGCTATTTACTGTTACATAGTTTTTATCATGGATTAGAACTGCTGTTAGAGATGTACTCTGCTCCTTTCCTGACTGGATATATTTTTCCAGATGACACTGAGGAGTACCCTACCTATTATGGACCCCAGGATGTTGTGGGTTTAGATTCGGAGACCCTGGCTCAAGAGGGACTTATCCCAACTGAGACAGTTGACCCTGGAGTGTAGCTTGTAGTATGATAGTATTCTTTTGTACTGGATTTGTCTCCAGCTTATTTTTGTTACTCTTCAGACTCATTGATGTATTATTTTAAACTCATGAGTTGATGACTATTCTATTCTTATCTGATTCGTGTTCATTCTATCATAGTTCTGTGATTGAGTACACTATCTTTTGGTGGATTATTATATTAGATAGACTTTCTAGACAGTGTTCTACCGCCGATTCTGCGGCGTAGGCTGGGCGTTATTTCCGACTAGTACCCTTACCCCGGGTGCGGGTCGTGACACTGTGTCCTCGGAGCTGGAGCTGCTCCCTGAACTACACGACGAGGATTGGAAGGACACTCTCTCAGCTGATGCCCTTCGGTACCACAATACAAACAAAATCCCAACATCCTCCTGCAAACTTTCCAGATGTGGTCGGGCTTCTTGCAGTAGTAGCAAGGAGCTTGTTATAACTGTCTCTGCTGCTGCGGTGCCTGGTAAAATAGTGCCCTAGCTGGAGTCTGGTGCTGCTGCGGCTGCTGAAAAGGCCTGAACTGGAAATGATGATGCTTGGCAGATACTGTGTTGTTGTTGGCCCCCGGAAAAGAATCGCGATCTCTCTTGGGCTTCAAACCCAACTCCCGCTCAACCTTGCGTTCCTCCGCAAGTATCTCAGAGTAGGTCTCATAAAAAGACAAAATAAGGATCTTCACTTCCCAATTTAGACCTTCGCAAAAACGAATAGCTCATACCTCCGGCTCTCTCACCAAATACTCAACAAATCGGTCCAATCTGTCGAACTCTACAGCATATTCCTCCACGGACATGCTCCCCAGAATGAGGCTCTCAAACTGCCTCCCCAAGTCTAACATGTCTGCCCGAGTGAAGAAATTCTTCTTGAAGAAGTCCTTGAATATCTCATAAGACTGTCCTGCGTCAATAAGAATTGGCTCATTCCTGAGCCAAGTACGGGCGACGTCGAACAGTTGAAGTCCTACCGCCTCAACCTTCAGATCTTCAGAAAGATAGGACACCCTTATGAGACACTTAATGTCCTCAAGCCAATCATTAGCATAGACGAAGCCCTCCGTCCCCTTGAAGACCCTAGGATCATGCTTCTTGAAGTCCTAAATGTTGCCTAGCCAAAGCTGAGCAACCTGAGGAGCAACCTGCTGCTGGACTGAAACTTCTCTCTCTACTACGGCACGAGCAAGCTGATGAGCACTCTCGATGACCTGCCTCAAGACGTCGATCTGCCTCTGGTGTGCCTCAGACTGAGTCCTCTGCGCCTCCAATATCTCACGAAATAGTGTGAACATCTGTGTCACATCTGCTGGCACGAAAGGTGGAGGTGGAAGTCCATCAGATACAGCCGGCACAGTCCTCTGTGTAGGAGGTAGAACTCTGAAAGCAGATGACACTCCAATCATCGGAGAGCAGGCCCTCGGGATGTCGCAGACCTCTCAGAAGCTGCTCTCCCCTGTTGTGATCTAATCTTAGAAGTGTCAATCTCAAAATTCTCCCAAAATTCTCTTCAAAATATGACATACACAAAGTCCCGTGTCGGAGGGAAAACCTCCAAATTAATACGTATCACCAATTTGTTGGGATACGACCTACACGTATCCAATTATGGACATGAAACTAGCTACAAAAAAAACAAACACATGTCAATTTGATCTATATGACCAATTGACAAACAAAATAAGTGTCAATCTCAAAATTCTCCCAAAATTGACACAAAAAGTACCATAACTTTCCCCATAGGCCTCCTATGAACCTATTCCAATTCCTATGGGTAGCCTATGCATGTGAGTAGTTTTTCATGGTTAAATCTCATATTTAGAACCTAATTAAAGGAAAAAAAACTAAATTGTACCTATTGGGAGATGGATTCCCAATTCAACCTCCAAATTTGGTAAAATTAGCCTTCAACTTGTAGATCCTTGCTCCTCTTTGTAGATCCTTGCTTCCTCCTTCTAGATCCTTACTCTACTAGCCTCTAATGGTGATTAAGGAATAAATTGGGAAGAAATTTGGTAGTAAAATGATGTGAAAGTGAAAGAATTTGGTTGAGGGAAATTCTATATCTAGATTTGAAATAAAAAGAGGAAAGAGAAACTTTCTCCCCTCTTTTTAATATACTGGAAACATAACCCCTTCCCCAAGTTTCTATGTAATGTCCATTATACCCCTTGGGGACTCTCATGAAGAAATAATTAAGGAGGGAAGGTTCTAGTCTAATGGTTTAATAAAATTAATCATCATCCTAATGAATGGGCTTCTAGTTGGGCTCAATTTCAACTAAATAATAAATGTTGGTCCATGGATCTAATCTAAACTAGTTAGGTCCACTAACACAAGTCTAAAATAATAAACTAATATCTAAAAATAAATAAATAACACAATAAATAATTATTCAACATGCACAAAATTTAATTAATTATGAAATGACCAAAATATCATTTTCTAGAAAATATGGTAGTGACATTCTGGCATGATCATATTTCATACTTAGGGCAGAATATTGCTAAAGGAGGAGTTGAAGTAGATCCCCAGAAGATAGAAGCTGTTGAGACATGTCCAGTACCCCGAACAGTGGTAGAAGTTTATAGTTTACTGGGGTTAGCAGGATATTACCGAAGATTTGTGTTAGACTTTGCTAGAATTTTTATACCCTTGACGCAGATAATTCTGAAAGATGTGCACTTTGATTAGACAGGTGAATGTCAAACCTCTTTCGATAAGCTCAAACAGAAGTTGATCACGACACCTATTTTAACTCTTCCAGATGGAACAGGTGGTTTTACCGTATATTATGATGCGTCAGTCAAAAATTGGGAGGTGTTCTTATGCAGCATGGCAAGATTATAGCTTATGCATCTCGGCAGCTACGAGATCATGACAAGAATTATTCGACGCACGACTTGGAGTTAGCAACAGTAGTGTTGGCGATCAAACTTTGGAGACATTATCTATATGGAGATCGAGTAGAGATTTTTATTGATCAGAAGAGTTTGAAGTATGTCTTTACCTAGAAGGATCTCAAAATTGGGTAGAGAATATGGCTAGAGTTGATGACGAACTATGACCTTAACATTCAGTATCATCTTGGGAAAGCCAATGTCATAGCGGATGCCTTGAGCAGGAGGGCAGAAGCCTATTTCTTGACAACACAACGAATAATATTAGAAGATCTTCAGGAGATGGACAAAAAAGTATTATTGCCTGGCAACACAGCATTGATGGTTGGTCTGCAAGTTCAGTCCAGTATATTGGAAAGAATCAAGGTAGCACAAGCAATAGACGTCAAGCTTAAACGACTTAGAGCAGAGTGTGAGACAGGACTTCCATGATTTCCTATGAGACCATACTTGCATATTATTCCTATCAAATATTTATTTTTGGTTAAAATATTTAATTATATTTTTCTGTAATTTATTTAGAATTTTAAGAAATTTATTTAGATTTTTAAAATTACTTAGGATTTATTTGGATATATATAGTCTTAATATTAGATAGATGCTAATTTAGTGTTAATAGATATTAATAAAATTATATATAAATTATTTATATTATCTTTAATTCTATTTAAGATTATAAATTATTGAGATAAACTCAAATTCTATTTTAAATTAATTTAAATCCTGAGCCTACTAGGAAAGCAACTTCATGCATATCCTATCCTTATTTAAACTGATCCTAAGCATATCCAAATTAATCAATCATAGTAGTATTCAATTAAGTAGTCTCCACCATTATAAATATCTATTAGACTTATGAATAAACTTTTCTTTTATATTTTTCTTCCCCAAACTCCTCTCTTTTTCGTCCAAAAACAGTTAAAATTTGTCATAAATTCAGCATCATTTTCTACTAGTTATGACGACTTAAAATGACGATATCTCCTATCTCCGGACTCCAAACACGCTCCATTTTTTTGTTAGAACCATATCAAGGTTAGTTTTCTGAATATATAAATTATTTTAATAATTTATGAACTTATTTTTCCAAAAAATTTTAAAAGTGTCAGCTGTTCGAAATCAAACGCGTTTCCGTATTTTTGATATTTCGGGAGATCCCGAACTCGAAATTATGAACAGTTTAAAGTTTCGGAAAATTGACATAAAGAACTTACATAAAATAATATTTTCATAATTTAACATATAAGTTTAGTCTACTGTAAAAATTTTGCAACGTAAACGTAAATAAAAAATCACCAAACACTGTCATATGTGCGCCCTTGTGGCCATAACTCTTTACCAACTTATGATTTTATGAAACCGTCGATTTCAAAATTCATATAGCGCTAAATATATAGGATTTTATACACAAATCCAAGATTTGAGTTGGTTGATTTTTGGTCAACGGATTGCCTCGATTTGCGTGCCACGGATCACAAATCCGTAAAGTTAATTTTCTTTGGACCAAAATTAGGATTTAGTAATAAAATTAGATTATAATAAGATTAAAATACTATTTTAGGTTATCTTATTCATAATTAAAATAGATTAAAATGGCGGAACTATTCACCCACTTTTGTAGCCTAACTTGTTTAATTTATGTGACGGGTAGATCGGACGACGCCTTGAGTTGGGACTTCATTCTTTTTCAGACCAGGCAAGATACCTTGCTAAATTGCTTACAGTACTTTGCATGCTTATTATATTTTTATATATTCATTGCATGTGCGTTTTCTTTCAGTCATAATTATATTCTATATATATGTTGACACACACTTGACACATAGTATCATGGGAGAGGAGGACAATCAGTAGGCGTATGGACTATAACCACTCTGGTAAACCGTAGTAACTAGCACGCACTAAGGTAGTTGTGTCGCGCTGGTCGCTACCCTTGAGGTATATCGATTTCTGGAGTCGCGTTGGTCCCTAACCTCGAGGTATATCGATTTCTGATGTTCCTGACGTGTGTGTGAGTTGTGAGATTAGATAGAGTAGCCTACCCATGCCCATACGTCGAAAAGTTGTCCTTATTATGCATTTCATATAGATTGTCTTCTACAGCGTACTTATATATTTTTTGTCTATTATGCATGTTTACTGTATTTAATTGGCATGCTTCAATGTATCTTGTTACGTCCCTCTGTGGACCTGGTCCCTTTCCAAGTGTAGACGATCTTGACTATTTGCAGGAGCACGGATCAGGACTTGCTACTTATCTCTTTCGAGGAGGTCTTCTCTTCGAGGCTCATTGTTTATTAGATGTTCTTATGTGGTTTCTCTTATATTCTAGTTTGGCAGTAGATTTATTTTCACCCGACTATCATTCTTTGATACTTTATATTAAGATTCAGGTATATAGTAGATTGGTTATTTATTTCTATTTGATTCTGTGGATGAGATCTAGTTATGTCATGTGACTTATAACATAAATCTATACCACTTGTGAATTATTGTTCATAATACAGCGTACGTATGTATTATGGTTTCCATATATTAGAGTTGCCATATACATACGGCTAGCTTGCTTACGTATTCCTACTCCTACGTATTTTGGGACTGGGGCGTGACAACATTCGTCAGCATTTTTTGTGGAATAGAATGAAGAGGGAGATAGCTCAATTTGTCTCTCGATATTTTTTTTGTTAATAAGTTAAAGCTAAGCAGCAGAGACCCGCAGGACTTCTTCAACATTTACCAATTCTAGAGTGGAAATG
The DNA here is from genome assembly GCA_036927795.1 of Iris macrosiphon. Lineage (NCBI taxonomy): Eukaryota > Viridiplantae > Streptophyta > Magnoliopsida > Asparagales > Iridaceae > Iris > Iris macrosiphon. Next base: position 24,061,711 of record JAYESA010000011.1, on the reverse strand, counting down.
GGAGCATATTACCAGGTATTTTATGTCAGGTCTTCCTAGATCCCCAGCTGGCAGAGATGCTATTTGGATAATAGTAAATCATCTCACGAAAGTCGCTCACTTTTATTCTTTTAGAATTGGTCAGTCCATAGAAGCAGAGATGTATATGAGACAGAATGTCAGACTATATGGTGTTCCAGTTAGCATAGTCTCGGATAGAGATTCCCGGTTTACTTCTCATTTTTGGCAAAGTCTTCAGGAAAGCTTAGATACTCGTCTAAAGTTTAATACCGCCTACCACCCGCAGACAGATGTTAAATCAGAGCTTACCATCCAGACTCCAGAAGATATGCTTCATTCATATACCCTTGACTTTGGTGGTTCGTAGAAGGATCATTTGAACTTGGTCGAATTCTCCTACAACAACAGTTTCCAAGCAAGTATCCAAATGGCATCATTTGAGGCATTATATGGCCGAAAGTACATATCTCCTATAGCTTGGGATAAAATTGGAGAGAGGCAATTTATTGGTCCCAAAATGATAGCTCAGACTGTTGAAGTAGTCAAGCAAGTCCAGAAGCATATCAAGGTAGCCCAAGATCGTCAGCGTTATTGGGCCGATTCACATCGGCGACCTCTTGAGTTCTCTGTCAGCGACCATATATTCCTTCGGATTTTGCCTACCCGAGGAATCATCAGATTAGGTGTGCGGGAAAAGCTTAGTCCTCGGTACATAGGTCCGTTCAATATTCTTGAGCGAGTAGGAGATATTTCCTTTCGTCTTGCTCTTCCACCATCGTTTCGTGAGATACATAATATTTTTTATGTATCCCAGTTACGACGGTATATACCGGATATGAGTCATGTCCTGGATCATTTAGAATTGGTCGTTTGTACTGACCTTTCATATGAGGAAAGACCTGTGTTCATTTTGGACCGGAGAGAGAAGATTCTCAAGAACTAGATCATTCATTTAGTCCGAGTTGCTTGGGGACATCAGTCACCGTGCGAGTCGATATGAAAGTGCGAGGATGATATCCAAGCTCGATACCCGTATTTGTTTGACTTGTGAGGTATACTTGTTCGTATATCTCATACCTTGATCTAGTCTTGTGCATTGGTTGTCTTCTTTTAGGTAGTTCATAGCTTGTGATTCATGCTCTTATTTCCTTGCTTATTTATCTGCCTGATCCCTAGAGTTATCTTGCTAGACCCGGTGCCTCGTTGAAATTTCAATGACAAAATTTTTCTTAGGAGGTGAGAGTTGTGAGATCTGTCTCACTATTTTTATTGTATTTTATCTGGTATATGTGTGTTGTAGTTGTATATTGCTTCCCGTATAATTTCTAAATTTTCTAGCTTCTTTCATGTAATTTTGAGAATTATGAATAGTACTAGTCCCCATTTGATATATATAGCCTTTCCTTTCTCTCTCCTCCTCATTCTTCTTCATTTCATTCATTTTCTTCTCCATCTCCTCTCCTTGGCCGAACACTAGCCCCAGCCGTGAGCTTGCCTTAGGTAGTAGTGGTAGTAATTTTGTAGTAGGTTTAGGCAAGTACATCTTGCCAATGAGGAAGAACTTGCTATACTGCATTTATTTAGTTTTCTTGTATTTTATTTGCTCTATATTGTTCTCTATGAGTTTCTATACATGTTTAATTCTTGCTATTTTCAGATTTGAGAAGTTGGCAAGAATAGATCTGAATTTAAAAATTTTGGGTGTTCATCATTTACTTGGTTTTGATCTCTTAAAACTTGATATTTTTAAAATCTAGTAGTTCCATGTCGATGAGCATTCAACTACATGTGACTGAGAACTTTACCTTGCTAGATTCTGATTTGAAATGAGGATTTCATATAGAATACAAGTTTTCTATACTAGGAGCTTTTCCAAGGTAGACGATCCTCGCAACATATGCCTAAATTGTTGGGCGTATGACTGAATCCACACTTGAGTTTTTGAAATAAAGTGCTTGAAAAAGCTAAGTGGCAGAAACTCTTTGTGTTGACTCATAGGGCACATAATGGTATCCATGCGACCAAAAATCTCATGCGCCTCTTCCTTGATTGGGCACATAACTGAACCGACCTTGGCACAACTTTTTTCAATTTTGTCTTTTCCCTCTGACTCCCTGTCTTGACCAGTCATATCGGCCACTTATCTGACACGACCAGTCACATCAGTCACTTTTCTGACTTTGCATTTATTGTTTGTCACTCAGCACTTTAACCGAGGAGTGGACTTTGCATCTATCATGCGACCAGCTTACCCCATGCGCCTATCATTCTCATGCGGCCTTAATTCCATGCGTATGTGTTGTGATCTATGTGCCAGACGGTTATGTGGATATTTTTATGCGCTTGCTTATCTCATGCTCCTATGGCACTTGTAGTAGTTTAACTTCTTTTAAATTAATTTCTTGTTTATCCTATTATGCTTGATTCTTATGCATGCAATCTTTCTTTAAACTGCTTATAACCTGATTGTGACAACCTGCCAGAACCTAAAATTTTCTGAACATGAATTGTATTAACACTATTAATCTAAATTTTTGACACCTCACATGTACTGATATTCCTGATAGTGGCTCAATGAAGTGCACTCCTGATATACTAGAATTGAACATGGATTGTATTGACACCGTTAATCTTGAATTTTTGATACCAGACTTGCCCTGATATTCCTGATAGTGGCTCGACGAAGCACACTCTTGTCATGCTAGAATTTCCTGAACTTTAATGCTTGAATTGGTAAGATAAATTTTCGTGGTTGATTTGCTTGCTCTTGTCATGAATGTACTTGTCAAACTACTGTGTTGTCCTGTCCTGCATCATGTCTAAGATAAATTTCTTAGCACCACGGTCAGGAATTTTTAATAACTTGTCTAGGATAATAACTAGAATAATGTATTAGAAGCATCTAGTGAGATTTTTTGGCTACATGCAATCCAGGTATCCCAGCGACACCTGATGGATTTGGAGCTCTCGGTTATGAGGGGCACAATTCTAACACACTGTCGAGTGTTGCATATTCCTGTAAATTACTATACCTGATATAATCTATTCTATGTATCATTACGCCTGGATAACCCGGATAGTCTGTAGCGCATGTGGCTGTATAAAATCTCAAACTGCATGTGTTAGTAAATAGGACAGTGATAACCCTAGTTAGCTAATGATAGCAAGCTGTAGGGCATGATTAGCCATGATTGCTTGATTTTCAGTCTAGTCTAGTCATGTCCTAATTTATTTTTAACAACTGATCCAGAACTTTAATTGAAACTTGACTCAAGATATTCTTATATAATCCAGAGCATGTTTAACTGTTATTTTACTTACTGCTCTTATTTAACTGTTTCTTGTGCTATTTTTTACTAATTTGTTTGTATGCTGTTTTAGTTCCTAAATTGGCCCTCTTGTGGTACTTGCTATTTTGGAGTCTGACCCAACTGATTTTGTATGGCCAGATTTTGGAGCAGGGCCGCAGGATCTTCTGTATTTTTTATCTCAAGATGGTAAACACCAGGAGCACTCGAGGACATGAATGGGTTTTTTTCATCACCTACTTGATCTTGTACTTATACTTTGAGGCATTTAGCCACCGAGCACTTGTTTAGATCATGTTTTGGAACTTGATATTCTAGCCTGCGAGCCTACATGTAAAGCGTATTCTAGACTATAGCTAAAACTGATCATATAATATTGTACTTTTGCTAGTTCTTCATTTTTTAACTAGCTTCATGATCATCTGTATATGTATAGTTTGGAATGCCTTACTAATAAATGTTTGGTGATCATGCATCTTGTAACTTGTTATTTTCTAGAGATTGAGAGACCTAAGACTCTTGACCAAGAAATGACTGTTGGATCGTAGAGTTAAACCCTCACATGTCTAGACAGTCGTGACTGTATCTTGGGATATTGAGTACTATGGTGTAAGTAGCTGGCTATGTCCGCCTTTGATGTCCAGTATTTTATTTCTGGGGCGTGACAGCATGTTTGGAGGCAAAGATTGGATGCTTACGAAGGGTTCCCAATAGCTGGCTCGAGGAGATTTATGTTACGGCATGTACAGGCTCAATCCGCTAAGTTGTTCAAGTAGACCACAGACATCGGATAGAGGCTCGAGGGGTGTTCGACAGGAGTTAGTCCATTGCAGGAAACTTGTTGAGGAGGGTCTTCGAGATATTTTGAGGTATATGGAGGATTCGGTTCATCGAGACAAAGCGATAAATGGTGATGAGCCAAAGATTGGGAGTCAGTTTGTCGGTCCCATGATAGCTGGTCGGTCTCCAAGTGGGGGTTATTTCACGCATCTAATTTTGGTGATGGGTGGTTTACCAAAGCTTCACGGAGCGACATGGTTTCAGTAATTCAAAATCAGGAAGGAGATCAAGGTGTGCAGCAAACTCATTCAGAGGCGGGTGCATCTCCATTTGTATAGTTCTGAGAGAGCCGTGGGTCATCGACAGCGTGCACAGTGCATGATGTTCTGCTCGAGGATGCATGTGTACGGAGGATCTTCAGTATCAGACATGAAGGTGGGCAGGTTCATGAGTCTGAATCTCGGAAGAACCGCACCGTCCGCTTGGTTGGGCCAGCCAAGGGTGAACAAGCTCATCAGAGCGGTAGTATGTTCCGGTGGAAAATGAAATTCGGGGACAGAAAGCCAAGACTTTTGGTGTTGATTGCCAGGGACTTCGGTCTTGGCCATGTCATTGATATCGGCAGGATCCCAGTGGTACAGGAGGTGCTACGCATGGCAGCTAGCATCGATGTGACAATCAAGGAGCTGGAGACGAAGGAAGATGCAAAGCAACTCGGAAGATCGAAGATCGGTGGCATGGGGGAGAAAAAAATATGTCGCGGGACGACAGGCATGGAGTCCAGTTGAGGAGCCATGGGGTCAACACCCTCTCATAAGACTGGAGGGGGAGTGTGTTGGGTCCAGTCTGGATTTGGTAACAGCAATTTTGGAGCTCAAATATGGGCAAAGATTTGATTTGATGCGATTTAAAAATCTACATTAATTATTTGATTTGATTAATTTACAAATATGCATCAAATATTTAATTTGAAGATATTTCGACGTCCATAATTGGTGCTGACTGTTTTAGATAATGGGTTTCCTATTTTAGGGTTTTCTATTTAGGAATTCCTATGACCTAAACTAGAGTTTCTCAACTATATATATGGGTTAACGGAGAAGACACAAAGATACAGCACAAGGTGGAGATTTATGGTGCTTGTCCACAGGAGATCTAAGAGAAAGATCATACTTTGCTCTTAGGATTCGTCATCCAAGTCAGAAGGAAGAAGAGATCTGATCGAGGAGTCGTTACCTTCGTTTAGGGAGATTGCTACGGGTAGGATAAGTGATTTCATTGTAATCCCTGTCTTTCATTCTTGAGTGTGCTGAGATGATTGAACCTATTAGGAAAAAGGATTCAACATTAATTTTTGTCAATCTTGCAATTTTACCTGAGTTATATAAATTAAAATTTGTCTACGTGATGTAGTCACCACCATATACGATGTCTTTATCTGTGCGTAGTGTTCGTTAGACGGGGGTTGTTATCTCAGGTGGGTTGGTCTACGTTTTCGTTGCGGTCAGTTTCAGATACATTGTCAGAACGCTTATAGGACGTGTCTGATTTCAACATCTAGTATCAGAGCATTTGGTTCTGGTGTCTGATTTCCCAACATAAAGTTTATCAGATTTTGCTAAGATTAAGATGGAATTTGTTTAAGTAGGCCTACGGGTTAGTGGTATTCACCTTTAGACAGAAATTAATTCGAGGTTGCCAATGTTAGTTTACTCCAAGCTAACATATCTTTGCGTACCTGATGTGTTTCCTCTTTGCATTTCAGTGTATGAAACTATTAGTCCATCCAATATGCTTCCAATATGGTTAAGGGTCTGCTGGGTAACGATATTTTTATCGGTTTTGAAATATTTTTGAACCGACCGTTTAATAAAAATTATTTGTTAATTTTTTTTAGACACTGATTTTGGTCCGCTCAAAAAAATTTCAACATTGGTGTAATATAATTTTGAATGGTTTTATAAATACCCCAAATCAGTAAATTTTGAACGACTTTATTATTTTATTCATTTATATTCTCACTCAAAATATATAATTATATCTATTAATATCCTACCCTATTTTTTCTTTCTCATATGTGTTTCTATTCTACTTCTTCCAAACTATAGCTACTTTTCCGGTAAATTCTTAAAATCTCTCTCATACTTTCATCCAGACGTTTCTATTATTTTATTTATTTATATTATTTTGATCAAATATGTACTTATACATTCTGATCGAGACGTGGACTGAGTGGCAGTTCTTGCGTCGAGACCATTTTGTTTATATATGAACACATAAGTAATTTTATTCGTATAAAAAACTTTCATAATCGCTCGTTAATGAATTACCAAGCATGAGCTGGACTAGTTTAAAAGTCACTACTTAAAATCACCCAAAATCGGATCCCTCATAACCGTTCATAACCAGTACTCGAAAAACATATTATAACCGTTACTCCTACAATTGTCAAGCAGATCCAAAATATTCAATAGACAAGATATTGCGTACGATACTTGATCATATTAGCGAAGACTTTGATCTTAAAGACATCTTCCTCATCATTTGCAACCAAAAAGAACTTTGATGTTAAAGACATCTTCTAATTGTATCCATTACACATTACTTTTTTGTCATCGACCCAAAGTTGGCCTCATTGTTGCTTTTCACGACAAAAGGCTTGATTGTCCATATGACTTCCTTGACAGTTCATGCATGATGAGCTGAGATGTTCAATCTTCTCGTCTCTAAGAGGGGTGCATATAATGCTTTCATGAACTTGTTGCAATCAAAGTTCTCAAGAAATAGTGGGCATGATCAAGAAGCACTGAGGAAATGAACTTGTTGCATATAATGCTTTAAAAGGTGTGCATATATTGCTTTCGTGAACTTGTTGCAATTAAAGTTTTCAAGAAATAGTGGGCATATAATGCTTCCATGAACATAAGGTTGCAATCAAAGTATGCAACCTTATGTTCACTATATTTGAATCTAGACATGCACTGAGAAAAGAAGTCAAGCATTTGAAGAAGCCTAGCACCACCATTCCAAATAGTCGTACAAAAATGGCTTTAGAGAGTAGTCAAGAAATTGGAAGTCCCTTTTCTCCATATAATTCCTTCCTTTAGCACTCATTGGGGAATCCTTGGTAAGTGCACCGCCAACCTCTTAGATGTAGCAACACCACTTTGATTGCATGGTAGCTTTCATATCCGTGGAATGGAACCACCAAGTGAGAGTAAGAAGTCATGTAAGTAAAGACGAAAAAAATAAAGAGGAAAGTGTTGGCATCATGGCACCTATGAGAGCCATCAATACATGGATGGAATTGCTTGATGGACATGGAATTGGAGTTGACGGGGAAAAAATGGCATGTTAGCTTTCAAACATGGAAGGTCATAGCATGGTTCCCTTTCCTTGACAATTAGTCGTAAGAACTTTAGGACTTGCATGATTCCTTAAAGTCTTAAGAATGCTCCATTATTGATCGCTATATAGATATTCTTCCTACGGAGGCAATCTTGATATACACATGATTCTCATCCAAGGATTCTTGCAACCTCAAGAAAAATTAGGGGGCTACGAAGCTCTTATGTGCATGAACACGGATATGACACGACACGGTAAGCACACGAAAATACGGACATGGCACATATTTTGGTGTGTTCAGGTTGTGTCCAATATATGTCCGACATGGTACATATGTGTTGGGAACGAAACGTAAAAAATCGTTTCCCTAAATCAAGAGACTGTGAAAGAACAGAACAGTAAAAAATGCACAAAATCAACTTGCCAAAATTACAAAAAAAGCACAACGCAAACACAAACGATTTTGACGTGAAAAATTCTTACGAAAAATATACGGGACGATCGGAGTCTAACCCTTGAAAAAAAAATCTTTCCTAATGAATTAGAAGAATACACCCTCTACAAACTTCTCGACCGATCCAACTGGATCACCGCAGCTACTCAAAATAATGAAAACGAATTACAAGAGATTACCGAAGAACGGAGATGACAAGAACAATCACCCGAAACGATCTTCCTTCTAAATAGCCAACAATCCCTTTTTCTTTTCTTTGAAAGTTACAAACTTGAGAACTCTCTCCCTTTGACCTTTCTCTCGTAGATGGATGATGGAAAATTAGGTTTAGAAAAATCATATATTTAAAGCCCCCTAAATTCTGCAGTAATCTTGGTCGTTGATTAGATACAACGGTGTAAATAAAACACCCAAATTCGACTTCAGCCTCGTCAGTGGTATATCGACGGTATACTACGATATACTAGATCGATGAGTCAGAGGTTCTGGAATAAACATAAACTATTTTTACCATTTCAGAATACTAGCGATATACCATTGGCAGTGTCACTACCACATTTCTAGAGTAGGGACATTGTTGTCATTTGTGATATATATATATATATATATATATATATATATATATATATATATATATATATATATATATATATATATATATATATATATATATATATATTGTGTTGTAGTTACATGATATGTATATATATTATATTATTATTATTAATGATATGGGTTAGTGGACTAGACTTGATGTAACCATGGACTTTACATTAGATTAGTCATATTTGAACCCACTAATTAATCCCTATCCATTTTAAATTAGAATCTAGTTAAACCCCTTACTTAGGATTAGAACCCACTTGTTTGAATAACCCTTCATGACTAACCATAGGGGCATTGAGGACCTTATGCATTTCAAACCCTAAGCCCTAGGTGTGACCAGCCTATATAGGGAGAGAGAACCTCCCTCTAGTTCCCCATAGCTCATGAAGAAAATCCTAGAAATAGTTCTTTCCAAAACCATTTTCTTCCCCCACCAAATTTCAGAATTTAAAACCCCAAATCCCTCTCATTTTTCTCATCTAAGAAGCCTAGAAGCTTAGAGTTCAAGGAGCATTGGAGAAGAAGAAACTTGGCTAGAGAACCCTTGATTTTGCATTGGAAATCCATCTCCCAATAGATGAAAATCTGAAATCTCTCCTTTAAATTCTATTTTTATCATTTGTTTGGCCATTAGGAGCCCACGCATGGTTTAGGAATAGTCATAAGGGGAGAGCATGAGTCTCTATTGGTTTCTATGATACTTTCTTCATGGTATTGTATGTAAATTTGGGATTTTAAGGATGGCTAGAGGTATCAGATGTGTCGTGCCTAGGCTGCTGTGTACTGTGTGTGTGCTAGAGGGGTGTCGGGTATGTGATGTTGTGCTGTGCATAGTGTCGGGTTCAGACATAGGGATTGCAGTGCACCCCGTGCATTATTTTGGGATGCAACAGTTGCATCAGGGCCTTAATGCATTCCAGTGCATTTCACTGATGTACAACTGAAATCTCAGTTGCATTAGAAGCAGTAGCAGCAATAGGTTTTGAAGCTCGAACTCAGTACTCATAGTTGAGTTATTGTTGTGACCATGTAAGGTAATGTAGAGTTGTTTGCTGCAGTATGAGGCTCGGGTGATGGTCAGTATGGGAGTGCACTGTGCCATAGTGCATTGCACCTACACTGTGGTTGTAGTGGTGTATTGATGGAGAATTGAGTAAGGGGTTCCTGTGGTATCAGTTAGATTACTAAGGGGTTGTTGTACAATCCACATTGCAGAGGAGAGATCTTGGTATCATAGGATGTGTAGATATCTGGACTGATACCAGAGTATCAGTCATATAGAGTATCAGTTACATGGTTGATGTCAAGGGGTTGTGAGGGTTTTTCCTTAGTGTTGCAACTGATCAGTGCATTGCACAGGCAATGTTGCCTTGACTGTCTATGCAGGAAGAGTAAGCTCGTTGCAGAGAGCTTCCAACAGAGCTTTAAACAGTAATATTAGTTGCTATTGGGTTGAGGAGGAAGTATCTTACCTGAGTGATAATAGAGCAGTTAGTGAGAGGAACAAGCCTGGGTTCAGGTGCACACAGTGGCATGACTATGAAGTGAGGTATGCAGAGGTATGCAGATGTGCACAGGTCAGATGTAGGGATGCAACTGGGTTCTGACCACATTGGGAAAAATTGGTATGCATGCAGTGGGGTGTGTTAGTAGGGACTGAAATCAGTAGCTAGTATGAACTAAAATCAGTGGATGATGGTATCAGTACATGAGGTTCAGTTAATATCAGTAATTGAGTATCAGTAGGGTTAACATTTATGATTCAGTTGAGTTCACATATATAGTTGTGAGGGTGTGAACAGGTGATGTAGAGATTATACACTAGGGTATTAGTTATAAATATGGGATATTTAGTTAAATAGTATATGGTTAAGTATTAGTCAAGATATTAGTTAAGGCATAACTAGATATCAAGTTAGGAATTATATATATTAACTAAGGTACATACTAAGGTATTGATCATATATATATAACTATATTTTATATGATACTTAGTATCCATAATACTGAGAGGTGACCTAGTACAACTTAGTAGTAGCTAGTATAGGCCAGTATAATCTAGTATAGACCTAGTAACTCTCTAGAAACCCACTCCATAGATAAATATAGACTATAAACTTACAGTTAGCCTAGTATGTTACCAAGACCTAGAAATGACCCAATACCTAACATAGAACTAGGTGTACATGTTTATCTCTTCAAAACACTTTTTGATATTGATATTTCATATATAGGTCCCTTTGACTCCAGTCCAAACACAGATTGGTATTGTCAGCTCAGGACCACAGGCAAGTACATTCTCTGACAGTTTTTATTATTTTGATCATTACTATGATTCTAGTTGTAGTGTAGACTTGATTCTGACACAGCGGGTACACGGACTAGTATCATAGATACATGTCATGAGAAGTCATGATTGGAATCCATCGCACTAGCTAGAGATGGAGAAATATTAGCAAGATTATGTGATCATATCCCACTTTACATGCATCATAGCTCAACCCACATATTACGTAGGGTGTAGCCTGACCATTTACATGCCTCATAGCCTGTTATATATGATTAGCCTGACTATTGCTTGCATCATAGCTAACCAGATGGTTAGCCTGACCTCACATGTATCATAGCCAATCATATATAACAAGACTGATCTAGTCCCAAGCCGATCACATAGCAAACTGATATTTCATAACACATAGCTAAAATTTCTATTCTTTTATTCCAGTTCACTCATTTCTAGTATTCATATATATCTATTTCATTGTTGGTTAGTTCTATATGTTGATTACACATCTCTCCAGTATTTTCTTATTTTCTAGTATTTTACCATCATGTATTTTCTTGCACTGTTTTATAGTTTTTGTCAATATAATTGAAACTGCTGTTAGTGTTTGTACTTTGCTCCAATCCTGGCTGGATAACATTTTCAGAGGATCTCGAAGATTTTTGCCCTACCCATTATGGTCCAGGAGTAGATGGAGACTACATCCCGAATATTCCAGAGGAACCACTCTACTTAGAGGAGACACCGCCCGCAGTCGTTTAGACAGCTTTTAGCCTAGTTTATTATGTGTTGGATTGCTGTAAACTATGAGACTTGGGTGTATTTATGTTGAGACTTATTTATGTTGAGTCAGTTAGACTCTAGACTTATTTTTGCTATTTGAGTTGTGTTCTAGACTTATATCAGAACTTTCTTATCTTTTATACCTTATCGTGCCATTTACTTTCCTATAGTTATTGTGATTTAGTACATTATGTATTAATGATCAAATGCATATTCATTGTCCTCCTTATGGAGTTGAGATCATTGACAGGTTATTTTATGATTTGTGATTAGTAGTATTGATACCTAGACAGCGTTCTACCACCGATGCTGCGGCGTAGGCTGGACGTACACATGGTTCATACCCAAATTCTGGGTGTGGGTCATGACAGGCAGTATACAAACGGTATACCGGTGCAGGTTGTTATTTTCCCAATTTTCTAATATTTTGACGCCCGTTGAAATTTGTATTCTTTAACTCCTCGAGCTTCTCCGACATGCAGACGGCCTCGTCGCACTCCGAGGTATTTATCACATAGGTTGGGAATCCTACCCAACACCAACACATCTTTTCCTTCCCAACTAAGTGGGGGAGCTCAACATTCTGACGGCCCTCCTGTAGAACTCAAAGTTTCCTCTTGACAAAACCTTCGTGAGCATATCAGCTCCATTGTCTTTCATGTAAACATTTTCAAGCGCCCCGTCCGCTCCACATAGAGCAATAAAATGATGAAATCATCCTCGACAAAATGCTTCACAAAAATACAATGGTCCGATGTCGTATGTGCATAACCACTCTCCCATAAACAACTCAATTTTTTTACCACTATTGCGAAACCTGCTTCAGACCATACGAATTCTTTTTTAATAGGCAGACTAAGTGTGACTTGCCATATTCACATAATCCCTTGGGCTGCTTTATGTAATGTATAATCTCTCATCTATATCACCATGGAGGAATAGGTCTTTACATCCATCTCCTCAAACTCTAAGTTGAAACTAGTTGTTAATGCTAGCACCACCAGAATAAATAACAACTCAACGATCGACGAGAAGATTTTATCGAAATTTACATCCTTCTGCTGACTGTAGCCTTTTACTACCAGTCTTACTTTGTATCAAAGGTGAGTAGCATCTTCTATGTGCTTCACTCTAAACTTTTATCAATTCTTGGAAGTCTTTTTTGTAACGATCTGTTCCGTTCAAGTGGATAGCCGATTCAAACGGCGCAAATGCAACGCCCTGACCCGCTTTTCTCAGCGAGAAGACTTGCTTGAGGCAAAGAATTTCTGATTTGGCCCTTCAGGAGTTCAAACATAGACTTTCAAAGACGCGCTCGGAGTATCCCTCAACTGAGGTGAATCATCGCTAAGGTGGATGGCTACGATGAACTTGTCTTTGCTTAGCCTGTACACTTAAAAATATAGACGATACATGCTAGATCGCTAGGCGATAACCCATTACATGCTAATAAAGAATACAACACACCTAGCTAAGGGAATAATCCCATCTTGTATTGCTTATGTTAGAACATGGAAATAAAATTTGGCTTATAATTGGACCCTCGTATGTTACATTAGCTTCATGCAAGTAGACTCCGCTAATGCTTTGAGAAGATCATTATATACTCTTCGTAGTGTACTGATTCACTTATTTACACTGCTCACCTTATGGATTATGTCGCCTGATATGCCCATGTACGGTTTCACTCATCGCATTACCCATTAGATCCGTGCTAGCGTAATCGTTTATGTTTTCAAGTAAGGCTATGTCGCAAGTTTCCTTATGCTTGCATGTTTCAATGCTTGCATGTTTTATATATTCGGTATGCTCGTTACTTAAATGCATGCTTCGATCCAGTAACACTATCATGTCTTGCATTCATCTAAGTTCCTCAGAAGACTATCTAATAGTTGTTCCGTGCAAGTACAAACCTGAAAGTATTTGGAAAAGTTAGGTCGCCAAGGCAGTTCTTGAACCAGGGGATTGTATCATGTCAATAAAGCAAGAATCATAGCTCGTGGAGCAATACTCGATCAGTACTGAATTAAAGATGGCTTAGGAAGTCAATTTATATTGTGAACAATCCTACCTTGAACATGAACTAGTACCTGATATATCTTGACTTGTACCTGTACATGTACCTGACAAGAGGCCTGTAAGATTAGAGCCTTGCATGGTCACGGACAACTTGGTCCACAAGGGAGATTTTTGAATCTCGTTCTGCGGACGGTCACCAGGGCACCGGGGCCGATCCGACCGGTTGGAACCTCCTGACTGTAGTCGCCTGCATCGGGCGGGATGTGTGCAATGCCCCTTGTTCTTGCTTGCACACTATCTCGCCCTGAGACTACATCATCCTCTATGGCATCGTGTTAGTGACCTCTGGTTCATATAGATTAATTTATCCTCGCTTAGCGGCAATCCATGCGCAAGTTATTGCATCGTATCCCGAATCTGGAACACCTGAACGGATTTGAGTATAAGACATCTGTACATAATTTGAACATATGAGCAATCTATTGCAACCCTCCTGAGTACAACACCACTGGATAATCCGTGTAACTCATGCACTTGAATCTGAACCCCACGCATAACAATCGTGTTTGCTTATACAATTTTCTATGGATTTCATATGTATATACTCGTGCTTGGTTTAACTTGGTTTTATTATTAGACCGAAAAGGACGAATGGTAAGTTAGTAAGTCTCGTCGTGTTACTCTTATATCGTACGGCGTACTGCCACACGAGTTAGGCTTGTACATTATGCCATAAAACTGATCCTAAGGCAAGACTAGAAAGACAAATTAATAGATGGTGCACGGAACCTATATATCATATTTGGATTTGTCGAGCAGACAAGAAGCCTCCCCACCAGTGCATTCATGTACTGATAACCCACGAGATTGCTTACAGGGTGCGGGAGAACCTAGTTCGGTACAGAAACTCCCCGTGCACGCTAAGGCATGGAGTTCACTCTGGAGCCTTGGAGTGCTGCATCCGGAGCTGAAGGACATATACAAGACATAATATTAGAACATTGCCTATGTATCGCTTCATGTTGTAAGCCACTTGGCAAGCCTTTATTGTTTCAAGAGAGAGAGCTTGAGCGACTTGTAATCTCGGCCTAGTGCCACTTGTAATACTTGTTCAATATCAATAAAGTGCTTATTTTACTTCTATACTTGCGTTATTCACCGCTTCCGCTATGACAATTCTGTGAACTTGTTACCAATCGCATGTTTGTTTCTTATTCCGCTGCATTCGGACTATCTGTATGACTCTGTGGCTTAGTCATTTTACCGTATGTTCGGATCATGGCCTTGTACAGATGCAACTTGTGCTCATGCGGTATTACACTCCTGGTGGGAATGGTCGTTCTACGGGAGCGCTGGCGCAGTGATTCGCGCCTAGCGGGGACGGCCGATCCTGCGGGAGATCGAGGCATGACATTCTTACCCTTTGGGAAACACACTAGCTCATAGTGGAGTTTGTTTGTAAGAAACTCATATCCTCCAACATGGCCTACATATACTCCTATCTATATTCGTTTTCTATCACCTTAGTGAAGCTTTTGAGCCCTCTCCCGTCAGTAAATAGTACATTCTCATCTATCGAATATTTCATAAATGATCGATGCTCTCTCGTGCTCTTCCTCAATAGAACCTCTGGGGCTGGCTGTATACCAACAGTCTTATTCCCCTCAGGGACTGCTTCCTCGATTTGCTCTTCCAACTAAGGGTCACCCAGATCATCATCAACAGGTTGATGACCATGGTTAGGAGTATCTTCGTGTACTGGCTCCCCCATAACTGGATTCTTTGTAGTGTTCTCTAAAAATAGCTCTAAGTGTGATAACTCTAACTCAGATAATTTTTCAACCTCAGAAGGCATCTCAGAATCCTGAGTGTTGGTCATGGTCTGATCCTCGATAAATACCATGTCCCTGCTTCTTTAGAGCCTTCCTTCGTCGTAGAGTCTATAGCTAAACTCAACCTGACCATAGTCTAAAAAGATGCATTGTCTCGTCTTCGATTACAGTTTGGATAGATCTCTCATCCTTCAATACATGCATGAAGGCCTTACAACCAAACACTCGAAGGTGATTGTCTGGCACCTTCTTTTCATTCTATACTTTATCAGGCATATCACTCTATAAAGGAACATTAGGAGATAAATTGATTATATAAGCAGCAGTATTGAAAGCCTTACCCAAATAACTATCATGTAAGTTTGCTTATAACAATAAATATTGTACCCTCTCCATCAGTGTCATGTTCATATGCTATATTATACTTGAGATGGGGTATCATTGGAGGATTATTCTAGCTAGTTTCAAATCCCTTGTTATTTGTAATAAGCATCAATAGGGCCAATATATTCATCGCCTATGTTAAACCGAACACACTTTAACTTCTTGTTCGTCTCCATTTAAACAGAGGTCTGAAACTCTTTGAAAGTATGCAACACCTAATCCTTGGTATTTATAGCATAGACCCAAATTTTTCTAGAACAATCATCAATTAAAGTTACAAAATAAGAAATATCACCAATAGTTTTTATATTTATTGGACCGTAGACATCTGAGCGAACTAACTCGAACAACGTCGGCTTCCTTAAAGTTTGGTGACTTTCAAAGGATACCATATTTTGCTTTCTAGTCATATAGTTCATGCATCTCTCCAATTTTATAGACTTGATCTCCAAAATTACTTTTTTGTTCAACAAATAGCTCACTCTCTTCCCGTTGATATGGCTAAGCTGCTTGTCCACAACTTGGTAGACGCATCACTAACTGCATTCACATGTTGTTCCCCTGTGCGCTCACTTACATATAGTATAGACCAGACTTTTTGCTTTCTTTGACAATTACCAACGAACCTCAAAAAAACTTTCACTAATTATAGTTCCTAAAAAGATTGAGAATCCCTCATCATCCAACCTTCCAACCGACATCAGGTTGAAACGGATATCGAAAACATAACCAACATCTTTGAGAATAAGAGTTGCTTATGTATTTGTCTTTAAATGCATATCTCCAATAGCAATAGCCTTTAACACATTTTTGTTGCCTATCTTTAACACTCTACAGTCTCATATTGTGTATATAGTAAATAGTATCATGTTGTGAGATATGTGCGCTGAAGATCCTGAGTCTACTAACAAAGAACTTTTATTGCAGACGAGGTTCATAACAACCACATCACCCACAATAATAATATCTCCTCATGTATTGAGGCGTCCGTCGTTGTATTTTCACTCTACTTTTCCTTGTCGTCCTTTTTCTCTCTTTTAAATGAAGCATATTTGCTTGATGTGGCCCTTATTTCCATATGATAGCACTCGGAGCCCTCGTACAGATACTTGGACTTGTCTCTACTTTTGTCTCTGCCATCGCTCAGACCATTACTTTTACTCCTATCACGACTCTCTGAAATAAGTGCATCTGAATAAGATGTAGATGAAGCGCCCTGAGATTTTTTTTTGCATCTATTTATTTAACACCAGCGCCTTCTGGAGCAAAAGCAATCATGGACACTCATACGTTCTCCCACGAGTTTGATAATGTACACAACTACATTCCCTGAACTTCATCGTCGAACTTCACTCCTATAGAGGATAATTGGTCAACCATGTCCTATAACTCACTAGGTGATTCATAATGAACTAACCATCCTTGTACCTCATACCCACTATCTATCAAATTAGGAATAATTTATTTATCTTGGTCTTTTTCGTGTACAAGAATTCTAGCTTCTCCCATAATGTCTTTGCATGCTCAATATTAGCGATGTAATTGTATGTACATTCTCGTCCATGAATTGCCTAATATACCCACACACCTGTATGTGCTCGAACTTTCAGTCCTTATTAGATTAATCCCTGGACTTCTCGGAAGCAAATACCGGAAGATACAATTTCTTAATGAATAGAAAATCCTTCATCTTACTTCGCCAATAGTGGTAATTGAAACCATTTAGGTTTACCAAGTGCACCGCCTTTTCGTCCATCTTTTTTACTTGGTTTCACTGTTAACATTGACAAATGTCAACTCATACCCTGATACTAAGAATCCAAAGCTCTGATACCAATCTGTTGGAAACGAAATACATAAAATGTTCCCCTAAACCAAGAGACTGTGAGAGAACAGAGCAACAAAAATGCACAAAATCGATTTGCCAAAATCACAAAAAAAACACAACGAAAACACAAATGATTTTAACGTAGAAAATTCTTGCAAAAAAAACACGGGACAATAGTAGTCCAACCCTGGAAAAGTCTTCACTAATAAATTAAAAGAATATACCCTCTACAAACTTTTGCATCGATCCAACCGGATCATCACAGCTATTCAAAGTAATAAAAATGAATTACAAGATATTATCGAAGAATGGAGATGACGAGAACAATCACCTAAAATAATCTTCTTTCGAAATAGCTACTGTATAAACATAAAAATTATGCAGGCCGCATAGAGGTCATGCCCCCCTCAAAAATAAAATTAAGCCTCAAAAAAGACATATGCGGCCTGAACAACCAAGCCGCAGAGAAGCCACATGCGGCTGATCAACCAAAGATCTATAAGCCGCATAGTATACGCTATGCGGCCCGAACGACCATGGAGCAGGGAGGCCACATAAAATCTCCTAACACGGCATTTGATGAATGTCAGACTCTGATAATCACTCATCACACTGAGACTCTTCGAGACTCGTAAAGACGATGGCTCAAGAAAAGACAAAAAGTCACATTAACTCATTGACGGCCTCGACAGACGTGCCACGCCACGTGCCCATTCATATGCGGCTACATACCCATGCGGCCTCATCATCATGTGGCCAGCATTTCCATCCGACCAAGGCCAGATGAGAGCCTGCATGCGGCTACATACCTATGCAACCTCGTCATCATGCGGCCAGAGTGTCCATCTGACCAAGGCCAAACGAGAGCTTGCATGCAACTATATACCCATGCGGTCTCGTCATCATGCGGCCAGAGTGTCTATCCGACCAAGGCCAGACGAGAGCCTACATGCAGATACATACTCATGCGACCTCGTCATCATACGCCAAAGTGTCCATCCGACCAAGGCCAGACGCAAGCTTGCATGCGACTATATACCCATGCAGCCTCGTCATAATGCGGCCAGAGTGTCCATCCGACCAAGGCAAAACGAGAGCACGTATTGTAGCGCCCCGTTCTCCCGATACGGAGAGCGCGGCTAAGAAACACAAGACGGTATCGTTCGATCGGGATAGATTGAATTAAGAACTCGTCCTCGTTATGGATTTGTTTCTTCGGAATCGATTCCCATATTCAGTGGACTGCGCCCCAAGGATCGGCTTAGCGGCAGAGTCAGGAGGGACCTCTCCGCTGCTATCTTTTATTGCCTCGGTTTTCGATGTCGCTTGTTGCTTTCGTGCTTTGAGTTGGTTTTGGGATTCGCTTGTTTTCCTTGAACGGTTTCGATGGTTTTCATTATTTTTGTTCATTGACTTGCACTTCTATTCCGAGATTGGAAAGAGAGGAAGAAGTATTAATCGAGCTGTTCGTGTGCAGGTGAACGAGCAGTAGACGGCTTGCGAGCGGAGTCGTGAAGCGCCTCTTTCCTTCTTCTTTCCAAAAATCTAAGTGAGTGGCTACCAACCCGATTAGCTAGCCCTGCTTCCAAGCTTCACTCCTTTGCCCCGATCAAACGATACCAAGTAATAACTAAAAGAAACCAAGATAAAAGAGAATAGACTTGGTACTTATGCTTGTCAATGAAACTTGTGAACGGTTATATCTTTGCATGCTTGTTCGTTCGGAAATGTTCATCAAATGCATAGATACAAGTTTAAATGTATATCCTGATGCATAAATATAACGTAGTTGCAATGTAAAATGAATCATGCAATACCCTTGTCTAGTACTCACGTAGCCTCCGGGCGAATGCTTGTTAACGTAGCCTCCGGGCGAATGCTTGTCAACGTAGCCTCCGGGCGAATGATTGTTAGTGTGCGATCACGGACAACTTGTGCACAAGGTATAGTTCCTGTAGGCGGCTGCTGGGGCACTGGCACCGTTCCGGCTCCGGACGGAACTAACGTTTAGTCTCACGTACTAGGACAGGGTGGTATGCGGCGCCTAACGTTCTTGCACGTAGCAAACCATCTTCGTCACAGACTAGTGTCCATTATGGCAATCAAGCCAGTGATCATCGTGTATATTTAAACCTGTTGCATACTAACTTGTGTCTTCGTGGCAGGGAAGGCAGGGTAAGTATTGTGCAGGTAATTCAGACGGTCAGGTAAAATCCACCTAACGGTGGCACGTTCATTTCAGTAAATTCAATATGCTGCTTACTTGTAAATGAACTAAGGCAAGATAGAAACCCACAAAAATATGCATGCTTCACTAAACAATGTGTTGATTGGTATAGTCAGGCTAGCTCGCCTTCACCAGCATGTTTCGATATGCTGACCCTCGTTGAAACAGGTTCTCCGCACCAAGGCGAACCGAGCGAGGAGCCGAAGTCGTCTACCCGATCCAGTCCAACTGTTGGCGCATCTTTACCGCGCCTCGAAGCCTTTTAAAGCCAGAAGCTGCAACTCTTCATACACAAATGCAGCTCCGTGGCAAAGCTATCCTCCAGCCTGGAGGTCTTTATCGTTTTGAGTTTATAAAAGGATGTAATGTACAGGACTGCTATCTCATTTTGAGTCATCTCTTTTGTAAGCCGTTCGGCATATTAGCTAACTCGTTCAAGAGTTTGTAATAGATGTTCATTATCAATAAAGAGAACTTTTCTATGTTTCAAATCTGTGTTTCAATTTATCTGCGTACTCTGAATATGTGCTTGCTATGCAAATCATTAAAGCCTTGTGCGGGCGCAACCCCAGGCCCGCACGGCGGTCACGATTCGGGGGATGCCTCGGGGCGTGACATAGTGGTATCAGAGCACAGATTCAAAGTTCCTTAGACTTCGTGCTGGAAAAGTTCCTTTAACGATCAAAATTCCTGCGCGAACTCTTGAACTCGCTAGGCCAAAATGAGATACGTTCATGCAATAAGTCCATAATACATTATGATCCTAATGTAATTTACCTTCTTTTGAAGGAATGGCTCCAGTGCAATCTGCAGCGCAAACTCCGGACGAAACGCAAGGCCAAGAAAGTAGTTCGGATACTTCGGGAAGTTCAAAGAGCCAGCGAGCCGTCCAAGCATCGATCCCGTCCAACGAATGTTGCAGATGTTGGAGGCAAACCAACAAAGGGACGAGGCTCGCTATGAACGGGCCGAGAAGCGGGTGGAAGAGAGTCAGCTCAAGTTTTAAGACAATATAGAAGCACGATTCTCAGTCCAACAGAAGCAGGTAGATACCCTGCAGCAGATCGTTCAGACTTTGGCATCCAACCAGTCCGCGGCAACGCCAGCGACTCCGGTGGAACAGCCCGTGCTTGAAGTAGAGATGCCGCAAATTCCAAGAACGAGGGACGTGATTGCCTTCGACTTTGGCCACTTCAAGAAAGTCTGCAACACCCCATTCAACGGGACTGAGGACCCAGTCGTAGCTCTAGATTGGTTGGCCGAACTTGAAGATCACTTCGCTTTGCTAGAGGTCCCCGAAGAGAAGCGCGTCGCCTGCGTGCAACTACAGCTCCGCCTCAACGCACACGATTGGTGGGACGTGCATCGACGATCTCTCCAATTTGATCATGGAGAGGAGGCGATCTCGTGGACGACCTTTCGTGCCGCGTTCGAAGAGGAGTTTGTACCCCCTCCAGTACAACGTCAAATAGAAAACGAGTTCGTGCAGCTGCGGCAAGGCAGCATGACAGTTAAAGAGTACTCCGCCGAGTTCAACCGACTCTCCAAATTCGCTAGGGCCTATTTACCTGATGCAGCGAGTCGAGCTAGAAGGTTTGAAGGTGGACTACGCCCTTCCATCCATTCGCACGTAGCCGTTCCTTAATATCGTACGATGCGTGAAGTCATGAATCACGCCCTGTCGCTCGAACCACTCTATCCTCATATTGCTGCCGGCGCTGTGCATACATCCAGTCACAAACGCCAAAGCAACGAAGGAGGAAATACCGCTACAAAGCGCCGCAACAACGGTGGTCCGCAGAGAGGGCAGCTATGTCACTTCTGTAGGAGGCCAGGGCACCTGGTCAACGAATGTCGTCTGAAACAAGGATTATGCCTCATCTGTGGCGATGCAAACCACAGAATACGTGACTTCCCCAAATACTCTGCTAAATATCCCCAACGTAATATTCCCTGATGGTAGGTCCTGTTCTTAAGTTTTGGGACGAAACTTCCAATTAGTTGGGTAGGATGTAGCGCCCCGTTCTCCCGATGCGGAGAGCGCGGCTAAGAAACACAAGACGGTATCGTTCGATCGGGATAGATTGAATTAAGAACTCGTCCTCGTTATGGATTTGTTTCTTCGAAATCGATTCCCATATTCAGTGGACTGCGCCCCAAGGATCGGCTTAGCGGCAGAGTCAGGAGGGACCTCTCCGCTGCTATCTTTTATTGCCTCAGTTTTCGATGTCGTTTGTTGCTTTCGTGCTTTGAGTTGGTTTTGGGATTCGCTTGTTTTCCTTGAACGATTTCGATGGTTTTCATTGTTTTCGTTCATTGACTTGCACTTCTATTCCGAGATTGGAAAGAGAGGAAGAAGTATTAATCGAGTCGTTCGTGTGCAGGTGAACGAGCAGTAGACGGCTTGCGAGCGGAGTCGTGAAGCGCCTCTTTCCTTCTTCTTTCCAAAAATCTAAGTGAGTGGCTACCAACCCGATTAGCTAGCCCTGCTTCCAAGCTTCACTCCATTGCCCCGATCAAACGATACCAAGTAATAACTAAAAGAAACCAAGATAAAAGAGAATAGACTTGGTACTTATGCTTGTCAATGGAACTTGTGAACGGTTATATCTTTGCATGCTTGTTCGTTCGGAAATGTTCATCAAATGCATAGATACAAGTTTAAACGTATATCCTGATGCATAAATATAACGTAGTTGCAATGTAAAATGAATCATGCAATACCGCTTGTCTAGTACTCACGTAGCCTCCGGGCGAATGCTTGTTAACGTAGCCTCCGGGCGAATGCTTGTCAACGTAGCCTCCGGGCGAATGATTGTTAGTATGCGATCACGGACAACTTGTGCACAAGGTATAGTTTCTGCGGGCGACTGCTGGGGCACTGGCACCGTTCCGGCTCCGGACGAAACTAACGTTTAGTCTCACGTACTAGGACAGGGTGGTATGCAGCGCCTAACGTTCTTGCACGTAGCAAACCATCTTCGTCACAGACTAGTGTCCATTATGGCAATCAAGCCAGTGATCATCGTGTATATTTAAACCTGTTGCATACTAACTTGTGTCTTCGTGGCAGGGAAGGCAGGGTAAGTATTGTGCAGGTAATTCAGACGGTCAGGTAAAATCCACCTAACGGTGGCACGTTTATTTCAGTAAATTCAATATGCTGCTTACTTGTAAATAAACTAAGGCAAGATAGAAACCCACAAAAATATGCATGCTTCACTAAACAATGTGTTGATTGGTATAGTCAGGCTAGCTCGCCTTCACCAGCATGTTTCGATATGCTGACCCTCGTTGAAACAGGTTCTCCGCACCAAGACGAACCGAGCGAGGAGCCGAAGTCGTCTACCCGATCCAGTCCAACTGTTGGCGCATCTTCACCGCGCCTCGAAGCCTTTTGAAGCCAGAAGCTGCAACTCTTCATACACAAATGTAGCTCCGTGGCAAAGCTATCCTCCAGCTTGGAGGTCTTTATCGTTTTGAGTTTATAAAAGGATGTAATGTACAGGACTGCTATCTCATTTTGAGTCATCTCTTTTGTAAGCCGTTCGGCATATTAGCTAACTCGTTCAAGAGTTTGTAATAGATGTTCATTATCAATAAAAAGAACTTTTCTATGTTTTAAATCTGTGTTTTAATTTATCTGCGTACTCTGAATATGTGCTTGCTATGCAAATCATTAAAGCCTTGTGCGGGCGCAACCCCAGGCCCGCACGGCGGTCACGATTCGGGGGACGCCTCGGGGCATGACACGTATGCGACCACAATATCGTGTGGCCATAGTATTCATATGATCAGGGTTAAACGAAAGCACGTATGCGGACACGATGATATGCGACCAAAATGTTATGCGGGTCTCGAATTGCAGGATCTTTCTGTTATAACCGAAGAAGATTTTTCGCACAATTAGTGCTGACTACGTGTCCAGCTGACCAAGTCACGTACGCAAAAACTTCGAGATCTCTTCAATACCATATCGTAACCAATACCACGTGGCAGCCTGTCCATGGCATTCGACTGCAGTTACAACCGTATTTTATTGAAGGAGTCTTATGCGGCCACCAAACATAGACATATGCAGCACTTATAGCCCGTCAGCAGGATGGCTATAAATAGCAAGGGTAGCATACCCTACACTCCCCTACCAAGCTACGTAGGTGCAGACAAACTCAGGAGAGAGAAAAGAAGAGAGCATCCTTATTCCATCATCAGACCATCAACGGAGTTAAGGAGATGTTGTCGTGCTAAAGCTCCATCGTTACTACCTAGATCAAAATATTGTACTTAGATTTTCTGCTTAGGATCTCTTTGTACTTCTTTGTTTGTTATTTCAACATTCAAAACTTGCAATGGCGGATAATGTAATGATCCGTTCCGCTCAAGCAGAGAGCCAATTCAAACGGCACAAGTGCGATGACCCGACCCGCTTTGCTCAGCGAGAAGACTTGCTTAAGGCAAAGGATTTTAGACTTTGCCCTTCAGGAGTTCAGACTTAGACTTTCAAAGGTACGCTCGAAATATCGCTCGACCGGGGCGAATCATTGCTAAGGTGAGTGGCTACGATGAACTTGTCTTAGCTTAGCATGCACACATAAAATATGGATAATACATGTTACTCGCTAGGTGAATCACCCCTTGCATGCTAATAAAGAATACAACGGACCTAGCTAAGGGATTAATCCCATCTTGTATTGCTTGTGTTAGAACATGGAAATAAAACTTGGCTTATAGTTGGACCCTCGCATGCTACCTTAGCTTCGTACAAGTAGACTCCGTTAATGCTTCGAGTAGATCATTATATACTCTTCGAAGTACACTGCTTCACATGTTTACACTGCTCGTCTCATAGATTATGTCGTCCAATAATGTTCCTATACGTTTTTCACTCCTCGCACTACCCCTTAGAACCGTGCTAGCGTAATCGGTTATATTTTCAAGTATGGCTATGTCGCATGTTTCCTTAAAGTTATATTCATATTGTTTCAAAGCTTAGCTACTTTACATATTCGCTATGCTTGTCTCATAAATTCATGCCACGACCCCCAAAAATACTATCTTGTCTTGCATTCATCTAGTTAGCCAAAAGACTATCGAACAGTTATTCCCTGCAATATGAACATATAAGTATTCGGGACCGTTAGGTCACCAAGGCAGTTCCCAAACTAGGAGAATGCATCAAGTCAAGTTAAACTCTGAACGAGAATCATGTCAACGTAAGCAAGAATCATACCTCGTGGAGCAATACTCGTTCAGAACAAGAATCAAGAATTATCATGTCATGTCATATAATTTAGAAGACCTAAGACTTGCATAGTCACGGACAACTTGGTACACAAGAAAAATTTTTGAATCTCGTTCCACATACGGTCTCCGAGACACCGGGACCGATCCGATCTAGATGGAACACGCAGTCTTTTTTATGTGCGAGCATGATGGCGTGTGTACCTCAAGATGCGTCATTCTCACTCTAAGACTGATAGTGACGATCTCCGGGGCACCGGGGCCGATCTGATCCGAATGGAACCTCATGCAGTCTTTTTTATAAGCAAGCAGGATGGCGTGTGCACCTCATGCTGCGATATTCTCTCTCTAAGACTGATAGTCTTACGTACAGGAGGGGATAGCGTATAGCGCCTTATGTACTTTTTGTTGTACACCATCCTCGTTCATGACTATAACTCGTCCTTTATGGCTATGCCAGCGACTCTTGTTCATATAGATTAGTCATCATCGCTTAGCGGTAATCCACGTACGAGTCATTGCATCGTATCTAGTAATCTAGAACACGTGAACGGATATGAGTATTACACACTATGCATATTTGAACACTTAAACGATCTTCTATAACACTTCTGGATAATCCGTGTAACTCGTGCACCCATATCAGAAACCCACTCATGTGTTATACTTTTCTAATTATTATGTTCTCCAGCTCCTGACTCAAACGCTATAGTAGGGATAATAACAACACCATCCATCCACTCTAGACTGACGGTAGGAATAGAATTTGAACGGTAGTGGGGGAGGAAAGCCAAAGTCATTGCTTATGTAATTTCCCATGCATTTCATTATATATACTCGTGCTTGGTTTAACTTGGTTTACCTTGGACAGGGAAGGACGAATGGTAAGTTGGTAAGTATCATCATGTTCCTTTTTATATCGCACGGTGCACTACCACACGAGTTAGGCTTGTACATTATGTCATAAAACTGATCCTAAGTCAAGACTAGAAAGACAACTTAATAGATTGTGCATGAAACTTATATAACGTATTTGGATTTGTCGAGCGGGCGAGAAGTCTCCCCACCAGTGCATTCATGTACTGATAACCCACCAGATTGCTTGCAGGGTGCGAAAGAACCTCATTCGGTGCAGAAACCCCTCATACGCGCTAAGGCGTGGAGTTCGCTCTGGAGCCTTGAAGTGCTGCATCCGGAGCTGAAGCATATATACAAGACATAATATTAGAAAATTGCCTATTTATCATTCCATATTGTAAGCCACTTGGCATGCCTTTATTATTTCGAGAGAGAGGGCTTGAGCGATTTGTAATCTCGGTCTAGAGCCGCTTATAATACTGATTCAATATCAATAAAGTGCTTTTTTACTTCCATACTTGTGTTATTCAATGCTTTTGCTATGACGATTCTGTGAACTTGTTATTAACCGCTTGTTCGTTTCTTATTCTTCTGTATATAGACTATTTGTGAGACTCTATGGCTTAGCTATTTCTTCGCTTGTTCGTATTAATGGCCTTGTACAGGCATATCTTGTGCTCGTGCGGCATCTCGTCCTGATTGGTACGATCGTTCCGTGGGAGCGCAGGCATGGTGATTCACGCCTAGCTAGGATGGTTGATCCTGTGGGAGATTGGGACATGTCATATTGGTATCAGAGCATGAATTTACGTCCTTAGTCTTCGTATTGAATCTCTCAATTTTGAAAGCTTGTTAGTGGGTTATGTGCATACGCTCTCTCTCATTTTTTTGTCGAAATATTTGATCCAATGAGTCCAAATAATTTTAAAAGTGCATGTGAATGGAATGATTGCTTGATCTGGATAGTTATGTGAAGACCCTTATTTTGACCTATGTCAGACTTCGTGAGAATAGACTCGTGCTTAAAATTTGCAAGTTATGTGCGAACCCGAATACCTATACGTGATTACCAAGCGGGTTAGTCTGTGAATGGAATATCGTTTGGACGGTTAGCTATGTATACAGTATTTTGGCTAAGTTGTGATGAGTATCGCGCGTCAAGACCCTTTGGTGCGAGCAAGTTTGCGAGCAAGATTGGAATATCGTTCAGATAAGGATCAGTCAGACTTAGAATGACAACCGATAGAAATGTTATCAGTTTATCACTAAAGCAAATATAGAGGATCGTGCTTGGATTTTGAGAAATAGCTCGGACGATATTTTGTATCGGCAGATGCAAATCAAATATGGTTTACTGGATGGCTATCAATAGGGATATATATGAGAATAAGAATTATCGAGACGTCGCTTAGGTATCGCACAGGAGTTCTAAGGAACGACTTGGTGGATATACGAGCGAGTGATGCGAACAACATTGAGGATTTATTTGGATGACTCGATTCCTGAGTGGTGTATGGATCATTTTGGAATTATTCATACAAATTCGAAGGTCTCGTGCGATAGTTGGTTTAAACAATTGAGAATGTATTAAACAAGTGATAAGGCTTATATCAAATAGGGATTTAAGGTAATAGAATCAATATCTTGGTCGAAAAAACTTGAGTAGGATATCGCTCGATAGAAGTTAGCTTGAGAATGGATATTGTGGTTTCAAATTAATAGACTTGATATGGTATTGATAGTTGGAAGATAGCACGGATTGATACAAGTAAAAGAAATATTGTGGTTCGATGAAAGAGGTAAACGATAACGGATTTGATCTTAAATTGGACAAACGATCTTGAATCTAGTTCGAAAGAAAATACTCGATATCAGGCCCGGATAAGAACGATTATCCCGCGGGAGCGCTGGCATGGTGATTTTACATCCAGCGGGGATGATCGAACTCACAGGAATACGTTCGATGATTATTCAGACGAACTCGATGAAATAGAACATATCAAAAGTGGATAGACTTTGGATTGAGGATTTAAACTTAGTTGCTTGAGGAACGCTAAAAGTAGACTATGGATTTATCGAACGGTAACATTAAAGTTGGACGATTTGGCTAGACAAATTATGAAAATGGCATGGATGAACCTGACTTGATGGATGTATATATATATATAACTTGGATGGAGCGAAGTATAATGATAAGGTATCTCGATCATTTGGATGATAACCATAACGTTCAATTTTCTTATCTTATGCGAGCGTAACTCCATGCGTTACCCCGGATTAGGACGATTATCCAGTGGGAGCGTTGGCGTGGTAATCTCACGTCCAGCGGGGATGATCGAACTTGCGGGAGACAAGAGTGTGACAATTGAAGGATCATCTTGACTTGTGGTTCGACACGATAAGACGAGTTTGAGAATAAAAGTGAATCAGAAGTATTTCATGGATGAGTTAGTCTAGAACAAAGAGTAAGATATGCTTGATGGTTTCATGAAGGATACATAAATCTTGTTGGACGAATTAGAGTTATGATTGAGATCGAAGATTTAGAATTTAATCATGGCTTTGTGGTCTAGACTTAGAATGGATATATGGGTTCTATCAAACATGTTTTAGGAGATAGACTATGTGAATCGCTAGGCTTGACATGCAATATGGATATATTATAGATTCGGATAAACGGACTCGGACCCTCTGCAAACGAACATGCATATGTTTGAGGGATGCCTTGAATATGTATACGATCCAGACTCGCGATATGCTGATCTCGAATGCTAGTGCAAGTAAATATGTTAGATTCGTATGGACGAGTATAACGATTTGGATAAGTTTGTCTCAACCTTAGATCGTCATTCAAGATAGATTATACCATACCCCGCGTTAAGCGATATATGTTTCGCACTAAGGCACAGTAGAAACCGAGTCAGAGCTTGAATTGAATGATAGAGTCATTCATTGAAACATACCCAGCACACATGCAACACGGAATGAGTAAACGAGTAGGAAGTTATGTTCGAACGGATCTAGTAATACGGATTGATATGCTTGAGATAGATTTGATATGGTGCGATAGAACAGTTTGCGCTCAGGAAGTCTCGAGGACGAGACTTGTTCTGAGTGGTGTATAATGTAATGACCCATTCCGCTCAAGCGGAGAGCCAATTCAAATAGCGCAAGTGTGATGACCCGACTCGCTTTGCTCAGCGAGAAGACTTACTTGAGGTAAAGAATTTCAAACTTGACCCTTCAGGAGTTCAAACTTAGACTTTCAAAGGCACACTCAGAGTATCGCTCGACCGAGGCAAATCATAGCTAAGGTGGGTGGCTACGATAAACTTATCTTTTCTTAGCCTACACACATAAAATATGGATGATACATGCTAGTCGCTAGGTGAATCACCCTTTGCATGCTAATAAAGAATACAACACACCTAGTTAAGGGATTAATCTCATCTTGTATTGCTTGTGTTAGAACATGGAAATAAAATTTGGCTTATAGTTGGACCCTCGCATGCTACCTTAGCTTCGTGCAAGTAGACTCCGCTAATTCTTCGAGTAGATCATTATATACTCTTCGAAGTACACTATTTCACATGTTTACACTGCTCGGCTCATAGATTATGTCGTCCGATAATATACCTGTACGGTTTCACTCCTCGTACTACCTCTTAGATCTGTGCTAGCGTAATCGCTTATGTTTTCAAGTGGCTATGCCGTATATTTCCTTAAAGTTATATTCATACTGTTTCAATGCTTAGCTGCTTTACATATTCGCTATGTTCGTCACATGAATTCATGCCACAACCCCCGAAATTACTATCTTATCATGCATTCATTTAGTTATCCGAAAAATCGAATAGTTATTCCATGCAATATAAACCTGCAAGTATTCGGGCCTGTTAGGTCGCCAAGATAGTTCCTGAACTAGGGGAATACATCAAGTCATGTTCAACTCTGAACGAGAATCATGTCAAGGTAAGCAAGAATAACAGCTCGTGGAGCAATACTCGTTCAGAACAAGAATCAAGAATTATCATGTCATGTAATTTAGAAGACCCAAGACTTGCATAGTTGCGGACAACTTGGTGCATAAGGGAGATTTTCAAATCTCGTTCCACGGACGGTCCCCGAGGCATCGGGGCCGATCCGATCCGGATGGAACCTCACGCAGTCTTTTTCATGTACAAGCAGGATGGCGTGTGCGCCTCAAGCTGTGCCATTCTCGCTCTAAAACTGATAGTCTCACGTACAGGATGGAATAGCATGTAGCACCTCATGTACTTTTTGTTGCACACCATCCTCGTTCATGACTATAACTCGTCATTTATGGCTATGCCTGTCATGCCCCAGTCCCAAAATACCGAGGGACCAGATACGTGGCAATGGCCAGCAGCACACACTGATGGACAAACCCAATTTAATGGATCCAACAGGGCGTACTTAAGCTGTAAAACAAGTCTACGACAACATGGTACATCTAATCTCATCCACACAAGATATAAATATGATCCACAGAATATAAGCAATGTAAATCATCAACCAGTCTCAACAAAGTGCTTCGGAGAACAACCCGATAAATATCTGATACAATGGTTCAACAGACCAAAATATAAATGACTGAAATAAAGTAAATACTAAGCATGGAACATAGATGCTCAGGAAAAGTCTTCAGCTAAAACCTCGTCCTCGGGTGTCGGTACAACTCCTGTATCAGTTTTTGCTCCGGTCCCGTATACCTCGGGATAGATCTCGTCTGCAAATCCTGGGGACATAATCCATTCCATGTCCTCAAGGGACATAGCAAGGTACAGAAAATACAAGCCAAAATAAATGTAGTGCAACAGATAATGAATAAAATAAATAGGGTAAGTATGTAACCATCTAAGTAAAATGCAAGTGAGAGCATCACGAGTACTCAGGCTGAGCCACTACAAGCTCTGTATCGGGGAGCCGGTAGCGGTAATAACACGTAATGTGCCTAGCTCTGCTACGAGAGTCTACGGCCTCACAATAGTAGTAGATATATATATGTAACAGCCTGTAGTCTGTGTCTCTCCCCACCCAATGTAACCACGCATATCATGACCATAACGTCTCATGTCCATGTCAAGCGGGATCATAGCTAATGCAACAAGTCATTGTCAAGTTCTGTATCCTATACAGAATCACCATGAATATCTCAAGAAGATCCTGTCTCATGAATAGTATCAAGTGTCCTGGGTCAAAGTGTACTTGGTAAGACAAGTACGAGAATATAATGTGTCATGAATGTCCATCTCTAGATGACAATACACAACGCCGCGTACGGTGTTGGCACCCGACTATTAATCGGACGCTAAGTAAGTCACACGGTCCTAGGTTAAGCATGCACAGCAATATAAATAAAGCAAAGAAAATATGTAACAATACTGCAGAGTTTGGCAAGATACACTTGCCTGGGATTTGAATACCAATAGTCGTCCCTGTATAAGTGGATCCTGTAAGTACTCCTCCAAAAGCTGTAATAAACATCACCAACAGTCTCAGAAGGTATTAAATAGCTATAAACGCCTGTCCTTAAGTCCAATTTGAACACAGGAACAAAAATGACATTTCCGAGCCAAAGCGGGGTCCACATGTGGGCCACTTTGCACCGAAAAGCGTGTCAGGGTCAAAGGTCTCCAAATTTGTCAAACTCAGTGTCAACAAGTCAGGAACGATGATACAAACCCAACGGAACTTCCAGAATTGGATTCCGATGAGCCGATCACAAAATCGCCCGTCAAGTGGAGCCAGTGGGACCCACGATATGCGATTTTGTCAACGTTCTCAGAATTAAACCAAACTTGGGTCACAGGACCAGCGTATTGCTACGAGTCCGATGGCACAAGTTTCGTCTCGATCCGACGTGTGTACACAAAGTTACAGCGTGTTCCAGAATGGACGGATACGGGGCGTCTGCGGATACGCGTTGATTCCGGTGTGCACGCACATCCGAATCGACTTCTGCAAAATCTCGCACGTATGTATCAACGTCGCGCACGTTTCGGTAAAGACCGCGTGCGACCAAGTTGTCCCGTTTGGCGGGACGTACTCAGTTTCGGGGTAAAATAAGGCATTATTTTTCCTGTTTTTGGATCGTGGTTTGCGATCACCACAGGATGCGATACACCGAGCGGGTTGCACGGGCAATGAGAGGGTTACACAGTCTACGTGTTGCAACTGACGGAATCGAAAATGGAATTACGGGGAGAGGGGAAAAGCTACCTGAACAGGGCTCCGTGAATCTGACTTTCACGCGTCCGGAAGTCCTTGACACGAGCTGTGTCCGTGTCGTATCCATTACTGTTGCTCTAGGGCTGCTGGAGTCTGGCCGTACTGGTCGGCGGAGGGTGGTTCTTCGGCTGAGCGGGGTCGTCGGCAAGGCAGAGCGGAGGGGTCTCGCCTGGCCGCTGTTGTGGAGGGGAGCGGTTCGGCTGCTGGGCGGAGCAGCGTCGGGGTCGTGGGCTAGACTCAGCGGCGGGGAGTTGAGCGGGGAAGGGTGTGCTCGGGCGGAGCGGGGAGAGGTCGAGGGGTGATGGGGGAGCGGCGGCATGGAGTCGTGGAGTTCGGGGAGGGGTCGAGGGGTGATGGGGTTCGTCGGGGCGGAGCGGTGAGGTCGACGGCTGGGTTGTGGGAAGAGGAGATGAGGGCAGCGGAGGCGCAAGGCGGCGTGGGGCTGAGAGGGGAGTCGTCGGTGAGGTCGCTGGGGTGTGGCAGAGTTCGATCTGGAGTATGGCGGCGTGGCTAGGCACGGATGTCGAGGAAATTTATTGGCGGCTACAATAAATCCGGCGGAGGCTAGGGTTTCCATTTGAATTTTGGGTCCGGGTCGGGTTTGACTCGGATCCGACCCGACCCGACCCAATATGCTGGGTTGGTTCAGTCCAATCAGCGGTTCGGTTGGGTTCAGTCAGGTTTGGTTCGGTTTATATATCCAATAGTATTTAGGGCTTTAAACGCGTTTCCGGAGTCCAATAAATTCACAAAAAATACCCTATGTCCGATTTTCCATTTTACACCATAAAATATTATTTCCATAATATTTTAACATCAATTAACAGCACTTAAAAATCTTCCAATCACAATTACCTTGGTTCTTCATCCAGAAAAATACCGAAAAAATTAGGGAAAAATTATATTAAAATTATTCTAAAAAATAGGGTGTTTACAATGCCAGCGACTCATGTTCATATAGATAAGCCATCCTCGCTTAGCAAAAATCCGTATGTGAGTCATTATATCACATCAAGTAATCTGGAATACCTTAACGGATATGAGTATTAGACACTTATGCATATTTGAACACTTAAACAATCTTTTGCAATACTTTTGGATAATCCGTGTAACTTGTGCACCCTTATCAGAAACCCACTCGTGTTTGCTTATGCAATTTCCCCTGGATTTTATTATATATACTCGTGCTTGGTTTAACTTGGTTTACCTTGGACAGGGAAGGACGAATGGTAGTAGGTAAGTATCGTCGTATTCCTTTTTATATCGTACGGCGCACTGCCACACAAGTTGGGCTTGTACATTATGTTATAAAACCTATCCTTAGGAAAGACTAGAAAGGTAACTTAATAGATGGTGCACAGAACCTATATAACGTGCTTAGATTTGTCGAGCGGACGAGAAGCCTCCCCACCAGTGCATTCATGTACTGATAATCCACCAGATTACTTGTAGGGTACGAAAGAACCTTGTTCGGTGCAGAAACCCCTCGTGCGTGCTAAGGCATAGAGTTTGCTCTGGAGCCTTGAAGTGCTACATCCGGAGCTGAAGCACATATACAAGACATAATGTTGTAACATCGCTTAGGTATCACTCCATGTTGTAAGCCACTTGGCACGCCTATATTATTTCGAGGGAGAAGGCTTGAGCGATTTGTAATCTCGGCCTAACGCCGCTTGTAATACTGATTCAATATCAATAAAGTGCTTCTTTTACTTCCATACTTGTGTTATTCAATACTTCCGCTATAACAATTCTGTGAACTTGTTACCAATCGTCTGTTTGTTTCTTATTTTGTTGCATACGGACTATTTGTACGACTCTATGGCTTAGCTATTTCCTGATTGGCACGATCATCCTACGGGAGCGCTGGCACGGTAATTTATGCCCCGCGAGGATGGCCGATCCTGTAGGAGATCGTGGCATGACAGACAAGATAGCGACTCTACTGGGGACCCGCTGGCGGACAAGAAGGGTGCTCAGCCTAAGTAGACCCACAGGACATTGGTAGCAAATGCGGGTATGCCTCACCCAATTGCGAAGCATGCGCTCCCTACTTTTTTTTTTTGCTAAAGACGTACATCATGCGTCCACCCAGGCTGACACTGTCCATGTGGCAGTTGAAAAATGTGCTCGGGACCCAAATTCTGGCAAAAAAAATACTACGATGCCAGAAGTTCGAGTGCTAAGATATGTTCCATGCGGCTACAGCAGAAACCGCATAAGTCAGCAGCCACAGGCAAAATTCCACATGCGGCACCGATCGTCGGCCACAGGCAAATGATCACATGCAGCCAACACAGTAGCAGAACCTCCGTCTTCGACTGAATCTCATGCAGCGCTGACTCCATGCACCTTGCTGAGAAAGGGGAGGATTTGAACTTGGACTATTAATACTACGCACCGGTGCATGTCAGTTCGAAGAATCCTATGGCAGTGCAAGCTCGCCAAGCTCAAGCAACTGCTGATACGGCTTGCTGTCAGCAGGCTCCGCTAACTGTTATGCGAGCCCCTGACGGAAAGTTATACAAGACCGACCCATGCGTCCAACCTGTAGTTGCAAACGGACAGGGTCAGTCTCGAAAGTCTTTCATTAACGACTTAGGGAGATTTCTTGTACGAACCCCAGGACAGGGATCAAAGACAACACCTATACACTCATAACCAGGGTGTAAAGATGGATCAGCCATCCCTTGACTTGTTCAACGTGATCAACCATAAGCGCAAAGCGAGGAAAGCAACCACGGCATGTGAGGTGTCCCCTCCAGGATACCCCTTTGCCAACATCATTATCAACTGCTGATGTGCTAAAACAGTAGGGCCAACAACCAGGAAGTCAGTATTACAACGACTGCAAGCAAAGGTACCTACCCGGCAGCGCCCAAAAAATAAGTGCAATTATCGGAGGAGGAGGAGCTGCCCTTCATCTTGTGCTATTTCGCTTATAATTTTTCCTCCACAAGGGGAGGTCAGAAGTCTAGCACCTCAAACCCTTCGCTTTCTGTCAGCGTGTCGAGAAAGTGGGCCCAAGAAGGACAGGTAGCGGTACCTATAAAAGGAGTCTTTCAGGGAACCCGCCCCAAGAAGAAACTGTCAACTGCTGGTGGTGGTTCTTCCTCAAGACCCCTAGTGATTCTTCAAGATGGGGGTAGCAATCTCCCAGAACTCCACGATAACCCGACATTCCGAGGGGATAGTGATTCCCAAGGAATAGATGTCGAGATCCCTGGGGGTAGTCACCCTCACCAGAAAGACGCATCTTCCTACGCTGGGGGTAGTGTTCTCTCCGAGTCCGAAGCCATGCAAAATTATCGATCTTCCCTGAGGACTGTGTGACTCAGGAATCGAAAGCCCCAAAGCCAAAGGGGACTTTCTCCTTTGATGATGACAACATCATTAAAATCTTCAACGTGCTGATGAAGGAAAACAAACTCTGGCTACCAAACATCATATACCCTGAGGAGGAAGACAAGGTCGATGACCCCAAGTATTGCCACTACCATCGGTACGTCCATCATCCAACCAAAGACTGGTCTATGTTGAAGAGACGTATCCAGCAGCTGATCGATGCCAAGGTGCTCACTGTAGTGCCCCGCTCTGCGTAGTCACTATGTACAAGTGATATCGCCTTGCTTGCTCGAACGGAAGTCTTCTCGGAGAGTTCCTGACCGATTGATCAATGTGAGTGGGCAGAACTGCTTTCTCTGATTCTTACACGACTTAATAATGAATCTGAATTTTTGAATGCTTGTTTGCTTAAGAACATTATTTTATAAGAAGAATGATAGAACCGACTCAGCATGCTAATAAGAGAACTCACATAGTTTGTCATTGAAACGAATCTGTTTGCTTGCCTAACTAGAGAACTGGAAATACTTGTCTGAAATGAGATAGAACCATTGCTATGCATAAGAAGAGTAAGAAATATTGCATACTTAGTTACACCGACATAGCTATCAAACGAACCTTTGCCATGCTAAGAAAGATAAGTAAATGAATCGCTTGAATATATCCCTTTGTAATATGCTAAGAAAGAGATAGATATTGCATGCGAGATATGAAATCGAAATTGTGCTTGCCTTATGTGTTACGCTCGTCTATTTTGCTATATCGAACTGCTATAAGTGAAAATGTGTGAATGCAGTGACTAATAGTACGCCCTGAGGATATGGCCCGCAAGGGTCTAGTGGGGTGTGCTATTAGATATGTGACAGATGTGTTTCATTTGATAAGATGTGCTTCGTTTGATAAGATGTGTTTTTCTAAGACCGTATATGTTTTGCTTGATCATTGTTTTGCTTGCACAATGTGTTCATGTCATTGCATTGGTCTCGGACAACTTGTGCACAAGGTCTTGTCTCTCGAACGATTCCTGGGGCACTGAAAATTACTCGGTCCGGAAGAGATTTTTTGATCGCCCTGAGGGTACGGCTCGCAAGGGTCTAGTGGGGCGATATGTCTATTAGTGTTGTGCGGAACCCATGATGTCATAGCTGCTAGCACTCGGGTGTGTTGGTGAAGAGCCGGACCATGAGTCACAGCTGCCGACACCCATGCGTGCTAGTGAAGAGCTGAACCTTGGACAACCACTACTAATTATGGGGCAACTCATG
Source organism: Iris macrosiphon (assembly GCA_036927795.1). Classification (NCBI taxonomy): domain Eukaryota; kingdom Viridiplantae; phylum Streptophyta; class Magnoliopsida; order Asparagales; family Iridaceae; genus Iris; species Iris macrosiphon. The sequence goes on along the minus strand of JAYESA010000011.1, from coordinate 24,024,897 downwards.
GACCGTCATATAAATAGGGCGCATGCTAGGTTTACCTTCTTGTATACCTATCAATTGATGAAACCAAAAGATTGATTCATAAGTTTGTTCATATATGCAAATTATAGCTAACTTGTGTGTCTGCTGCAGGGATAATCGTTCGGCAATGGGGTAAGAAATGGAAGTGTTTACATATAAGCCTGCTCGTTTATTTTGTCTGCATTGTAGAGTTTATCTGTTAGTGCTTCATGCATTCGCATCAGTCAGACAATGACTATTAGTGTAGAGCTGAACCTCGGTCACAGCTGCTAATAGCATCATAATGTGAGTCATTGGTTAGCTGGATTACCGCTACCGATCCTGAGTTTCTCAGGGACCGAATTCATATAAGCTAGTTCTTCTTGTGTGCTTAGAATATGATAGTTCACTAAATGTTTGCTTTGATTTGAGATGATTTAGTCCACTATAAGAACTTTGCCCCAAAGAGTTAGATTTTGGATGCATAATACATATTGCGTACTGCACGATAGAGCACTGTCCCGATTATATGCTTATGGTTTGAATATGCAAAACTGTTTCCAACTATGTTTTTAAAAGATGTAATCTGACTATAGTCCTGAGCTGAATGAAATAAACTTAGATAAAAGTAGCAAGATCACTAGAAATGCAATATTTTGCCACATGATTACTTAGTGTGGGTTTCAGGGGGTGTAGCTTTTGTTTAGTTGTTTTATCTCACCAGTACTTATAAAAGTGCTGACCCACCAACAGTTTGCTTGTTCTCAGGTGCTTGTTCGTTCGAGGAAGCGATAGCCGTGCCTCATCCCAAGGAACCAAAAATCTGGAGTCGATGCCTTGAGCCGCATCGAGTTTGAGCTGCTTTTATATAGAGGGACATAATGTATGGAACGGTGTCATTGTAATCGAGAGAAAGAGTGTTGAGCGATCTGTAACCTCGATCATGCGCCGCTTGTAACACTTTGATTATCAATAAAGAGCCTGTTTTAATATGCCATTATGTTCTTTACTTTTCTGCAAATTATGTGTGCCGCTGCTTCAGTATTGAATAGCTTACTTGCCCTTGTATCAAAGCTTTGGCCTTGTGCAAGCGTATTTTAGGCTTGCACGGTATCACGCCCGTGCGAGGACGATCGGTTCTGTAGGGACCAAAGCGAGGACGAACGGCCCCTGCGGTACCGGGGCGTGACACTTACCCTCGACTTTGAGGATAAAATGGTCATTGCGAATATAGTGTCCCTCCAGTTTGGTGACTTCTCGGTGATGGAGGTCCAGGACGGTGTTATCCCGATCCCGAGGGCAACAATAGAGGTTATCAATCTCCCACCAGCTTGCGGTCAAACAACCAGATTGGTACCTCTCCGCACACTACGGGATGAGGTCATATGGGTTCACCCAGATATTGCTCAAGACCTGACACAGCAAGTAGCACCTTCAACGATCAGGTAAAAAGAAAAGAAATCCAAGTCGTGCCGCATGATCTTTTCCTCAAAAAATGTAAATTATAGACCTCGTATGCTCACCGTAGCTCAATAAATCTCCTTCTGCACAAAAGCCAAGCCTCGTATGACCCATCAACAATGGTAAGATAGCCTTCTCGAAGAAATAAATCTCCAGCAGCAGGTAGTATCCCACTACCTATTATGCATATACGTGCAGCAGAAAGTGGTCCTCGGCGTAATAAGCGATTTTGTGCACGTGGCAGTGATCCTACGCGCATAAGTCAGCCAACTCCTTCATGTGTATGCGACAGTGTACCTTTACGCCTGACTCCCCGTTTGTCACAAGCCAAAGGATTGGTAGTATCTGGTACAACAAATGATACGCTGCCGCAGTTTCATCATTACAGCTAACAGTCACTCTGTCTCATGCAAAAGATGGGCTATGATCTCCAGAAGGCTGAAGGTCTAAATTTTGGTAAAGGATGACGTATTCCTTTACAATCCGAAAGTTATTAAAATATCACTCACAGTGGGCTGGGATTCGAAAGTGCTAGCAAGCATCATCGCTCCAGTAAGACTGTAGTCCGTAAAGTTCAAGCTTCATACTATGTCAACAAATAAGAGCAGATATGAACTCTTAGTCGAGGACAGTGTATTCTCGAACCCACCAAGGACAGTATTTCCTTAATTTGGTGCTTTATTAAGGATAGCATCACCTCGATTCGACAGTGCATACAGGCTCGCAATAATTAACCGAGACTTGCCAATGATGTCGATCAAGGGCAAGTTCCTCAATAAGTACTACGTCTAAGCTAGTACTTCCTACTAGATTAATTCAAAATGTACAGTGCTTATATTTTGTTATCCCCATCAAGTGCAAATAAGTAAGGGGATCTGTGGCCCTCCATAATTTTTTGCAAAATCTATTATCTGTGTTCAGGGGTACTAAATACGCAATGAATAATGAATCCACAAAAAAATCTCCAATGGAGCACTTCTCAGGTCCAGCGAAACGTTCTCGTTGAAGACCATCCAAACTTGATTCCCTCCAGAAAAAAAAAGCATGTCCTCAAATCCCAGTTGCTTCTAAGACATCTCATTTATGATCCCCAGTCTAGATCAAAAATGCTCCCCCAAGTAAGGTAGGATCACCCCAAGCAACAGCTTATGTCCATATTACCTCTAAGCTGTAATTATGTCATTCTCCTTAGTATAGCGAATCTATCACCACAAGAAAATGGTCGCATCATCATTACCTCTGTCCTATTTTTCTTTGTCCCCACAGAAGTTTATTTTACCATATCCACATCACCGCTGCGTAAGATACTTCTAACGGAATTCTAATTTTTAGAACTTATCCATGTCTATATTACCTCTGAGTAACGTTCTGCCTATCGACTTTCTACTATCACGTTCGTATAACCACTGATAGTGCCAGTTATTTTAGTTTATTATCCGTACTTAAGCTACGTCACGGGTAATAAGTCTACAAACCAAGAATTTGCCATGTTCATATTACCTTTGAGCAAATATTCTTGTCTACCATCACATCCATAATACCTCTGATGGTGTCAGTCATTTCAACTTGTCATCCATACTTAGCTTTAAGTACGCCAAGGATGATAAGTCCACAAAAACTTTCCAGCAAAATTATCTTAAAACAATCAAATTAAGATATTTCCTAACGATGAGAAGCATACATTATTTCGGACACGGGTAGGGGTATACTGCTACACAGTCATGCCCTTCGGACTAAAGAACGCAAGTGCTTCATACCAGCGAACTATGAGCACCATCTTCCATAAACATCTGCGTAAGACAGTGGAGTACTACGTTGGTGACATCGCTATCAAAAGTTGCTCCAAAGATGATCACCTTTAGGACTTAAGAATTATGTTCGAATTGATGCGGGTACACCAGCTCAAGATGAATCCTACCAAGTCTTTCCTAGGAATCTCCAGCGGCAAGTTCCTGGGTTTCGTTATAACTTTGAAGGGTATCCACATAGAACCTGACAAGACCAAAGCGATCCTTAAAATGCATCTGCCGAAGAACCTCAGAGAACTTCGTGGCCTTCAAGGGAGACTGACATACAACAGAAGATTCATAGCAAATCTCTCTGGATGTTTTCAGCCATTCACCTATCTCATGAATAAGGAAGTCTCTTTTGTTTGGGACGAAGAGTCTCAGTATGCATTCGTTGACATCAAGAAATACCTCATGAACCCTCCGGTGCTGGAAGCCCCTGTAGGAGGGAATCCCTTTCTGCTCTATGTACGAGTAATTGATCACTCTCTTGGCGCTCTGTGTCACTCATCTTTCCCGATATAAATATTTGAAACATATTTTATTTTAGCATGGTTGCATGTGCATGGAGACTAGACCCATTCTTTTGTTTAACCTAGTTCATGGTTTATTTTATGGGTTGATTCAACTCATGAGAACCCTTGGTTCATCCCTCAACCCTACCATATATAACCCAATATTTTTCTTCTCTCTCTTCATTACTTCATTCTCTTTCTCTCTTTTGTTTTTTCTCTCTATTTTCCATAGGCAAGTACATATTGTATGAGTAATGGAGAAACTCTCCATATTAATGTTCTATTATGTTTGTTATGTATTTCTAAGCACTTTTACTTTTTTGAGTTTTTTGTTTTAATGGGTGATTTTGAGTAGATCTATATTTCTAACTTAGGATTTTATGGGTTTCATGAGTTCTTCTTGGTTTAGATCTATTAAACCTGTATTTTTGAAAAGTAATTTTTGCTACATGATAGAGCTTTCAATTTAGAGTATTTTGGCTTTTGGTTCACTCGGATTTGCATTTAAAATGAGAATTTTATGGATAAAACAAGATTTTAGTTTTTGGAGCTTTCTCCATGGCCGAACATGTTGTTTGGAGAAGACAAAGTCTTCATGCGACCAGCCAGTTATGCGGCCGAGATTGTTATGCGGCCAGAGCTTCGCCTCATACTGACCAGCATGAGTCCATCTTGTTGGACGCATGACTGCCATCACACAAGTGTTCTGGAGCTTATCATTTAACTCTTTGTGTGTTCACTCGCTGAACGAATGAGAAATTTGCTAAGTCCAAGAAACCTCCATGCGGCATCGAACTCTATACAGCACCGACCCATATGCGGTAAGCAGGCATATGCGGCAAGCAGAGTATGCGGCCATTTTTTCTTGGACGCATGACTCTGAAACCGTGGCACATATTTATATATTTTTTTGTCTTTTCTTTCTGACACACTTTATGGCTTGTCACATCAATCACTTTATGTCAGATCACTGAAACTTTATTGATTGGTCGTCACTTCAACACTTGTCAACCCTGAGCATGCGGCCTAACTTCATATGTGGCCAAGTGGTTCATGCGGCCTAGAGTCATATACGGCCTGGACTTTCCTTGCGGCCTAGAGACCCATGCGGCCTTACTTGTTTGATTGAATATTTTTTTATTCTTTATTGACCCAATATATAATTGGTAATTGGACTCGAATACTATATCTGTGATGATACCACTATTGCCTGATATTTGTCCATGATTTAATGTGCGTCGAGGTGCGACACATCGTGTCATGTGTTAACTGATTATATTTGGATTTTGCATCGAGAATGCCTCCAAATTCCTGAACGCATGATATTATAAATATATATTGTTTTCCCAGCACGTGCATAATAAGCGAGTCAACTACAAAAGCGTGGCTAAGATATTGATTGACTGAATGTTGCATATACGCTCGGATGAATCCAGATTTGACTTCCATGGATTCGTATCTAGCGTGCCCGTACCTTGTACGACATCTTAAGGGAAATTCTCATATGACCACACCTTGAAATTTCAAACACAACATAGGACTAATTAGGTAACTAAAAATGGTAGTAACATTGGAGAAAATGCAATCCAGAGATCATGCCAACGAACTTTCCCACAGAGATTCATTCTAAGTGCGTTGTGGGCATGCCACTGCAGATACTGTATATCATATGCCTTAGTAGAGTAAATTATCTGACATATTATTATGTCGAGCCACTGTTTCACTATAGAAACACTGGAACCGCTAATACCATATTTGTAGTATAGTGGCTCTACGGAGAACTGGTGCATCTCGTGAATACCTGTTTTATTCATCTATTTGGTTCGGTTAGCTCATGTTCGGCATTGGCATGATATGAGGATACTTATTATGCATTATTTCTGAGATAACCTCAAACTCCACAAAAAATATCAAGCCGTATAAATGATTGGCCGATATAAGAAAATTCACTTGGTTGTGATTGTATTATTCGGTTAGTAGCCTAGGAAAATGGACTATCATAGTGTGATGGTTCAACCCTTGTCCTTGTTTGGTTGTAGGGTTGGGCCTTTGCGCTAGATATGCCATGGACCTAAGTTACGACACTGAACCTACATATTATTATATGTTTTCCTTGGATTTTTGTTTCTCCATTTCGTGCCTCCTTTATGGTACTTGCTATTTGGGGTCTAATCCCACTAGTTTTTCATAACCAGATTTCGAGATAGCACTCGAGGATCCAGCGTACCTTCCCCCAACTCATAGCGCATACCAGGAACATGGTCGCAGAGGATTGCAAGTGAATTTTCTTTTTCCCTGCTCATCATTGTACATTTACTTCTTTTGGGCGCTTAGCCGCTCGTCTGGACATTAGTTTCCTTACATGATTGTATTAAATCAAACTGCAGCTGATCACTGTCATATACTTTTGATATACTTTTAGCTTCTTATAAATCTTCTGACCCAAATGTAGGATTAGGATTTATTTAACGTTATTTTTGAATTATTTAATAGAGTTATTAATTTTCCTCTTTTAATTAAATAAACTTGGTATACTTTACCGTTGCTTCGATGATTGGAGCGCTACTCTAGCTTCTGCCTTCAAACAAATTTTACACACTTGCCCTAGACGTGCCAGTCTTTCATTCTGATCTTTGTCTAACTCATAAATACTCGCTCTTATGCTTCATTTTAGTCGCACAATATCCGTTACAAATATTTATTTCTAAATCCAAATAAATTCAACTTTTGCATCTTTGTCCATTCTAATCAAAATTGGAGACACAATCTCGACCCATTTCGTACAACCTAATTTATGACAATAATCTATTCTGAGTCTACTATATCCATGACACTTGTGTCTCACCCAATTTAAATCCTATGCACTTCCAATTAATTAAAGAACACTTTTGATACTAATTTTAACTAAATTTGTACAATGACTCAACCTAACCCAAAACTAGACCCAACACCAATCCAAACCCTCACTCACACCCTCATGGTTCATACAAAATACCTCACACAAATTTTCTCCACAACAACACACCAAACATGGTAATTTTCCTCATCCAATCACAATTCTCTTTTTCTTATGCAATTTTCAAATTGTTGGGGGACTTTGTGCAAATAAACAACTAGGTGTCCACCTCCCATTGGGGCAAAATAATGAAGAAAGCCCTTCTTCATGCTTTGACTGGTCACACCCACCATTTCCCCCTATTTTTTTGTATGTACTATGCAATACTTTACACCCACACTTAATCCCTACCCTCCATTCAAATTTAAACTCCATCCCACCACTCATTCTCTCATGACAAGCCTTCCTGCATCCCTAGAAATATGAGGAGGTAGCCGGCCCTAATCCCCATGCTCCCTACTCCCTCTCTCCTTGTAGTTGTGTTGTATCTAGGTTCTTAGACTAGTTTATCATATATGCGCCATAACCTAATAGTTAGAACACGTGATTAGTGTTACACAACATTTTGAGTTATAAACACGTATTAGTAGCATAGTAGCTAGTTTACTTGTTGTGCACAATATTAGAGGATATTTTATATCCTTGTGCACGAAGACCTAGAGAGAGAGAACACTAATAACCTATGTGTTAGAGGTAAAACTTAGCACCTACACAAATCCTAGTTATGACCGCGATTATGATATATAAGAAATTATACCTTTAGATGACTTGTAAATATTGTGGGACTAGTAGACTAAGTGTACACACACTTACTTGATACTTGACTAGTCAACCTTAGTCAACCCACTTAGTTAGAACACTTGTTTGGTCTAGACTCTACGTGACTCCTGATGTTGTGTATATTGTAATCTTGTGTACGCTTAGCGTAGAGTAAGGTAGTGATTGATATATTGTTGTTATATTCATAGGCATCCAGGACGGTTCGACCTTGGCAGCGGGTTCCGGATTCTTACTAGTTCACATCAGAGTTTCAGGTAAGCATACATTTCCTTGTTGTACTGTTTAAATTCAGTTATTATAGTTCACATATTTTATTCCTTTAATATTATATAACTGTGCGCATCTGAGAATGACTCGGGTACAGTCGACGAAGGCATTGACGTTAGAACTTGTGTTTGACCTAGTGTCTAGTGGACGTACCTAAAGTTGTGGAGTTATCATTATGACTCCCCAGGCCTTGACACGTATCATTGCACGTCACAGAGTGAGTTCATGTAGGGACGTATGCTTCATACTTGACTAGCCATCGATGTGAGCAGCACGTATGACGGTATTTAGCATAGTTGTATATTTCTTTAGTGACTTGCATTATAGTACGAGATGTCCACGTCGTATTCGCGACTTGTACATTGGCATTGGACGGGAAAGACAATTAGTAGGCATATGGGATAGACATTTGGCTACCGTAGTTTCAGAGTAAACTATGGGATCGTGAGCCTCAGTATTACCCGGTTATGGTCTATGTGTTACCCGGTTATGGGCTATGTGCTACTCGGTTATGGGCGTATATGCTTGTCGATACATCCGGCAGAGATTACTAGCTGCGCGCTATCATGATCGATGATGTAGTCAGCATATACTTCTGGCATCCAGTTTACAGCTAATGCCAGATACATAGCCTCTGGCTTGACGCTACGCTTTATACCTTTTACCTACCTATATGTACCAAGGTTGTCTTCAAGTACATTTCACTTAGCAGGTTAGTTCACCCTCGAGTTTACACAGTATTTACTTTATGGCATGTACTTTTGTATCTTGTTACATCCCTCTGAGGACCCTGTTCCTTTTCAGATCTGGACGAGCACTTGTACCCGACCATCTACGGAGCATGAGTAGAGACCGAATTCCTGGCTGAGGACTTTGAGGCATTTCCAGAGGAGTTTCCGTAATTTGGGGTATACTGTTGCCTTGGGCTAGAGCATATTTATCTAGCTAGTCGATGTTCTAGTCTAGTATTCTTATTTGTCCTTCCGTACTTTTATTTTAGCATTATATTCAGTGGGTTTGTTCCCATCAGACTTATTTGTGTTGTAATATTACATTCAAACTCCGTTCTTATTTCTAGTATTTATTTCAGTACTTCTTATTTATATTCAGTAGATGAGATTAGATATTTACCTGCTGCATGTTAGCATATTGGACTTGATAATATTTTAGGACAGCGTAGTATGCTTCGTCGGGTCCATTAAATTAGGAAATCCTTCGGAGTTGTATTGGCTTGCCATTGCCACATGGCCTGGTCCCGTATATTTTTGGGACTGGAACGTGACATAGTTTTATTGGTGGCCCATGCAGGTCTATGTTTATCGCTTGTGGTATGGTATCATGTCCAACAAGCCTGCAATAGGATAGAAATTATTAGATCTCATCCACCTTGACTACCGTCTTTGAACCTCCTTCGTATTTAATTATTTGAATATCTGCATCATGTTTGTTTGTTTTTGTACTCTTTTAATGTAGTTCTATCTCTTGCAGAGAGATGAACTTGCGTAGCGGTCGTGAGGCATACGGTGTCATTGTGCTATCCGCCATCGCGCAGAGGGAGGATACATCCCTGGGACCACCTGGAGAGCAGCCACCACCACAGGTTTTGGTGATACCACAGGCCCCGTTGATACACTGGCGCCAGACTTCTCAGGCCGATCCGACACAGCAGCACGAGGGCCAAACTTCACAGGCTATCCCGACACAACACCTCGAGGGTCAAACTTCGAGAGCCACGCTGATGTCGCAGCCTGAGAGGCCGACATCTCAGCAGACACCTACAACGCAGCCAGAGGTTCCATTGCCACCACCTCCACCCTTCCTACCTCAGATGCCACAATCAGAGGGACAGCCGTAGATCTTCCATTTTTTCTAAGCCATAATGTAGGCGCAGTGGCATCAGGCCGAGACTATGAGACAGAGCTTGATGGCAGTTCTGGAGAGGACACATACCCCAACACCTGTACATGTTCATCCAGCTGGTATGATTCAAGGGTTTCGTCAGATGGTCTCGGATACCTTTTCGGGCAGTTCATCCATCTTAGTAGATTTGGTACCGCCCTAATATCCAATAATATAGAGAAGGCCAGGAAATTCTATCATGGTCTGACTTATGAGCTACAGAGGTACACTACCACCCAGGCGAGGATCTCTTACGAGGAGGTCTTGACAGAGGCTAGAATCCAAGAGGCTATTGGCAAGGGATCGATGAGTCAGAGGCATCCCAGTATAGCTACATCAGCTAAGGCACAACCAGGAGCAGGAGGACCGATCCGTCATACAGGAGTACAGACGCAACAGAGGGTTGTGTCGTATAAGCTGAGAGAGCTACCGACATGTCACTTTTGTAGAAAGAAGGGGCATGTTCAGAAAGATTGCAGAAGAATGTTAGGACAGTATTTGAGGTGTGGATCGAGCCAACATCGGGCTCAGGAGTGTTTCTAGTATGTCAATAGAGCCCAACAGATGGTCCCAGTGTCAGTTCTACCGGTCCTAGGTATGTCCGTAGCATTGCTTGATAATTTATAGCTCAATGTGTTTGTTTTAATTTTGAGGATAAAATTCTTATAAGTTGGGTAGGTTGTAAACCCCCTGATCCAAATCTAGGATTAGAATTCATTTAGGGTTATTTTTGAATTATTTAATGGAGTTATTAATTTTCCTCTTTTAATTAAATACACTTGGTATACTTTTTCGTTGCTTCGATGTTTGGAGAGCTACTCTAGCTTCTGCCTTCAAACAAATTTCATATCCTTGCCCTAGACGTGCCAGTCTTCCACTCTGACCTTTGTGTAAATCATAAATATCCTCTTTTGCGCTTTATTTTAGTCGCACAATATCCGTTATAAATATCTATTTTTAAATCCAAATAAATCCAACTTTTGCATCTTTGTCTGTTCCAATCAAAATTGGAGACACAACCTCGACCCGTTTTGTACAACCCAATTTATGACAATAATCTATTCCGAGTCTACTACGTCCATGACACATGTGTCCCACTCAATTTAAATCATATGCACTTCCAATTAATTAAAGAACATCATTGACACTAATTTTAACTAAATTGGTGCAATGACTCAACCTAACCTAAAACTAGACCCAACACCAACCCAAACCCCCACTCACACCCACATGGTTCATACAAAATATCACACACCAATATTCTCCACTAAAACACACCAAATATAGTAATTTTCCTCATCCAATCATAATTCTCCTTTTCTTGTACAATTTCCAAACTGTTAGGGGCCTTTATGCAAATAAACAACTAGGTGTCCACCTCCCATTGGAGCAAAACAATGAAGAAAGCCCTTCTTCATGCTTTGACCGGTCACATCCACCATTTCTCCCCTTTTTTGTATGTACTATGCAACACTTTACACCCACACTTAATCCCAACCCTCCATTCAAATTTAAACTCTATCCCACCACTCATTCTCTCATGACAAGCCTTCCCTCATCCCTAGAAATATGATGAGGTAGCCGGCCCTAATCCCCATGCTCCCTACTCCTTCTCTCCTTTATTAATACTCTCTCTCCCCTAAAAATTTTAGCCACACAACCACCTCCCCTCAAAACCGAACACAACCACCCACGACCTCCTCCTACTCCAACCCGACCTCCACCACCATCATTCACCTCCATCACCACTGCCACCACCCGAGCTCTTCTCCTCTTCCTCCAACATATCAACCTCCACCACCATCACCTCACTACCACCACCACCTCCCTCACGACCATCATCCACCACCATCTTCCCCTCCCTTGGCCGCTGCTGTTACTGCTGTGCTACTTGACCGAGCATACTCCCCCCCCCCTCATTTTCATGTTAAACCTAGGTAATGTTCTCCTCTTCATCTTATCTTCTTATATATATATATATATATATATATAATTTTCTTGATCTTGTTGTTCTTCCTCTTGTACACATATATATATGTATTAATTTGTTATTCATCCTAATGTATATATATATATATATATATATATATATATATATATATATATATATATATATATATATATATATATATATATATATATATGACCTCCTGTTCTTTTTCTAATATATATAATCATGCACTTAATCTCGTTTTCTTCCTCTAAAATTATTATATATATATATATATATATATATATATATATATATATATATAAACACTTGCCTTGACAACTATCTACCGCATGTTTAACCTCTATTAACTCCATGTTACACAAATTTCAGAATATATATATTAGTTGGAATGGTGTTTAGTGATATTATTCATGCATGAGTTAGGCTGTTTAGTATGACACTTGTAGTTGTGTTGTATCTAGGTTCTTAGACTAGTTTATCATATATGCACCTTAACCTAATAGTTAGAACACGTGATTAGTGTTACACGACATTTTGAGTTATAAACATGTATTAGTAGCATAGTAGCTAGCTGACTTGTTGTGCACAATATTAGAGGATATTTTATATCCTTGTGCACGGAGACCTAGAGAGAGAACACTAGTAACCTATGTGTTAGAGGTGCAACTTAGTACCTACACAAATCCTAGTTATGACCGCGATTGTGACATAGGAGAAATTATACCTTTAGATGACTTGTAAATATTGTGGAACTAGTAGACTAAGTGTACACAAACTTACTTGATACTTGACTAGTCAACCTTAGTCAACCCACTTAGTTAGAACGCTTGTTTGGTCTAGACTCTACGGACTCCTGACGTTGTGTATATTGTAATCTTGTGTACGCTTTGCGTAGCGTAATGTAGTGATTGATATATTATTGTTATATTCATAGGCATCCAGGACGGTTCGACCATAGCAGTGGGTTCCGGATCCTTACTTGTTCACATCGGAGTTCCAGGCAAGTATACCTTGCCTTGTTGTACTGTTTAAATTCAGTTATTATAGTTCATATATTGTATTGCTTTAATATTATATAACTGTGTGCGTCTGAGAATGACTCGGGTGCAGTCGACGAAGGCGTTGACGTTAGAACTTGTGTTTGACCTAGTGTCTAGTGGACGCAACTAAAGTTGTGGAGTTATCATTATGACTCCCCAGGCCTTCACACATGCCATTGCACGTCACAGAGTGAGTTCATGTAGGGACGCGTGCTTCATACTTGACTGACCATCGATGTGAGCAACATGTGTGACGGTATTAAGCATAGTTCTATATTTCTTTAGTGACTTGCATTATAATACGAGATATCCACATCGTATTCGTGACTTATACATTAGCATTGGACGGGGAAGACAATTAGTAGGCGTATGGGACAGACATTTGGCTACCATAGTTTCAGAGTAAACTATGGGATCGTGAGCCTCAGTGTTACCCGGTTATGGGCTATGTGTTATCCGTTTATGGGCTATGTGCTACCCGATTATGAGAATATATTCTTGTCGATACATACGACAGAGGCTACTAGTTACGCGCTATCATGATCGATGATATAGTCAGTATATACTTCTGGCATCTAGTTTACAGCTAATGCCAGATACATAGCGTCTGGCTTGATGCTACGCTTTATACCTTTTACCTACCCATACGTACCAAGGTTGTCTTCAAGTGCATTTCACTTAGCAGGTTAGTTCACCCTCGAGTTTACACAGTATTTACTTTATGGCATGTACTTTTGTATCTTGTTACGTTCCTCTGAGGACCTAGTTCCTTTCCAGATCCGGATGAGTACTTGTACCAACCATCTACGGAGCAGGAGTGGAGACCGAATTCGTGGCTGCGGACTTTGAGGCATTTCCAGAGGAGTTTTCGTTATTTGGGGTACACTGCTGCCTTGGGCTAGAGTATCTTTATCTAGCTAATCGATGTTCTAATTTAGTATTCTTATCTGTCCTTCCGTACTTTTATTTCAGCATTGTATTCAGTGGGTTTGTTCCCATCAGACTTATTTGTGTTGTATTATGACATTCAGACTTCGTACTTATTTCCAGTATTTATTTCAGCACTTCTTATTTATATTCAGTGGATGAGATTAGATATTTACCTGCTGCATGTTAGCATATTGGACTTGATAGTATTTTAGGAAAGCGTAGTACGCTTCGTCGGGTCCATTAAATTGGAAAATCCTTCGGAGTCGTATTAGCTGACCATTGCCACGTGGCCTGTTTCCGTGTATTTTTGGGACTGGGGCGTGACACTTCTTATTTTGCACAGCTGGTCTCCAGAATATTTTGAGAAAGCATTTGGGATGTCTTATTGCTTTATCATATATGCTCTAAGATTACTGTTCTTGTTTGAATGATTGAGACATAGGAGTTCTTGACCCTAGGAAACTTGATTGTAGCATGTACCCCCTTGTCTTATACAGTTGTGACCGCCGTACGACGTATAGCACCTTGTACGGGATAGCTGGCCATGTCTGTCTTCGTATTCCGGTACTGGGATGTGACACTCTGCTAGACCAGAAGAGTGAAATAGGTTACGAGCAGGCCATCTACTACCTCAGCAGGATGATGGTCGGCGCGGAGCACAGATACAATCCCGTCGAGAATGAGTGCCTTGCTCGGGTCTTTGCAATCTAGAAAACTCGGCATTATGTGACAGGACAAAGGATCCATGTGATCTCATGGGTCAACCCCCTCAGGGTCCTCATGACCAAACTTGGGGACTCAGCTCCCGCTTGTCTATGTGGGCGATACTCCTATCACCATACGACATGGTAATTGTTCCACAGAAGGCGGTCAAATGTCAAGCATTGGCCGACTTCCTGGCTGCCCACCCAGTGCCAGAAACCTCAAAGCTTTATGAGAAAATCCTGGACGAAGTGGAAGACTCCAATATGACAAGCGCAAAAACCGTTTGGAGGATGTTCTTCGATGGTGCTTCAAGAACAGGACCCAAGGGCGATACCGTCGCTGGAGTCGGGATCGTATTGATCTTCCCACATAATCTGGTTATCAACTGCACTTATTCTCTCATAGAGTCATGCTCTAAAAACATGGAGGAGTATAACACCCTCGTTATTGGACTCCAGCTCGCTAAGAAAGTAGGAGCCGACTACTTAGAGGCCTACGGCTACTCTAAGCTGATCGTCGGTCTGGTTCGGGGCGAGTAGTAAGTCCGACATAAGAATTCGATTCCCCACCACCAAGCCATGCTCAGTATAATCTCCACCTTCGAGGGGTTCTTCATAAAGCACATCCTTCGACTACAAAACATCAAGATTGACGCCATTGCCGGTGTCACTGCCTCATTGGTCGTCCCTGTCAACACTCGCCAGTAGGTCACCGTGGTCAGCCAAGAGCTAGTCTTTCCGAAAAAAAACCTCTATATGTGTCTAAACTACGCCGCGAAGGCAGAAACTAGCATCCAAGACTGGAGACTTCTATTTATCTACTACACAGTCTATAGAATCCTCCCCGAGAACCCAAAGGAAGCCACTTCCATCATAAGACGTTCCCTCTGGTTCTATTACGATACGGCTACCAAAATGCTGTATCGGCTTTCCTACGATGGTCTTCTGCTATGATGCTTATCAAATGCAGAAGCAAAGCAGGCTCTACGTGAGGCTCACGATGGGTTTTGCGGTGCCCATCAGCCCAGGCCTAAGCTACAGGACCGTCTTCGGAGAATAGGTTACTATTGGCCGACAATGGTCGCGGATGCTATTAACTACGCAAGAAAGTTTCAAGCGTGCCAAATCCATATTGACTTTATCTACCAACCCTCGGAGTTCCTACACCTGACCGTTGCGTCTTAGTCGTTCGAAGCCTGGGGGATGGACATTATCGGACCAATTAGTCCACCTTCATCTAAGGGACATCGGTTCATCTTGGCTATCACTGACTACTTTTTCAAGTGGGCAGAAGATATTCCTCTTGCTGAAGTCAAGACATCAAATGTGATCAGCTTTGTCAAGCATCACGTCATATATCACTTCGGCTTGCCACGGAGGATCATCTACGAAAATGGTCCAAAGTTTGTAAGCCATGCTTCCTACCGGTTCTGTGAAAAGAACTAAATTAAGAATGTAGCATCAACTGCCTACAACCCAGCAACAAATGGTCTGGCTGAGGCGTTCAACAAAACCATTATCAAGCTCCTCAAGAAATTCATGTTATCTAACAAGCGCAATTGGAATGAGAAGCTTGGTGAATGCCTTTGGGCCTATCGCACAATGGCCCGAACACCAACTGGTAGTACGCCATTCTTCTTAGTCTACAGGAGCGAAGCGGTCTTCCCCCTCGAGGTCCAAATCTCTCGCTCTGAGTGGCTCTCTCCAACCGTCTAACATCGACGACAATCACCGTCGACGGCTACAAGAGTTAGAATCTTTTAACGATAAATGCCTCTTAGCTCAACAGCATATTGAGATGTACCAAGCGCGTCTCTTAGGAGCCTTCAACAAACGGGTCAAGAAGAGGACTTACCAAGTAGATGACCTCGTCCTAACAG
The DNA here is from genome assembly GCA_036927795.1 of Iris macrosiphon. NCBI lineage: Eukaryota > Viridiplantae > Streptophyta > Magnoliopsida > Asparagales > Iridaceae > Iris > Iris macrosiphon. The sequence goes on along the minus strand of JAYESA010000011.1, from coordinate 24,008,787 downwards.
TAAGGAGGCCGATGGTTATGATCCACAAGACGGCCGACAAGTTCTAACCCAATTGGGAAGGCCCGTTCGTCGTAGAATCTGTATTCTCCAATGGCGCCTACCGGCTCGCAAAACCCAAGGGTGATTTGCTCTTGATGCCTATTATTGGTAAGTTCCTGAAGAAGTACTATATCTAAGTCTAGGCTTATACTTCTTCGTATCCCCATCAGGACAACAAAGATATACAAGGTGCCTATCTTTTGTTGTTCATCCCCAGCGCGTGCTTATGCACGACATTGTCCTTCCTCAACAAGCCATTATCGCTATTCAAGAGTCCTGGATACGTAACAGATAATGGATCCTCAAAAGCTCCCTAGCGAAGCAGTCCTCAGGTCCACCTGCACACTCCCGTAGGGACCACTCAAAAACTAGTCTCGTTAGACGCTAGTCATGTCCATATTACCTCTGAGTTATCGGCCTAACAATCTTCCATTGGAGTAACCCTCAGGTCTATCTACATTCCTGGGTAGACCACACTCAGCAAACCACTACTCGGTGAGTTTCTCGGACGCTAGTTCACCTCTATACTACCTCTGAACTACTGTCCTAATATTTCTTCCTAGCCGTGTTTGCCATGTCAATATTACCTCTGAGCAGACCTTCCAGGTTTGGCTATCGATTATCATGTCCACATTACCTCTGATATCGGTTTTTATATCAACTTATTACCAGTACCTAACTCTAAGTATATCAGCGGTGTTAAGTCCACAAAACCTGCCACGTCTATAATACCTCTGGCGGGGCTTATCTCAAACCCATTACTTGCACCCATGTGTGCAAGAAGTAAGGGGTCCAAAAAACCTGTCACGTCCATATTACCGCTGACAGGGCTTATCTCGAACCCATTACTTGAACCCAGGTGTACAAGAAGTAAGGGGTCCATAAAACCTGCCACGTCCATATTACCTCTGGCAGGGCTTGTCTCGAACCCATTACTTGCACCCAGGTACGCCAGAAGTAAGGGGTCTACAAAACCTATCACGTACATATCACCTCTGATAGGGTTTTGTTTCGAACCTATTACTTGCACTCCAGTGCACAAGAAGTAATAGGTCCACCAAAGATCTCCCAGTGGGATGTCCTCAATAGGAAGCGAATGATTCACGTCCATATTTACCTCTAAACTATGAGCTGTCCCTATTCCCCATCCAAAGAAAACAGCCACGTCTATATTACCTCTAGCATATTTCATTTTCCTTCCATAAAAATACCGTGATAATACCTAACCTCTCGGTATGACCATCGATATCTTACGTCCGCGTTACCTCTGAGCTATCTTTCTCACATCCTCCCCAATTGGGTTTGCCATGTCCTTCTTACCTCTGAGCAAACCTCCATACTTGACTATCGATTATCACGTCCACATTACCTCTGATATTGATCATCGTCTAAAACTAAGCACCCGTACTTAACTCTTAGTGCATCAGTGGTGTTAAGTCCACCAAACTTGACACGTCCATATTATCTCAAGCAAGGCTTGTTTTGAATCTATTACTTGCACTCAAGCCCGCAAGAAGTAATAGGTCCACTAAAGTCCCCCAGTGGGATGTCCTTAAACATACTGCGATATTGTACTACGTCCATATTACCTTTGGTATGATATTCAAAGTCCACAACGTACAATGGGACAAATACAAAAAAAGAAATTCTGAAAAATGAGAGACTTTATTAATTAACATTCAAGATCATGAGTGCATATGATGGAAATATATTACATTCAAGGGTTTTTTATTATATTCAAGGTCATGAGTACATATGATGAAAACATGTTTTAAGGGTTTTCATGAAGTCTCGCTGATATAAACCTTTTTCATTAGAGGTTCCCCTCCGTGTTGTCGTTGCTATTGACACAAGTCGAGCCCGCCGCAGAACTCAATGCTTTCTGGCTCATCCCTCCACAGTACAAACCTCAATATATGGAAAAGAATCCATATCGAAGGATAGTAAGGGAGGAGCGGGAGCAAGCGCTCTACAATCATGCGGGAAGACCGAAGACAGGAATGGCGATTAATCCAAATCATGTCATCGATACCGCATGTAACACCCCGTTCCGCTCAAGCGGACTGCCGATTCAAACGACAAAAGTGCAATGTCCTGACCCACTTTTGCTTCGGTGAGAATACTCGTTTGAAGCAAAGGATATCTAGACTTGTCCCTTCAGGAGTTCGGCTTAGGCTTTCAGAGGCTCGCTCGGAGTATCGCTCAACCGAGGCGAATCATCGCTAAGGTGGGTGGCTACGGTGAACTTGTCTTTGCTTAGCTAGCACAACTAAAAATATTGAACCATACAAGCTACTCGCTAGGTGAATCACCCCCTGCTTGCTAATAAGAATCCAACACACCTAGCTAAGGGAATAATCCCAACTTGTATTTCTTGTGCTAGAACATGAAAATAAAACATTGCTTATATATAGACCCTTGCATGCTACCATTGCCTTGTGCAACTAGACCCCGCTAAGCCTTGAGTAGAACGATATACATATACTCTTCGGAGTGCACTGCTATACTTTCTACACAGCACGGCCCTAGACTATGTCGCTGGGTAAATCCCTTTACGGTTTCACTCCTCGGCTTACCTTCGGGCCCGAGCAAAATGTGAATGCTTAAGTTTCCTTATGAATGCATTGCTTGCCTACTTATAAGTTAACTTGTAATGTTGCCTAGCTTTAATGTTTGCCACACAAAAATATGCCACAAGCAAGTAACACTATCCCGTATCATGCATGCATTGAGTCAGCCAGAAAACTATCGAATAGTCCTTCTGTGCAATTGGACCTGCAAGTATCCGGAACTGTTTGGTCGCTAAGGCAGTCCCCGCACCAGGGGAATGCATCAAGGCAAGTTGTTCATTGATCAAGAATCCTGTCAAGTTTACATATGAATGAAAATTACATCAAGTTTACCTCTGAACGAAAACCCCTGTCAAGCAAATTTATGAATCATATCCCATGGAGCAAATTGCTCGGTTCAGAACAAGAATCATGGATTATCATATCAAGTTATGGATTTGGAAGACCCTGACCTGCATGTCGCGGACAACTTGGAAACAAGGTACAGTTCTATGGACGGTCACAGGGGCACTGGGGCCGATCCGGTCCGGATGGAACTTCATGTGTAGTCCTCATGTGCTGGACGAAATGGTTTATAGCACCTCTTGTGCTTTCGTTGCATTCCATTCTAGTCATGGACTAGGTCCTTTATGGCTAGCGACTCATGTTCATATAGTTAAGTCATCCTCGCTTAGCGGCTATCCGCGTACGGGTCATTGCATTGCATCGCATCGAGAATATTTGAACACATGAACTGTCATAACGCAATCGTGCATACGGATCACCTGAACGTATTATGTAACACACCTGATATCTCGTGTAACTCGTGCACTCGAAATGTAATCCCGCACTGAAACACTTATGTTTGCATATGCTAATGCCCTGATTCATTTTATAAATGCTCGTGCTTAAATTAACTTGGTTTGCCTTGGACAGGGAAGGACAAATGGTAAGTTGGTAAGTCTTGCCGTGTTTTCTCTTATGTCGCACGGCGCACTGCCACACGTATTAGACTATTCAAATCTTTGACATGAAATTGATCCTAAGGCAACTAGAAAGATAACATAATAGTTGGTGCACGGAACCTATATTACGTGTTTGGATTTGTCGAGCGGGCAAGTAGCCTCCGCGGGCGAGTAGCCTCGCTACCAGTGCATTCATGTACTGATAATCCACCAGATTGTTTGCAGGGTACGGGAGAACCTCGTTCGGTGCGGATGCCTCCTTCGTGCGTGCTAAGGCGTGGAGTCAAATCCGAAGCCTTGGAGTATTACGATCTAGAACTGAAGCACATATACAAGACATAATGTTGGAACATCACATATACATCATTCTACAAATATAGCCACTTGGCACGCCCTTTACTGTTTCAGAGAGAGAGACTTGAGCGACTTGTAATCTCGGCTATGCGCCGCCTGTAACACTTTTTAATATCAATATAAAGTTTGTTTTCCTTCAACTTGTGTATTTTTAATGCTTTCGCTATTGACGACTCAGTGAACTTATTACCAATCGCTTATGCGTTTATAATTTCGCTGCACTCGGATAATCTGTGCGACTCTGTGGCTTAGACCTCCTACCGCCAGCCAATGAACCACGACCTTGCACGGACGTGGCTCACGCTCGTGCGGCATCACGCCCAGATGGTTCAAGCGATTGTCCCACGGGAGCGCTGGCGCAGTGATTCTTGCCTAGCGGGGACGGTCGATTAGCCTGCGGGAGATTAGGGCATGACACCGCAGTCTCCCAGTCGGTAGCAAGACGCATAAAAGAAAGAAACGCAGCTAGCATGCTGCATGAACAATGACAACTCTACGCATGACGCAGAATGTTCATCCTCTTCTCCTGGATCAGTTCTTGGCTAACTGTCCTCGTCTCCTGGATCAGTTCTTTACGAGGAACTGCCGTATAAGGTTGTCCTTCACCCTGAACAACGGGTGTTATGATATCCTTCCATACTCCATCATGAGCTGCACGGGAGAGAACAAAGCATGCAAACAAAGATAATATAAAATCCATGTGGCAGAGCCTAGTCGGCGCATGAGGTGCCTTCCATACGGCAGATCCATGATGGTCGCATATCGAGTCGAGCCTCCATCCATACGGCAGAGCCATGGTGGTCGCATGTCCGGATTGAGCCTTCATCCATGCGACAGAGTCATGGTTGTCGCACGTCCAGGTCGAGTCTTCATCCATATGGCAGAGTCTTAACTGGTGCAGGATGGTTACCCTTCCATGCGATAGACTCATGAGAAAAGTCCGCACATGTTCGCGAAGATCTCTCATCCAAGCGGCAAGGCTGTGTAAAGAATCTGTGAGTGTTCTAGATGATTTCTCATCCACGCAGCAAGACTGTGCACTGGTGTCTCTATGTCCTTGGCAGCCCAACATAAAAAGCGGGATGCTCCCCTACCTCTAGGAAAAATAGCAAAGTTAGGGGGCCAAGGATCAAGGACACCCTTGACAAACTCCTCGGTGAGAAGAGACATCCTTCGGCATCCTTCACAAAAAAAGGAGAAAGAAAGCAAAGAGATAAAAGTTCTCTCTTTCCCCCATGACTGTCTATTTATAGGCTCCAAAACTGCGTGAAGGGATCGAGGTAATGAACCGAGCGGTTAATGAAATGAACCTGATGCCTTGATCTGGGTGATCCTCTTTAAATCTCTTCAGAAACCGATTTCTCAAGTCCCGCGTCAAGAGATAGGCCAAAAATTTCAAGAAATATTGGTCAAAAGACTAAGCAAATCTCCTCATTTAATGAAGATCTAACAGCCTGGAAGAGTCATGTATGCCGCCATGAGACTATGCGACATATGCGGCCAAAAGCGCTCAGCTATGCTTTTGATTCAAAGTATTCCAAACTTGCCATTTTGGAAACTTTGAAAGGGGTCTTGTAGAAGGATAAAAAATCATGCAGGCCGCATAGATGTCATGTCCCCCTCAAAAATGAAACCAAGCCGCAGAGAAGTCATGTGCGGCCTGAACAACCAAGCCGCAGAGAAGCCACATGCGGCCTGAACAACTAAGTCGCAGAAAACTCACATGCGGCCTGAACAATCAAGTCGCAGAGAAACCACATGCGGCCTGATCAACCAAATACCTAGAAGCCGCATAATATACTCTATGCGTCCTGAACGACCACAGAGCAGAAAGGCCGCATAAAAATCTCTGACACAGCATTCGATGACTGTCAGACTCTAACACATCACTCATCACACTGAGACGCTTCGATACTCGTGAAGACGACGGCTTAATAAAAGATAAAAAGTTACATCAACTCATTAATGGTCTCGACAGACGTGCCATGCCACGTGCCCATTCATATGCGACCACATACCCATGCGGCCTCGTCATCATGTGGCCAGAGTGTCCATCCGACCATGGCTAGACGAGAGCCTGTATGCGGCTACATACTCATGCGGCCTCGTCATCATGCGGCCAGAGTGTCCATCCGACCAAGGCCAGATGAGAGCTTGCATGTTGCCTCGTCATCATGCGGCCAGAGTGTCTATCTGACCAAGGCCAGATGAGATCCTGCATGCGGCTACATACCCATGCGGCCTCGTAATCATGCGGCCAGAGTGTCCATCCGACCAAGGCCAGATGAGATTCTGCTTGCGGCTACATACCCATGCGGCCTCGTCATCATGAGGCCAAGGCCAAACGAGAGAACGTATGCGGCCACAATATTGTGCGGCCAGAGTGTCCATACTACCAAGGCCAAACGAGAGCACATATGTGCCCACGGCGATATGCGGCCAAGACGTTATGCGGCTCTCGATTTGTAGGATCTTTCTATTACAACCGAAGATAATTTCTCGTACAATCAGTGCTAACTACGTATCCAGCTGACCAAGTCATTCGCGCAATAACCCCGAGATCTCTTCAACAACATATCATAACCAAGACCACGTGGCAGCCTGTCCGTAACATGCGACTGTAGCTACAACCGCATTCTGTTGAAGGAGTCCTATGCGGCCACCAAACAGAGGCATATGCGACACCTATAGCCCGTCAGCAGGATGGTTATAAATAGCAAGGGTAGCATACCCTACAACCCTCAACGAGCTACGTATGTGTACACAACCTCATAAGAGAGAAGAGAAGAGAGCATCCTCATTCCCACATCAGAACGTCAATGGAGTAAAGGAGATACTGCCGCGCTCAAGCTCCATCGCCACTACCCAAATCAAAATATTGTACTTAGATTTTCTGCTTAAGATCTCTTTGTACTTCTTTGTTTTCTATTTCAACATTCAAAATTGTAATGGCGGATAGCCACCAATCCCTCTTTCTCTGCTTTGAAAGTTGCAAACTTGATAACTCTCTCCCTTTGATCTAGGGCTACAAATGGCCAAGCCGTTCACGAGCTGCTCGAAGCTAGGCTCGATAAAAGCTGGTTTGAGCTCGATTTGTTTAGTAAACAAGCTAAGCTCAAGCTTCATTTTCGAGCTCGTTTAATAAATGAGTCAAGCTCAAGCTTAGAAGTAATCGGCTCCTTTGAGCTCGCAAGCTGGCTCGTTTTTGAGCTTGCGAGCTGACTCGTAAACTGGCTCATTTAGAAGCTCGTTTAGGAGCTCGTTGGTGGCAGTCTACCATTTTTTTTAAATTTTAATTTGTTCTTTGTCGAATTCTAATTTTATGTATGTTTGTTAACAATATGGTTATGTGCATTATATATTTATATGTCCTTAATAATTGACATTAAGAAACTTTTTTAATTAAATTTTTATAAATAAATTGTTAGCATTACATGTACTTGAATTCAAGTCTAACTAGCTTGAAATCGAGCTCATTAAGCTTGAAATCGAGCTTAACGAGCTTGAAATCGAGCTTAACGAGCTTGAAATAAAGTTGAACAAGCTTGAAATCAAGCTTAACGAACTTGATTTTGAGCTTATCAAGCTTGAATCAAGCTTGCTTATCAAGTGAAGCTCGAGCTCAAACCAAGCCAAACTCAAGCTTAATATCAACAAGCTCGAGCCAAGCTCAAGCTCTAAAATAAAAAAACTTATCAAGTTTGAGCTCGATTAGTTCTAGTCAAGCTAAGCTCAAGCTTATAAAAGCTTGGCTCATTTGTAGCCCTACTTTGATCTCTCTCTGCTAAATGGATGCTGGGAAATTAGGGTTATGAAAAATCTATTTAAAGTCCCCTAAATCTCGCAGCAATTTAGATCGTTGATTAGATGCAATTGTGTAAATAAAACACCCAAATTCAATTTCAGCCGCCAACAGCAATGTACCGATAATATACCGGTGGTATACTGCGGTATACCGGATCTCTGAGTAAGAGGTTCTGGAACAAATAGAAACTATTTTCACCATTTTTGAAATACTGACGGTTTACCAGTGGCGGTATACTGGCGGAGTACCGGTACATGCTGCTATTTTTCATTTTTCCAATATTCTAACATCCGCTTAAATTCATCTATTTTGTCGCCTTCGAGTCTCTGAGTTTCTTCGACACACGAATGACGCTCGTCGTACTCCGAAATATTCTCCATAAATTGGAAACTTCATCCGACACCAACAATATTGTCTAGATTTTTGTATAGTTCGTGCTTCCTAAACAACCAAGGAAAATCATCGTCGGTTGATACCATAAGATCGCAGGAATGAAGATAGCTGGACATATTAACAACCAATGAAGAAATAAATATTAGCCTTTCAAGGTCCTCCAAAATTTTAATTTCACTGCCATTTTGATTTCCAACCACAGGTGCAACATGGAACACGAAATTGGCTAGATTTTGATTTTGTGATGCAATGACACAGTTTCAGAATGTTTTAGCAAGAAAGAAAACGGTGATAACCATACCAATTATGAATGTTGCCAGACTGAGAAAACAGTTAGATGATGACAAAGAACTGCAGCACATCAGCAAGCAGTGATTACTGTACTCATATACTGCACTAGCTGCAACTGGGCTTGGCACCATCCTGACAAACTACCAAAGACCATTAATACATCGATGAGGAGCCCAAAAGAGTTTTAAGTGTTCTCGCCAAGAATCCACCACCCACTACTATGAGTACACTCACTGTTGCGCAATAGAAATTGATACTTGACCACACTGGATCTCGTTTCCCAATTAGTTTGAAGCCGTCAAGTATTTTTCAAACTTTTCTGCAGGAAGGAGGTTATTAAGCTAGGCAGCACTTCAAATATTACTTAGATTAGTCTCTCTCTTTTTTCTTTTTTTTCTTTTTTTTTTTACAAATTTGTCATCGAGAAAATTATTTCAGGTTAATTCAATTTTTTTCAATAGAAGTACTGGCAAAAAATTCGGCAGTCCTAAAAATGACGGACTATCAAACATTTTGACAGTCATTTCTATTGGAAGGACTGTCAAATTTTTTGACAGTCCTAGAGAACGAGCAGCAAAAGCAGCGGCGGCAATCGCGCAGAGCAGCAACGACGGAAAGAGCAGCGACGGCGGCCACGCGGAGCTCGCACGCGTCCCCGACTGCGAGACCCCCCTCCACCTCGTTGTCTTCCTTCTCCTCCTCCTCCTAGAGCAGCAGCGGCGACAAGAACAGCGGATGCGGTCGCGCAGAGCAGTGGCGGCGGCCGCGCGTTGCTCGCGCGCATCCCCGGCCGCGGACCACCACCCCCCCTCCACCTCATCGTCTTCCTCCTCCTCCTCCTCCTCCTCCTCCTCCAGCGGTTGGGATTGGAGTTAGAATTAGGGTTAGAATTTGGGGTGGAAGAGAGGGGGGTGAGCAGTCCATAGTAAATTTAGGAATGTCATGAGTAAAAATTATAAAAAAACTGAACAGTCCTGAAGTAATGGATTGTCCTAAGCAATTTTTAGCTCCTATGGAATTAATTCCAAGAACATGACAAAAAGTATAAATACTTTCATGAAGAAGTTAATCATTTTTTCTCCTAATAAAATACCCCCACATGACACCATGTGTCCCACCACATCTCATGTGCGCACCTCAACACATACAAAGTATTATATTGAGATACTCACTTTGTGGTGTAGCCAATGTGGGACTATTCTCACTAGTCCAAAGAAAATAACACCAATAATCTCCCACATATCTTAATATATATGGGTTGAGCGTTCCCCACAGTGACTGCACATCATGCATTATGATAGATGTCGCTTCGAATTAAAAAATTTCGCAGGGGTCGAATAACAGTATGATACAAGAATGGACTAAGCCTTGAATTCTGCACCATAGCTGCAATTCTTCCCACTCACACAATAATATTAGCTATGCTTCTGGTTGCACATTAAAGGCCCTGTGCACGCCTGGTTTTGGTGTGTGTATCTTGGACGTCTACAAGCTTACCCTCAAGAGACGGCCTATATCTCTTTTCACAGCCTCTAGGTGTGTTCTTTTAAAGAGTCCTTGGCATGAAGCCTTGCATTTTCTTGCGGTGCTTCTTCGCTATGACATGGCCCAAAGCAGAGACTATACATCATCGTGGTGTCATGCCACTGTAGCATGAGATCCCAGTCTCTTTGTAGTATCATACTACCCAGCATGAAGACTTGCGCTTCCTTACGGTTTTACGCCACTGTGACATGGCTCACGTAGCTGAGGCTTTACATATTTTACCTCTTGGTAGTATCACGCGACTGTAACATGAGGTCACCAGCTTCTTTGTAGTACTTTCTACCACTCTTCATTCTACAGCATTAGGCTACCTGCCTATGTGCGGTGCTACGCCGCTGTGACATGGCTCCAAAGCCGAGATATTAGTCTATCGAGGGACCTCATTGTGGTGCCACACCATTATAGCATGGAGTCCTTACGCTCCTTTGTAGTGTTGCGCTACCATGCTTCCTGTAAAGCACACCAGACATTCAAAATGCCTGAGAATTCATTAAGGCGTCTAAGTCATCCCCCCACGGGACTTGTTCTACACAAAGAAAAAAATAGTAGACAACAATGGTTCTGGGTCCGTAATTCCTCAATGTATCAAAGGACTACCCATTGTTCCTGATATTCTCCCAGTCAATGAATCCTCTTTGAACCAAAAGCTAGATGCCTAGTAGATTTTTCTTTGAACTAATAGTATAAAACTTTATGGTATAATTACAAAGACACAATATCAGAATGTCTTCAAGCTCATTTTGATTATTGTATCCTTGACCAACTGGCGCTTGAGACCTTTGGTGAACAAATTTTTCAGATTCTCCTGGCTCCGAACATCAATCACACAATGACTCCAGACTTTATCAGATCATTCACTGCCATGGCCTCAGCTGCACAGTCCTCTTCTTACCATTGAAGAGGTTATTTGATGTCACCGCTACAGTCGCCTAGTTGTCGCAGTAAATCAGTATCTCCGAAATCTATGCACCAACCAATAGAAGATCATACATGAGCTTCCAAAGTCATTCTGCTTCATTTATTGCTGCCGCCAGTACATAGAACTCAGATTTCATCGAGGAATGAGAGAGCATTGTCTGCTTTTTGACTTCCACGATATAGCAGCTCCATCCATGGAAAAGACGTATCCTCCTATGGACCTTTTGCTCTCTACTTCTGAGCACCAGCTTGCATCACTGAAGTCTTCCACTACTGTCGGATACCCGTTGCAGTGCAGTGCATACTTCTGAGTCCTCTTGAGATATCTCATCACTATCTTCACAGCTTTTCAGTGCTCAACACCTGGATTTCTCGTGAATCGACTCAGCATCCCTACGGCGAAAGCTATGTCAAGCCTTGTGGCAGTTGTTGCATACATCAAACTCCTGATGACGCTTGAGTACTCCAGCTGCCTGGCACTTTTTCTTAGATTTGGCTTCAGCTTCTAATCACACCTATACAGAGTATCGATCCCTAAAAAATCCTGATATCCATAGCGTGTGAGCATCTTCTCAATATAATGAGACTGTGACAGCGTCACTCCAGTGTCCGTCCGGATGATCTTTATCCCAAGGATAACATTAGCTTCCCCCAAGTCTTTCATACTGAACTTGGATGAGAGAAACTTCTTTGTCTCAGTGACATGTGCTAGATCCATACCTAGGATCAGCATGTCGTCCACGTATAGACAAATGATGACTCATCTCCCGTCAGTAAACTTTATGTAAACACACTTGTCCATCTCACTGATCTCATAGCCGTTTGATCTTATGACTTTATCAAACTTCCCATGCCATATTATGGGAGCTTACTTTAGACCATATAACGATTTTACCAACTTACAGACTTTGTCTTCAAGCCCTTTGATGATAAATCCTTCTGGTTGTTGCATGTAAATCTCTTTGGTCAATTCTCCATTCAGAAATATTGTTTTAACATTTATCCGATGGATAATTAGCTTGTGAATTACACTCAGAGTAATCAACATCCTAATGGTCGTCATCCATGCTAATGGAGCATATGTGACAAAGTAGTCGATCCCCTGCTTCTGAGAAACCCCTTGGCAACCAACCTTGCCTTGAACTTTTCTACAGTTCCATCGGCCTTCATCTTCTTCTTGAAGATCCACTTGCATCTGATTGGTTTAGCACCTTCAGGTAGATCGACTAACACCCAAGTGTTTTTGAAGGTTATTGAGTCATACTCATCGATCATTGATAGCCTTCCTCCAGAAGACAGCGTTGTTTGACAATAAATGGAAGAAATAAAACTAGGTTTATACAAAATCCTTTCTTAGGTTTACAAACAAGAAGTACTATTAATCCTATACGAGGATGTTAAGTACAAATTTTAATCTGGATAAATATTGCTATAGGAGTCTGATCTGCAGTCGATCACTTTGTCCTTTAGACCACACGATGATGAAGAAGTATTGTAGAAGAAGGAGATGCTTCAAAGATTGCAAGAGGGAGTGAATGCTCGATGCCAAAGTCGTCGATCACTACTCTCTGTCTGAGCTTTTCTCTCTCTGTTCTTTGATTTCTTCGACCTTTTTTCGACCTTCGTTTGACCTCGGACCTCTGTCAATAGAGGTCTCTATTTATAGGGTTTTAGTGACAGTAACCGTCCAGTCGGCATAAAAGCCGGACAGTGGAGAGTGTGGCACTTTTTACGCGGCGGTTATAATAACTGCCACCCACGTATAGATGATCTTCTGAATAAACGTGTGACGCGTGTCCCATTAAGAGATAATGCATATAACTGCTGCGAAGACCACGGCATGCAAGCCACGTAGGTAACTGTCACGCCCCGAGGCGTCCCCCGAGTCATGACCGCCGTGCGGGCCTGGAGTTGCGCCCGCACAAGGCTTTAATGATTTGCATAGCAAGCACATATTCAGAGTACGCAGATAAATTGAAACACAGATTTGAAACATAGAAAAGTTCTCTTTATTGATAATGAACATCTATTACAAACTCCTGAACGAGTCAGCTAATGTGCCGAACGGCTAACAAAAGGGTGGACTCAAAATGAGATAGCAGTCCTGTACATTACATCCTTTTATAAACTCAAAATGATAAAGACCTCCAGGCTGGAGGATCACTTTGCCACGGAGCTGTATTTGTGTATGAAGAGTTGCAGCTTCGGACTTCAAAAGGCTTCGAGGCGCGGTGAAGATGCGCCAACAGCTGGACTGGATCGGGAAGACGACTTCGGCTCCTCGCTCGGTTCGCCTTAGTGCGGAGAACCTGTTTCAACGAGGGTCAGCATATCGAAACATGCTGGTGAAGGCGAGCTAGCCTGACTATACCAATCAACACATTATTTAGTGAAGCATGCATATCTGTGGGTTTCTATCTTGCCTTAGTTCATTTACAAGTAAGCAGCATATAGAATTTACTGAAATGAACGTGCCACCGTTCGGTGGATTTTACCTGACCGTCTGAATTACCTGCACAATACTTACCTTGTCTTCCCTGCCACGAAGACACAAGTTAGTATGCAACAGGTTTAAATATGCATAGAGATCACTGGCGTGGTGCCACAAGGGACGAGTTATAGTCACGGGATAGAAAATGATATGCGACGCAGGTTGCGAGCCCCGCCACATGCCGTTTACTTCCTCAATTCCAATTGACTAATCCATATGTTCCGTCCGGATCGGATCGGTCCCAGCGCCCTGGCGACCGTCCGCGAAACCTCCAAAACCTTGTGCACAAGTTGTCCGTGATCGAAGCGTTCGTTAAGTTTTCCATCAATCCATGCACGTTTTAAGATAATTTCCAGCACGATACAAGTTCCATACACAACAGTCTTTGCATAGTCTATATGATCCATCTATGGCAAAGAAAGTGTGTTCCATATGCATAACAATATTTTTATAGAGATATGCATTCTAACTAAACTTGAAACATAATGAACATTCCAAACGAACAAGCATGCATACAAGTATTCATTCACAAGTTTGATTGACAAGCAGTATTACCAAGTCTATTCTCTTTTATCTTGGTATCTTTTATTATTACTTGGTATCGTTTGATCGGGGCAACAAGAATGCAAGAGTTTTGGTGTGAATCTTGGAAGTAGGGCTAGCTAATCGGGTTGGTAGCCACTCACTTGGTTGGAAGGAAAAGAGAAGGAAAGAGGCGCTTCACGACTCCGCTCGCAAGCCGCCTACTGCTCGTTCACCTGTACACGAACAGCTTGATTAATACTTCTTCCTCTCTTTCCAATCTCGGAATTGAAATGCAGTTCAATGAACGAAAACAATAAAAACCATCGAAACCGTTCAAGGAAAACAAGCAAATCCCAAAACCAACTCAAAGTACGAAAGCAACAAGCGACATCAAAAACCGAGGCAATAAAAGATAGCAGCGGAGAGGTCCCTCCTGACTCTGCCGCTAAGCCGATCCTTGGGGCACGGTCCACTGAATGTGGGAATCGATTCCGAAGAAACAAATCCATAACGAGGACGAGTTCTTGTTTCAATCTATCCCGATCAAACGATACCGTCTTGTGTTTCTTAGCCGCGCTCTCCGCACCGGGAGAACGGGGCGCTACAGTAACTGCCCCTTGCGTAGAAAAGGTTGGCGTAGAAGCCAATAACTGTCACCATGGCATAGAAGACAAATAGCTGTCAAACTGGCGTAGAAGCCAAGTAGGCGTAGAAGCCTGATGCTGCATAGATAGGTGGCTAGCGTAAAAGATAGCTGATCCTCTTTCCTTGACTGAGGCCTTGAGCATATTCTGGACCAAATAGCCTTATCATGCACAAATACAAATATAGCCTGAGTTGGCGTATTCCAAGGAGATAGCGTACAGCGTGCTCCTTATAGCTGAAAATAGCCCAAAGGCGTATTTCAAGGAGATAGCGTACAGCGTGCACCTATAGCTGAAAATAGCCTGATGGCGTAATATGCAGAGGTAATGATGTAAACGTATTAGCCGTAATTATGGCTTGCCCAGTCTTTGGAGATATAACCAAATCTCGTGCATTAAATGCAGAGATCTGCCCCCATTCTGCGCATTAAATGCAGAGACGTGCCTTGAGCTCTGTACGAAGAGCAGCTTTTGATGTGACAGTTTGTTTTATCTTCTGCTGAGCGTATAAGCTCACATCTGCCTGTGTAAAACAAGACAACGTATTCCCTTGTATGTGTAAAAGCACTTTTGTATCAGGGAAACGTCACTAAACGACGATTTGGGTCTCTGTGACGCACCATCATTATAGCCGTCGTCTGGATAGCTGTGCAGTACTCGTTGTCAGGAGTCAGGTTCACTGCATGATCTGACAGATTCGTTCGAGGAATACGAAGCGTTCCCCGTACAACTTCCTACCGCATTAAAAGCGAGTAGGTTTTACGCCAAAGTGGCGATGTAACAACCCTTTTACGCTGAAATAGCCTAGAAATACTGTATTACGCGGATTGTCCTGGAGCTTATATTTTACGCTGTACTAGCGATAAAGCTCTGTTTGTATGCCGATGGCTCTGAAGTCACGTCTTACGCCACCCAGCACTGAAATACTGCGTATAACTCTACAGTGTATTTTTTATGCTTCTACAAGACCCCCTTCAAAGTTTTCAAATTCCTCGTAATTTGAAACACTTTGAATGAAGCATGAAACGGTCAAGTCTGACTCATTCCTCGAGGCTGATTTCTTGGCAAATTTTTAGGGATTTGTTGGGATTCGGTATGTTCTCTTTTGCCTATATAAAGGCTGATGAGTTAACCTGTTCTTCTCACATTCCCTTCACCACACAGAGATGATTGCCGGAGTTCATCGGGTCGACTTAAGGAAGAAGAAGATCATGCTCTTCCAGCATGTAAGGAGCCAAAAAAGAAGGCGTCTTCGAGCAAATATCCTCTGCAACGATGGATCATGGAAGGATATCATAGCTTTCTTTGCTCGGGATAATCAGCAAATTCATATGGCGATTCGTCCAGGAGAGAGAAAGGGTCTCATTTGGCCACTCAGCTTGCAAGCTGTATTTTCTCCCGTTGTTCGTGGACGAGGGCAGACAAACTAGCCCTGTCTTCCAGTACTGAGTTGGGTCTAACACCTCAACTCAATCTGTCATAGCGTGTGGAGGATGTGCTCTTGAATAATTTATACAGGCCCAGTTGTATATCCTCCCGCCATTAATCATTTTCTTGTTCATCGACTGTGGAAGTTGATGAACTGCTGTAGAAGACGGATAAAGATCTCCCCCAATGCGAGAACCTGGCAGAACAGACTCTTGGTGTGATCTTTAAATGAGGATGAGAAATCCTTTGTAGACGGGATTCCCTCATATGTAATCATGTAATCATGAAGATGAAAACCCTTTGTAGACTGGATTTCCCTTATATGTAATCATGATTAATAAAATCGTCTTCTTTTACGCATCTGATGATTTTGCCATATTCTTTGCTGTGATGAAGTCTGAATATGTATAGCTTTCCCACGTCTGAATAACTTTATGCCGACTCTGACAAAAAGAGTATCTGATCACGTCCTGTCTTTTATGCGTAACTAGGGACGCGTAGAAAACTACTTAGCATTTAAGTCGAATATCCGAACTGTTATGCGTTTTGAACGAAGAATTGCGTAGAATTCTGAACTTGTCACTTTTCTGATAAGAAGAATTCTTGTTCAGACCATCATCTTCAAGAATGATTTCTCGAAAATCCTTTGAAATGGGGCGAGAAGTAGCTGTCAAAACTGAGTCGCCATCTTGAACTGTAGAGAAAATATTCTGACTGGATTTTGGATGAACTTTCAATCGACCCAAGAAGAAAAGTCATTTTCCATGCTGAACTCTGTATACTTTGGGTACTTGGGATATTTTGAGGCCAAGAAGGAGTATCTTATGTATGAACCCTTGTAGTTTGCCGTCATGAGAATTGTTCAGATATACGCATACTCTAGCCTGCGTATTTTTAGGATATGCGGAAATTCATAGATCCGTAGTGTAGATGAGCATAAAATCGTAAGTTTGTAGCCTCTCGAGCGTAAAAGCTGCTGAGCATAAGAGCATCCGGGCGTAGAACTATAGATTTATAGCCTCTGAAAAGAAAACTTTCGAGCGTGAAGTCGTAGATTTGTCGCCTCTGAGCGTAAAAAAGCTTTTGAGCGTGAAATCATAGATTTGTAGCTTCTGAGCGTGAAGTCGTAGGTTTGTAGCCTCTCGAGCGTAAAAGCATCCGGGCGTAAAACTATAGACTTATAGCCTCTGAGCGTAAAACCGTAGATTTGTAGCTTCCCGAGCGTAAAAAGCTCCTTGGCGTAAAATCACGAATCTGCTCTGCACGAAAACTTTTTGAATTCGCTGACTGTCCGCCTTCCCTGAGTAATAGGCTGACGTAGTCCCCAATCATAACCGAAATATTAAATATCGGATTTTGTTAGGGATTCAAGGAGTTTATCTGAACTCTATAAATACCCCAAGGCTTTCAGAGAGAAGACTCTTCACTTGTCTTTTGCAAAAGAAAACCTTCGTCTCTTTGAGTATTCTCCTTCGTTTCTTCTTTGGGCATTCTGAATTTTTAGCAATGGCACCAAAACCAATCTCCTCCTCTAAAGGAAAGAAGGCTGCCTCCTTTTCTCGCTCCTCTGCCCAAGCAAGAGCGACTCCCATCGGGTAGGGCGAACCCCGCTCTGAACGAAGTGTCCCACCGACGAGCTGTGCACCGGGCGTTATAGTTAAAGTTTTTGGGATGATAAGAACGAAGAAAATTCTTCGCACACGTTGCACGTGAACGCGCTAGGTCATCTTCTGTGTTGATAGCCTCTTCGAGGAAGATGATGCACAGAAATGTTTCATCTTTTACGTCCACATTTCTAATGTGTCAGCGTAAAAACTCCACATTTTCGCAATCTGGCTTAAAAGCTTTGACTGTCGAAATTTGGCGTATACTACAAACTTTGAGTGTTACGCTCTGAATGAGAATTCTGACATAATAACTCAAACTTTGGCAATCTGGCGTAAAACACAGACTGTCAGATTTTTGTGTATACTGCCAATCTTAAATTTTACGCCTTGGAATGAGATTTCAGCATAAAAACTCAAGTTTTTACAGTCTTGGCGTAAAAGCACAGACTGTTGCTCTTTGGCATAAGCTGCAAGATTATGAGGTCTAGTATAGAAACTGGCGTATTTTTCTTACACTTTGTAGTTAACTTGCATATATCTCTGTTGGCTGAGGTGATGGGTTCTGCTGCTGGGATGCTGCACTCCAATTACCTGGAGGATTTGTCCCATGTGATATTTCCTATTTCTGGACCCCAATATCCTGAAGGAAGGGGAATCCTAATATCGTCTCAAGGAGAGCGAACGCTGTTGAGCATGATCAACGGAGAGCCCCTGGCGTATATAGACGAGGCACAATACATAAAACCGGTTTTTCTCTTCGGGGATATGATTGACAAACAATCCCAAACGAAGCCCAAGAAAAAAAATTGGGTTTTTCCTGCCGGGGGCCTGGCCCTATATTTGCCCAAGATGCTGAGAGATTACCCTATCTCGGCATTCTTCCATGCCACACATCCCAGGAGGATGTCGTGGACCCTGACTCCCAATCTTCACGGCCAGCCGGGGAAGATATTTTACCAGAAAGGATCCGACCGAGGGTCATTTGTAAGAAGCCGCCTGTAAGCCCCCTGATTTTCATGAATTTCTAATTTGGCTTTTCACAATTTTTCTGGAATTTTCTAGGATTTTTCTGTGATTAAAACCTAGGCTTTTGGTAATTAAATGATTTTTAAATATTGTTTATTAATATTAAAATATTATAGAAATAATATTTTATGGTGTAAAATAGAGAACCGGACATAGGGTAATTTCTCGAGAATTTATTGGACTCCGGAAGCATTTATAAAGCCCTAAAAACTATTAAATAAATAAACCGAATTAAACCCGTGTCAACGCCCAACATCCACATGAGAGCCGAAGCCAAGCCCAAGGAGCGTTGACCCAGCCCAAAACCTAGGTCTAACCCTAGTCCAATTCCTGTATGTATAAATACATGATTCCCTAGGTTTTTCTCCACAAAAGAAAACGAAAAAAAAATTACCAAAATTCCCCAAAATTTTCCTAATCCCTAATCCTAAACCTAACCCTAACCCTAAGCCGCCAATCCTCCACCGTCGTACCCTGATCGGCGCCGCCCGCTGCATATCCCCTCGCCTCACTCCTCCTCCGCCCGGACAACCCCACGACTCCACCTTCTCCCTCATCTCAGGCCGCTGCATCCATCGACCTCCCCTACCAGACTCCACAGCCCCACACCACCACCCGAGCACACCCTTCCCAACTCAACCCCCTCCCTTCACCGCCGAGCTCAGCCCTCGTCCCCGACGAACCTCCCTGCCCTAACCGCCCTCGCCATCTGACCCCGACCAGCGACCTCGCAACTCCCTCTCCCTATACACCTAGCGCCACCGTCGATCCGCCCCGACCGACGATGCGTCAATCTCGCTGCTGCCGCAGGCCGCCGCACGACCCTCGCCCGTCGACCCCTCTCCTCCGATCCAGCCCCCGAGCAGCACCCCATCTCCCTCTACTTCCTCCTCACAGAACCTCCTAGCTCGAGCCCCGACGATCTCCTCCCCAGGAGCTCCGCCGCCGACCCGAAGTCCCCTCTCCGCCTATCTCCTCCCGATCCACCCTCGAATTCCCCGAGCACCATCGTCGTCGTCTTCCATCTCCGGCCGGACAATCCCGCTGCGACCTCGACGGACCTGAGATCTAGCCACCCCGACTACAACAGCCTCCACCCCGGCCGGTCGACCAACCCAGGCGACAGCGCCGCACCACGACCCTCCGGCCTCCCTCCGGCCTCCCTCTGGCCCCCAGCAACCTTCCCACTCCGGCATCATGCTCTAAACCTAACCCTAGGGCAGACACAGCAGACACAGAGACTCGGACACGTCCAGGACACGAAGGAGACCCTCGGACACCAGAAATCATCGTTCACGGAGCCCTGTTCAGGTAATCCGTTCTCTCACCTCATGATTCTGTTTTTAATTCTGTCAGTTGCAACGTGTAGACTGTATAACCCTCTCGTGCCCGTGCAACTCGCTCGGTGCATCACGCCCTGTGGTGATCGCACACCGCGATCCAAAAACAGGAAAACCAATGCCCTATTTCACCCCGGAACTGAGTGCACCCCGCCAAACGGGATGACTTGGTCGCACGCAATCTTTACCGAAATGTGTGTGACGTCGATACGGACGTGTGGGATTTCGCAGAAGTTGATTTGGATGTGCGTGCACACCGGAATCAACGCGTATTCGCCGACACCGCCCCGTATCCGTCGGTTCTGGAATACGTCGTAACTTTGTATACACACGTCGGATCGAAACGAAACTTGCGCCATCGGACTCGTAGCAATACGCTGGTCCTGTGACCCAAGTTTGGTTCGATTCTGAGAACGTTGACGAAATCGTGTATCGTGGCCCCACCGGCTCCACTTGACCGGCGATTTTGTGATCGGCTCATCGGAATCCAATTCTGGAAGTTCCGTTGGGTTCGTATCATCGTTCCTAACTTGTAGACACTGAGTTGGACAAATTTGGAGACCTTAGACCCTGACACGCTTTTCAGTACAAATTGGCCCACATGTGGACCCCGATTTGGCCCGAAAGTGTCATTTTTGCCCTTGTGTCCAAATTGGACTCAAGGACAGGCGTTTCTAGCTATTTGATATTTTCTGAATCTAATGGTGATATTTATTTCAGCAACCGGAGTAGTACCTGTAGATCACACCGAGACCAGAGCTACAGTTGGAGCCAGGACCCCAGGCAAGTGTACCTTGCCAAACTCTGCAGTATTGTTACATATTTTCCTTGCTTCATGATATTGTTGTGCATGCTTAACCTAGGACCGTGTGACGTACTTAGCGTCCGATTATTAGTCGGGTGCCAATACCGTACGCGGTGTTGTGTATTGTCATCTAGAGATGGACATTCGTGACCCCTTTGCATTCTCGTACTGGTCTTATCAAGTACATTATACCCAGGACACTTGACACTATTCATGGACAGGATCTTTCTGAGATATTCATGGTGATTCTGTATAGGATGTAGGATTTAACATTGACATTATATTCCTAGATACTATATGACTTGTCGCATTAGATATGATTGTGCGTGACATGGACATGGTGCATCGTGGACATGAGACGTGTGATTACATTGGGTGGGGAGAGACACACAGGCTACAGGCTGATCATATATATATAAATCCCTATTATTGTGAGGTACAAGACTCTCGAGCAGAGCTTGGCCCATTACGTATTATTACTGCTACCGGCTCCCCGACACAGAGCTTGTAGTGGCTTCAGCCTGAGTACTCGTGATGCTCTCATCTTGCATTTCACATAGATGGTTATATAGCTTACCCTATTTATTACATTCTCTGCTGCACTGCATTTATTTTGGCTTGTATTTTCTGTACCTTGCTGTCCCCTGAGGACCTGGATCCGGACTTTGTCCCCAGGACTAGCAGAGGAGATCCACCTAGAGTTATACAGTACAGGAGCATTATCAGGAGCAGAAGCAGGAACAGGAGCAGATACAGGAGCTGTACCGACATCTGAGGACGAGGTCATACCAGAGGACTTCTCCTGAGTATTGGCGTAAGATATTCATTTATTTCTGTTTCTAGTTATTTTCTTTCCAGTCTATTTCATTGATGTATCAGGCTTATTCTCGGATTGTTCTCCGAGACACCTTTATTGAGATATGCTAGTTTATTTCTATTTGCATTTATTCTGGCATTTGATCTGTGATTATCTGTTGTGGATGAGATTAGCATAGACTGTGACTTATATCATTGGACCTACTTATTGTTACATTACAGCTTAAGCATGCCCCGATGGATCCATTAAATTGGGTTTGTCCATCGGTGTGTGCTGCTGGCCATTGCCGCGCATCCAGTCCCTCGGTAATTTGGGAATGGGGCGTGACACCGCCCTTCCGGCCCGGTCATGCCGTTCAGGGGATTGTATCCGGGCAGTGTCCCGAGTGAAGACACTTCACTGCTCCAACCAGTCCAACTACCAACTTTCTGTAATAACTTTATGGGGCATGGAGGAGTATACCCCAAGGTTAATCCTCGGACCAATGGATGGGTTACCCCTACAAATCTTCGATGGTCTCGTTTAGCTGCCTGGGCCCGGAAGCATTTTCAGACTGAGCTTGAGAGCATTGGTCTGTACGCGGCTGTGAGTGCTACCAGTGTTGGGTTACATCTCAACCCCAACCTGTTTTTGGCCTTGATGGAGCGATATATCTCGCTCACTGGGACTTTCGCCACTCCACTGGGGGAGTTGGGATTGGCCCTTCACGAAATGGCAGAGATTTCAAGACTGCCAATGGGGGATACTCCTTATGAAGAGTATGTTCCCACAAACCGGGAGCTGGGGGATACAGATCCTCGGGTAGTGGCAGTGTACCAGGAGCTGATGTGTCACTATTTAGCGTGCACCGCCTTCTATAATGAGCCCTCTGATTTGGCTCATACCAACAAATGGGCGTCCTACCTCTTCTTCCATCAGGCCAAGGCTTCTAAGCCAGACAAAGTCATGGATAGCAGGGATAGGCCTTTGAGCTTTCTGAGCGTGCTTAGTGCTCAAGTAGTCGATGACCTTATTGAAGACGCTGGGGCTTCAGATCAAATTCTCGACGAAGGGATAGGGAAATATCCTGCGGGCACTAAAGCCTACAGTTATTTGAGGCATTGTCGCAGGCCTCTGTCACGAGAAGCTCAACTGGCTAGCTTCCTCTCTGTATGCCTGCACCAATTGGTAGTACCAAGCATTGCATCTTCGAATCGTATTCACCGCAATACCTTATGGCCTGCAGTGCGTCTGGTGTTCGGGGCAAGACTGGGCTTGCTTCCTGCCATGGTATGCCGCATACAAGGTGGCCTGAGGGCCATTACTGATGGGCTGCTTGCCGATGAAACACGGCGTGACAGCTTTCCCAGGGTAGAATTACCGTTCCTGTATTTGATGGGATGGTTAATTCTCCATAACCCCAGGGTGATGTCTCCCGGCTCTGGCAGTAGTTTGGGGAGTAATTTCTTGTTGAAGTACAAGAATTCCACCTGGAATGTGACCACAGTTTTAGACTGTCGGCGGGCACTAAATTTTGCTCACAGCTGGAAGCTCTTCTGCACCGTCCCCTCTGTACATCTCAATCAACAAGGGAGCAGGCTTCAGGACTCGGGTGAAGGGAAGACCATTCTTTCTCCTGAAGCTTTTAATTGGTTGGTCTGCATTAGACCTTCCCATTTATTGTACAGAAGTGAAGACCAATGCTTCTTGGAGCCCTACCTGCCTAGTCGGTTCGCCAGGCAGTTTGGGTATGACCAATTGCACGTGGGCAATGCTGTCACCAGCTTCAAGTCCAGGGGTGGACTCATTGATGGAGCGAGAGGATGGCGATACTTCATAATGGGTTACACTGGAGCAGCTTTTACTGTGCCCGTGACTTCACTCTCCATGGAGTTGTGCATCCTCCATTCATATGCCCAGTTTTATGTGGCAACCAATACCTTCCATCGCGATTTTGATATGCGTGGAAGTTTTAGGATGCCCTCTTCTAAGTCCGCGGGGAAAGAGGAAGTCCCATCAGTTTCCTCTGACGAGGGTGAAGATTCTGTCAATCCAGATGAACCTTTGTTGGTAGTACCGAGAGGCGAAATACCTCCGCCTGTAGAGCCTCTGGTTATCTCTGGTAAGCGAAGGGCTCCTGTTCTGAAGGAGACTTTCCCTCGCAAGAAAAAGAAGACTGTTAGTGGTCCTGACAGGGCTTCCAGTCATGAGGCTCCTAGAAGTGAGCCTGTTGTTTCCCCTGTTGGGGACGATCCTTTGATTAGAGGTTCCTCGCCTTTTAGAGAGGGAACCTCCACAGTTCCGGCTGGCAGTGCCGGAGAATCTTTGCTCGAGGCTGCTGTCGCTGCTACCGCTTCAGGTAGTGGTACGAGATCACCTTCGAGGCCGAGCCAAGTAAAGATATCTTTATCCAGACCAGCAACGGGAGAAATCCCTGTCGCATCTGTAAGTATACCCAGCGAGATTCCACCTGATGAACCTCGATTGGATCTGGGTGAAGACTTGGATGACTACCCTCAGTCGTCATTTGGTGCACCCTCCTCTCCAGGTATGACAGCTCGCTTAGCATCATTAAGAAATAATTTAGCTGTACTGGCTGCAGACGCGACATATACACCATCGGCCATGGGTAAATATCGTCTTTATGCCTCTTTTTAGAAAAATTAACATCAGGTTGATATTAACTTTCTCTTGTCTTCTTTTCAGGGGAAGACCTCTACGGGGAGGACAGCGTCGACGCAACTTTCGGCTTTGTTTCCGCTCCTGTCTATGACACGGAGGTGCCTGACTTTGAAGAGGAAACGTTTTCGGGTGCCGGCTCGCCCGAAATGGTTCCGATATCTCGAGAGGAGGATGAGCCTGTCATTACGACAATGCCTCCTTTGAGTACGCCGGCCACTTCGTCTGTTGTTGGCGCTTCTTCTTTTATCGCACCATCTGTTGAGGCGATGACTGTGGCAACATCGTCTGCAGTCATTCCTGGAAGGGGATTCGCCGATATTGCAGCCACTCCCAGCGTCCATTCGGATCTCGCCATGCTAATTGAGCAGTATACTAGTATTTTCTATACCACTTTGAAAACGCTGATATCAATGGTGCTGGAGAAGAATCTAGGCTTTGAGGCTCTACGGAGGTCCTCCCAGTTTGCGATAACGCCGATCAGAGACTTCAACGACGCTGGGAGAGCTGATACACTAGAGCAGATAGTTAATGGTTTGCAACAATCCATTAACGATTATTTGCAGCTATTTTGATGCAGCATTGACGGTCTCGTTCAAGCTAGGTATGACTCCTTAACTGCAAAAATTGTTGGACAAATGGAATCTCTGAACAAATCCGTCCAAGAACAGCAGCAGGAAATGGATCAAGAGCGTACCGAATTGGAGTATGTCATTCCCCAGCTGACTCAGTGCGAGGCCGAATATGAGGAAGAGGCAGCGAGGGTCCGCAAATTGGAAGATGACCTCACTAAGGCCAAGGAGAAGGCTTCCTCTTTATCAACCGCTAGCGACATATTGAAGGATCGAATGGAGACGGCTCAGCAGAACCTGACACATGTGGGTGTCATCCACGCAGGTTTTGTACATGCTCGGTCTGAGCTATCTGCTTTGAACAATGAGGCGGCAAGGTTGGAGCGGGCTCGCGCCGACGTCTTGAACTCCAGGGATGAGAGGATGGTTACTCTGGCGCAACAGATTCGCGATTTGACTGCTCCTTCCAAATGATGTACCTTCCTTGTTTCTCCTGTAATTTCTCGGAGATAATAAAGACATATTTTCTGACTTTGTGGGCCCATCATTTTAGAATGTGATAGACTAGGGTGAAAGTGATATCAGAGGTATCATTAATATGACATACTTTCGTTAAGGTTTTACTGAATGTAAATCTATTCAGAGTTAACATGAACCTGAAAGAATATAATCCAACTAAATTTGTATACTAAACACTATCAGAGGTATCATTAACATGACAGGCTTATAAATTAGTTAAGGATATCTATTTGGAGGTCTCATGAACCTGATAGAATATGATCCAGCTAACCTTTGTGCATGATATCGTCAGAATAAGATCTTCGTCATACTCCGTTAAACGAAGGAGATCAAGTATAGTACTTCTTCGGGATTTTGCAGTTGATAGTAGCCATTGCCAAATTTCTATTAGGCTTGGCTAATATGAAAGTGCCATTTGCAATCATATAAGGGCCTTCCCATTTCTTTTATGATTGTTTGCGCGAATTTTGGATATTATACTAGAGGTAATATGGACATAGTACGATACCGTATTTGTTGAGGACATCCCACTGGGGGATTTTTAGTGGACCTATCATTTGCGCACGAGAGTGCAAATAATAGGTTTGAGACAAATCTTGACAGAGGTAATATAGACGTAATAAAATACGACTCTGTAGGGATGAATAAAGGCTGACTCTTTCTCCGCTGGGAAAATGAGGATAGGTCAGAGGTGATATGGACATGAACATTTCATTTTTCCATTACGGGCATTCCACAGGGGAATTTTTGTGGACCTATTACTTTTTGCGCACGAGAGTGCAAGTAATAAGTTTTTAGGACAAGCCCTGCCAGAGGTAATATGGACCTGGCAGTTTTTGTGGACTCAACACCAATGGTGTACTTAGAGTTAAGTACGGGCATTAAGGTGAGATGACAACCAATATCAGAGGTAATATGGATATGATAATCGACAGCCAAAAACTCAAAAAGTTTGTTCAGAGGTAATATGAACATAACAAACTTTTGGATTGTGACTCCATTGGGGATGGAGGTACATATCTGCTCAGAAGTAATATGGACATGGCAGACTTTGTGGACCTAACACCACTGGCGTACTTAGAGTTAAGTACGGGTGTTAAGTTGAGATGACAACCGATATCAGAGGTAATATGGACATGATAATCGATAGCCGAAAACTAGGAAGGTTTGTTCAGAGGTAATATGAACATGACAAAACCAGCTGGGGAAATAACGAAATATTTGGACAATAGTTCAGAGGTAATATGAACATGAACTCATGTCCGAAAAATTTACTGTGGAGTAATTTTCTTGAGTGGGGATAGACCTGAAGAATCCACTGGGGAAACTTTAGGGTCTCATCATCCGGTATTTTCTTAAGGGAGCAAATTGTCACATAAAAAGTGAAATCAATTTGCAGTAATTGTCCCCTCGTTTACAGATGCAGAGTGATGACCTTGGCATCGATCAACTCCGAAATTTTCCTTTTTCAATACATAGCAGGCCCTTGTAGGGTGATAAATGTACCGATGAAAGAGGTAATAATCAGGGTCGTCAATTTTTGCCAGGTCTCTCAGGGTATCTGATGTTGAGTAGCCGAAGTTTGTGTTCCTTCATCAACATATTGAAGATTTCAATGATGTCATCTTCATTGAAGGAGAAAGTCCCTTTCGGCCTTCGGGCTCCTGATGCTTGAGTATTACGATCTTCCGGGAAGATCGTCATCGTTGCATCATCTTCGGACTTAGAAGGAATTCTACCCCCAGCTTTGGATGGTGCCCTATTTTGTCGAGGTAGGCTACCCCCAGACATGTCGTGGCATTTGTCCACTGAAGTTGATTTAGAAGGACCTGCCTCTGGTTGTGCAGGATCAGACTCTGAAGGTTCAAAATTTGCAAGAGATGCAGTATACCCCAACCCAAAACGAGTTTGTTGACAGTAAGGATTACTATGCAACGGTGTTCGTCTGCCTTTTCCATAGTTAAGGCCTTGTTTCAACTTCAAATCATAACCCATGATTTGTAAAATCTTTAAAGCTTGTGGGCTATATCTGTGGATTTGCATTTTTCCAGCATCAGATTCGCGAGATTCTTCTTGTACAATCGGTCTGCTCCGCATACGACCGAAGACTATTGGATGCTGGTCGTCACGAGTTGGGGGAACAATAAAGACAGATTCTTCATGTGGCCCACATATCATGACAACATTAGATGTTGACGCATCTTCCCATATGATCTTCCCACGTTTGACAGTTAGGGGAACTGAATACTGGTTATAACTCCTGTCTTTGCGTTTCTAGATTAGATATTCACGTAAGTCAGGAGGATTGACTGAAGAGGAAGAGGAAGATGGCTTGTTCCTCTTATTTACATCAGTCGGCATGCGGATATTGGGAACCCCAACCCTTTTCCTGCCGTAGGAATACAGCAGTTCAACCATATGAGCAGCACATGATCCCCGAGGAGCGTATCTATCCGCAGACTGGGTCTTCTTTACGCCGAGGGGCCTCTCCTGGCGTAATTTGGAACTCTGCTCAGG
Source organism: Iris macrosiphon (assembly GCA_036927795.1). NCBI lineage: Eukaryota > Viridiplantae > Streptophyta > Magnoliopsida > Asparagales > Iridaceae > Iris > Iris macrosiphon. The sequence goes on along the minus strand of JAYESA010000011.1, from coordinate 23,980,979 downwards.
TTGGCGTAAAACTGAGAAAGTCCTCAATCGGCTGTCAGCTTCTCGCGTAATTTGGTGAGCGGGCAGCTTCTTTTCTTGTGGGCGTAAAGGCCGAGAAGTTGAGAAATCCACCACTTGTTTTCCTTCGCGGAGATTACTGGGACTCTCTGTCTCCTTTTGAGTGAGTGAGAGATTTTTACGCTCGGAGCGTATTTGAATTTTCTGACTTGGCGCTGAGGCCTTGTCAGAAACTACGTCTGTCCCATCAGCGACGGGAGACGAGTTTTTATGCGCAATGCGCGATATGGACTTCTGGATTGGCGCTAAGGCATTGCCAGAAGTTTTGTCTACCCTGTCAGCGACAGGAGACTGAGTTTTACACGCAAGGCGTGGAGGGAGCGATGCTACAACCTCATTGGTCGAAGAGATCAGAGAGTCGGCAGGAATGGTAGGGGATGTCCGGGGCATCCATACCTTACGCAGTTTCCTGTTGTCTTGGACAGAGAAAGAGTGAGAGCTACCCCCTGCTCGAAGCATATCTTCGTAGGCCGATTGGTCAAACTGGACGACCAAGGTCTTCTTCATTGATCCTACTGCATCGTGTTGAGCAATTACTTTCTCGTCAGATGAGAAAGAGGTCCCCAGCCGAGTTGCCATCTTGTGTTTGATAATAAACGGAAGAAATAAAACTAGGTTTATACAAAACCCTTTCTTAGCTTTACAAACAAGAAGCACTATTAATCATATACGAGGATGTTAAGTACAAATTTTAATCTAGGTAAATATTGCTATAGGAGTCTGATCTGCAGTCGATCACTTTGTCCCTTGGACCACACAATGATGAAGAAGTGATGTAGAAGAAGGAGATGCTTTAAAGATTGCAAGAGGGAGTGGATGCTCGATGCCAAAGTCGTCGATCACTACTCTCTGTCAGAGCTCTTCTCTCTCTGTTCTTCGATTTCTTCGACCTTTTTCCGACCTTCGTTCGACCTCGTACCTCTGTCAATAGAGGTCTCTATTTATAGGGTTTTAGTGACAGTAACCGTCCAGTCGGCGTAAAAGCCGGACAGTGGAGAGTGTGGCACTTTTTATGCGACGGTTATAATAACTGCCACCCACGTATAGATGATCTTCTGAATAAGCGTGTGACGCGTGTCCCATTAAGAGATAATGCGTATAACTGCTGCGAAGACCACGGCATGCAAGCCACGTAGGTAACTGTCCCTTGCGTAGAAAAGGTTGGCGTAGAAGCCAATAACTGTCACCATGGCGTAGAAGCCAAATAGCTGTCAAACTGGCGTAGAAGCCAAGTAGGCATAGAAGCCTTGTAGGCGTAGAAGCCTGATGCTGCATGGATAGGTGGCTAGCGTAAAAGATAGTTGATCCTCTTTTCTTGACTGAGGTCTTGAGCATATTCTGGACCAAATAGCCTTATCACGCACAAATGTAAATATAGCCTGAGTTGGCGTATTCCAAGGAGATAGCGTACAGCGTGCTCCTTATAGCTGAAAATAGCCCGAAGGCGTATTTCAAGGAGATAGCGTACAGCGTGCTCCTATAGCTGAAAATAGCCTGATGGCGTAATATGCAGAGGTGATGATGTAGACGTATTAGCCGTAATTATGCCTTGCCCAGTCTTTGGAGATATAACCAAATCTCGTGCATTAAATGCAGAGATCTACCCCCATTCTGTGCATTAAATGCAGAGACGTGCCTCGAGCTCTGTATGAAGAGCAGCTTTTGATGTGACAGTTTGTTTTGTCTTCTGCTGAGCGTAAAAGCTCACATCTGCCTATGTAAAACTAGGCAGCGTATTCCCTTGTATGCGTAAAAGCACTTTTGTATCAGAAAAACGTCACTAAATGACGGTTTGGGTCTCTGTGAAGCACCATCATTATAGCCGTCGTCTGGATAGTTGTGCAGTACTCGTTGTCAGGAGTCAGGTTCACTGCATGATCTGACAGATTCGTTCGAGGAATACGAAGCGTTCCCCGTACAACTTTCCACCGCATTAAAAGCGAGTAGGTTTTACGCCAAAGTGGCGATGTAACAACCCTTTTACGCTGAAACAGCCTGAAAATACTGTATTACACGGATTGTCCTGGAGCTTATATTTTACACTGTACTAGCGATAAAGCTCTGTTTGAACGCCGATGGCTCTGAAGTCACGTCTTACGCCACCCAGCACTGAAATACTGCGTATAACTCTACAGCATATTTTTTATGCTTCTACAAGCGTCTCTGGTCTTCATCGCCTCATCATCGGTAAACGGATCTGCTTCCACATGATAGGTGACGAAATCATCTCCAAAGTCCTTCTGTCTCCTCACTTACTTAGACATCGGTTATGCGAGTTCTGGTTCGATCGTTGTTTCTAAAATGATAACTTCTCGGACTATATCTTCATTGGAAGCATTAGCCTCCTGTGCACCCATACTATTCTCCAAAATTTTCGTGATAACAATGTATGTGTGCCTTGCAAACTTATCTTCAAAGAATTCTGCGTTGAAAAATTCGATGATATGATTCAATATTAAGAAACCTTCGAGCATCACTCTTCTCAGCATAACCCAGAAAGATGGTCTTTTTAGTCCTCGTACCCAGCTTCTGAATATTCAAGTTTGGAAGCTTCACATACGCCAGACACCTCCACACTCGAATGACATTCAAGTTGGGTTTGACTTTGAACCAGAGTTTATGAGGAGCAACATCGGAAGTTGCGTATGGCACTCTATTCAGAATGAATGTAGCCATTAGCGCAGCTTCTCCCCAGAAGCAATTTAGAAGACCTACAGTCAACAGCATTGATTTCATCATCTCTGTCAACGTCATGTTCTTCCTTTCAACTACTCTATTTGATTGAGGAGAATACAGAGCAGTCGTCTCATTGACTATTCCGTATTCCGTGCAGAAGATGCGAATTCAATAGACATATACTCTTTGCCTCGATCACTTATGAGTCTCTTGAGTTGTTGTCCAGTTTGATGCTCAACCTCATTCCTGAACTCCTTGAACTTCTCGAACGCTTCATCTTTTGACTTGAGCAGATAGACGAACGCATACTTCGAGTAGTCGTAGATTAATATAATAAAATACTTCATCTTGGCCTTTGTGGAGAACTGTTTGAAGTCACAGATATCTGAGTGTACCAACTCCAGAAGATCTGTGCTTCGGTTAATCTATTTGAACGATTTTCTTGTGATCATTGTCTGTGCATAGACCTCACACTTCTCTACCTCCTTACCCCCACATTTGGAGATAAGCCCTAGACTAGATATCTTGTTAATCTTTTACAATAAACATGTCCTAGTCTATTATGCCATAACTCAATAGAGTAACCAGAAGCATAGACTGAATTAATATTATTTACAGGAGTTACAAGCTGAAGTTTGAACACTCCTTCGGTATAAAAGGCTTTTTTGAAGTATGTTCCTTTGTACGACATCACCATTTGTCTAGCATTGATGTCCATCCTCAAGCCTACATTGCAGAGCAGACTTCCCGAGACCAGGTTCTTGGCTATCAACGGTACGTGCTTCACATCCTGAAGCGTCAGTGACTTCCCGAAGTCAGATTCAGTACCACCGTTCCGGTCCTAAGTACTTCAGCTTGTGCCTGATTTGCCACCATGACCTTCTCAGATGTAGGCTTGTAGGTGGTAAACAGCTCCTTCTTTGAGCAAACATGGCAGGATGCGCCAGTGTCCACCCACCAGTCAATATCGACACAAGTTGTCACAATATTTGCAATCATAGCAACCTTGTTAGACTCACCTTACTCTGTCTGTTTGGGCTTGGATCTGCAGTCCCTCCAGTAGTGGCCCTTCTTGCCACAGTTAAAGTAAGCCACGTCTAACTTGGGCTTAGGCTTCGGCTTGAACAAAGCCGAATTCACCTTCATATGGTTGAAGTCCTTCTTCTTGTTATGAGAAGCCTTTTGCTTTCCCTTGGAGTCACCAGCATGTACCAAGTTGGCCTTTACCAACTACTTGGACAGTGTGTCCACTTTGTTTTAAGCCCGCAGCTCATCTTCAACGTGGTTGTTGTGCAGTAGTTGATCAAGGCTTATCTCCATCTTCTTCCGGTGCATGTCCGAGATGAAGTTACTCCATCCAGGTGGGAGCTTGAAAATAATAACTCCCACGACGAAAGAGTCGACGATAGGCATGCGATCATCCTCAAGTTTTTGATGAAGCTTGAGAAATTTCTTGACTTGAGGCAACATCGTCTTGTCGTCCTCAAATCGCATGTTCTAGACCTTTTAGATCACATGGATATTGTTGCAGTTCTCATCCACCTTGGAATACTTTTCTAGAGACTCCCAGACGACCTTAGCATGGTCCGTCTTGCTATATGACTCCGCCAGAATATCCTCCATGGAGTTCAGAATCAGCAGCTTGCAAAGGCTGTTGTCTCTCCTATAGTTGTTCTGCTTAGCAGTTGTATTAGCAATCGCCCTAACAGTAACATCATCACCCTCAGGAACAACAGGTTCTGGATCTGTCAACATATAGTCCACATCTGCGAGTTAAAGATTGAGGGTGACATTTCCCTTCCAGGCGTTGTAATGATCCCCGTCAAACTTCTCAAGTTTGTTAAATCTTGTGTCAAAAAGTTTTGCACGGTTATTCTCCATCTTACTCGGATCTTACTTTGAGATTGTTAGTCCCGAAGCTCAATCAAAGACGGTAGAATCAGAAGTTGAAGTCGAGATCAAGAGTTCACATAAAAGTTTTCTAACTGATACACCGCGATTCAACGTACAACTATATCAAAATATTATGATTGTAACTTGCCGCTACAAAACAATAATAAGAAAACAATTTCTGTTCTTCCTTGCAATCGTAGTTGCAGATAGACAGAATAAATTACAACTAGCAGAAAAGAAGAGGGAGGAGAAGAAAGAGATTGATCTCTGCTTGCTGGGGTGATGAAGATCACTGTCGCTCAAAGCAAGATTTGCTCCACATGATCTGCTACCAGGAACCAGCAAGTTCATGTAGAACTCCTGGAACGCTTGTTGTCACCTCTTTTCTTGACTCACACGAACTCTTTGGACTCCAATGGCGGCAGCAGCAGAATCTCTCTTTTTCTCTCTTTTTTGAAGTAGTTCTCAAAGGGGCTACGAAGAGAGTATTATAGACAGAGGGAGGAAACCCTAGCCGCCAATTAGTTACAAAAATATAGGAACGGTTTAAATTTAAATCCTATAAAAAATGGATCAGAATAATTGATCATATCTTTCCACAACCGTCAAATCCCACAACCAGTGGGATCATGCCCCCGCGTGCCTACGACGCATGCGTCCATGCACGCAGTAGCGCATGGCTGCACAACGACCACACAGCACCCGCTCATTCGCCCACTCAGCACCCGCTCATGCACCCGCGCATAAAATGAGCGCATGAGCGCATCAAATGCCATACGCCAATGCTGACGTGCTAAGTGCAAAGTGCGTCAACAAAGCGTCAATTTGCGTCCTTGAGCCCGAGTCCAAGTCCAAGTCGCTAAGCCCCTTTGGGGCTTAGCTCCTATAGAATTAATTCCAAGAGCATGACATGGAAGTATAAATGCTTTCATGAAGGATTTAATCATTTTTTTCCTCCTAATAAAATACCTCCACACATCCCATGTGCCCCCACCACACCCCATGTGCACACCTAAACACATACAAAGTATTATATTGAGATACTCACTTGGTTATGTAGCCAATGTGGGACTATTCTCGATAGTCCAAAGGAAACAACACCAACACAATCTTCCTAATCCTCCATTAGTGATTTAGGTATTTTCTACAATAAAGAGGAAAATTATGTAAGGCAAATGGCGTAACTTAATAATAGGCCTCTCTTACCATTTCTAAAGCTATAATCTAAACATTGTAAGACTTCACCTTAAGATGATTGATGAGCTATAAAAAGCTTTGAAATATTTAGTGTACTGAAGGTGTTATCGAGCACAGGGTAAAGCTTGTTGCTTGCATCCAGAAATGGACCTACATGGGAGTAAGTGGGGACAGTTGTTTCCACTAAATTTTTGTTTCCAAGTTAAATAAAAAAAATTCATCAATTTTATGTTTTGTCCCCTCTAAAATTTTTAATTTTTACATACATATTTACATCAAGTTTTACGGTTTTGTTTTCATAATTTTTATTCTTTGATGATTCGATATAGTAAGAGAAGCCGTGGTAGAGAAATGACAAAATTTTGATCTAGCGAACTTTATTTAACAAAATTTTGGACTTTCTTTACATTTGATGTTGATCCCCCTCTTCTAAATTTCTGTGACCACCTATGCTTGTATCCTGGAGGATGCGGACTTCAGTCACGAAAACGACGTCTCTCTATATATATGGGTTAAGACTACGCACATTTTGACCATTTTCATCCTTCGTAAAGTAAGAGTCTCGTGGCATTGTGACGCTCTTTTTAATGTAATAATTGTATATCAATTATTAGAATTTGCATTAAGTTGCAAAGGATCCGTCAACCATGCTACATGTTCAAATAGATCTTCTCTTCCCTTTTAGAAAGAATTTATCAAGTGATCCGTCTATGCTCACACTCATATCAAAGAAATCACTTTAAGGTCTGCTTGAAAATTATAGGGTGGAGGTTATGAAATATTTTTAGAGTGAGGAATCCGATTTCGGATAATTTTAAGTTACGACTTTTAAGCCAATTCAACTCATGCTTACAGTTCTGAAAGTTTTTTACAAGAATAAAATTACCTATATGTCCATATATAAATAAAATGGTCCCGAGCACGAAAACTGTCACCCGAGCGCAAAAATTGCCACCAAGTCCACACGTCAATCATGATCAGATAGAAGTCCATATTTGATCAAAATTAAGAAAAACATTAAATAATAGACACGTCTAGATGAAAGTAGCAGAAAAATATTTTAAAAACTTGCCAGAAAAAGTAGTCATAATTTGGAAGAAGTAAAGAGAAATACAGATAAAAAAGAAAAAATAAGATACGGTATTAATAGTTAAAATTATATATTTTTGATGAGGATATAAATAGAATAAAATAATAATAAAATTTAAAATTTATCGATTTTGGATGTTTATAAAGACATCTAAAATTATATTACACTAGTTTTGATGAATTTTTAAATCAATTAAACCAATATCTTTAAAAAAATTAACAAACAAAAATTTTCATAAACGGTCGGTTCAAAAATATTCTAAAATCGATAAAACATCGTTGCCAAACAGACCCTTAATGGCACCAAAATAATCAATGCTTAAAGCAAAAGGAATTCATTGGACATTTTTCGCGTTCATAACATAACAGCTCTTTAGTTCCCTTAGATGAATGCAATTCTCTATAGTAGTATTTACCTTAGCACTTCAAATGTCATGTTTCTTGGCATATTTAGATACACAGACACTCCAAGGGCACTTGCCAGCACAAATTTCATTGTACTGAGGCACTCTAATACAAAAGACGTCAAGTCCAGGTTATGTCAAACAAGTGTGCAAATCTTTTTATATATACTTTGAAACAACTGGTGTTATAAAAGTGTGATTCATATTATACATATCATATACATATTTATTGGGAATCGAAACGCTTGCAGGACGTATTCGATTTCTAACATCTGGTATCAGAGTCCTGGTATAATAGTTTGATACCAACATCTGGTATCAGAGCTACTAGTTTTGGTTTTGACAACTATGTCTACGGGACAGATGAACACTCGTATGATCACTCTCACAGGAGAAAATTACACAATTTGGAAGCCAAGGATGGAGGATCTACTCTGGTGCACCGACTTGCATGGTCCGTTGGAGGGCGACAACGTTAAGCCATCAGACAAAGCTGCTGAAGGTTGGAAACGACTGGATCGGAAGGCCGTTGGATTCATCTGTCAATGGCTGGACGACTCAATATTTTACCACGTGTCCTTGAAGAGTTCGGCAAAGACATTATGGAAGAAGCTGCATTCGCTGTATGAAAGAAAGATGGCTGGCAACAAGGCATTTCTGATTCGCCAACTCGTTAACTCGAAGTACACGGAGTGTGTCCTAGTGGCACAACATCTGAACGAGATTCAGGGTATTATCAATCAGCTGTCTGCGATGAAGATGGTGATTGATAATGAGCTTCAGGCCCTTTTGTTTTTGAGTTCTCTGCCGAAAAGCTGAAAGGCGTTGGTGGTGTCGATGAGAAACTCCGCGCCTGGTGGAGTTTTCACGATGAAGGCAGTCAAAAGCAGCTTGTTGAATGAGGAGATCTGGCGTAAGGAAGTGGAATCATTGCAGGGGTCCGCTCTGGTGGCTTTCTACGGGAAGAGAAGACCCAAGTCACAGGTGAGGAAAGGGGAGAGTTCTCGGGATCTTACGACTGTGGACCGCAAGGAGGGATGCAATCACTGTGACGAAATAGGTCATATCAAGAGGAACTGCATGAAGCTCAAAGCTGAGAAGGCCAAAGGCAAGGATGATCAGGAGGATCTCGCGGCTATGGGAGATCTCATCATCGAAGCAACCGACGCAGAGGAACATTGTGGCATGTGTCATGATGGCGATTGGGTCATGGACACGGAGGCGTTGTATCATGCCACTACATATAGGAGGATCTTTACGCTATACCATGGCGGCAGGTTTTGACATGTGAAGATGGACAACAAGGGGGCGGCTGCAGTTGTAGGCATCGGTGATGTGTACTTGACAACGGAGCATGGTGAGAAGCTGTCATGCCCGTCCTAAAATATATGGAACCAGGCCACGTGGCATTGTCCAGCTGACACGACTCCGAAAGATATCCCAATTTAATGGATCCTAACGAAGCGTGCTACGCTGTCCTAAAATACTAACAAGTCTAATATGTTAATATATAGCAGGCAATGTCTAATCTCATCCACAGAATATAATATCATAAAGACTGAAATAAATGCCGGTAAATAAAATACAAGAGTCTGAATATCCATAATACATCTGAAATAGTCTGAATGGGGACAAACCTACTGAAATACAGAAATGAAAAATAAAGTGCAGAAAGAAGTAAGATAACTAGACTAGAGTATCAACTAACTAGATATGAAAACTCTAGTCCGAAACAGCTGCATAATCAAGTCACGGGAACTCTCCTGGAAATGCCTCGAAGTCCTCAAGCAGGAATCATGTCTCTACCCCTGCTCCGTAGATGGTCGGGTACAAGTGCTCGTCCAGATCTGGAAGAGAACCAGGTCCTCAGAGGGACGTAACAAGATACAAAAATGCATGCCATAAAGTAAATACTGTATAAACTCAAGGGTAATCTAACCAGCTAAGTGAAATGCACTTTGGAGACAACCCTGGTACGTATGGGTAGGTGAAAGGTATAAAGCATAACGTCGAGCCAGAGGCTAAGTACCTGGCATTAGCTGTAAACTGAACGCCAGGAGTATATATGCTGACTACATCACCAATCATGATAGCGCGCAGCTAGTAACCTCTGCTGGATGTATCAACAAGCATATATGCCCATAACCGGGAACCTGAGCCCATAACCGGGTAACACATGGCCCATAACCGGGTAACACTGAGGCTCACGGCCCCACAGTTTACTCTGAAACTACGGCGACCAAATGTCTGTCCCATACGCCTACTAATTGTCTTCCCCGCCCAATGTCAATGTACAAGTCGCAATGCGACGTGGACACCTCATACTATGATGCAAGTCGCTACAGAAATAAACAACTAAGCTAAATGCCGTCACACGTGCTGCTCATGCTGATGGCCAGTAGATCATGAAGCACGCGTCCCTACATGAACTCACTCTGTGACGTGTTAAGATACGTGTCAAGGCCTGGGAAGTCATATTGATAACTCCTCAACTTTAGGTGGGTCCACTAGACACTAGGTCAGACACAAGTCCTAACGTCAACGCCTTCGTTGACTGCACCCGAGTCTTCTCGGACGCGCACAGTTAATATTAAAACAATAAGATGTGCAACTAGATAAACATCTGAATTTAAACAGTAACAATAAGGCAAGGTATACTTGCCTAAAACTCTGGTGTGCATAAGCAATGCTCCGGAACCAGCAGTCAAGGTAGCACCGTCTCGGAAACCTACGAACAGATAACCCAAAGTTATAATTCACTACGTTGCACTAAGCTTAACTACTTATGCTAACATAGAGCAGGTATACATACACAACACCTATACATGTATCTACATTTAATAATGTACATACATATATTCAATTATGTATTTAGACATATTTATATTTATTCATTATATATATATATATATATATATATATATATATATATATATATATATATATATATATATATATATATATATATATATATATAACAACTATAAATATATTTATATAGTATAACACTTATATACCTCTATACATAGTATATATATAACTAATACAATACATGTCATATCAACATATATACACAATTACACATATATACATAAGTACACATATACAACATACATATATATAGTACATATATATTTATATGTAAAAATATACAAAATGGAAAAAATGTACCCTTATATAGTATATACTAAAATATACTATATAATACATACAAGGTATATATATATATATATATATATATATATATATATATATATATATATATATATATTTGTTCATACACTAATATGCATGCTATAAATATACTAAATACACAAAGTATTTATATATTTATATATATATATATATACATATATTAATTATGCACTAATACATTATATATATATATATATTTATTTATATATACACAAAATAATAAATACACCAAGGCATAAAATGTATATTAAAAATATATATACATACATATATATATCTCCATATATATATACATATACATACTAGATGTTAATATGTATAAGTATACAAATATATAATATACCAATAATATTATATTACATATAATATACTAAATCACAGAAAAATATATTTAAACACAATATATATTAAATATATAATATTCTACATATAATACAAATATACATATATATATATATATATATATATATATATATATATATATATATATATATATATACACACACACAATAGGTATTTTAATACATAAATAGGTATTTAAGACAAGTATATAGTATATACTATACACATATATATGTATCTCTAGTATATATATAATATATATACAAAATACAGCACATATATATATAGAATATAGTGTTTATACAGAGGTATATATTTAATATACAGTATACATATAAATACCCAAATCCAGAATACATTAATAGTATATAATTAGTATATATACAATGCAGCCCTAAATACACACATAAAATACCGTATACGTATGTATATACCTTACCGGAGTGAAGGAGGGGTCGAGGGGGGTCTGCCGGACGATCATCGCCGACGTGGGTGGCCGGGCTGAGCTCCGGCAGCGCTCGGGGAAGCCGACAGCAGCAGCGGCGGCTAGCAGCAGTTGGCTGCTGCATGGGTCGTGGCGGCCAGCTGAAGCGTCGACCGGGGCTGGGAGTTGGCGGGGACGGAGGTGGTTGACTGGGGAGGAGGTCGGCCAAGTACGACGGTCGGGCGTGCTACGGTGGCGGAGTGGTTGGAGCTCGGGTGGTCGGGTTAGCTCGGGGGAGGTGAGGGCTGTGGGTGAGGATGGATGTGCTGGCGGTGGCTGTAGGCGTCGAGGTGACGGGTGGTGGTGGCTGGAGGTAGGGAAAAGGTCGTCGGAGGGGGTAGGGTTGTCGCGGGGGTCGCTGGAGGCGGGGGCTGGCCGGAAGAGGGCGGCGGGTAGCTCAGGTAGGGGTTGAGCTGTATGTGTGGGGTTTAGAAAAATAGGATTTTTGTTTGGGATTTTTCTTGGGTTGTATGCATTTAATGTGATGGAACATGTCCTATATGTAGGAGAGAGAGTGGGGTAGCTGCCTTGGGATTAGGGCCGGCTGGTAGTGTCTAGGGTTGTGTGAGGAGGGTCTCCACATGTTGGACATGGGGTTAGGATTAAAAGTATTTGAATGAAGGGTCATGATGTGCCCTCCAAAAAGGTGATGCAAGTACATGAAAAATGGGAGGAAAATACATTGTGACCGGTCAAAGAATGTAGGTTCCTTTCTTCATGTGGCTGGGCCAATGAGAGGGGGGCACATCATTGTTAATTTGCACAAAGGCCCCTGAATAATTTAAAATTTGCACAAATTCTTGAATTGGAGATTTAATGTGACAAAATACCATGTTTGGTGTTTTGTATTGGGTTAGGATGGTGTATGGTGTTTTGTATGAGGCTTGTGGGTATGTGTGTGGGTTTGGGTTGGAGTTGGGTCTAATTTGAGTGAGGTTGGGTCACCACATTAATTAAATTAAAATTAATGCGCTAGGTGTTATTTAATTAACTAAAAATAATCGGGGGTCAAAATTGGGTGGCACAAGCGTCATTGGTGTGGTAGGCTCAGAGTATAATAATGTCATAATCGGGTTTGGTCAAAACGGGTTGAGGTTGGGTCTCAATCTCGATTGGAACGGACAACGAACGTAAATATGTAATTAATTTAATTTACGTACGGACGTTTGTAACGACTTTTTGCGACTAAAATCAGGCACACAAATTAGTATCAGGGGGTTGCACAAGGGTCATTATGGTAGGTTAGTATGTCTAGGCCAAGTGTATGAAATTTGTTTCATGGTAACAGCTAGTGTAGTGTCCTAAATATCGGGACAACGGTAAGGCGTCCTAAGTGATAAAAATCATTGCACAAATAAATAATACTATGCATAAAAATTCTAATTAGCACCAAAATAACCCTAATCTCTTTATCTAGTTAATAAAAAATAAATTTTTGGTCGAGGGGGTTTACATAAGCTTATTTTAAAGGATGTGCGACATGTACCGAGTTTGCGCTACAACTTGATTTCGGTAGGGAGGCTGGTGGATGATGGCTATCGCAGTTTATTTAGGGACAAAGATTGAATGCTTACGAAGGGTTCCCAACAGCTGGCTCGAGGAGATTTATGTTGTGGCATGTGTAACATCCCGTTCCGCTCAAGCGGACTGCCGATTCAAACGGCAAGAGTGCAATGTCCCGACTCGCTTTGCTCATGCGAGAATACTCGTTTGAGGCAAAGGATATCCAGACTTGTTCCCTACAAGAGTTCGTCTTAGGCTTTCAGAGGCTCGCTCGGAGTATCGCTCAACCGTGGTGAATCATCGCTAAGGTGGGTGGCTACGGTGAACTTGTCTTTGCTTAGCCAGCACACTTAAAATATGGAACGATACATGTTAGTCGCTAGGTGAATCACTTCATGCATGCTAATAAGAATCCAACGCACCTAGCTAAGGGAATAATCCCAACGTTTACTGCTTATGTTAGAACATGGAAATGAAACATTGCTTATATATTCAGATCCTCGCATGCTATCTTTGCCTTGAGCAACTGGACCCTGTTATGCCTCAATAGAATAATATGTACATGCTCTTCTTAGTGCGTTGTTCACTTGTTTACACTCCACGACCCTAGACCATGTCGCTCGGAAAGTCTCCGTACGGTTCCACTACTCGGTTTACCTTCGGGCCCGAGCTAATGTGAAAGCTTGCATTATACAAATGCATGCTTGCTTGCTTATATATATTGCCTCAATTCAGTGCTGGTCATATAATTGCATGCCAATATCTAGTTAATGCTATCTTGCCTAGTTTCATCCAAACCGCCGGAAGACTATCTAATAGTAATTCCTTGAAAGTATGAACATTGAAAGTATCCGGGACCGTTATGTCGCCAAGGCAATCCCCGAACCAGGGGAACGCACCATGTCAAATTACATCTGAACAATGAATCATGGATTGTCATATCAACTTGTGTGAAATTCATAACAAATGAACCACTGAGTCAGAAACGACCTGGGATGGCTTGTAGCGAGGATCATGACCTGCGCCTACAACCATTGTCTATTACTCAGAATATGAAAGAACAACAAGAACTCATTCATTCAGTCACGGACGCTCGTGCACAAGTTTGATCTCCTCGGACGGGGCGCCGGGGCACCGGGACCGATCCGGCCTAGGGGGAAGATCCGGTAGTCATGCTAGTTTGTTCCTAGCACGGATAAGTTCGGTCAGGTTACCGTGGCATCGGGACCACCGTCTTATTGCGACTATGTCCATAAATGGCTACGCCAGCGACTCCTATGCATACATGATCATACTCGCTTAGCGGCAATCCGTGTGCAAGTCATTGCATTGCATCTATGAATCTAAATCCAAGTATCCTGATAAAAGAATAATGAATCTGTGAATCATTCCTGAATCTGAGTAATAAGTATACCTTTGTTCTATAGTTTAAAAGAAGAACTCGTGCACCTGTTTTAAAAATCGCTCGTAGCACACTTGTTTTACATATGCTAATGCATTGATTCATTTTATATGCTCGTGCTTGAATTAACTTGGTTGCCTTGGACAGGGAAGGACAAATGGTAAGTTGGTAAGTTTCGCCGTGTTTCCTCCTATATCGCACGGTGCACTGCCACACGAGTTAGGCTTTTCATATATGCCATAAAACTGATCCTAAGGCAATACTAGAAAGACAATCAAATAGAGGGTGCACGGAACCTATATTACGTGTTTGGATTTGTCGAGCGGGCGAGTAGCCTCCCCACCAGTGCATTCGTGTACTGATAATCCACTAGACTGTTTGCAGGGTGCGGGAGAACCTCGTTCGGTGCAGATGCCTCCTTCGTGCGTACTAAGGCGTGGAGTCAAATCCGAAGCCTTGGGGCGCTGCGCCCGGAACTGAAGCACATATACAAGACATAATGTTGGAACATCGTCTGCACATCATTCCACAATTGTAGCCATTTGGCACGCTTTTACTGTTTCAGAGAGAGAGATCTGAGCAAATTGTAATCTCGGCCAAGCGCCGCCTGTAACACTTGTTTATATCAATAAAGAGTTTGTTTTACTTCAACTTGTGTTAATGCTTCCGCTATTGTCGACTCAGTGAACTTGTTACCGATCGCTTATGCGTTCATAATTCTGCTGCACTCGGACAATCTGTGTGATCCTGTGGCATAGACCTCTTACCGCCAGCCAATGAACCACGTCCTTGCACGGGCGCGGCTCACGCTCGTGCGGCATCACGCCCAGATGGGCCGAAGTGATCGTCCCGCGGGAGCGCTGGCGCGGTAATTCTCGCCTAGCGGGGACGGCCGATTAGCCTGTGGGAGATCGGGGCATGACAGATTGGTATCAAAGCCTGGCTTATACGCCTTTGGACTTTGTTTTGATTTTCTCAGTTTCGAAAGCTCGTTCGTGGGTTATGTGCACACTCTCTCAATGTCCCAAACGAAATATTCCAACAATGAGTCTAATACTTTCAAAAGTGCATTTGAATTATGTGATTACTTGTATGAAATTGTGTTGCAAGGGCCTTTGTGCCAACATGTGCTAGTCCCTTTGGGAATTGACTCGTGCTAGAAATGTGACTTATGTGCAAACCCAAATTGCCTATACATGTTTGCCCAACTGGATTGTACGAAAATGAATATTGTCCCGAACGGTTAGCTTCGCACACAGCCTTTCGGCTAAGTTGCGTTAAGTATCATGCGCCAAGACTCGTTGGTGCAAGCTAAGTTGCAACGAGAATGAACATCGTTCAGGAATGAGACAAGTCAGACTTAGAATGCCAACCGATAGAAACATTCTCGGATTTATCGCTTAGGCGAATAAGGAGAATCGTGCTTGGATTTTAAGGAATAGCTAGAACGGTATTTCGTATCGGAAGATATAAATCGAATATGGATTTGATTGGATGACTCAATTCCGAGTGGTGTATGGATCATTAGGAAATGTCCAAACGGATCCATATTTCGTACGATAGTCGGACTGAACGATATTGAGAATAACTTGAACAAACGATAAGGCTTATATCGAATAGGGACTCTCGGAAATGGAAGCCAATATCTGGTTAAGAAAAAATTGCGGAAACTTGAAAATTGTACGAGCGATTTTGGATTGAAACAACCGGACTGAACTTGAATACAATATCGCTCGAATAGAAGAAAATCCCAAATGGATGTTGTAGTTCGGTGAAAGAAGATGAACGATAATGGATTTGGCTTGAAGTTTGGAAGAATGGTCTTGAAATCTAGTTCAAAACAATCTCTCGAAATCAGTCCCAACGGGAACAGTTATCCTGCGGGAGCGCCGGCGTGGTGATTTCACGTACGGCGGGGATGATCGAACCCATGGGAACATGTTCGGTGATTATTCTAAACGAACTCGATGAATGAAACGTATCAAAAATATAGAATAGACTTGGGCTTGAATATTTAAAACTAGTTGCTTGGAGGATGCTAGAAGTAAGACAATGGAATTATCAAACGGTATTTGAAGTTGGATGATTTTACTAGACGGATAATAATCACTGCATGTACGAACTTGACTCGATGGATATATAACTTGGATGCAGTAAAAGAAATATAAAGGTGTCTCGATCGTGTCGAAGATAGCCATAACATTCAAAATGTTCTTGTCTTGTGCGAGCGTAACACTATGCCGTACATGCGTCACGCCCGGATGAGTACGATTATCCAACGGGAGCGTTGGCGTGATAATCTCACGTCCAACGAGGGTGATCGAACTTGCGGGAGACCGAGGCGTGACAACTTATGGATCGGCTTGCCTTTTGGTTAGACACGATAAGACGAATTTGGAATGCAATTTATCAAAAATCTTTTGATGGATAAGTTAGCCTAGAACCTAAAATAAATCACGCTTGATGGTTTCGTAAACGGATACATGAATCAGGTTGGACGACTTGGAGTTATAATTATAAAGGGCTTGGAAATTGAATATTGGCTTGGTGGTTTAGACTTGAAAAGGATAGGGATTCTATCAAAACATGTTTGGAGGGATAGATTATGCAAATCACTAGGCTTGTCCTGCAACTTGGATATATCATAGGATTTCGCTGAACGGACTCGTCCCCCGTGTAAGCGAACGCGTTATTGAGAGTAAGAAAATATGTGCTCGATATTTAAAAATCTGAGTAAAACGAGCTTGGATAGATTATCCCGTGCAAAAGAACAATGGTTTGACCCTAGGAATTGGGGCGAGCAACGTGCAACGAATTTGCACGATGTATCGTGTGCTTGAGCCTGTACCTATGACCTTGTGAGCTGACCTAGCAATTAGGCAGACAACCCTATGCCGAGTGAATGAACCTGTGTTACCGACTTTACCATACTGCTTGAATAAGCTATAGACTGGGGCAGCAAAGACTTAGGGTTAGACTTGGCAACGATATCGTGTGCTAAGTTTGACCCGAACGAATGAATGTTAGTCCGTAAACCGAATAGATCGTGCTTAACGGTAGTACGAAATGCTTGAGATTGAGTTGGAAAGGAAATGATATGGAATTGGATTGACCCTGTCGAAGGTATCCTAGTGATTCAGTAAGACGAGAACCCTTGAGATTTTCGCAAGTAGCTTGTCCGATTTCACTATCTCTAAGTTTGGTTGAATGCATATATTTGGGGGACGCCTTAAACATGTGCACGATCCAAGACTAAATGAGATATGAAATTCGAGTGCAAAGAATTCGCTATCGTTGAGTTGGTTGACATGCATGTGCTTGAAGCGCTTCGAATATGTGCACGATCCAGACTCGCGATATGCTGATCTCAAATGCTAGTGCAAGCGAATATCTGCCCGAACAAGTATAACGACTTGTATAAGTTTGCCTCTGCCTCAGATCGTTAAACAAGATCAATTAAAATGTACCACGAGTTAAGCAACATGTCCCGCGCTAGGGCGCAATGAGACTGGCTCGGCATACACGTTACACGACGTAAGGATCAAGGGGGGATTATTCTCAAATAGATTTAGTGGTACCGATTGCTACGTTTGGGATAGATTCCACAATACGATAGTATGGCCGGCCCTCAGTAAGTCTCGGGGATGAGACTTTTTCTGAGTGGTGTATGATGTAACACCCCGTTCCGCTCAAGCGGACTGCCGATTCAAACGGCAAGAGTGCAATGTCCTAACTCGCTTTGCTCAGGCGAGAATACTCGTTTGAGGCAAAGGATATCCAGACTTGGTCCCTACAAGAGTTCGGCTTAGGCTTTCAGAGGCTCGCTCGGAGTATCGCTGAACCATGGCGAATCATCGCTAAGGTGGGTGGCTACGGTGAACTTGTCTTTGCTTAACCAGCACACTTAAAATATGGAACGATACATGCTAGTTGCTAGGTGAATCACTCCTTGCATGCTAATAAGAATCCAACGCACCTAGCTAAGGGAATAATCCCAACATTTACTGCTTGTGTTAGAACATGAAAATAAAACATTGCTTATATATTCAGACCCGCGCAAGCTATCTTTGCATTGAGCAATTGGACCCTGCAATGCCTCGATAGAACAATATGTATATGCTCTTCTTAGTGCGTTGTTCACTTGTTTACACTCCACGAACCTAGACCATGTCGCTCGGAGAGTCTCTGTACGGTTCCACTACTCGGTTTACCTTCGGGCCCGAGCTAATGTGAAAGCTTGTATTATACAAATGCATGCTTGCTTGCTTATATATATTGCCTCGATTCAGTGATGGTCATATAATTGTATGGCAATATCTAGTGAATGTTATCTTGTCTAGTTTCATCCAAACCGCCGGAAGACTATCTAATAGACGTTCCGTGAAAGTATGAACATTGAAAGTATCCGGGACCGTTAGGTCGCCAAGGCAATCCCCGAACCAGGGGAACGCACCATGTCAAGTTACATCTGAACAATGAATCATGGATTGTCATATCAACTTGTGTGAAATTCATAACAAATGAACCACTGAGTCAGGAACGGCCTGGGATGGCTTATAGCGAGGATCATGACTTGCGCCTACAACCATTGTCGTTTACTCAGAATATGAAAGAACAAGAAGAACTCATTCATTCAGTCGTGGACGCTTGTGCACAAGTTTGATCTCCTCGGACGGGGCGCCGGGGCACCGGGACCGATCCGGCCTAGGGGAAAGATCCGGTAGTTGCGCTAGTTTGTTCCTAATACGGATAAGTTCGGTCGGGTTGCCGGGGCATCGGGACCACCGTCTTATTGCGACTATGTCCAAAAATGGCTACGCCAGCGACTCCTGTGCATACATGATCATACTCGCTTAGCGGCAATCCGTGTGCGAGTTATTGCATTGCATCTATGAATCTAAATCCAAGTATCCTGATAAAAGAACAATGAATCTGTGAATCATTCCTGAATCTGAGTAATAAGTATACCTGTGTTCTATAGTTTAAAAGAAGAACTCGTGCACCTGTTTTAGAGCTCGCTCATAGCACACTTGTGTTACATATGTTAATGCCTTGATTCATTTTATATGCTCGTGCTTGAATTAACTTGGTTGTCTTGGACAAGGAAGGACAAATGGTAAGTTGGTAAGTTTCGTCATGTTTTCTCCTATATCGCACGGTGCATTGCCACACGAGTTAGACTTTTCATATATGCCATGAAACTGATCCTAAGGCAATACTAGAAAGACAATCAAATAGAGGGTGCACGGAACCTATATTACGTGTTTGGATTTGTCGAGCGGGCGAGTAGCCTCCCCACCATTGCATTCGTGTACTGATAATCTACCAGACTGTTTGCAGGGTGCGGGAGAACCTCGTTCGGTACGGATGACTCCTTCGTGCGTACTAAGGCGTGGAGTCAAATCTGAAGCCTTGGGGCGCTGCGCCCGGAACTGAAGCACATATACAAGACATAATGTTAGAACATCGTCTGCACATCATTCCATAATTGTAGCCATTTGGCACGCTTTTAATCTTTCAGAGAGAGAGATATGAGCGAATTGTAATCTCGGCCAAGCGCCGCCTGTAACACTTGTTTATATCAATAAAGAGTTTATTTTACTTCAACTTGTGTTAATGTTTCCGCTATTGTCGACTCATTGAACTTGTTACCGATCACTTGTGCGTTCATAATTCTGCTGTACTCGGACAATCTGTGCGATCCTGTGGCATAGACCTCTTACCGCCAGCCAATGAACCACGGCTTTACACGGGCGCGGCTCATGCTCGTACGGCATCACACCCAGATGGGCCGAAGCGATCGTCCCGCGGGAGCGCTGGCGCGGTGATTCTCGCCTAGCGGGGACGGCAGATTAGCCTGCGAGAGATTGGGACATGACAGCATGTACAGGCTCAAGACGCTGAGTTGTACAAGCAGGCAACAGCTATCGGATGGAGGCTCGAGGGGTATTCGACAGGAGTTGGATCGTCGAAAACTTGCTGAGAAGGGACTTCGAGATACTTTGAGGATTACGAAGGATTCGGTTCGTCGAGACAAAGCGACAAATGGTGATAAGCCAAATATTGAGGGTCAGTATGTCGGTCCCATGACAGTTGGTCGATCTCCAGGTGGGAGTTGCTTCAGGGATCCGGTTTTGGCGATGGGTGGTTAGCCAAAACTTCACCGAGCGACATTGGTTTCAGCAGTTCAAGGCCAGGGAGGAGATCAAGGTTTGCAGCAAACTCAATCTAAGGCGGAAGCGTCACCATTCACACAGTTTCGGAGGAGTTGTGGGTCATCGACGACATGCACAGTGCGTGATGTTCTGCTCGAGGATGCATGTGTATGGGGGAGCTTCAAGTTCGGACACGAAGGTGAGCAGATTCAGGAGTTCAAATCTCGGGAGAATTGCACAATCCACTTGGTTGGGCCAACCAAGGGTGAAGAAGCTCATCGGAACGTTAACACGTTTTGGTGGAAGACGGAAGTCGGAGACAGGCAGCCAAGACTCACGATGAGACTGATAGTCAGGGACTTTGGTCTCATTGATGTCGGCAGGATCCCAGTGGTACAGAAGGTGCTACGCATGTCAGATAGCGTCGACGTGACGGTCGAGGAGCTGGAGACGAAGGAAGATGCAAAACAACTCGGACGATCGGAGATCGGTGGCATTGGGGAGCAGGAACTCTTTCGCAGGACGACAGATATGGAGTCCAGTTGAGAAGCCATGGGGTCAACACCCTCTCATTAGACTGGAGGGAGAGATTGTTGGTGTCCAGTCTGGATTTAGTAAATTTTGGAGCCCAAATATGGTCAAAGATTTGATTTGATATAATTTAAAAATCTACACTAAATGTAATATTTGATTAGATTTCAAATTTGTATCAAATATTTAATTTGACCATATTTGAACGTCCATAATTAGTGTTGGGCTATTTTAGGTGGAATAGGATTCTTATTTTAAGGTTTTCTATTTAGAAAATTCTATTATGACCAAAAATAGGATTTCTCATCCTATAAATATAGGAGGACGGTGGAGGCACAAAGCACAGCACAAGTTGGAGATTCGGGATGCTCGTCCACAGAAAATCTAAGAAAAAGTTCGTACGTTGCTCTTAGGACTTCGTCATCCAAGACAGAAGGAAGAAAGAGATCTGATCGAGGAGTCGTCGCCTTCGCTCAGGGAGATTACTACGGGTTGGTGAGTGATTTCAATTGTAATCTCTTTCTTTTCTTCTTGAGTGTGGTGAGGGAGGTTGAATCTATTAGGACAAAGGGTTCAACATTGATTTTGTCAATCTTGTCATTTTATCTGAATTATAAATGTTAAAATTTGTCCAGATGACGTAGGCACCGCTATATACTTGTCTTTATTTGTGCTTGGTGTTCGTTAGACAATGGTTGGTTATCTCAAGTGGGTTGGCCTAAAATTTTTGTTGTGGACACTCTCAAACACGATGTCAGAATGCTTGCAGGACGTGTCCGATTTTTAACAATATTTGCATATACATCTACATAGTATAGACGTGTCTATGTATGAAGTCTTTATTTGGTTCCTTACAGACACTTCCCAGATACCCAGATACTTACCACCCTATCATGTATCAATGTGTTACAGCATAATAGCAGAATTTTTCCCTCTTCGTACATATGACGGACCATATTTCTTCATATCAAAGAAAAATTGGCATGATTTATTCCTTGTTTCCTGCAACATGAAGCAAAACCATCAATCATTCCAAAATCAGGTCCAGGCAAACCATAGACCCACACCATCCATATATGCTTCTTATAAGAACTACATAACCCGTAGAGCCCATAAAGGCTTTGGATCTGAATTGTACTATATATTTACAGGATCCAGATAACCCATGGTCCCAAATTGCACTCATTTAATTTAGGTTCACTATATAACATTATGACAAGGAATTGTATGTATTATCTACAGGAAAAACTGATACAGGCTATAGGTATCAATTATGTTGTGCATCTATGTTTAATTGTTTGTTTGTTACCTTGTTGCTCGGTTGATAGTTGGTGCATGGATGGATAAATAATAAGATAGCTAAATAGGAATTAACTATGTAAATAGGAAAATTGATTAACAATTGATCTATGTTGAATAGTGCCCGTGTTCATCTACATAGTGTTATGGACGTCGTCTGAGAAATCGGAGAAGCCCGAAAGGAGTAGATATTGGCGTATCAAGGCTGTAATTAGCAGGGTAGCATATCGGCAGCATACCACCGATATGCCACAAATCATAAAACATTGACATCAAGTTTGTAGGGCAAAGTTGGTGCTCACTAGCATGCCAGCGGTACGACGACGGGTCAGGACTACTAAATTTGATGGATGGTTTATATCTAAAGGCTTGATTTTGACGTTCGAAACGCTCTTGACTTAGATCAAGCTATGAGAGACCTATGTAAGGCTCTCTATCAACCGAGGATTGGTTAGTGAAAGGTTGCTTGAGGCAATTGATTGTTGAAAGCTAAAAGAGAGTTTTCTTAGGGTTTCTAAGAGGTCATTAAAGGAGTCTTCAAGAGAGAGAATGAGAGAACTCGTCGGAGATCTCGTAAGGAGAGGGTTGTTATTAAAATTTCTGTGTAATCATTTGTAAGGTTTCTCTTTTTGATTCAATAAAGTATTTATTCTCTTTGCCATGTGGAGTAGGTCGATTTTAACTGAACCATGTTAATATTGTGTGTTCTTATCATGCTATTATTGCTGTAATTTGTTCTTTGTTATTCTCTCTTTGTAATTAAGGTTATTTTCATGTTTCTTCTGTGTGTGCACATAAAATTTTATCAGAGTTAAGGGAATCGTTGGAATTTCAATCATTGTCATGACACATGCAACAAGGTTCTCTTCATCGGTTGCTACGATGATGAGATCTCTAATAACTGCAAAATCTATCTGATCATCATTGTCTTTAGTCTTCTCATCTTTAAACTTCATGTAGTCCCTTTTAAAATGACACATTTTACCACAGTGATAGCAGCACTCCTTGGGGTCCACCCTCACAAGATTCTGAGAAGTCTCTCATGTTCTCGACTGTGACCTAAGCTATGAAAAAATCATAGCGGACTTCTACGGTGGTTTTATCTGCTTATGTTGGATCTCCTTATTTAAGAAGCTACTTTTGACTAGCTCTATCGTGACAACTCTATCAGCCGCGGACTTACTCACAGACACCACCAACGTCTCCCAATATTTCGACAGAGAACTCAAAAGCAGCAAGACCTGAAACACATCGTCAATCACCATATTTATCGTCGACAGTTAATTGATGATACCCTGAACCTCGTTTAGATATTATGCCACTTAGGCACCCTCCATGTACTTTGAGTTGACGAGTGGAGAATAAGAAATATCTTATTGCGAGCCATCTTCCGTTGATACAGCAAAAACATCTTCTCTTATAATACTTTTGTCGAGCTCTCTTTGGACACGTAATGAAAAACCAAATCGTCCAGCCATTGGCGGATGAATCCAACAGCCTTCCGATCTAACCTTCTAGTCATCAATAAAATTGTTTGATAGCTTGGCGTTGTCTCCCTGCAATGGACTATGCAAATCCTCGCACCATAGTAGATCATCTATCATTGGTTTTCATATCGCCAAGTTTTCCTTGTGAGGGTAATCATACGTGTGTTCATCTGCTATATAGACATTGTTGCACATTCTCTCTCTAAAAACTAAGAGCTCTGATACCAAGTGTTGGCCACAGAACACCGCAGAAATGATATCAACCCACCTGAAGATAACAAACCTTACGCGAGTACCAAGACAATCAAATACAATATATGTTCAGTGACTATGTCACCTAGATAAATTCCAATATATATCACTCAAAAGTACAAAATTGATTACAATATGTTGAACCATTTGCCCCCAAGTTCATCTTCTGACCAAACTCGAGAATAAATAAGCAGATACAACTAAAATTACTCATCAACCCTGTGATGATCTCTCTGAACGAAAAAGACGATCCTTCGCTTCCAACTGTCTCGAATGGCGATCCCTAAATGCAAAGTACGAACTTTTTCTTAATTTTTTGTGGACTTGTACTCTTGCGTGTGAGCTTTCTTGGCAACTCCACCCCCCCCCCCCCCCCCCCCCCCCCCTCTACCTCCATCATATAGGTTAAGAAATTTAATTTACGTTTTAAAAAATCCTAAAATAGTCCAGCACTAATCCTAGCTATCCATATTTAATCACACGATCTTTATTAGATATTGATTGGGCTCATGTTCTGAACTAAATCCCAACAGGAGGTACACCGGCGGTATAGTACGGTTTACCGTCAGACCCTCGAAAATATGTTTTAGAATGAACTGTCCAAATTTTAGTATACCGTCGGTATATCGTTGCTGCTATTTGGCTCAGTTCGAGCTCCGGTTCAGCCACCGATCCTCCGTCGTCTTCGCTGCAACTCCCATCGATGCTTCACGACGTCCAGACTGTTCTTCCCCAGGGTGCTTCATTCCCATATCAATTATCTATAATTCATGATCTCACTTTCTACCCGATGTGAGACTAAACTATCAACTCCATTCTTATCAACCTACCAACTTCATTAACCTTTCAGCACTCTACTTGATACGAGATACGACCCAACAATTCCAATTATCTTCATCTCATGTTCCCACTTCCTACCCAATGTGGGATTAAACTACCAACTTCATTGTCACCACATTTTAGTGCTCAACCGAATACGAGATACAACTCCCTTTAAGTGCAACTGGATACAATATACAGCCCAACAATCTCTACCTTAGCTCATATCTGTTGGTCGAGCAACCAGTTAAACTACCAGTTTTATTGTCACTAACTTTGAGAGATCAACCGCGGATACGAAAAATAAATCCAAGACTAATAACTAATTGTTATTAATAAACATCTCAAGATACTCTGAGAAGTCTTTAGGTAACAGACAAATTAAAAGTTTAATATGATAAAAAACTAATAACCAAAGTTAAAGGTCATCAAAACCAGGAAAGTGCACTTATCTTCATCCTCTCCAAAATAATGTTCTCTAAGCATATATCTAGGCATTTAGGACCTCACTTAGGTCCAAAGATTGCCCAGCTGCATGTTAGTGCATTGGCACCTCAGCTACTGGGGAAGATTAATGCAGTTTACTCTTATGCTGGTCAGATCCCGGCAGCTTAAGCAGGTGTTACCAATTGAACAAATCAAAAAAGCCTGATTATATGCTTCTATTCTTCTCCTATGCTACTCTCTCCACTTACTAAAAATTGCTACAGATGCCCGTGAAAAATTTGCGATAGATTGAGCTGCACACGAAACAAAGCATATGTTAAGCAAAGTGATATTTAACATATATAAGCATTTCAAAAACTATTTAAGCCAGTCCAAAAAAAAAATTAGTTATTTATAAGTTTGCCATCGAAAAAATTGTTGCAGACTAGTCCAATTTTTTTCAGGACAATCAAAATGTTTGACAGTCCTTCCAATAAGAAGAACAGTCATGCCAATAAGAAAGACAACTTTTTCAAGACTGTCAAAAAAATTTGACAGTCTTTCCAAGACAGTCCTAATTCTTAAGGACTCTTAAATATTTTGACAGTCCTCCTCCTCATTTCATCTCCTCTGTCTCCTCCTCTCCTCGACCTTCTCCTCTCTCGACCTCCTCCGCCACCTCCTCTCCTCGACCGCCTCCTCTTCCTCCTCCCCTCTCCTCTGCCTCTTCCTCTCCTCGACCTCCTCTCCTCTCCTTAGCCTCTGTCACTACCACATTTTCTAGAGAAGAGTATTTTGGTTATTTCATAATTAATTAAATATCGTGCATGTTGTATAATTATTTATTGTGTTATTTAATTATTGTTAGATGTTAGTTTATTATTTTGGACTTATGTTAGTGGACCTAATTAGTTTAGATTAGATCCATGGACCAACATTTACGTTTGGTTAGACTTGAGCCCAATTAGAAGCCCATTCATTAGGATGATGATTAATTAAATTAAACCCATTAGACTAGAACCTTCCCTCCTTAATTATTTCTTCATGAGAGGCCACAAGGGGTATTTTAAACTTTACATAGAAACTTGGGGAAAGGGTTATGTGGCCGGCCTATTTAAAACGAGGAAAAAAATTTCTCTCTCCTCTTTTCATTCTAAATCTAGATCTAGAATTTCCCTCAACCAATTCCTTCATTCCCATATCAAATCCGTACCAAATTTCTTTCCAATTCCTTCCCAAATCAATATTGGAGGCTAGTAGAGTAAGGATCTAGAAGGAGTAAGTAAGGATCTACAAAGAGCAGCAAGGATCTACAAGTTGAAGGCTCATTTCATCAATTTTGAAGATTATATTGGAAATCCATCTCCCAACAGGTACAATTCAGTTTTTCCTCTTTAATTATGTTCTAAATCTGTGTTTTAATCATTAGAAACCACCCTATATGATGAGGCTACCCATAGGAATTGGAATTAGGTTCATAGGAGGCCTATGGAGAAAGTTATGGTGTGTTTTGTGTCAATTTTGGGAGAATTCCGAGATTGACACATGTTGTGTTTGTCAATTGGTCAAATAGACCAAGTTGAAATGTGTTTGATTGTTTATGGCTAGTGTCGTGTCCGCAATTGGATACGTGTAGGTCGTATCCCAACAATTTGGATATACGGATTGATTTGGAGGGTTTTCCTCCGACACGGGACTTTGTGTATGTCATATTTTGACACGGATACATAGATATGTAATTGACTCTTCGTATTATTCATATTTACTATTTTAGACTTGCTCGTGTCCTTCGAGGTACGTTTGGTTGTTTGGTGGACTCGTATTGCAAGCGTATCATAGATCTAGTGTGATACGGGTGCGATGCACTCCACGTTTTTGTTGCATTGTATTTCTAGATCTAATTTCCATTGTTCGTAGCTATTGGTAATATATATATATATATATATATATATATATATATATATATATATATATATATATATATATGAGATGTATATTGATATATGTATAGCTATGTGTGTATTTGCATATGTATGTGTATATTTATATAGATATCTATATAGTTGTGTATAGATATACATATATAGTTGTGTGTGAGTGGAGAGTTATAAATAGATATATATGTATATGCATCTACTTGTTCATAGATGTTTATAGATGAGAGTTAGTGTGTGCATAGTTGTATCTAGTTGTGGGTGTGTTTGTGTGTGTGTTGAAGAGGGCTCGGGCAGTGCATGCAGCAGGGGATCGAGGCAGTGCAGTCGTTCAGTGGCACACCAACAGGGAACTAGCATCGAGTAACAGCAAGAAGCTAAGCCTTCAGTCTGGAAACACACAGCATCAGCAGCTCCGGCAGTGGCAGTGAGCCACATTGCACTCCAGCAGCAACAGCAAATACACAAGCAGCAGCAGCAGATACGCAAGCAGCAGCATTTCAAGGCAGAGTAGCAGCAGCTCGCAGCAATTGCAGCAGGCTTGCAAACTACGAGCAACAGCAGGTTGCAACATCAGCAATATGTATCAGCGCAGTGCAGGGACACGAGCAATTGCAGCAGTTCACCCTTTGCAGAGTATCAGCATGTTTCAGGAGGTAAATTCCCTGCTAGTTAGTTATTGTCATTAGTTAATTGTTTAGTTAGTTAACTAGTAGTTTAGTAGGTTGATAGTTAGCTAGTTTATTAGTTTAATCAGTTATCTATATGTAGATACTTGTGATTAATTAGTAAGTTAGATATATATATACCTACTTATGTATCACTAAGTTATGATAAGTAGATGTATGTATATGTTTGTATGTATATATGTATTAGTTTGCATTAATAGTTAGTATAGTTTGGTAGTTAGTATTTAATATGCATATTAGTATATACTAGTAGTTGGTATTAGTATATACTAGTAGTTTGTATTAGATTAATATATATTAGTATATAGTTTAGTGTTGGGTAGTTAGATATATACTAGATATCACATTACCTTGAGATGCCAAGATAAATGTCAAGGTATTGAGTCGATACTCAAGGTATTGGATTTGAGTATCAAGATGAGGGTTTAGTGGTGCGATACCGCATTGGTTCAAAGCCAAGATATCCACTTAGCATTATATTAGTTAGAATATTATATTGATGATTATATACGCATAATATGATATTTCCATATCTTTTTAGTGTGTACCTTGAGATACGGTATCTTAGTGATTTATACTATCCTAGTTTAGCTAGTGTGACCTAGTTTCATAGTGTATGGACCAAATATCCTAGAGATAGACTCGTACAACCTAGAAATATGTAGTTTGACCAAGTTTGACCAGTTTGACTTAGGGTTGACCTAGTTTGATTGTTTTGACTTAGAAATGGCTCTTTGACCTAGATGTTGACCAATTTAACTTATTTTTATTCCGAAACGTTGTATTGATGTTATATTCCATATCTAGGTCTTCGAGGCACCGTACCGGACATCTGTGATACTGTTCACCGGATTTCAGGCGAGTACATTCTCTGATAGTTTCTCATTTATGATATCCTCCATGTTCCTTGTATCTAGTGTAGATATCCTTGATTTCTTAACACGATGGTTACACGGATTGGTATATCTGTATCTCGTCATGAGATGTTATTCCTTGATATTTATGGTGTATCTTGTGCAAGCATCGTTTCATTGTTCTTCTTGTACATGTACAGACATTAGTTCATGAGGAGAGTAGCGCCCTTCTTGTGGAAACCCGTGTCATAACGTACCATGGTTGGATCCACTATACCAATCGGGGGTTGGGGAGTATGTAGTGTAGATATGTGATCATACCCTCCTTGTATCAAGTCTTGTTCATTGAATAGTGTTAATCATACACTGCATGTATGATTAGCCAGGCCATTAATCTTGTATCAAGTTCCCAAGCCTATCACATGTTCATTTTTATATTGTCCATTCTTGTATTTATTTTCAGTATTTCCTTTATTGTATATCTCTTGTATCTATATTGCATCTTATATATTTTACATCTATTTACTGTAACATAGTTTATATCATTTATTAGAACTGCTGTTAGAGATGTACTCTGCTCCTTTCCTGACTGGATATATTTTTCCCAGATGACACTGAGGAGTGGTACCCCACTAATTACGGACCTCAGGATGTTGTGGGCTTAGAGCCAGAGACCTTAGCTCAGGAGGGACTCATCCCGACTGAGACAAACGACCCGGGACTTGTAGCATCTTAGTTATTCTTTTGTACTGGATTTGTCTCCAGCTTACTTTTAGTAGTTTCTCTTACTCAGTGATATTATTATTTGACTCATTAGTTGTATTGTGACTATTCTTTTATCATATTCGTGCTATTCTCCATCTTAGATCTGTGATTGAGTACATTTATATTGATGGTGGCATTGTTATGTCTTGATTATAGATAGATAGTTTACCCAAACAGCGTTCTACCGCAGATGCCGCGGCGTAGGCTGGACGTTGTTCCCGACGTGTATTCCTACATCGGGTGCGGGTCGTGACAGCCTCCTCCTCCTCTCCTCGAGGTCGAGTGTCACCGGAGTTCGTCGGCGGGGACATCAGATTAGGTTGGGAGGGGGGAGAAGGGATGTGGGCAGCCCCAAAGAAAATTTTGGATTCTCCTGAGTAAAAATTGATTCAGCCTGGGTTGTCCTGAAGTAATGGGTTGTTTTAAGCAATTTTTGAAGTGCATATAAAATTTTCATAAATAAAGATTTTTTTATAAAGTCAATACAAAAGTTGATCATGGCTGACCCAAATTTTTTTTTTTTTACAAGTTTTTCACTCAAAAAATTACTTAGGGCTATCCCAAAATTTTACTTAGGACTGTCAAAATCCTAAATAAAATATGTTGTTCAATGGACTGTCAAAATTTTGACAGTCCTTCCTTTGACAGTCCTAAATAAAAAATTTGGGCTAGTCCTGAGTAAATTTTTTTAGAGAAACTTGTTAAAAAAAAATAAAAAAAACTTAGGCCAGTCCTAATCAACTTTTGTAGTGCCCTTATAAAAAGTCTAAATAAAACACTTTACTCAGAGATACATAGGGCCATGCACACGGTTATTTTTGCTCCTTACCTTGACCTTGACCGTGGCACCAACATGAATTTTTCTTCTAGCTTGCCTTCTTCCTCTTGGTTGTCCTAACTGAAGCTAATTTTGGTTGCCCCTTATCTAAATATACGTTTAAGTTATGTTACGGGTTAAACCGGCCCTAAGAAAAATAAATGGTCTGAGAGATTGCCATATGAGAGAGGTTGTCCAAAATTTGAAGTCTTGTTAGATTTATCCCTAGGACGGCCATGTTCCTCCTCCATAGTTATACTGTAAATGATGAATTGTAGGGTCCTAAGAAAAAGGCGAATCTTACATTGAGCTTCAAATATACGTTTTTGAGATAGAATAACTTACGTTTTAAAGATAGAATAACTCAACCGACATTGCCCCAATCATCCATGCTCTTGTAACTACGGGACTTTTCATATCCCCAATCCGGATCATGGGACAGACGCAGATGCCTAGCCTTCCTTTGGGCGCCTCACTTCGACTCACTTCGCTCGCCTTGCTTTGGCAAAATATTTCTTTCTTTTTTCATTAGTGAGGATGATTATGCCTGCTTTAAATTCGACCGGGTGCCCCCCTGGTACCATAAGCATAACTGAGACAGCAGTCCCCCACTCTACAACTATATTTTGGAGACGATTTAGTACATTATCATCATCGTCTTTTTTCTTCATGAATTGATCAGGAAAGCAGGGTATTATTAATTGATCATTCCATCTAACACATGACCTGAAGTGTCTTTCTAGTTGCCTGTCGATGTCATTCAAATAAAGAAATTATATGAATTCAGTAAGCTTATTAAAGGCGGCGGGCATCTTTAAGGCATGCAAACAAAAAATTCAGAGGCGGCGTCAGTTTTGACAGTTATTTCTATACAAATAATTGTCAAAATTTTAACAGTATTAAAGGTCAACTTCTCTGTGAGATGAATACCAAAATTTTGTCACCTATAAAAAAAAATTTAGTGCCTTTCACAACTGCCCTTTTTTGGTCCTTGAAACTAGGGGTGAGCATAAATCGGCTTACTGAGAATGGGAACCCAAAAGCAGAGTGTAACTACTGCAAAAAACAGTATTATTGTCACCCCGTAATTAATGGGACCTCCTCAGTTAGAAATCATTGGCTTATATGTCCCCTTAATCCAAAGCACAAAGGTCCTACTCAATCAATATTGAGTATGAAATGTGTTGAGAAAGGCAAGTCAACTCTCACTAGTTGGCAATTTAATCAAGAGTCCGTAAGGAAGGCCTTGTCTTATATGCTAATTGTCGATGAGCTTCCATTTCGGTTTGTCGAGGGTGAGGGCTTCAAACGTTTCGTTTCTATTGCATGTCCGATGTTTGTTGTACCGTCGAGATGGACCGTTGCACGAGATTGCTACAATCTTTATACTAGTGAGAGGACTAAGTTAAAGGCTTATTTTAGGGGGTCCAATCAAAGGGTGTGTCTTACGACGGACACATGGACATCTAATCAAAAGATAAACTATATGTGTCTTACGGCACATTACATTAATGAAGATTGGAAATTACAGAAAAGAATTATCAATTTTTGTCCAATTTCAAGTCATAAAGGCGAGGCTATTGGGAGGGAAGTTGAGTCATGTTTGATTGAGTGGGGGATTGAGAAAATTTTTACAATCACCGTTGATAATGCTAGCTCTAATGATGTTGCTATTGCTTATCTAAGCAAAAAGTTTGCACAACGGGGAAATAGTATTCTTCAATGCAAGTATTTACACATGCGTTGCATTGCACACATTATCAATCTTGTTGTAGTAGATGGGTTAAAAATGATGTCTTCTTCAGTTGCTCGTGTCCGGAGAGCTATTAGCTATGTTAGACAATCTCCTTCACGTTTTCAAAAGTTTAAAGATTGTGCTCAAATCGAAAAAATTGAAAGCAAGAAATTATTGTGTCTAGATGTGAGCACCCGTTGGAATTCAACATATTTGATGTTGGATACGGCCCAAAGGTTTCAAAGTGCCTTTGAGAGATTCCAAGACGAAGATCTTTCATTCAAAAGAGAACTTGAGGGTGAGAATTTGTTTCCAACCGAAGAGGATTGGATGAATGTGAGAAGGTTGTGTACGTTTCTAGAACATTTCTATGAATTCACCTTACGTGTGTCGGGGTCTTTATATGTCACTTCAAACAAGTTTTTTGAAGAGATTGCATCTATTGATTTTCTCTTGAAGAATGCTAAGAGTAATGACGACTTCGAGTTGTCTATTATGGCGGATAAAATGAGAGAGAAATATGATAAATATTGGGGGACGTTGAGAAGATGAATATGGTTGTATTCATTGCGCCACTATTTGATCCAAGGCAAAAGTTTGCATATTTGGAATGGTGGCTATATCAACTCTATGGCCAATCAAAGGGTGACACCATGCTAGAGAAGGTTAAAATTGTTGCTTATTCCATGTTTGAAGAATACAGAAAGTTGTATGCACCTATAGTTTCTTCTACAACTAGTGAAATGACTGACTCTCCTACCATCGAAGATCGTCCAGTCTTCAACTTGAAAAGTATGATGAAGGCTCAATATAAAAATCATAAAATGAAAACTGTTGGTTGTGATAATAAATCTGAGTTGGATCGTTATCTTGTTGAGCCCACCGAAGCCGATGAAGATGAGAATCCTAATTTTGATCTCTTGGCTTGGTGGAAAATTAACTCTCCTCGTTTTCCTGTTCTTTCAAGAATGGTTCGTGATATCTTAGCCGTTCCTATATCTACGGTAGCTTCGGAGAGTGCATTTAGTACCGGTGGTCGGGTCCTTGATGCATTTAGGAGTTCTTTGACACCTAAGATTGTTCAGGGTCTTATTTGTTCTCAAGATTGGTTTAGGACTTGTTCCGATCGATCTATTGTTAGTAATCTTGAAGAGAATTTGGAATCCCTCGATAAACTTGAAAGAGGTATCGTTTTATATAACAATTTATATCACATAATGTTATTTTTTGTTTTTTACTTGTATTGATTGTTCCTGTAATTTTGTATACTTGTGTAGATTTAAGCCAATTGATGGGTTCAACCTCAAGCGATGTTTGAAAAGTTATTATTTGGAATCTGGATTATTACTTTGGTTTGGATGATGTCATATTTTACACTGTCACTGAAATGTGTAGCCAGGCCCCAAGGTTTCAGTTTTCACTAAACAATGCACTACCTCATTTTGGAATTTGGATTATGTAATATTAAACACTGTCACTGTCACTGAAATGTAATATTATACAGGACACTAAACAATGCACTACCCCATTTTGGATGTGTATAAGTATAACTGCATATTTATACATTATATGTAGCTAGGGATAGATTCTACAATACACATTTGGATTACAGTTACTTTTTTTATTCCATTATATGTTGCTAACAAGTATCTGAAGAAAATTGCAATGATGATATGGCATTAGTAAGTGGATAGATACTACAATGCAATGCATTATTTTTTGATGCACAATTGCCTATCTGAGCTTCAAATAATTGCAATGATGATATGATGATATGGCATTAGTAAGTGGACAGATACTACAATGCATCACATTTTGATGCACAATTGCCTATCTGATCTGAGCTTCAAATACTTCAAACCATACTTTCTCTTGCTCCATCATGCAGACTTCAAACCATACTTCAAGATTCTTAATGTGTGCTAAGTCTGCCACTTTCAATCAGTGATGTTCCTGCAGTTGCTCATTGTCTCCCTTCATTAATCAAACAGAGGTAAAGGCTCAAAACAGTTGTAAGAATATTGATGCTATCTTAATTTTCCACTGTTGCTACTGTGAATGGCTACTGAGAATGCAGAAATTTTCATACTTTCATCATAAGTTATATATTTAGAAATGTTTAGATGCCAGTATGTTTAGATTTGTTTACATTCAGGCTTTCATCATAAGTTATATATTCTACTTGCCACTTGCCAGTATGTTTTGCTTCTGAGTCCTGACTGTTCATGCTTGTTAAAGATTGATAGTAGCCTATAAATCTGTCAGGCTACTGTGGCTACTGTGAATGCAGGAAAATCTATACTAGCTATGTAGTTATGCTCATGCATTTAGTTTTACATTGATGCCAGTATGTTTTGCTTATATATTCTACTTGCCAGTATGTTTTGCTGCTTTCCACATACTGATAGTTTAATGTTTAATGTTTAATGTATCATTTGATTGTTTCATGTCTCTATCAACACAACAAGCACACCTCAAAGGAGTGGGGCCAGTGGGCTACACCATTTGTAATGTTTGGCAAGGAATGTCTTAACAAATCTGGAGCTTAACAAATCTGGAGCTGTGTATATTGTATAACTGTATATAATGGCCCATTTATATTGTTGTGAGTCTTGTGACTTGTTTGCATAATTAGGAAACTTGAGTATAAGAAGGAAGAAAGCTGTGTAATCATTATATATTGCTGTCAGTCTTGTGACTTGTTTGACTTTGCTGTGTATAAGAAACTTGAGTATAAGAACTAAGAAGGAAGAAAGCTGTAATGTGTATATATTGCTGTGTATAACTGTATATAATGGCCCTTATATATTGCTGTTAGTCTTGTGACTTGTTTGCATAATTAAGAAACTTGAGTATAAGAAGGAAAGATGTGTAATGTGTATATATTGCTGTGACTATTCTAAGAAAGCTGTCTGTATGAATTTTTATTGGATTTTTAACAAGTATTTGGTCCAGGCCCAGTAACCAAAAACGGCCCAGTATCAAAATATGGCCCAATTATCCGGCCCACTCTTAAAAAAGGCCCAACCGAATAAACCGATTTAGCCGAATAAACCGATTAATAATTCTCGGTTCGGTTATATTCGGTTTTTTCACATATCGGTTCGGTTTCGGTTTGATTTTAAAAAAATTCGGTTTAACCGGTTTTCCAAAATTCGGTTCGGTGGAAACCGATTAAACCGATTACTCAGCCCTACTTGAAACCGAGGCAACAAGGATTTAGATGGCTCAACATTGAGCGCCCACACCGATCCATCTTGGGCTGCCTCTAATCTGCCTCATTTAATAAAAATCCAGGCCCATGTACATGCCCATTTAATTTTGAAGTTAAAACTCAGCCCAAACCAAATAAAAACAAGAATTGACTCTAGATTTAGCGTCCTCTCTCCTTCTGATTGCTTTCCCTAAATTTTGCAAATTATAAGGGCACTACTATAATTACTTGGGGCTAGCCCAGGATTGGGACTAGCCCATTAATGAGCAAAGTTTACTCACACTAGCCCATTAGTTTACCCATACTAGCCCACTTTGAAACCATTCTTCCCAAACACTCCCAATACCCTCCCCACCCCACCAGAGCCCTCCCCCCTCCCGCCGTCCTCCTCCGCCTCCTCCCCCGTCCTCCACCGCCGCCTCCCGTCGTCGTCGCCGCCTCTGCCTCCTCCCCCACCTCCCGTCGCCTCCTTCCTCTCCCGTTCCTCTGTCTCGTACTCCCTTTCGGTGCTCGACTACCTCAGCACCATCGGCGTCCGCCGCTCCTCCCTCCCCTCCTTCCTCCGTCGCTACCACCAGGT
The DNA here is from genome assembly GCA_036927795.1 of Iris macrosiphon. Classification (NCBI taxonomy): domain Eukaryota; kingdom Viridiplantae; phylum Streptophyta; class Magnoliopsida; order Asparagales; family Iridaceae; genus Iris; species Iris macrosiphon. The sequence goes on along the minus strand of JAYESA010000011.1, from coordinate 23,945,180 downwards.
CCTCCACTCCGTCGCCGGAAGACATAAATAATAACACAATGACAAAGAAAAATAACAACACACAGGAAACCAAAAAAGAAAATAAAAAAATAGAAGAAATGTCAAAATTTGACATATATGTTGATTTTTAGGACTGTCAAAATTTTGACAGTCCTACCAATTGGAAGTACTGTCAAAATTTTGACAGTCCTAAAAATTTAACATATATTTTTAGGACTGTCAAACTTTTGACAGTCCTACCAATTGGAAGGACTGTCAAAATTTTGGCAGTCCTAAAAATGTATGCTGAATTTTTAGGACTGTCAAAATTTTGACAGTTTGGTAGGACTGTCAAAATTTTGACAGTTTGGTAGGACTGTCAAAATTTTGACAGTCCTAAATTTTTTGACATTGACAGTCGACAGTCTAAAAATCATGATCTAAAAATTTTGACTGTCAAAATTTGACATATATGTTAATTTTTAGGACTGTCAAAATTTTGACAGTCCTACCAATTGGAAGTACTGTCAAAATTTTGACATTCCTAAAAATTCAACATATATTTTTAGGACTGTCAAACTTTTGACAGTCCTTGGGAAGGACTGTCAAAATTTTGGCAGTCCTAAAAAAAAAATCTGTTAATTTTATTTGTTAATTGATGGGGGGGGCAATTTCAAAATAGTAAAATATCCCAAATTTCTATCCTTAAAATTTGTTAAAGTATTCTGTTATTTAAAATAGTAAATTTATTATTGGTACATTAAATATTTTGAAAAAAAAAATTACCAAAAGTAAAATTTGGAGGTCGAAACATCATTTTTTTGCGATTCTAAAAATTTGGAAAGTCCGTCAAACGATGAAACGGTTTATCCCGAAGTACTTTTCTATACGATCATTTTGGCACAAACTGGGCCTTGTTTCGATCTCCCAGTCAAAAGTTATGATACTTTAAAGTTTTATACTTTATATTTTTGTCTGTAATATGTACGTCTTACTTCGGATGAAAATTCTCTCTACACGAATTGTGTTACTCTCGTCGAAAACATACAAATCGACCTATTGTGTGACGAAAAACGATTTGAAAACAAATAGTTATGGCCGTTCGAAGTCTGATCGACGGCAGACGTAATATTCGTACGGTAGATTTTTTTTTTGGGGTTCAATGATAACATATTTTATTTTGGATTTTAAACTAAATAAAAAAAATCAAAATCCAAAACTAACTAAATAGAAAAAAAACTAAAAAAAAAAATATCCTGACAATTAAAATGAGGACTGTCAAAATTTTGACAGTCCTCATTGTTTGTGGGACTGTCAAAATCCTGATAGTCCTAGTTTTATATAAAATTTTCAGTAGGTTAAAATTAGGACTGTCAAAATTTTGACAGTCCACATAGCTTGTGGGACTGTCAAAATTTTGACAGTCCTTACAAGTGGTAGGACTGTCAAAATTTTGACAGTCCTGATTATAACAGTCCCGAGTGAATTTTGGTGGCAAACTTGTAATTATCAATGATAAAAATTTGGGCTAGTCCCAAGTAACTTTAAGAGTGGCAAACTTATAAATTTAAAAAAAAATTACATTGGGCTAGCCCCAAGTAAAAAGTCTAGTGCCCTTATAATTTGCCCTAAATTTTTGACTCCACTTCAACCAACTCTCTCTCTCTCTCTCTCTCTCTCTCTCTCTGTGTGTGTGACTCCACAAGCTTGCTTGCAGTTAACCTCTGAAAACTCTCGTAGGCATAGGCGGAGCCACTAGTGGGCTGAGGTGGGATCTAGCCCACCTAAAAAAAAGGTGCAATAAAATTCTTCTAGTGAACAAGAGATTTCGAACCAGAAGAAGACAACCACCACCAAAAGAAGGGGGGGAGAAGAAATCACCTTTGGGTTCGAATCTTCCTCTTTGAAACTGATTGAGAGGCAGACTCTTGCGAGAGGCGGAAAGGATCAGAAGGAGAGAGAGAGAGAGAGAGAGAGAGAGAGAGAGAGAGAGAGAGAGAGAGAGAGGACCGAGTGCCCGGCCAGCAGCACCGTCATCCTCCGCACCATCTCGGAGCTCGACCCCCTCTTCATCAATCGGACCCTAAATCTTAGGTTCTCAATAATGGTGCTAAAGTAAACTAAAATCATGGCTCTTACAAACTTGGTTCTGTAAGAGCATCTCTAACCCTACGGTTACTTTGGAAAAAAGTTTTTGGCAACAAAATCTTATGCCAATACAATTGTCAATTGAGAAGCTTAAGTTAATTGTCTAGTTACAATATTTTATCTTCCATATCATAAATTATAAATAAAAAATATTTAGAAAAAAAATGAAGAGAGAGAGGTCTTAAAAAAATAAAAAATAAAAAAAATAAATAAATAAACGTCTCAATACTTTTGCATTGGAGATGACTTTTTTAGTTCACTGTCTTTTGTGAATATAATTTTGCTACCTAGAAAAAAATATTGTGTTGTGCCTCGTGTCCCATAGGAATCATAACATATTACAAGACAATAGGGTAGGAGATGCTCTAAAGTGTTTGTATTCTTATCATTCTATATATATATATATATATATATAACTCGTATATGTATTGTCCTCAAATATATTAGTGTCCACATTCGTGCAAGTGGATATAATCGGCTGTATACTCGAATGGAGTGGGGGCAGCTGTAGTTCTTCACGAAGTGGTAGTTGATGCTTGCTTGTGGATGTAAAAACCTTGATGCTCACACAAGCATTGAAGTGACAAGTCTATTATCCTCAATTTATAAGAGGAGGTTATAATAAGAGTGTACTTCCTATACGAGTAGGAGATACTTTGCAGACAATGATCAAAGTATCTCCCTACGTGTACACCAGACGAACCATATTAATAGCATCCACATAGTTCCATAAAAGTGTACTTCCCAGGTCCAGAATCACTGCACCAGCCTAGATCAAGATGGAACCAAATTCAGAAATGCTCAAGACCAGTAAGTAATCATAGAACCTCAAACTCCATCCGGACCGGGAGTCCCCGGCGAACATTATGACGACTTGCAAGAAGACGACGAAAAATATATATGATGCACATCTGGGCATAATGCCTACTGTAGTAACCAAGAACAAGCTACAGGTGTTGCAAGGTCCAACCAAAAACTACCAAGCAAACAACTTGGTGCATTTTAAGAATAGTTGAAGCAATGACTGTCTGCTAGTGCAAAAACAGAAACATGCATCAACAAGGTATATGTACCAAGAAACAAAGGAGATGGTTTAATCAAAAATACATCAACTTATTATATCCTTCACAGTTGGCTCAGCATTTAAGCTGCTCATTGTTCTCTTAAAATGGAATTGTGCATTCAGCCTGTCAGTGCGGCATTAAGTGCACTGTGGACATCCACCCCGATTTGTGCTTCGGCCTTCTCTAAGTCAGTGGAGGCGGAATTAAGCTTCTGAGTGAAGTCAGCGAGTCCCTTTTGGACCAAGCTTGCATCAATCTGGTCGATAGGAACAGCCTCCACAGCCACTATATCCGCAAAAGAGTTTGAGTGGATGAAAGCAAACCCGCTGCTGACGAAATACTTGGTCACATCGGATCCTTCATGTACAGAAAGAACCCTGGCTTGAGCTCAGCAATGGTGGCAACATGCCCTGAAGAACACCCATTTCCCCGGTTGTTGCAGGAACGATAACCATATCAACCTGAAACAAGAACAAATCGATGTAATTGCATGTGTACAATTTCCAGCAGAAAGTCACCAAGCAAGTTTAAAATAAGTTGAGGAAAATTCGTCAGTCTATAACCAAAATACTTGGTAGTGATATATATGTTATGAAGGCATATATTATATTCACAAGCTGTTTCCATACAAGCTTATTTGTTTAAAACCCTAAATTTTGCATGGCTGTTGAACCGAGAATGAAAGGTCCTGTGACAACCTTACTGACATCTGCCAAAAGAGAGGTTACCGGATTGGAGCATTTCTTAGGAAATATGAGAATCATGATACTCTTCTCCAAATGTTACTCTGTATCAATATTTTGATGGATCTCGTGTAAAACTGTGGCAAGCCATGCCATTCCCATTTGCTTTTCAATTAATGTGTTATAAAGATGAATATAATTCTCTAAAGCAAATCCTATAACATCTCTCTTCCTCGCAGATTTTTAGCCAGTGGAACTTGGATTGTGCTCCTTGGTTGCATGAGTTTGAACTGCCTAACTGGAAAGGTAGGTCAACCTACCAGGCAACTAGTCCAAGTGGTCTTTTGGGTTTTATTGCAAGGTCCTCTATTGCTCATAGCTATATTGATTGAACGATGGGTTGATATCAGGTTAACAGGTGGTCATAAAAACCTCACAATTTTACTCTTTGGTGGAGCTTTCTCATACTGTAGCCAAACCCACTCTAGTTTGGAGATGATAATGATGATCTCGTGTAAAAATGGGACATTTGGGAGACTTAATGCGATGATAAGGGCTACTCATTATTTTAGCAAGAACATCTACATGCAGCCAGGCAGGAAAGTTGTCACACAGATAGCAATAAAGTTGACGATTTCTTTCTCAACCATACTCCAGTGGCCCACTTGTCATTAAGCTTGACACAAATTACCGCTTGAGGCATTATAGTTGTCCTTTTGTTCTTCACATCGAATTGTACCCCATATAATTGCATGATTAACAAGTTTATGGGTTGCGAAAGTTAAATTATCAAAGAGAATAACATTAATAAGAAAAAGTAAATGCTGCCAGCAGAAAAAAAAAATCTAAAAGAAAGGACCCTCCTTAATAGATTAATATTCATGATATGAAGTAAACATGTTGTCCTCCCTACCTTGCCATGCTGTACAAAAAGCATATGAATTATGAAGATACTATATGTCCATAAAACAAATAGGCACCCTACGAAAACTTTCTATCAAAGATGTGCATGGAATTGTTCGAAATTGAAACAATGGGACTCTTGACAAATTTTGAAACCAAATATGAAAGCATGATTCTGAAACTTGCTTCAAACTTTTCCCCTTTTTATCTTAGGCAGTCTTAGATTTGTTAGTTATGAAATTCCATTAAGAATTCCCGAGGTATCAACAGAGACATACATCTCGGCCTATGTTAAGGTCACTCCCTTCCATGCAAAAACTGAAAGCAGAAGGTTATAAATACCAACTTTTGCCAATACTTTATGCTACTAATATTACATTAACTGATTAAAGCTTAGTTCACATGCAGCAACTTAAGTTTGGACACGCAACATATAGACACTTGAAGTAGGTCAGTGTATTATATTCATCAAAAGAGGATAATAGTTGTTATTAGCAGTACGTTTTATTGAGTTTATGAAGATAAATGTATTAACTTCAAGCTAAAAATATATCATAGAGATGGGGATAAAATCTAGAAGCCTATTGTTGGTCCAGACTAGCCAATCAAACTATATGCTAAATTTCTAAGATAGCATGGGGTAGGTTGCTTGAGTCGCATAGGTGCTCACATGATCCAGACTAGCCAATCAATTATATGCTAAATTTCTAAGTAAGATAGCAAGGGGAAGGTTGCTTAGGCCGAGTAGCATAGGTGCTCAAGAGTACTTTGTGTCAACATAACTCCCACGGAAGCTGAGAAAGCAGTCCAAAAATAAGTCATTGAAAGAATGTGCCCCCATCATGATCAGCTTAACATTGGAAGCAATGAAGTGAATACAAGGGATATCAGATAATTAAATTAAAGAGCCCAGGCCTCAACAAGAAATACCAGGTGATTAGATTTAGAGCCCAGGCTATCAAGTGTGTAATGTTCCAAGAGATACCAGGTGATTAAATTTATGAACCCAGGATTCCAAGCCCCTAATGTTCCATAAAGCTATTTGCATCATGGGATAAATTTTATGGGAACCAAATGTAAAGCTTCTTCCATAGCATATTTGTATAGAAGTTTTCCTATAAAGAACTGTTTTGCGTTAAAAGTATAAACAGGATAATCACACTAAAGGCGTAAAATAGTAAGTAGACAAATAGCACGTGACAAATGTCTGATATATTTCCGGTGTTACAAAGTATTAAATACTATGTTACTTAAAAAGGGTTCTTATCTTATAGTAATTTCATTGCACTGAAAAGAACTGTTAAAATACCTACAGTCTTTTGAATCTGGGATTATGCTCTTAGAGTCTTCAATATTGCCTTGGATTAGAAAGTTGACTGTTGAAAGCCAACTCATTAAACTGGGATAACCCTCTTAAAGTTAACTTTCAACCCGAATCAATATTAAAGACTAGAATAACATAGTTGCAATAATTGAAAGTAAAATATAAAACAATTATAAAACCAGCCATTTTTATGAATATGAGTGTTAGGCAATTAAAAAAACATGTTTAGAAAATGAGAATAGATCAAATGAGAATAATATGATGGATGGGGGCATTCCGTGTTTTCGTTAGTAGGAATAATCCGACAAATTATACTGTTGTCCACAAAGCTTCACCAGTAATAAACCACATATCCAATAACACAAAACATCACCAGCTCTTCTCCAACCCAACTATAGCATCAACACCTATATGTGCAACCTCTATGTGCAAAGGCAGACACAGTAAGGGACAAGTGAGGTCAACTAATCCCATTGGGAAAAAAAGAAGTCCTATAAGTCATAAGCGGCTGGAGGGGGGACTCGGGGCTCAAGGACGGGCTCTCGGACTCTTCCTTCAACAGGAGCCTCGTCGGCAGGTTCTACGACGCCGGGGACACCATCAACTTCAACTTCCCGCAGGTCGTTCACGTCAGGAATTTAAAAGAGGGAAAAGGGGGGGGGGGGGGGGGGGGGGGGGGTTGTTCAACCTCAAATATAAAGAAAGTCCTGAAGTCACTGGATCAACCTCAAGAAAAAAGCCGATGCAGATAAACATCAAAAATTAAAGGCATTTGCTGGAAGAGATCTTGTGATAATATTCTTACACAAAGAAAGATTTTTAACTTGCACATATATTAAAATCAAGATGAAAAAGTATGAACATTCCAATGTGTTGTACAAGATAAGTGACGATGCATATGTGATTAATCTTTCCAACACTTTTTAACATCTCAAAACCTTCAATGTGCAAGATATCTTTTCATTCTATGGTGATGATGATTAAGCTCTTGCTAGTGCTAACACGAGATTGTATTTATTTTAAACGAATGGAGGACTAATGTAGGACATCGAATACAATAATTGAATTACTACGGTTCTTATATAATGGAAACTTTCCTATTTAAGTAGCGATTCCATTTTAGTATTAACACTTTTTTTTGTTATTCTATTATAGTAGGGCTCCTATTTGATTCTATTTTAATAAGATTCATTTATTGTGTCTCCTTTAATTAGAAAGTTCCTTTTTATATTTGTTCACCTCTATAGATAAGAGGTCGACCCTTTTGTAAGACAATCATCTAATTGCCATTTTCAATTAATTTATCTTAGAACGTTTAAACTTATATTTTCTATTCTCTAGTTAATTCTTCTTCTCGTTACCCAATCTCTTCTATTATTTTTTTGTTATCATCAAGGATCTCTGCATCCTTCTCGGTCTACTTGCTTTAGAATACATCAAATCATTCATGACCAAACTATTTATAACAATGAGAAATTATAATTTATTGATTTCGTTCACTAGTTTCTTAATTTTGGTTAAATTTTCTTTATTCCTCTATCTTTTATGTTTCTTGGCTTATTCCTAGATTCCTAGGTATGTTAAATTGGTGTTTGGAGATCAAGAAATTCGTTAGGCTGGTCACAAAGAACAGAACAAAGAAGAGTAGCAAATAGAAAACAATCAAGTGGGAAATAGAAGTACCGACAACTGATGAGGCAATCGATAGAGCCGACATACGAATTGAAAGTCTTGAGCAGATAGTCCGAACCCCACTTGATAACATCCATGACGTGATAGAGCTCCCCCGACGGCCATGTACTTCTCAGGGTACTCGGTAACGCTCCAGTTGAGCATGGTGAGCTCAACGACTGTGGGAAGTTGAAGTTGAAGTTGATGACATCCCCATCGTCGTAGACCCCGTCGACGTAGCTGTTGACCCAAACTGGATCATAGTCAACCTTATTTCGATAATTAACACACTGATATCGGCTATGACTCAATATGACACATTAAGTGTTGGACGTGACATTAACAGACTTCGTCAAACTGCTGCTACATCATCTTTGTAATGTTCAGAGTGTAATTTTATCTTTGTTTGAGTCTAGGGAACATGTACGTTGAGTCGCATTGTGGCATGTCAACTACTCAACATATTTTCTATAGCTCCACCAAACAAACAACCAAACCTTAAACCCAAACTGAACCATACCAACTCAACTCAACCCACCTTATAGAGCTTCTGGTCTGAGGCAGACCGAGCTCGGGCCGAACTCGGTCCCTGACCGAACTCTGGCCGAACTCGGTGCCCTCAAAATCAGCAACCTAATTTTTTGCTCCACCTTATGACAAGCTGTCCAACGTTCGAATTTTTGAACGTTTGAGGACAGAACTCGGACCGAACTCTCCCCCCCCCCCCCCCGACTAGTATAAATAGAGCATGATTTCTCCCATTTCAAATCATATCTCAAGCTTTCAATCTTCTAAGCTCTATACATTCTAAGCCATACTCTACCAAATCTCCTTAGCCACAAACTTCCTAAGCCCCAAGTGCCTCAGTGCGATTCAGCTAGAAGTTCTGTGCAAGAGTTGTAAAGTGTTCTTACTTGGAAAATTCTAAATTTCGCTTTTCATTGCGAAGTGAAGTCTTCGAGCTCTTCGGATCAAAGCTCGTGTCTGTAAAGAAGTGGCAAGCCTTCGAATAAAACCTTGTGTTTTCACGGATAGTGGATTTCGACTCCGAGCTAGAGTTCTCGGGCCTGGACTAGTCCTCCACGAGAAAAACCAGGATAAAATCGTTGTGTTTGCGTTTGCTCTTCCTTACTCTATTTACCTTCCACATTATTATTTTTTGATTATTTACTCTATTAGTATTTGATTCCTGGACTTAAACTTAATCAGTTTTTAATTGGTCACTAGAGACAAAACTCTATTCACCCATCTAGAGTTGCCTACACGTAACTTCAATTGGTATCAGAGCATGGTTCGCTTGATAAAGGATTAACACCCTAGAGCAGATCTATGGCAACTGCACGACCAATTTACACCAACAGTGGTGAAGGCCAGTCCACAAATAGGCCACCCCTATTTGACGGTACCAACTACACTTACTGGAAGACACACATGAGTTTCTATCTGAAATCAGTAGACTTCGACCTATGGACCATAGTTATAGATGGTTATAAGAAGCCTGCTAGAATTGTCATTGATGGAAATCTTGTAGAGAAACCTCATGACAAATATATAGACCTAGAAAAGAAATAGGCAAGTCTAGATGCTACGGCTATTAATGCTCTCTTATGTGTTGTAGACAGGATTGAGTTTAACAGGGTATCTACCTGCGCTACTTCACATGAAGTATGGAAGCTTCTGGAGGTGACTCATGAAGGAACCACTCAAGTGAAAGAGTCAAAAATCAGTCGGGTGACACAAGAGTACGAGGCATTCAAGATGAAGCCCAACGAAACGATCACGCAGATGTTCACCAGATTCCTTGACATCGTCAACCCACTATCTTCCCTAGGCAAAAACTACAACCATTAGAAGATTCACAAAGTTCTAAGAGGGCTCACAAAGAACTAGAACCCCAAAGCCACGGCGATCATCGAAGGCAACGATCTCACCACCATGTCTCTGGAGACTCTGATGGGCAAACTGATGACGCATGAGCTCGACCTCAAGGACTTTGAGGATACTCAAAGGAGCAGGTGATTGCCCTAAAAGCTCATCACACGAAGGCTCTCCATTATGAGACAGACGATGATGATTCTGAAGGTGATAATCAAGCACTGATGGTTCAAAATTTCAAGAAGTTTTTGCGATTCAACCGAAGGAAGAAGGAACAACAAGAAGAAGATGATGAAGAGCCTATCTGCTATGGCTGCAAAAAGACGGGGCACATCAAGAAGGACTGCCCAACAGCAAAGAAGGAGAATCGGTACGAGAAATCACACAAAAAGCATCATATCAGAAGTATGCCAACACCAGCATATGGCATGAAAGTGAGGCCAATAACTCAAAAGAAGAGGAAACTCCCAAAGAAGCTGCAAATGTCTGCCTGATGGCAACCTCTGACAAGGTCACAGAAAATCAGCTTGATGATTTTACTTTTGATGAGTTATTGGATACTTAATCTTCTTGAAGATCATAAGAAAGTACTCGGTAAATATAAAAATGCAAAAACTAAGATTCATACGCATAAGATTGAGATACATAGGCTATCATGCTTATTAAATGATATAAGAGAAACACCACCCACGAAGGACACCGAGGAGTTATCCAAGCTGAAATTAAGCTTACACGATGCTGAAACACTTATTAAGAAACGGACACAAGATCTTGCCAAGCTCAATGAAGAGCTTATGGTAGAGAAAAAGAAGTATAATATAGAAGTCAGAATTAGTGATTTAACTGCCAAATATTATGAAGTGTATACTGCCTCTAAAAAGTTAGAGATCAGGCTGGACAAACAGGTTGTTCAACCTCAAACTCAGTCTTACACTAAAAACACATACACTAGACATGTAACACATCACAAGACTGCACGGTCCAAGAAAGCCAAACAAACACATGCAGCTCACAATCATGTTTTCTTGTACACATATTCACGTAAAACACGTCAGCCACCCACGCAGACACATTTACTATCATGCTCCTAACATAAATATGCATGCTACATGTCACTATTGCGGTAAACATGGACAAATATCACGACAGTGTAGAATTAGGAGACAAGTAGATTTAAATTTATATGCATGGGTGCCGAAAACTAACATTTCAGGACCCTCTAGAACATGGGTACCAAAGGTCACATCTACTCGTGTTGTAGGTGGACCTTCCTTCATACTCTAGAAGCAAATGGATTCTCGATAGTGGATGCTCGCGACACATGACTGGAGATGCTAATCTATTCACAACATTATCGATGAAGAAGGAAGGATATGTTTCCTTTGGCAACAATCTGAAAGATTATATAATAGGTAACGGTACAATAGGTGATCCTCCCTCTCCTGTCATTAAGGATGTCTGTTTAAGTAACAGAGTTAAAGCATAACTTGCTCAGCATCAGTCATCTTGCTGACAACGGTTATGGTACTAACTTTGTGAAAAATAAATGCTCTTTTTTAATAGATCATCAATTACACGGAGATATAAATTTAGAATTCATTGACACTGAACATCAGCTAGCAGATATTTTTACTAAGCCACTAACCGAAGATCGCTTTAACTTTCTCCGTCGGAAATTAGGAATTTTGGATGAAAACGCAATTCAATATATTTAATTTGCATAAATATTTACAAACTCATTATTCACATATGCTACATTATTTTGGGTACAAGCCGAAAGGGTCCTTCAGTCACAGAGACGTAAACAGCCTTAAGCGACACGGTATTTAAGTGTCTTCGGACCACCGCTAGCTGAGAACTGACCCCTATAGCTAGCCTGAGATAGTTACTCATGTGTTGGATAACGGTTCACAAATTTATCGCACATTCTATCTATTGTTGTGGTATTCAAACTTCAAAATTTACAATTGTTGACTATCTTTGTCCAATCCTTCATGTTCATATATATTTAGTCTGGACCATTCATCTCCTGGCCTACAATTTATCTCCTGGCTTAAACTCACTACAGTTCTGGACCCACAGGGACCGAACTCGGCCCAAACTCGGTCTAGGACCGAACTCGGTTCTGTTCGTTCCAGAACCTTCAGCGATCGTGAGCTGTCCGATCTTTTACTTGATCAAACCTCTATTTGAACAGCAGCCCGACCCTTTAGTTGCTTTGCTGCTATAACTGGTTTTTACCCCCCTACTTCATCTTCCTCCTTTCTCAAACCCATCTTTTCAAAACCCTAACTCTAGTTTTTGAAATTTTGGTGGCCATTCCTCCAATATTCAAGATTTGAAGGTAGATCAAGGTCCTCTTCCATTCTCCATATTTTTTTCTGAGGTATATCTCTCTCTTCCACTCTTTTATCCTCTCAATTTGTTTAATGGCACCTAGATTGCTATCAAGAGAAAAAAGAAGAAGAAATGAAGCCTCTTCATCTAATCCTCCTCCTATTGAGGATCAACTCCATCCATTGTTTAATCCTCCACACCCTCCCAATGACAATACCTACAATGCATATATTTTTGTTTCTTTAGATGCTTCTAAAGAATGGTTTGATGATTTTTGTGCACTTAGTATTTGTGCAAAAAATCCAATCAATTTTACAGTATTTCCTGAGCTTTTCTCTATATTTCAAGATCTTTGTTTGGATGACCTTGTCACCTCCTCCAATAGAATTTATCTTAATGCCATCAAAATGTTATTTAGCAACCTTGCATATGACCATAAAATTTATTCTAGAGTAGACGGTATTGACATTGAATTCGATGCTTTCGACCTAGCAGAGTATTTGCAACTTCCCGATCCCAATACATGGGAAAGCCTAGTCGATGCCCGCGAATTTAAGTTCGTCGATGCAGGCAACTTAGAAAGTTTTAAGGACATGATGTATGAACCCCATCCTCGTCCTCCTAGTCGCCTTCGAGCTAGGTATCTCAACCAGCATTTCTATGAACTTCGTTGAATTGTCTTTTCTTCCATCATAACCTTTCGATGAGGTTACCTATCTTGAGATATCAGCCATTTACCATCTCCATTTCACTATTCCTTTCAACTTTCCACTCACAATGATGGATAGTATGATCTGTACAAGAAAGAAAAACAGGGCACTTGTTTATGCCATATACCTTACCATAATATTTTCTTCCTTTAACATCCCACTTGATGACTACCATTTCATCAGTGCACCGATCTATCTAAAGCATGTAGGACTGCTCCTGCTCCTTTACCTCCAGCTCTAGCTGAGGAAGCCTCATCTGACTCCGAGGCTCCTCTAGTTGATCCACTTGCCACCTTGGACTCTATTCGAGATATGATGCGAGATCGTTTCCAGTTGGAAGATGATCGCTATGCTGAGATGGACTACTGGTCTACTCTTCAGATATCTGCCCTTTGCAACACCATCCATGACATCTGGTATAACATGGCTAGGCATCCCACTATGCCTTTTCCAACAGGTCGGGACCCTTCTCGCGAAGGCTACCGTATTGACGACTCTTGGGCCATGAGGTATTTGGATCCGGATGTTGCTTTCTTCGACCCTCGTCGCTCCGCCAGCGATCCGTCTAGTTCTTCTCCTGCTGGTCCTTTCCCTCCTCATGTTGATTCTGCTCCTTGATGGTTGTGGCGGATTACTTCCTGGATGTTGCTGATGATATTCACTTTTAGTTTATTTTACTTTTGCACTATTTAGTTATGTATGGATGATTGTACTTTGATTTTTTTGCGATATTAGACTTTTGCTTATGATATGATCGGGTATGCTATGTTTGGTTCTTTTACAAATATACGTGCTATGTTACTCTTTCACTTTGTCTATGCTTATTCCTTTAGGGGGGAGCAAATCCATTTTGCCAAATGACAAAGGGGGAGAAATAGCATATGCTATGATATTTGTATATTTGCTTTTGTCTTTGGACCATGGACCATAATTGCTTATGTGAAAATCCATTATGTGCTTATATTATGTGCTTATATTTTGACCATATCTTGGACTTGGATATTCACTATTTGAGGGGGAGCTACTTCTATTCAACCATGTCAAATTCTTTATGCTTCCTTCAACATGTGTCCAGGTATGAATATTGAGGCATACAAATACCATTTTGTCAATTATCAAAATGGGAGAGATTGTTGACACAAACTGGATCACAGTCAACCTGATTTCGATAATTAACGCACTGATATCTGCTACGACTCAATACGATACATCAACTGCTGGACGTGACATCAACAGACTTCGTCAAACTGCTGCTACATCATCTTTGTAATGTTCAGAGTCTGTAACTTTATCTTTGTTTGAGTCTAGAAAACATGTACGTGTGGCATGTCAACTACTCAACATATTTCCAATAGCTCCACCAAATAAACAACCAAGCCTTAAACCCAAACTGATCCAAAACAAACCAGCTCAACCAACCTTATAAAGCTTCTGGTCTAAGGCAAACCGAGCTCGGGCCGAACTCGGTCCCTGACCAAACTCGGACCGAACTCGGTGCCCTAAAAATCAGCAACCTAATTTTTTGCTCCACCTTATGACGAGCTGTCCAACATTCGAATTTTTAAACGTTTGAGGATAGAACTCGGGCCGAACTCTGTCCCCCAGACTAGTATAAATAGAGCATAATTTCTCCAATTTCAAATCATCTCTCAAGCTTTCAATCTTCTAAGCTCTATACATTCTAAGCCATACTCTTCCAAATCTCCTTAGCCACAAACTTCCTAAGCCCCAAGTGCCTCAGTGCGATTCAGCTAGAAGTTTTGTGCAAGAGTTGTAAAGTGTTCTTACTTGAAAATTTCCATGTTTCGTTTTTCATTGCGAAGTGAAGTCTTCGAGCTCTTCAGATCAAAGCTCGTATCTGTAAAGAAGTGGCAAGCCTTCGGATCAAAGCTTATGTTTTCACGGATAGTGAATTTCAACTCCGAGCTAGAGTTCTCAGGTCTGGACTAGTCCTCCACGAGGAAAACCAAGATAAAATCGATGTGTTTGCGTTTGCTCTTCCTTACTCTATTTACCTTCCGCATTATTATTTTTTGATTATTTATTTTGTTAGTAGTTGCTTCATGGACTGTCTTAATCAGTTTTTAATTGGTCACTAGAGACACAAAACTCTATTCACCCCACTCTAGAGTTGCCTACACGTAACTTCAGTAGCTTCTACGGAAGAAAGAGTTTGAAAGCCTGTCCTCCAACCGCTTATGACTATAGGACCTTTTTTTTTAACAGTAGGATGAGTTGACCCCACTTGTCCCTTACTATGTCTATCGATAGTTTGCGCCCACCAATCGAAGTGTTATCGAGTACTCAGAGAAGTACAGGGCCGTCGAGGAGCTCGGTCACGTCAGGGATGTTACCAAGTGGGGTACGGACTATCTGCTCAAGACTTTCAATTCCTATGTCGGCTCTATCGATCGTCTCTACTTCCAATTTCCACTTGATCGTTTTCTATTTGCAACTGTTCTCTGTGGTCAGCCTAACGAATTTCTTGATTTCTCAACCAAACACCAATATAGCACACCTGGAAATCTAAGAATAAGCCTAGAAACATAAAAGACAGAGGAATAAACAAAATTTGACCCGAATTATTGTTTTATTCTCTGTAGTCAGCCCAACGAATTTCTTGATTCCTCAACCAAACAGCAATTTAACACACCTAGAAATCTAGGAATAAGCCAAGAAACATAAAAGACAGAGAAATAAACAAAATTCGACCAAAATTAATAAACTAGTGACCGAAATCAATAAATTATAATTTCTCATTGTAATAAATAGTTTGGACATGAATGATTTGATGTATTCTAAAGCTAAGTAGAACGAGAAGGTTGGGTAACGAGAAGAATAATTAACTAGAGAAGAGGAAAGATAAGTTTAAGCGTTCTAAGATAAATTGAATTGAAAATGACAATTAGATGATTGTCTTACAAAAGGGTCGACCTCTTATTTATAGAGGTGAACAAATCTTTAAAAAAAAAGTTTCTAATTAAAAGAATCACCATAAATGAATGTTATTAAAAATAGAATCAAATAAGAGCCTATAATAGAATAACCAAAAATGAGTTCCACTAAAAATGAAATCGCTACTTAAATAGAAAAATTTCCATTAAATAGGAACCGAAGTAATTCAATTACTTCTACTCGATTCCCTAATCAGTCCTCCATTCTTTTAAAAAGAACACAACCTCGTGTTAGCACTAGAAAGAGCTCAATCATCATCACCATAGAATGAAAAGATGTCTTGTACGTTAAAAAAAAAAAATGTTAAAAGTGTTGGAAACATTGATTACATATGCTTCGCCACTTCACATTGAAAGGTTAGTACTTCTTCATCTTGATTTGATTGTATGTATAAGTTGAAAATCTTTCTTTGCGTAAGAATATCATCACAAGATCTTTTTCAGCAAATGCCTTAAATTTTTTATTTTTATCTGCATCGGCTTTTGTTGATCACTAACTTCAGAGTTTTCTTTACATTTGAGGTTGACCCCCTCTTTTAAATTCATACGTCCGCCCCCTTCTATGTGCTCCACCACAAATGAGACACCTGCAGTTAGATATCCAGCTCATCCAGGAAACCTTCTCACCCATCTATCCTGAGTGGTATTTTTCCCTGTACACAATATATCTACTAAGAAATGTGCAAATCTACATCTTGAACCACCTATGCACATATGCACAGGTGGTGTGAAATATGTTAATGGATTTGCAACACCAGATTTCATACCTCACATCATCAATTGCAGTCAATGACGACGTGCAATCCACCTCAACTAGATCTACACATCTATGTGTTTCCACCAAAAATGAAAGCACCTCCTATTAGATACCCAGATCATCCAGGACACGGTCTCACCCATCCAATCTAAGTGGTTTCTTTTCCTGTCACAGTATATTTACTAACAAATTTGTAAATCTGGAATTTGAAGTTTTGAACCACCTGTGCAAATATGCATAGGTGGTGAGAAATCTACTAATGGGATTGCAACTCCAGAAATCAAACCTCACATTGTCAGTTGCTGGTATACAGCCCGCGTCTACAAATAATTAGCTCCACCTCTTACTTACTGTATGTTGGTGCTTGTGATTCCATGGCCAACTATTATTACCTGCGATGGGGCAATGACCAAATACTCATCTTCTCTTCAAGGTATCATGGATGTCAGGCTCATGTCGGTTTGGGATTTGGCATGTCAGATATAGGAGGTCGGACAATGTGCAGGGGATAATTCCAATATCGGGCTCCTTAGGTTTCTTTCAGTTTTAGGTATAGTCATAGACCTTATGTATAACTACACAAGTATGATAAAAAATTATCTATATATTATCACAAATTCTAGATGATGGTGTCATGAATAGGCATCAAAGACATCGGTGACTGTTGAAGACATTAGGGTCAGTTTCTAGAGACGATGGTGAGAGACGAGAAGGGAGAGGAGAAATTTTGAGGATAAGACTTCTGTTCTCTTTGATTTGATGAATTGGGAATTTAGGGGTTATAAAATGCAGTAACAGCATGCAAGCTATATTCTTTGTTGACCTGTTATAGTACCAACACATATAGCAGGCTTTTGTAAAAGGGACGAGTTTTGTTTTTAGTATATCAGATATCCGCAGCCCAAACGTGATATTTCAGACAACATATTCAAAACAACAAACGATAAATGATGCAGTGGTTTTATTTTCCTCCCAAGAGCACATTTGTCAAACTTCCCAACCTGTTGACCAACGTTTAAACAATGCTCCTTTTCAACCTTCAATTCTTTTTCTGAAATTGGTGATGTAGGGGTAACTTGAAAAGAAGCCATTGCAACTATTGATTATGAACATTGTGGTAAACAAGGAAGATAGAAGTGTGTGGCCAATATGTCATCGCTAATATTGATGGACAGTATGCTACGTAGTCAACTACAAAGCAAAGTTGGGGTAGTAGTGGCATGCTTGGGCATGGCAGTGGCAATTTGGGTCTAACAATAATTACCTAGATTCATGCACGGAGAAAAAGGGAGAGCAGTTGAGAACAATTTCAATTTGTTCCAGGTCTTGATTTGAAACAGAGATCCCACTCTCTTAAAGGTATCTTTACCTTGTAGAAATTATGAAGTGAACGGCATACAATCACCTGGTTGTTCATTTCATGGATGATCACATTGTTCCTTAAAATCATTTGTTTCTTAACATCATCGTCTCAAATTCATCTTCAACAAAATTTGTATGCATTGTGACCTCCAATTCATGAATCAAATGGTTCTTAAAACCAAAAAAAATTCAATCCACAGGGTGACAAGCTCCAAAATTATAATAATTTTCAACCATTGATGTTTTAGGACATGGAGACAGTTATAAATGGTGTTAAGCATCCAATACATGGAACATTTAATGAGTATAAGCTGCCAATTCACCTAGGTATGGTATTACCTTGTATTCCAAAAGAGATCGAGAGGGGAGCAGAAAAAATAATCTCGGTACAAAATATGTTCATTGCATGCTAAATCTTCAAAATATATGTATGCTACAAAAAGCATAGAAGTGACCAACAAGAACCACATAATGCAACAACAGACTAAATTTTGACAGAGCTAACAATATAGTTAGGGGACATCCATTTGTATCCAAGTCATTATTATAGACAAAAGCATACTTTGTAGGAAGCCAAGATCAGCGTAAACGTAAATTTCTTGATAATTAATTATAATGGGTCAAAGACACTACGTAAGGAACTAGATATAGCTTTTAAATAGCTCAGACAAGTTAATGAATCAGCCTACTATATGGGTATATGTATCGACTAGCATTGCAGCCTGAGGAAAGATAGATGAATGGATGAGGACAACATGATATGCACACTTGTCATGCAAAATTAATAGAGCTTCCAATGAGAGAGCCAATTATTATGATTGTCAAGATCCAAAATACATCAACAAGGAATTGGTTGAGCTTCAAGAATAGTGTTTAATCCTACTATAACAATGGACACCTCGGAAAAGTACACAACGGAAGACAACCCTCTTCTACTTTATCCTAATCCAGGACTCCCTTTCCCAACATATTCAACCTTTCCTCGTAACTTTTTACAATTACACTCCAAAAATGATGCCACATCCATTTTGTGTCTGTGTCGGACGCATATTGGCACGACATGGGCACTCAGATACACACTAGGACAAGCCAAAACTAGCGGTGCTTCCAGGTCATCGTGTACGTACTCTGTCGTGTTATAATGCAATTTACATTGCCTGCACCCAAACTACAAATCTGATGAAGGGAATAAGTTTAACTTCCCAGGAGGGGTCTGTGTTGCCTGTGTCCGTATCATTTTGTGTCGTATTCTGTGTTTGCACAGGTACATATCACAGATCAGCTCAGTCCGCTCCCTACCAGTATCTAATTTCCGACTGTACAATCGATCCGACGCAACATAATAACAAAATCAAACCAAAACCTTAATTTTTTTCAAAACCAAATACACAAAAAAAGGGGATCGAAGCGGATCGAACCTCCTTGGAGGAGATCTCGGACTGGTAGGGGAGGACGAAGTTGACGGTGAGCTTCGTCGGGATCGACGCCGGAGTCGGGGGCCGGGGCTTCATGAACGAAAGGGGGGTCTTCGGCGCCTCGACGTTGGGGGAAACCTTCTTCCACGCCTCCACGAACGCTGAGTCCTCCGCCGGAGCCGCCGCGATGTCGGCGGAGAAGCGACGGACGCGACCGGAGCCGACTCCGGCGCGGCTGAGGAAGCGGACGGCGTGTCGGTACATGGTTTTTTTCGTCGCCGGCGGCTGTTAGGGTTTGTGGGGAGTTTGGTATGGGGGGCGATGATGGGGATACAGTGAGGACAAAGTGTGTTAAATTGGGGATTGGGAGAAGTTTGTTGGACACCCCAGTTGAACCGGATATTATTTTACTAGTTAATTTTCGTTGTACGTAAAATATTTTTTTTTATATTACTTTATCAAATTAAAAAAAAATAATAATAATATACAACTAAAATTGTATATTTTTTAGAAATCAAATTGTATATGTCATGTGATCCTCACACATATATATATACTAATAAATACACGTACAAATAAAAAATAATTATAATATTATTGCAAAATAGTTTAAATATTTTAATATATTTTAATTATATTTGTTATGGATATATATATATATATATATATATAAAGTCTTAAAAAGCTAGCCTAAGATGTACGTATATCCTCACGTAATTAAAAATTAAATAAAAAATTAACTAATTGTTTAACTATATAATATTATATAACTATAATCAAACACTTCTTCTAGCTCATGTGGTTAAGGTGGGAGGTATTCTCTTTGGTTGGACAAGTTCGATTTTTAATGGTATTATTTATAACAAATTTAATTTTATCAATAATTTGTTTACGTAATATTAATTTTTGAAATAAATGGTTGATGATTTACAAACGGCTTAGACGGATCACTTTTGAGCCGTTTTGAAGCCTCGTTAAGCCAAGCACGTGTGGACCAATAAAAATGGATCCATGCATCCCATGTGCACTAGCATACTTCATTCTTATTGGTCCACAGACTCTTGGCCAGAAGGCCTACAAACTCGGCACGAAGATCACACTCCTAGCCCGAAGACCCGTACATGCACCACAGTTGCATCGCACATGCACTCACATTTATTCTCCCACAAAAATTAAATGTGCTTCTCCCGTTGCTCGAACCTGCAACCTCTTGGGGGGATATCCCTCACTCTAACCACTTGATCTAGAAGTCCTTGGCTATATATATATATATATATATATATATATATATATATATATATATATATATATATATATATATATATATATATATATTGATGTTATTTCTCCAATCTGGGTCGTGGCTATATAAGCCACACAGCTGCCCGAGGGTGGATTCGAACCCAGGACCTACCCGTAGGTGTCCCCCCCCCCCCCCACTACCACTAGACTAGTACCTTAGATGTCACGACCCACACCCGGTGTAAGGCCACGAGTACGTGGGTACGTGCAGCCTACGCTACAGCATCGCCGGTAGAACGTTGTCTAGGTTTATAATACTAACTATCAATCTCATACAATAATATAAACTAAACATGTCAATGATATCTCAACTCCAAAATGGAGGACAATATGATAATGATATGAAAATCAATACTCAATTACAATAAAATTAGAGGAGGATAAGTGGCACGATATGATAAAACAAAGAAGTCATGAATCACAACTAGATAATCATCAACATCAATCCAAACAAGTATAGAAGTAATAATAATACATCACAAAAGTCTAATATGCTGGAAAAAAATCCAGTACTGAATAAAGGTAACTAAAATAACTAGTGATACTGGCTAGGCCTCTCGGTAATCACTCCTGAACTAAAGGGTCCAAAGTTGCAGCATCTACCTCTTATGGTCTGTAATATGCTGGACACAAGTCCTCCAAGTAATCATCTGAAAAATATATCCAGTCAGGATGGAACGAGTACAACCCTAACAACAGTTCCAATATATGGTAGAACTATAATACTGTAAACAACAATAACTATATGATGAGATAAACAATACAGCATCAGAGCAGAATAAGCAGTGAGAAATAAATAAGCGGATACCATATGGCAATAAGTACTACTGGGAAATAAGTAGACAAGTACAATGTGGCAATAGATAATAATATGGAACAAATACAAGAAAGACTGTACTAAATTGACTGTGTCTTTGAAGTACTGCTTTCAATATGTGATCAACCATCAACGATACTATACGATGTCTACAATAGTACGGCCCAATCATACCGGTAAGGTATGATCAATTATCAAACAATGTCTGCGATGATACGGCTCAATCACATACGTGATTAGCTATCAAATAATGTCTACGATGTCTAAAATGGTTGATCATATATCTACTTAGCACTCCCCCGTCCCGACTAGTATAATGGATCCAAGTCACGACACGATAATCACGATGCAAGATCTATAACATGAGCACGATGATCACGGTCTATATAATCAATGAGATATACAAGATAATCACAACAAAGTAACATCTCATGACGGGGATCCACTATATACCAATTTGTGTAACCATCGTGTCAAGAACAAGTAAGATATCACTAAATACATACATTATAATAACTATCAAGTAAGGAAACTGTCAGAGAATGTACTCGCAGAAATCCGGTGTGGAATATCAACTGTATCTGTATCAGAGCCTCGAGGACCTAAATACGAAATATCAAATCAAAACAGGGTTTTATAATTATTAACATGTTACACTAGCTTGCAACTAGGTCTCTGAGTCATTTCTAGGTCGAACTAAGTCAAACTAGGTTGTACCAGGTCCTTACTCTGATTCTAGTTCCATAGTAGTCATACATGTTATTATCTAAGGTATATTAGTTAATACTAGTAGTTCCAAGCTAATACTAAGTATACTAAATAATACCTTATACTATATCTCATAATATATATGGACTCTAGATAACCAATAACTTAGTGTATCATAATAAAATTATCATAACTTACTAATACCTAACCCAGTATCTCAAGGTAAACTCATTATCTTAACTAGACTCCAATACCTAGACACTTACACTATTCATTAATACTAATAACTTAATCATACACTAATATATGCTTACACATATATCCCTAGGTACCTACTGATACTATTAAGTACAATCTCTCCCTTAAGATACCACACCCTCCCTGGTATCAGACCTCCCCTTCACTCACAGTCAGTTATACCACTCCATACCCTAACTTACCATAATACCTCACTGATAGCTTATACACTAATAGACACCCTTCTCCTTCATCTATTCCACACACAACAACACCTTAAAACCCTCAAACTGAAACCCTTGCTAAACTGCACTTGTGTTACAAATGCACAGGTATGTGCACTTGAACAACCTCCCACATCACCTAGAACACCCTATACTCTACTGCATCACCTTTGCTGTAGAAATCAAGGCCTTACTGAACCAACACTGCAATAACTATTTTTGCTACAACTTCATACTATCCTGAACACTAAGATATATCCAAACATAAGTGACTGGTACCTCAAAATACATTAATGGATGTTACCAACACCTAAACACTATCACCCAATGCACACAACTCCATATCATCTCCCTCATCAACTATGGAATAACAAGTCAACATGTGCCTTACATAATAGGCTGCAGCACATCCTATCAGCATTCGAGTTTTCTCCTCTTTTCCTTGCATCAACTGCACCTCATTCTCACATTCCTGATAAACTAAATCAATTCTTCATATACCCAACCTGCACATTCAAGTGCTTCTCTGACTATAACAAGCTCTACCCAAGAACTTGACACTTAGTTCTAATACACCTCTCTCCTTGCAATTGAACATTGGTTCAGTGCACCTCCAACCTTGTGCACAAAAGTGTATTTCTCCTCTCCATCATCTCAGACCATCTCACACTACCTGATACCCTATTCCTTCAACTAAAATCTCCATATCACTCCAACTCGAGTTCCCCACATCTGACATCTAACAATGTATCAATAAGCAGATATAATAGCAATATTAGGTATCCCAACTCCAACGAACTAGTATCCCCATACCTACTGCTACTCCAATACCTTAATTTTTATCTAAAAACTTTAACCATTACCTTACACCTACACACATCTCTCTATTGCACTCATACTGAGATGCACTCTTAACATTTGGTCCAGTTATTACCTCCAGTCCACCCGATCATGTACTACTCTTCTACACTAACTCATAACCCATCTTAGACACAGACACCTATTGCCCTACTTGGCATATGCGCAACTAATGTGTGCTCAAAAGATGCACATCTGATAACTAACTCACCCCTCTACTGCATATTGATATTGTTGCTGCTACTGATGTTATTCTTCCTTCTTTGTAGCTACTACCGCTTCTCTCTGTTCTTGAACTCGACACCCTGACTCCCCATCTCTAAATGTTGTTGTTGTTGTTCTACTTGTTCTAAAGTTGTTATCTCGTTGATGCCTGCATATCAAACCCAACATCCCACTTATCGCTGTTGTTGTCAGTGCTTCACTGACTTCAAAGTGACAACAGACATTAAGTTCCCCCTTTTTAGTTCAGTTCATCATTGAATAGACCACCATCACCAACACCCTTCTCATATACATCACAACACCAACCAACCCCCTGCTCTCGACCCCAGGCTTTGTAGCAACTACCTACACCCCCTGCACACACCACAGCAAGCACATTTATTTGCCCGATACCCCATGTTTCACACCACTATCACACACATACACAGACACACACACACAGTCATACTTATATACATATACTAAAGTATAAGCTCCTATATATATACTAATATCCAAATACAAAGACATATAATAAACTATATAAGCTCATCTCAACCACAAATCAAACACTTGGTGTGCGATCCAAAGTATCGCACTATACACTCATGATACGCTTGTGATACTTACCCAAAACCTCACGATACTTTCTCCAAGCTCATACAACATAACCAAAATATTAAATATAGTATATATAATATATATTATAGCTATTAAGATGCAACATGAAGAATTTGGCATGCTAGATGTCACTATCCATGCAAATACCCCTCCCACGATACCGTATCACGACGTATCGTGACACGCACACACCGTAACCAATTGTGGACACGTTCATCCTTCTGAATCATGCACCTCACTCTAACATCACTAGAGAGACATTATATCAAACACCTAATGGCCCAAACTCGGATTTTCTCCAATTTGGCCATAAAAGTCAATGTAATTTTTTTTATAGGTCTCCTAAAAACCTAGTTCTTCTTCCTATGGGTAGCCCTTAGCCAAGGGAAGGTTCCTAGGGGTTTATTTCATCATTTAAAATTGAAATGATAAGAGGATTAGGAGTTTTATCTATTGGAAGATAGATTCTCAATGTTATGTACTAAGGGGACACAAGGAAGTAAATGGATACCTCCTTCAAGCAATGCTCTCCTCCCAAGGTTCTCTTGCTCCTCCAAGCTTCTTAAAAAATGGATTTTGAATGGAGAAATGGGGATAAACATGGTAGGGAGGGATTTGGAATGGAAGAGATTTTGGGAGAAGGTGGAATGAACTAATTAGAAAATATAACCAAGTGTGAATGAAGAAGAAGAGGCTCTCCCCTCCCTACAAATGTGGTCGGCCCCTACACAATACCCTAATTAATGCAAAAAGACCATATACCCCTTCTTAAATTAGTCATGAATGATTAGTGGTAAAAGGGGTTCAATTAGAGAAAGTTTCTAATATTAAATAAAGGAATTTCTAAGTCCTCTCTCTAAATAAATTAGTCAACCATGATTAGACTAATTGGTCACACTAATGGATCATGATAAGTCTATTTAGTTCACTTAGCTTCACTAACAATTAGTCTAACTAAGGTTAACATCTAACCATACAACTATAACACACACACACACACACACACACACACACACACACACATATATATATATATATATATATATATATATATATATATATAATACAATTATACCAATTATTATGAAAATAAAATATAACAATAATAAATATATAAAATGACCAAAAATATCCTTATCCAAAAAAGTGGTAGTTACATTAGGGACACACACACACACACACACACACACACACACACACACATATATATATATATATATATATATATATATATATATATATATATATATATATATATATATAGAGAGAGAGAGAGAGAGAGAGAGAGAGAGTTAAGAAACTGTCTTTTAGCCTTCCTAAATAATCTTAATAAATATTATAATAATTACAACAATTGTCTTTTAATCTTTCTAATAATAATCTATCAAATTTGTATGACGCATGTATTTATATACTATGGGTTCATGAATTCACTCAAAAATGAGTTGTAGAAGTTGAGTTACAATCCTTATGTGTGTGTTTTAGTGAATTTGTTATTTATAAATCCAATTTCTAATTTATTTATAAACTAATCTAAAAGCGTGTATCCTCCTCCACTCTCACTACTAAAAAATACTACTTATCAGCGACACACTATCAACGACTGGTTCGGACCATCGCCTATTAGCAATGCACAATGTCGATCGGACGACCAATGGTAGATATTTCAGATATTAGATATACGAAAGTCGTCAATCTGTCGGATATGCGTCACTAATTTACACGGTTAACAGCGAAAACACTATTCGACGATGTAGTGACACCTATATCGTTGCTTATATTTTACATATCAATGGCTTTTGTCGTTGCATAGCCGTCGTCCAGTTTTATGACCAAATTTAATAAAATCATAACACATGATCCATCCCTTTTGATCAATATCTCGTCTCCGCCCTCTCATATCCCCACTCCCATCCCCTCCCTCGTCGCATAGCCGTGCACGTGCTCCTCAGCTCCTCTCTCGGATACTCTAATCATATGTCAGTAATATCCCCAACTCCGACGAGGCAGTGCCTCTGTAGTCGGAGTTGGTTAATTTGGAGATTAAATGTGTTTTCTATCGATTATTATCAATAGTCATATTTGTTTGTTTTATTAGAAATATTTAAACATAGGTATTATCTAATTAAACACATATTCAAACATCAAAAAAATATTTATAAAAAATTATAATTCAAATATATCTAAATCATATTTAAAATATTCTAATATAAGTTAAATTTTATCTATTTTTTAATAATAATATAGATTTTTTAAATACGTGTCATGCAATTTTTTACGTACAACATATGTGAATCAAAGCTTGAAGGTTTTTTTGTTTGTTTTTATTTTTGAATCCAAGGTTTGAAGTTAAACAAAAGAACAATCCAACTTTCTTGCTCTTCTTATGCACGATACTTTAACAACAAATAAAAATAAAAATAAGAAAAAGAAAAAAGAAAAAGAAAAAAGAAAAGAAAAATATCTCACACCTAGGTAAGTTTTCTTCTGGTTGCTTCAAGATGAAGCCATCGACACAACAGCTAGCTTCTGCAGGTTGAGCTTCACTACCGTATCTGCAAACATCTTTGTGTCCTCCTCCGTATTTCCTTCCGGTATGTCGACCGCGTAAGACTCCATATGTGAATCAAAGCTTGAAGGTTTTTTTGTTTGTTTTTATTTTTGAATCCAAGGTTTGAAGTTAAACAAAAGAACAATCCAACTTTCTTGCTCTTCTTATGCACGATACTTTAACAACAAATAAAAATAAAAATAAAAATAAGAAAAAAGAAAAAAGAAAAAGAAAAAAGAAAAGAAAAATAGCTCACACCTAGGTAAGTTTTCTTCTGGTTGCTTCAAGCTGAAGCCATCGACACAACAGCTAGCTTCTGCAGGTTGAGCTTCACTACCGTATCTGCAAACATCTTTGCGTCCTCCTCTGCATTTCCTTCCGGTATGTCGACCGCGTAAGACTCCACGACCAATGAATAGACCCTCCCGTCATTATATTATTTGTAGAGAAAAACCCTAATTTAGGGGAATTTGGGTATCCAGTCTATGCACATATCCTAGTACGGATCTAGGATAATGCACATAGAATAACTAGGTGTCTAGGGTAGTCTCTCATATCATCATCTATCCAAAAATTAAAATCTAATTCACCTAACAAAACTATGTTACGAATCAAATTATGAGAATTCGATAAATGAGATACAAAAAAAAAATATATAATAAAAGTTTGATTTTCAAGAAAAATATAAATACCAAAAATTAAAAAATATGAAATCTGGGAATGGATATGACATATCACCAATTATTGTCTCTTGACACCTTGTTTAAGTGAACCACTCTCATCACACATTATTGAACTCTCCACTGAAGAAAGCCACGAGTCGTTGACTTGATAACACCATACGTATGTTAGTGTCACCAGTGGCACTCTCGACTTTGAAGAATTTATCAAACTTGGGTAAAGCTAAGGCTGATGTCATACAATTTGTCTCCTTAATCACCAATAGTAACACACCTCTTAAAGAAAGAACAATATCACGACACGCTTCGCACCCATCAAGTTATAAAATGGAACATTTTTGAGAACTGATCAAACATCACAAACATCGAATGAAAGCTCTATTGAGTCCTCGACAACCCTACCACGAAATCTATGGATAAGTCTTTCCAAATGTCTTTTGAGATTAGTAATGGAGTGTATAGACCTGAGTCAGATCCCTCCTCTTGTAGAGAACTCAACTACAATTTTTTTATCAAGTCCTTCATATTCTCTCGAAGAATCTCATTCCCCTTCTCTTGTAGAGAACTTGACCATAAGCTGTTGCAATTGAAAGAACCTTATGGGGGTGTCACGCCCCGGTATTGCATAACCAAAAGTTATCATTGGACATTATGTCGTACAAGTCTAAATTATACTTGTACAAGGCAAGGACAAACACGATCGATAAATTATCTCAGAAACAGAGTCATTGCAGCACAAATGAGCAAAAAAAAATGATAAAAAATATATATATATAAATAATTATCTTTATTGATATATTATAACAGAATTATAATGGCTCTTAGGCCAAAAGAACAACTCGAGTACAAACAATGGATCTTATTACAATGAACGATGCTACATGGATTATAACTCATGAGACTAATACAATCAACAATGTTCTATACATTATGTCATTTATAAAAAAAATAACATCTTCTAGAAGAATAACTTTAAGTTGCCAAACGAGCTCCAAACACTTAGAACATACAAGCAACTCACGTACTTGTAGAGGAGGATGTCAGCACCTTGGAGAATGCACTGGTGAGTGGTCTCAATTTGACTCACCTAAACCAACATAGTAATCATGTGAGATGTGATAAAATTATTACACGATCTTTCTACTTTCTCTTGGGTCGGTTAACAATTTTTTAAAGAGATATATAAAGTATAAATATGTCGCTGACACAATAAATCTTACCCAAGTCCCCCATCCATCTCTGTGAAACAAGGATTAGTGTCACAATATATGTATATGTTTTATAAATATGTTTATGTAAAACAAGGATTACCATTCATAATATATAAATGTATTATGAGTCCATCCCTGAAATAATCGTTAGGCCCGCAAGATAGTTGTCGTTAGCAGGCAGCCTAACTATATGAAGGTTACTGATAATACACCATTTTGGACTATTCAAGGTAAGACGACGATCTTTTCGGTGCATGTAGCAAGTCCTACTTAAGGTCTTGAAATACTCGTGCTTATACGTCAGCACTAGTTATCCTTGTTCCTCCTAGGTTGAATCGTTTCCGTGGCCGCGGATACCGGTTGAGGAACTAAACCTTATGCACAAGTTATCAATGATCATGCATGCATGTGCAACTTAGATAATAAAATATAACATGCATGGAAATGTAAGCTTGAAATAACTATGCAACATATTCTCTTTTATATTTTTACATTCCTCGAGCCATCGCTAGTAATTCCATAATTTCTAATCCATGAACTTATATATTTGTGTACTTCTTAATCCAGGAATTTTCAAACTTGTCTACTTTCCAATCAAGAGATTTCCATAATGGCTACTCAATAGTCCCAAACATTTTTCCCGTAATTCTATCTCCTTGAAACAACAGTACAATATTCCATATATCAAAATAGCATGTTAACAATAATAAGATTACTCTCGTTTATCTCGGTTCTTTTACTTTAACATTAACAATCTTATGGAATATAACTGTGAGACTTGTCTCACTATATAGGTATTCATATCCGGATACACGAGTATTTATTGTATATTATATTTTTGGTTTTTTTTTTTGGTTTCTTGTTTTCAAGAAAATACTTAATAACTTATGCAACGTATTAATTTTTTGAGTTTGTGGCAACCATGATTATCACCAGACTGTACAAGACTAGTAGAATATGTAAGATCCGTGAGAAGAACGAAGAACCCTAGATTTTACCTATTTTTAGACTTTTTTTCCTTCAAAATGGTATACTGTTGATAAACTACAGTACACCGTCGGTATACCGTCTGGGAAAACTTGCTTTTGTGAATAGGGTTTGATTCACATTTTCGTCCATTAGTTTCTTGGTTTCGAAGCACCCTATCATCTATTGGTTTCTTGATTTCCTTTATAGATGGATGAGATTGATTCATGTGAGTCATGGATTACTAACGTGACAGATACAATGGCCATGATTAATTCCCTCATTCTATTTAAACCCTTTAATTTTTTTCTCCTCTCTTTACTCTCTCTCCTTATTTCTTCTTCTCTCTTCCTTTCCTGTCCAAAGTTCTTACTTGGGCTTTCATCTTTCAGCTTGATCTTGAGGTCTAAGAGTGTCATTTCTAAAACTCTCTTGATAGTGGAGTAAAAGTGTTAGGCTGGGTACTTGACCTAGGCCGGTACATCTTGCTAAAATCTTGAACAAATATTTTTTATTGTTACTTCCTTTTTCCTATGTTTTACATGCTTAGTTTTATCCAAACCATGTATTATGAAAAATATTTTCCTCTTGATTCTTAGCTACGTGCATTGCCATGGTTTTAATTTTTAGTTAGGATTTGATTTCCTAGGAAATTGGTCTTGACTCCAATAGAAAAACTCGGTATCGAGAGTGATATATGAGTTCCTACTATGAAACTTAGACTATATTGTTATATGAGACTTACCCCTAATATTGCTTCTTGCTAGATTTGGTTTTGGTGGATTTCGGACTTGGATTTGGCCCCAGAAGCCTTTTTTGGACTGAAACTATAAAGTAACAGTAGAAACGGTATACTGCGGGTATACCGCGGTACACCGCTGGTATACCGTACCAAGCTGAATTTTAGTGGTCCAAAACGTGTTGTATTTTTCTGGTACACCACCGGTATATCACTTTGATACCAAAGTTTCATATTTCTTCATATTTCTTTATTTCGTCGATTCTTTTGCATCTCGCACTTGAATGCTTATGACTTAAGCATGATTTCCTGTGATTGTTGATTGACTGAAATTTCTTATGGCGGTACCTGTGCCCGGAGCATGAGGGTATCCATATTACACATTGTTTATTTGTAATGTGCTGGAGCACCATGTCACTTTTTGTTGAACTGTACATATACGTTTGTGCTATGTCTCTACTTCATGGAGTTAGCATGATTATTACAACATATATTCTTGACTTCTCGCTGATAGCGAGGCATCGATGTCATATTTGGTGTTGTCCATCATATTCTTGACTTGTCCCATACTTGCTTGAAATTGCCTAAAATGTATCGTAATGATCTTGTATCGATTCTTGTTATGTCTCATCGCAGTGCACTCCTAAACATAGTGATCATAGCAACATAGTTTGCTAGCTTGTCATGTATTCTTGCTTGAAAATTCAATCTTGTCTAGTCTTGCATATACCCGAGGAGAGTATCATGTATATGATGGATTGCCGAATGCCCATGGCCTAGAATTCTAATTAAAATATTTAAGTTAATAACTAGACTTGTTACCTAAATTTATTGGGAGGAGAGATTTCCAGGTTACATGTAGTCCCATTATCTCGGCCACACATGTAGATCTTGGATCTCTTTCGTGAGGGACACACTTCTAGCTCACCGTTGAGTGATACATCTTGCCTTGATATGTTATTAGCTCACTGTAAAGTGATGCCTATATGAGCACACTTGAGGGTGGTATATATTATACTTGTCTTGACATGATTTCTTCTGGATAACCTGGATAGATTGCAGCGCGTGTGACCGATTGAAAAATCTCAAAGTGCACATATTAGTAACCAGTACTTATGATAACCCTGGTTAGCTAATGTAGCAAGTCATACTTCATGATTGATCATGATTGAAGAATTATTTTTGTTCTTGTCTATTTACTTATTTTTGTTCTAGTACATGCTCATGCCATAATATTTCTGATTCATGTACATGTTCCTGATTATTAATCATGTACTCATATGCTAGTCCTGATTCCTGTAATGTTCTTGATTATTGATCATGTACCCATATGCTAATCTCGATTCCTGTTTATGTACTTATATCTACTTACATGATTCATGTTTACTTTCTGTCACATGTTGTTTACTTGATGTCTTCCATATCAGCCTTTAGTATGCTTGCATGTTGGTTTTAGTTCATAGTTTGGCATTCTTTGTGGTACTTGTTATTTTGGGTCTGAGCCAATTGATTTTGTAGCCATATTTCATAGAAGAATCGGATGATCTCCCATATCTTCCACTTGATGGTGAACTCATTCTCTCACCCACTAGTATATGTATATTTTTTGAGATATTTAGCCACCATACATGTGTTTAGCTCATGGTTTGGACTTGACATCTTGCTTACGGACTAACATAATTTTGTGTATATCTAGACTACAACTAAAGTTGATCATGTATGACTTATGTACTCTTGTTAGTTCTTTATTTTGTACTACTAGCTTTATAATCTTCTATATATATAGTTTGTGACGCTTTACTATGTTATTCCTAATGATCATACTTCTTGTACTTTACCTTTTTGCCTGTGATTGAGACACATATGATTACTTTACCTAGTATTGATTGTTGGACTGTATAGTAACCCCCATGTCTTTCATACTGTGACCGTATCTCGGGGTATTAGTGTACTATGATATACATAAATGACTTTGTTTGCCTCCGCTCTCCAATATTCTGGTTCAGGAACATAAAAATAACAACAAAGACTAAAAAAAGTTTCTTTTTATTGAAATGTGAAGGTAAACAAAAGCAAGACAAAATCACTCACCATTTGACGAATTGGCTTACCAATATGAGCACATAGATTTATCAATGAATGCTCTGCATAAATCCAAGTCCATCTAGGCCCTTCAAGCCAACAAAATGACATAATGTTCCATACGGAGCAGGACATTACCATGAGAGGGAGGGGTAAATAGGGTTTAACAAATAATTAAGTACAATTAAGAATGCTAATTAGCAATTTAAAATATGTACAAGAAAGGAGACAAGAACACCGACATACGATGTATCCCGGTATCCTCGAAGCACTATAGTCATGAAACTCTCTTCGGTTTCAATCCACTATTAGAAATAGTTACACTTTCAAGCTTTGACCTGAATGCCTCATCGAGTTTTTACACACTCAACCCTCGTCCATTGACCGGGGTAGAACCCTTGAGTTCGTGGACCCGGAGATATGGTAGGCAGTTCAGAATAGTTGGGCTGATAGTATCGTTGGCTCATCATAATTTTTTTATTTTCACAAATCCATCTTTAATCTTGCTTATTGATTTTCTATAAAATAATGTTAGGTGAACAAAGCTATATACAAGTAGCAAGGTGGATAAGATTAATGCACAATAGGAATGTGCCAAGTTTAAATATTAAAAATATAGTAATTGTATGATCATTAGTAATTTATAATAGTAAACCTAATCGTTTAATCATAATAAAAAACTCAAATTAATTATTGGACTTAAATCAAGTCCTCTAAATTTTTTCCTGTAGACTCATGCAATAGAGTGGCAAGTTCGGCAAACTCGCCACGAGAACAAGTTCGTTGTTGTACTGGATATCACACATGGTTGGTAGTCCTCTAGGAAATTTCATTATAAGAACGTCATAAAACTTGTTCAGTACGGCCGTACCTCTGCTAGACTCGGTCCTTCTTTTATTGACTCTCCAACCCATATGCTTCTCTATGCTACTAAGTTATACACCCCACGAGCTTCCTTGAAGTTCGCTTTTGCTTCTTTCATAGAAACCACCAAGGACAGAAAGTCTTTTCTCTCTTTGGATGCTTCTTTCATTTACTCAATATTGGGCTGATTTAGAACTTCTGATTACCACCTAGATCTGTTGCTTAACTACTAGTTTTCTTATCGTGGTCACTCAGTTCGTAATACTCAATTTTTGACCTAAGTTAGATTAGGGATGCATTGAGCCTCGTTCCTATCTCAAATTACTGATTTGAGCCCATGAATAAAGCGAGACACATATTTCCTTTGGTCTCATCGAGATGGTTATTCTCGGCAATATACAAAAACTCTATCGTATACTCATTGATATTTTGTTGTACTTGTTTACACCTATGATACTAATAGAAAATGTGATGGTCGTAGTATTCGAGTGGGAAGCGCGCCTTCAACTTCTTCAGTATCTTCCCCCATGAGGTAATGTATCTTTTTCTTTCTCGTCTATGCTCGTCATGTAGCAAGTCCCACCAATCTGACATCCAGAACTTTAATTGGTAGGCCACTAACTTTACCTTTTTGTCCGTAATAATCTCCATGTAATTGAAGAATCGATTCATCTGCGAAAATTAATCTCTGAGTTTCTTGATACCGAGATCTCCATGAAAGATTAGAATATCGACAATAAACTTAAAGTCATATCCTCCCCATATGGACCTTTCTAACGACCACTACATTAATAAGTGTATCCCTCATTCAATCAATCTCCACCATCATAAACATAGTTCTTCTTGTTGTCACTATATTGGTCATGTCAGCTGATGCCATGTCAATCATTATAGTTGTCAGCCAAGCAACATGTCACTGTCACGACCATCATCATGATCCCGCCTGAAAAAATTATCAAACTCCTAATTCAAACTAGACAAATCCAAATGAGCCATCCATGGACAACACTCTCATGATGGTACTTGTCCATCTTCCGGGAGGTCGTGGATATTGCTCACCTGTGGTGCTGTTTCTGGACCGGTTGTCTTAACGATTCCTAATGCCATACTTCATGCTTAACTCACTAGACGCGTAGGGTAGATCCCCCAGTGACTTCCACTTGACGGATTGTCACAAATAGGCTTTCATCCCATCCGTTTCATTAGGGATTGGTTGGTTACGTATCGTCATCATCGTTGGCTCACACCATGCTTCACGACACACGTGAAACTCTGTTACTACCTGACACATCATGAAAACACCAATTGCTGAATCATTAACCTAAGATACGATGACTTGTACCTCAAATCTCAAACACAATAATTAAATAGATAAAACTCCCATGAAGTAATTAAAATCAAATTCATTAATCAAAACATTACTTTATTCCTCTCTATCACTCTCCATTTATAAGCAATACCTAAATCAAGTCCTAAAAAACTAACCCAAATTATACTTGAAAAGTATCTAAAATATAATTATGAAATTATATAAAAGATTTGGTCAAATTATCAAAATTATCAGAAAAATGGATTGAATTGGATTGGTTTGGAAGCAAAAGAATTTGTGTAATTGTTTTTCATTTATAACAACATTTTTTGTAATATAATAATTGAGATATTCTTTCACTTCTACCATATATCATTTTTGTAAAATTTAACAAAAATACAAAAATTCGATGTAAGAATCACTAGTTGCAGTTTGCTTGGTTGGTTATTTCTCATTTAAGATGGAAATTTAGCCCTAGTATAAAATGCACAATTTAAAGTTACTAATTTGAAAGGGTTTAGGGTTACCTTTGGACCTGTTTGGTTTATAAAATTGGAATGGAAGTACTCAACAATAGCATGAGTTCTGTTAAGTATTAATATACAAGTCAAGTGAACTTTAGTCCCACATCGGGTAGAATAATAGAGAGGAGTTAGCCTCTCATATATATATATATATATATATATATATATATATATATATATATATATATATATATATATATATATATATATATATATACACTATTTTATTGATAATGAATCATCCAATTATTCTTCATATATGGTATCAGAGCCAAATCTCTGAATCCCTTTCTCCACATAAAAAAATTCTTTCTAATCCCCTTTTCCTCCTTTCTCACCCGACCCCCTCGTCTTCCACCCTTGCCCGAGTGGCAAACTCCCCCCCCCCCGCCTTCGCCTCCCCCCTGCATAAGTGGCTAACCCCCCCCCCCCACATTGGGATCATAAGAGGGTAGACAATGGTTTGTTTATATGAACCTCTGACTCTCGACGAGGGTATCAGGAGTTAACAAAGAGCAAACCTGGGTTTGCGTAAATCTCTGTTCCTGATTCGGTATCCACATCAGGATTTAACAGAAAGTAACCTGGGTTGCTTCTCTGTCCTGGCTTGTGTGATCCACGCTCAATCTCTGCTTTTCTTGCGCAAGCTGGTTCTGGCTACGTTGATCGCGGATTGGCAGAGTTGATGTGATTATCGGGTCGGGATGACCAAATAATAGTCAAATTGAGAACATTGAAGGATGACGAACATTGAGGCAAATAACAGTTCTACTAACACTAGTGATAAAAATACAGTAGCGGGGACATTGGGCACTGGCATGACGGTTTTATCGGTTTGACTTGTCGATAGACGGTTGTATGGACCAGATGGTTACTCGACATGGAATAAGAAGGTCAAAAAGACACTTTGGGGAATACAATTGTCGAAAATATTTGATTGACAACCCCCATAAGTGATTGATCCCATATACGAGTAGTGAAAGACTCATGATAGTCGATTGTTCTCACAGTTGACAAATTTAATGGAACCATCAGTGGAGGACATGGTTCTGAACACAGACTCGGTGAAGGAGTTGTGGGAGGTCCTTACAACGATATTTGATGAAAAACGTAATTTGTCTCACATCTATGACTCGGTCGTTGGTGTATACCGAGCTGATCAAGGAGAAAAGTCACATAAGGACCATTTTCGTGCCTTTAAGGCACTAACTGATGAGGTGGATCGCGTGCTACCCTTGACGATAGATATCAATAAGGCAAGAACTCAACACCAGTAACTCTATGTCATGGTGTATCTTGCCTCCCTTCGTCTTGATGCAGACTCTGCATGGTCTCAGATCATTGCTGGGGCTGAGGTTCTGTCTTTTATAGAAGCCAACTTTCGTGTCCTACGGACAACAAAAGTCATTGAGACTTCGTCGGTTGATGCCCCTGTTAATCGGTCTAGACTGGGTGCTGATCGTGATGGATTCCTTGGAGGTCGTGGTGGTCGACGTGGTGGATGAAATACTTGTAACACCCCGCAACCTCACGATGGCTAGCGGAGTTCGATGGGAATCAGGTATTAGTTCAGAACAGTACTGAGATAGCTGGATTGGAGCGATAATGCCGTCTTTCTTAGTTCGACCGGTCGGATGATTTGGAGAGCACGGCTTGCTCGCACGGTCATACCAGTTGAGTAGATCGCGCTTTACTTTGGACCACGGGTTCAAGGAATCGGCCGTATCGGCAGGACAAGATGCTTAACGGAATCAAACATGATGAGTGGGCTCTTTTCCTTCTCCTCTACTCCTTCATGCCTAATAATATGGAAAACACGTAAAGACTTGAACACTTGGACTGGAACTTGGAAATCACTACACTGAGACGTGCATAGAGTGTACGTCGTTTGCTTAGATAGGATTGTGGCTTGAATTGATTTGCACGTATGGATAGTTGGAGCTAGAGTTGGATTATACATTTGGGGTAGTTGGAGAAGCGATTGGAATTATGCTTGGACGGTTGGAATTATACATCTTGGTTGGAACATTGAGGCATCGGGAATTTGGACGAGCGAGCGTACATCCGTACACGAGTATCACTTGGGCGCTTTGTCAAGCAAAGCGTGCCGTTGTGGTTCAAAACCGAACAACTGCATCGGCGAGGGCATTGTGCCACGAGATTGTTCTGAGTGTGGGGTGTTGTACCCAATTTGAAATACTGTGTTGAGAAACGGCATTGTGCCTATGGGATAACTTGAGATTTGGTGCCTTGGGCTATATGTTGGAGAATGGTTATGGATATTTTGGTTAGATATTTGGTTGAACGAGTCTTGGATTGCTTGGTGGGGCGAGAATGTTTGATCCTCTCGTCAAACCTACTTGGTGTCTACATGTCACGGACAACCTGTGTTGCACAGGGTTTGGTTTTCTAGAACGGGATGAGGCTCCGGGGCACCGGGACTATTCTGCCATGGAGGAGACAAGGGTAACGCATCTTGGGCGCGGTGCCGGTAGTTCGATACGATACCAGAGGGGGATACCCATGGCTGGATCGAGTAGAACTGCCTATTGATTAGTCCGATCAATGTCCTTTATGGCTTGGCCAGTGACTTCATATAGATAAGAGTTGGTTTGCTTTACTTTGGTTAGTTTGTGCTTTCGGGTAGGCGCGGCCACCTTGCCTCAGCAAGAGTGTGCATATTGAGATTGGATTATAAGTTTTGGTTGAGGATGGATATTGAGGCTTGGTAGATGGTTCGATATGTTATCGTGTTGCTTGGGCTTGAGTAGGACGGGTTGCATGCTAGTTTCCTTCGAGTTGGTTATTTATTGCTTGTCGATTAGATTGAGTTGAATGCTTGCATGCTTAAACTGCTTTACGGCTTTCCTTAACATGTCATCCCTATGCCATAAAATGAATCTAGGATTCAACTACAAAGATCACCATATAACTGTTTGCATTCACTATTTACTTAGTGTCGGTTTAGACGAGTGGGTTACCCCGCTCACCAGTACGGCTGTGTACTGACCCACGTTTGTGGGCATTATTTCAGGTACGCAGGTGTAGTGGCACCGCTTGGACATACGGGACATGATGTATGAACTGTAAGTACCTTTGTAGGCTAGAAAAAAGAATAAGAGTATTTCATCGCCTTTGAGGCAATCGCCTTTGTGGCATTTTATTTGGACCCTATCGAGAGCTTCGCTGCGTATTACTCTGATGTGTGTTTGGTACACAATACTTGACTTTCGTTGCAACTTGGTCGTTTCGATGATAAGTTTGGTGTTTGACAACATCGCCTTGTACGAGCGCAACTCCAGGCTCGTACGACATCACGTCCCGATATGAACGATTGTCCTGCGGGAGAGCTGTAACGTGGTGATTCACGTTCAGCGGGGACTATTGAGCTTACGGGAGATTAATGGATGACATATTGGTATCAGAGCGCCTGGTTCATTTTCTCGGACTTGGTCCTTCGCTTCATCACAAACTCTAAATAGCTTCCGCGTATCGTTTAGCTCTTGGCTCTACTCGGTGTCGCATTGGATGCTTCATGCAATAAGTCTATATATTGCTGGTTATGGCTGCATGTTGTTCTTGGTTGTGTTGCTTTTGTTGGTTTTCGTTAGATCGCTTAGAATCGTTAAGCGTTGTTGCATTCGTACAGCAAGTTGGGTGACGTTGTTGCATTTGTGCAACAAGTTGAGAGCTGTCGTTGGGTTGGCTTGGCTTATCGTTCAAGGAGTTTCTGATTGCATCAGTGGATCAGTTGGTTGGCATACGAGATTGGTTATGCGGTATGTTGTGAGTAGAAGCATCAGATGAAAATGGATCGTTGCATGAGTTGCTCGTGTAGCGATTGTGTTGGATAGAAGTTTGATTTTTGGCTGGGTATATCACATAGAGCATTAGTTGAGCAGGTTTGAGTTTGGCTTGCGAATATCAGGATAAGTTTGCACGAGTTGCTCGTACAGCAAATGAGTGGAACAGTTGAGTATTGGGTTGGATTACTTGGAAGAGAGCTCGATGCACGGGATTTCTCGTGTTGCGAAAGTATCAGACGGTTTTGAGAATAGCTAAAAGCATTGAGAATGGAATATAGCACAAGTTGCATAGCGAGATTGATGGAAAGAGTAAGATGGTTCACTTGTTGGTTGACTTTTTGTGTCAGACTTGAGTTGGAGATGGCAGGATCACGCATAAGGGATGGTTCGAGCGGATCTTGGATCAGTGCAAAGAAATCGTAATGCGAGTAGCGACTTGATTCAGAGTGGTATATGGGATACCACATAGTGAGCAAGGCATTGAAAGTATTTTGGATAGACATCAATAGAAATTGCCTCAACGGACTCGGGTAACAGGAATATAAGTTGGTTGGTGCACATTGGCTATGTTGGGAAGAATAAAAAATGGAGCAAGCGATTGTTGAGTTGAGCAATCGAGAATGGACTTGTGCAAATGGAAGTATCGTTGGACTTAAGAGATAGACGAGATGGGAACAAGCAATAGAAAGTGTGTTTGGAAATTTGAAGGATTGAGGCAGACCAAGCATTACAAACAGTTGAGATTGTTCGGATGGAAAGCTGAATATCGAATTTCGCTTGCACGATTTAGGAGTTCGGTGGAGCATTCTTGGATGCAAATAGAGTTGAGCATGAGGAACAAACAGTTGGGATACGCTTGAGCGAAGCTATGGGTGAATCGAAGGATAGCAAGCACGGACTACGATTTTGGAAACACATTGGAGCTGTTGGTTGAGTAATGACACACAAGCTGGTTTGGAGGGGCAATACTTTGGATTCGCACGAACTTGAAGGATTTTGGATATTGCTGCTCGAGAACTCGACTCAGGTTTAGCGGAAGTAGAATTTTGGGCAAAATGGTGCAACAAGGGTAGACGGATTCTCCGGAAGACGTGAACGGATTAAGGCAACAACTAAAGGCAAAGATTGCAGCGGATGGACTTTTAAAGATAGCTAAATGTGGGAGCAACAATTGAGCAAATCACTGTGCTGCTCGAGTAAGTTGGACGTGCATTGTGGGACGCGGCAAACGGATAAGAATTTGAGCAAGTCTTGAGTTTCGAGAAACAATTACAATTGGTAGTGCGAGTAGACGAACATGGCAATTCAGAATTTTAATGGATTCAGGGCAGAACAACGGATTAATGGAAGACGGTTTCAACGAGCGCAGTTCTCGAATTATGGCTTGGATAGATAGCAAGACTCTAGGTGGTTAAGCGACATTGGTTGACAGATCATCAGAGTTAGTGCATGAAGTTCTCGGATTCGAAAGTTCGCTCGGATGGAATGGTTGGATTATGGTTCGGATTTGCAGATGAGATATAACATGGTTCATAGTAACTGTCCATCGTGATGACTTACAATTATCGAGCGTAGCTTCGGGACAGCTGACCCTAGCGACTTGACCGCCAGATCAGAGATGAATATTGTAGACCCAAAGAACGACCCTTGCGGCGACACATTTGGGAATGCGTCAATAGCATATGTGAGTACTGAGTGTTGGATTTGAGAGATCCTTGGGATAGCCTTCAGCTGAAGATGCAACCGGAAGATCGGAGCGATGGTGGAAATAGCCTAGTCAATTGATGAGATTCAGAGTCACAGATTTTTGTAGATGGCATCGCCTCTGACTCATCGTTCCTTGGAAGGGAATAACATTCATATGAATTGACGACTGTGAAACTAGCTCGTGAAGTTAAAGCAGCGGCTCGTTCAGATCAAATCTTTGCGAATACTGGAAGGGACAGATGTGCCTCAGATATACAAGATGCATCGAAACTTAGTCTGGGAAGCGTGCTCGTTCAGAAGGCAAAGGTGATATCCTGTGCTTCGAGACAGTGGAAGCAGCGCGAAGAACTATTCCATGCGCAACCTAGAAATTATGGCGAGTGTTTCCACATTGAGATAGTGGCGACACTATCCCTTTGGCATGGCGGCGAGATCTTCGTGGATCACACGAACCTCAATGTAGATGTTCACCCAGTGAGGTATTGAGATGGCAGGAAAAGGTGTTGGGCTGAGTTGATCTAAGCAAAGTTTGATATTTAGGTAAGTCGCCTAGTTGGGGGTAGTATCAGTTGAGATGATCGTTCGGTGTATGAGATATAATTGGAGATGTTGCTAGTGCGGATTCAGAAATAGTTGGATGGATTGAGTTGGAACACGAACTGATTGAGCCGGTAGGAAATCATCATAATTGAGAATAGTGCTCAAGCGAATATGTTGGAATGGAAATCAGGATTGGTTCAATTGGGAGTAAAGCAAATCGATGCCTCAGACATAAAGATACCCTTGTAACTTGTCCAAATTCGCTATCGCAAAGCTCGGCTAAAATACATGTATTTTAGGGACGTCTTAAATATGTGTACGATCCAAAACTAAGCGATACGAGAAATTTGTATTGAGCTGCAAGGAGGATGTGGGTGTAATACCCCGTTCCGCTCAAGCGGACTGCCGACTCAAACGGTAAAAGTGCAACTGTCCCGACCCGCTTTGCCTCGATCAAGAAGCAAAAGATATCCAGACTTGTCCCTACAGGAATCCCGGTTTAGGCTTTCAGAGACTCGCTTGACGTATCGCTCTACCGAGGCGAATCATCGCTAAGGTGGGTGGCTACGGTGAACTTGTCTTTGCTTAGCCAGCACACATAAAATCTGGAATATTTCATGCTAGTCGCTAGGTGATTCACCCCCTGCATGCTAATAAATCTAACGCACCTAGCTAAGGGAATAATCCCAACTTGTATTGCTTGCTAGAACATGGAAATTGAAACACTGCTTATGTTCAGACCCTCGCATGCTAAGTCCCTAACGATTTCATCTCTCGGCTTACCTTCGGGTCCGAGCAACGTGCCTGCTTATGTTCCTTAGAAACGCATGCTTGTTTGATTGAATATTGCCATGTTTTCATCCAAACCCCGGAAGACTACTAAGTAGTCGTTCCGTGCCTGAACAAACCTGCAAGTATCCGGGACCATTGGGTCGCCAA
The DNA here is from genome assembly GCA_036927795.1 of Iris macrosiphon. Lineage (NCBI taxonomy): Eukaryota > Viridiplantae > Streptophyta > Magnoliopsida > Asparagales > Iridaceae > Iris > Iris macrosiphon. The sequence goes on along the minus strand of JAYESA010000011.1, from coordinate 23,903,109 downwards.
GGCAATCCCCGAACCAGGGGCACGCATCAGGGCAAATGAATACTGAACGAGAATCACGTCACGTGCAACTGAATGATAATCACATCAAGTTTATGTCTGAACGAGAATCACGTCATGTAACGAATCCACGTATTTCAGCTCTTGGAGCAAACGCTCGTTCAGATCACGAATCATGGATTATCATATCAAGTTATGGAATAGAAACTAGCCCTGACCTGCATGTCGCGGACAACTTGGAAACAAGGTCTAACGGTTCCAGGGGCGGTCACCGGGGCACTGGGACCGTTCCGGTCCGGATGGAACATCATGATAGTCTCACGTGCGAACATGATGGAGTGCAGCGCCTCACGTGCTTCGTTGCATACCATCCTTGTTCAAAGACTATAAACGGTCCTTTATGGCTATGCCAGCGACTAACGTTCATATAGATAAGTCATCCTCTCTTAGCGGCTATCCGCTTGCGAGTCATTGTATCGCATTAATAAACAACTGAACACCTGAACGATCATGTTAAAACGACCCTCACATTTGCATATGCTATGCCTCCTGAATGTTATACTTGCCCGTGCTTGAATTAACAATGTTTGCCTCAATGTTTGCCTTGGACAGGAAAGGAGATGGTAAGTTGGTAAGTCTCGCCGTGTTTCCTCAAACATCGCACGGCGCACTGTCCGACGCGTTAGGCTATTCAATGTTTGCATGAAACTGATCCTAAGGCAACTAGAAAGACAACTTAATAGTTGTGCACGGAACCTGTATTACGTGTTTGGATTTGTCGAGCGGGTGAGTAGCTTCCCCACCAGTGCGTTCAATGTACTGATAATCTACCAGTTTGTATGCAGGGTGCGGGAGAACCTCGTTCAGTGCGGACGCCTCCAACGTGCTTGCTAAGGCGTGGACATCACTCCGAAGTAACGGTGCATCCGGGACTGAAGCACATATACAAGACATAATATTGTGAACATAGCCCGAACTCGCCTGAACATCGCCTCTACAAACATTCCACTGTTGTAGCCACTTGGCACGCTTTTACTGTTTCAGAGAGAGAGGCTTGAGCGAATTATAATCTCGGCTATACACCGCCTGTAACACATGTTTATATCAATAAAAGAGCTTGCTTTACTTCAATTTGTGTTTCAATGCTTCCGCTATATTTGTTAACTCAGAGAACTTGTTACCGAATCGCTATGCGTTCATGACTCCGCTGCACTCGGACAATCTGTGCGACTCTGTGGCTTAGAACTCTTATCGCCAGCCAATGAATTACGGCCTTGTACGGGCGCGGTTCACGCTCGTGCGGCATCACGCCCGGATGGGTCAAGCGATCGTTCCTCGGGAGCGCTGGCGAGGGTGATTCCCGCCTAGCAGGAACGACCGATTTTCCTGCGGGAGATCGGGGCGTGACAGTGGGAATATGACATTTGTACGAGCGTTCAGCAGAGCGAGATGCTGAGTCAGAATCGTGAGTATGAGAGTTGCATAGAGCAGAGTTATGAATTGGACAAGCGACATGTGATAGGAATGAGTACCAGCACGGTTCGTGGACGAACCTGATTCTAAGTGGTATATTATGTAACAATCCGCAACCGCACGATGGCTAGCGGAGTTCGATGGGAATCAGGTGTTCGTTCAGAACAGTACTGAGATAGTTGGATTGGAGCGATAATGCCGTCTTCCTTAGTCCGATCGGTCGGATGATTTGGAGAGCACGGCCTGCTCGCACGGTCATACCAGTTGAGTAGATCGCGCTTTGCTTCGGACCACGGGTTCAAGGAATCGGCCGTATCGGCAGGACAAGATGTTTAACGGAATCAAACATTCTAGGAAGTTCTCAAGTATCCACAACTGGAGAAATTAAAATAATTTAGTAATAATTAAATAAGATAAGATTCACCTAGATCATTGGGAGGGAAGAATATTGCGCTACCGTCTACCTCGATCTCCAAGGGCCCCATGCACCATGGAATCACCCTGCTAGGCAAGGGCTCCATGACTGACCAAGTTTATGCGTGTTGTGGCACATTACAAGACAAGTTTATGTTTATAAGACAAGTTTATGATTCACTAGTTTAAGTTTATGTTCACAAGCTTTAGTTTATGCTTACAAGGTCTAACTTCTATTTATGACAAATAACAAGTTATGATATAGTGATGTTCAATGTGCATTTAAGTTTACTCGACAAGTGTACCATTGGCCATCCAGGTTAACTGCAGTGCCGGTGGTAGCGATATTCTTCAAAGCATGCATTTATTAGTAACTAGGTTTGTTATAACCCTAGTTAGTTAATTATAGCAAGCCGTAGAGTTGTTTGGTCGTGCGATGAATGATGTTACTTTCATTATAGCTCGCTATTATAGTTTCTTTTCTTTCGGTGCATGGTTAGGGTGCTAAGTTCCGCTCAGGTATAGGTCTACAACCCCGGTCCTTGTTTGGTTTAAGGGTTTTGGTCCTGATCCAGAGTAGTTCATATGCTCTCTTGCCGCTCGTCGCCCTTCTTTCCTTTTTAGCACTTATCAGTTCTTCCAGTATTATTTTTGAGATAAGTACATTGGTACCATACAAGTCTCGACCTTCATTTATCCTTATATGTCTCTTTTCTGCTAATATTGTGATATGTTTGGTCTATCACCTTGAGCTCCATTGTGGTATTAGTTTCTTAGGGTTCTGACCCCACTGGTTTTGTATGGCCAGATTATCCCGAGGAAAAGCAGGATCCACCGCACTTCCAGCAAGATGGCTCATACTCGTAGGACTGCGGCCGAAGCTCGAGAGTGGGTTTTCCTTCATCCACCCCTCGTAGTGTTATTTCTTTTTGTGGTATTTAAGCAAGAGGCAGTATTATCCCCTTATTTTGGGATCACTTTCTTGACTTCGGTCAACATGATGTATATATTAGACTATGGCTGTATATTTGATCATGTATAATTATACTCTGCTAGTACAGCATTTTGTATTCACTAGCTTCATGATCATATGTGGTATGTAATTTGGGATGCCTTTTTACTTTCATATATGATATAATCTTGTACTTGTTTTGCCGGATTGAGATACTAGAATTTGTCGGCCACATGACTGACGTCATAGCATGCTAGAGTTTGCCCATATGTCTTCTAGACAACCTTAATACATTTTGGCTTACTTCGGTATTCTGCAAGGTACGGTTGGCCATGTCAGTCCTCGTATTTACCCAGTATTCTGGGAGCAGGATGTGACAAGGTTCTATTGGTGGCCCATGTATGTCTATTTTTTAGACTTGTGGGAGGACTCATCTTGATAGGATCTCAATCCTCTATTTAACTTCGATTGAACTCCACTTGTGATATGTACTTCTCGCTCTCCTTGAACTGCAAGCTTGCTTGACATGATTGTTCCATTCTCGTCCCTTGTTGATATCCTTGTGTCCTTATCCTTCATGGACACCCCACCTGCTCCTCCTTCCGAGGGTTTCGTTGTACCGATAACTCCAGCAGATCCAGTAGTAGGCCAGGGCCAAATTCTGCCACTGAACCAAGGGCAAGCGTCAGTAGATCTTCATCAGCCAGCTCCACAAGTCACGCATGTCTGACCAATATAATAACCTCCACCAGTCATGCTGGAATGGCCAGTTCAACCCACTCCGCCATTCATACTAGCTCATCCAGTCTAGCCAACCCAGATAATACCACTAGTTCTTCCAGCAGAACTAGGGCATGCAGGCTCGTCGTCCATATTAGAGATGATCCAAGCCATGATGATGGTACAACAATAACAACAACAACAACTCCATCTTCAGTAACAAATGGTCCAACTCCACCAGCAGTTTCAGCAAGGATAAGAACATACCAATACTACTCTTTGCCAGGGAGTTAGAGTAGCACTCGATATCAGTGGGCATTATGCTCACAACTCAGCGACCAATGTTAGTCGCATACGCCCAACCAAGTTTCTCGACACGAAAAATGCAGTTTCAGAAGATTCTTGGCTCCAGGACGTTGAGGCCATCCTGGATGCAACCAAGACCCCAGATGATGAGAAGGTAGCATTCATAAAGCTACAATTATTATATCTTGCCCGAGATTGGTGGACAGCACAAGAAATGGCACTTTCGAAGCCCATTGACTGACAGACGTTCAAGGAGCGCTTTCAGGAGATGTATTTCCACACAACCGCCAAGTTTTAGCTCCAGCAGCAGTTCATTAACCTCCGCCATAACACAAGATCGGTCGACTAGTATGCGGCTGAGTTTTACCAACTCAGCCGATTTGCTCCCCATATGGTAGCTTCCGAAGAGGACCGAGCCAAGAGATTTGAGCAAGGGTTACATTTTGAGCTTCAGCAGTTTACAATGGGTCATAATTACACCACCTACGATACAGTACTCAGGTTAGCTAGGTCACAAGAACTTGTCGGCTAGAGATTAGTAGCAAGGACCGGAGGCCAGAAGAGGTCACACTCATCCATGAGAGGCATTAGTATTCAGTCATCACCTCCAGCACCAGCAGTAAAAAATCTTTGCCCGCCAGCACCTCCAACCTCCACAGTAACCTTAGTACAATCTACCAGGCAGTTTGTATCAGCAGGATATAGTTACTGTGGCAAGTCAGGGCACACCAGAGATCAGTATAGGAGGGCCAACGACCAGTGTCTCAAATGTGGGGCATCTGACCATATGATTGGTTTATGCCTACTTCTGTATCCATAGGCTTCTTTAGTCCGACAGTTACCAGCTCCACCTCATGCAGCGATTGAAGGCCCGCGAGGACTAGCATTAGCAGTTCGACCACTAACCCAGCGTCCTCTCCCGACACAAACCCAGTAGTTTTAGCAGCAAAGTTTGGCGCAGTATACGCAAGTCCAACAAGACCAACCAGCAAGACAGAACCAACATCAAGTTAGAGCAACAGCCCCTAGACGTTGGCCTGACAAAATATTTGGCAACCTAGAGCAGTTGATAGCCGAAGGTGCTATAATTATGGGTAATATTTTTGATCTCTCTTTAGCTTGTCTTATTCTTGGGTTCTTGTCGAACGATCTCGTGTTCCGACGCGTTTAAAATATGATAGTCATTTCAATCCTTTCATTGTGCAAAGGTGAGTTTTCGTCCTACTCTTCCGCCCTCGTATCTCATGGTACATGATGTCTATCATGTGAACCGACTGTAAAAGGTACATCCTGGATCGGAGTCATGTCTTTGATAAGATCGTTGGTACCGACTTACCTCAAGGCTTGGCTCCTGTCCATTTGTGTGAGTCAGCATAGGCAAGGGAGAACGAGTTCCTATTTGACTGACTCAGGAGTATATGTATCCATATGCCTCCATTTCCCTGTGTGTTGCTTCTATGCATTTATCCATTAGTTACTTTTGTAGTTATCTTTTATTTCATATGCTTGCTTAGTATCATCCTTGATTTATGGCATGTAATTTCTTGAGCTTTCTCGTGTGTTCCAGCTCGACTAGCCTTAGTAAAATTTCATGGACGAAATTTTTCTAAGGAGGATAGAGATGTCACACCCGATTCCAGATTTAATATTTCTTGAATTTCTAGATTTTAATTTTTCCTGATAATGTATTCTTGCTGTATTTCTCATATTGGTTCCTGTTTTTTTTAGAGAGACTATCCGAGACCAGTAGAATATCCATTGGCATTGCCATAGACCCGGTTATGATCTGGATGTAGAATGGACACCCGGTTCATTTTATTTGATTGAACACATGACTAAACCATCTTTCTCTCCTCTTAGTATATATATGAGTATCTCTCTCTCCTCACTCATTTTCTTATTTCACTCTTCTTGCTTCCTTCTTCCTCCTCCCCGTCAAGATCCCTTTAGCCAAACCCTAACCCTAGGGAGAAGTTGTTGTGACTTGGACCATGATAGGTAGAGGCTAGGAGCCACCCAAGGCAAGTACATCTTGCTCAAAGGTGAAAGCCTTAATTTTTGAATTATATATATATATATTGTTTCAAAAATATGTTTGATAGAAAATATTCTCCTTAATGTTATCATGTATTTTAGTTCTTGGAGTTTTAAATTTTGATGTATAGATTTACGTAGATTTGAGTTTTAACTTAGGGTTTTATATGGGTTCCATAATTTTTTCCTTAGTCTAATCTATTAAAACTTGTTATTTTCTAAAACTAGTTATTCTATTTGATGGAGCTTTCCATTTCGAGCATTTTGGCTTTTGAATCGCTTAATTTGGAGTTAAATTAAAGTTTTTATAGCCAAACCAAATTCTGGAGCTTCGTTCTCGGACCTGTCTAACAGGGACGATGAACAGTGCTGCACAGCAGTGCACCGCACATGGATTTTTATGCGCAGCAGTGTACCATGCATAAATTTTTATGCAGTAGTAATGCACCACACATTAATGTGTCGCGCATCAATTTCTTGCCGCGCAGTGCGCCGCGCATGGAGTTTCATGCCGCAGCAGTACACCGCGCATGAAGTTTCATGTCGCAGCAGTGAGCCGCGTGCATCACACCCTCGCCACGAGCATCATTAGTCACGCTCATCAATCATTACTGTGTAGTGCGCTGTGCATGGATTTTCTTGCCGCAACAGTGCGCTGCGCACAGAATTCATGATGCGCGCAGTGCGCTTCACGCATGGTGACCCAAATGCCCGTTTTTGACTATTTAAGCTATTTTTTAGCTACAATCTAGCAAAACTCAAAATATGAAAGTTGTAGATCTCTGTTTTTCCTTTCCAATTTTTTTAGAATCACATTATTTGGATTTCATATGTGAGAGTTATCCTCAATTTACTATATTGTATCATTTTATAATGCTTAAACTATTATAGCCCAGTTGAGTATTGGAGATAGTTGGATGTTATGCTTCCCTATATTAACACGTGATTTGGATCCTCCCGACACCGTGAAAATATTTGTGTATAATAATTCATTGTATTTTGGCATCGGACAATCGAGTGTGAGTATTGCCCCATGTATCGCGTATCGCGGATATGATAACTCGTGAAAAGTTCGTAATCGTGACTCGTCATTCTAGAAAGTTCTCAAGTGTCCACAACTGGAGAACTTAAAATAATTTAGTAATGATTAAACAAGATAATATTCACCTAGATCATTGGGAGGGAAGAATATTGCGCTACCGGCTACCTCGATCTCCAAGGGCCCCATGCACCATGGAATCACCCTGCTAGGCAAGGGCTCCATGACTGACCAAGTTTACGCGTGTTGTGGCACATTACAAGACAAGTTTATGTTTATAAGACAAGTTTAAGTTTATGTCCATAAGCTTGAGTTTATGCTTACAAGCTCGAATTTCTTTTTATGATAAATAACAAGTTATGTTGTAGTGATATTAAATATGCATTTAAGTTTACTCGACAAGCGTACCCTTGGCCATCCGGGTTAACTGCAGTGCCGGTGGTAGCGATATTCTTCAAATCATGCATTTGTTAGTATCTAGGTTTGTGATAACCCTAATTAGTTAATTATAGCAAGTCGTAGAGCTATTTGGCAGTGCGATGAATGATGTTACTTTCGTTATAGCTGGCTCTTCTAGTTTCTTTTCTTTCGGCGTGTGGTTATGGTGCTAAGTTCTTCTCGGGTGAAAGTCTACAATCCCGGTCCTTGTTTAGTTTAAGGGTTGTGGTCCCGATCCATAGTAGTTTCTATACTCTCTTGCCGCTCGTCGCCCTTCTTCTTTTTTTAGCACTTGTCGGATCTTCTAGTATTATTCTTAAGACAAGTACATTGGTACCGTACAAGTCTCAACCTTTATTTATCCTTATATGTCTCTTTTCTGCTAATGTTGTGATATGTTTGGTCTATCACCTTGAGCTCCTTTGTGGTATTTGTTGCTTGGAGTTTTGATCCGATTGATTCTTTATGGCCAGATTACCCCGAGGAGAAGCAGGATCTACCGCACTTCCAGCAAGATGGCTCACACTCGTAGTACTGCGGCCGAAGCTCGCGAGTGGATTTTCCTTCCTCCACCCCTCGTAGTGTTATTTCTTTTTATGGTATTTCAGCAAGAGGCAATGTTAACCCCTTATTTCGGGATCACTTATTTGACTTCGGTCAACGTGATGTATATATTAGACCATGGCTATATACTTGATCATGTATAATTATACTCTGCTAGTGCAGCATTATATATTCACTAGCTTCATGATCATATGTGGTATGTAATTTGGAATACCTTTTTTACTTTCATATATGATGTACTCTTTTACTTGTGTTGCTGGATTGAGATACTAGAATTTGTCGGCCATAGGACTAACGTCATAGCATGCTAGAGTTCGCTCATATATCTTCTAGACAACCTTAACACATTACGGCTTACTTCGGTATTCTGCAAGGTGCGGTTGGCCATGTCAGTCCTCATATTTACCCAGTATTCTAGGAGCAGGGCGTGACATCCCATATGTCCCAGACTCCATGCATTCCATGCGTCTCTGGCCCCATGTGTCCCAGACTCCATACGTTTCATGCGCCTCTGGCCCCATGCATCCCAGACTTCATGCGTCCCATGCGTCCCTAGCCCTATGCGTCCTAGGCTCCATGCGTTCAATGCATCTCTGACCCCATGCGTCCCAGACTCCATGCGTCCCATGCATCTCTGGCCACATTTATTTTAGACTCCATGAAGACCAAATCTTGCTGTTACAACAGGAGTAATTCTCTCCAACCAAGTGCAGACCAAGTGTCAAGCTGACCAAGTCACGCCCACAAAGGATGAGAACCACCCAGATCTTTAGTAACAAAAAATCCCAACAAGGGCCCGCTTGACAGCCTGCCCACTCACGGTTACAGTTGTACCCTATTAAGGAGGCACACGTGGCACCCTCTAGCATCCATGCGACCCAACATATGCGTGCCAAAGGTTGACTATATATACCCGGGTGGCCTACCCAGGGACAGAGAGGGGTCATCCAACACAGAGAGAGCATACCAAAATGAGCAAAGAGAGAACATAAGCTTCTTCAGCCTGCATCGGATCGTCAACAGAGTAAAAGAGCTGCCACAACACTCATTGTCCATCGTCATACCCAGGATCAAAATATTGTACTTAGATAATTTTGTTTAGGATTCATTGTACTCTTTTCGGTCCTTAAATACAAAGTTTGAAAGAACACATTTAATGGAGAACAAGATGGCGACTTTTCTCGGGACTTCTTTCTTCTCTGATGAGAAAGTTATGACGCAATCCAACACAGCGAAGCTCGGATCAACTCAAAGAATGATGTTGGTCCGCTTCGACCAGCAGGTTTTCGAAGAGATGCTCTCGGAGGGAAGCGCTAGTCCTTCTCCAAGGCTAGCAAAGCCTAATAAGACCCGCATAACATGGGTTGCAAATGCTGCTGTGCCTCACCCAACTGTGGAGCATGCGCTCACCGTCTCTCTTCTACCGCAAGGACCGCACATTATGCGTCCATTACTTATGCGGTAGCCCCTTCCAACAATAAGGGTGCTCAGCACCTGAAGACCCGTAGGACATGGGTTGCAAAGGTCGTTGTGCCTCACCCAACTGCGGAGCATGCTCTCCCCGTCTCTCTCTCGGTCGCAAGGACCGTACATCATGCGTCCACCTCTCATGCGGCAGCCTTCTCGGACAAGGAATGTGCTCAACGTCCAAATTATGGCAAAGGAAAACACTACGATGCCAGAAGTTCGGGTGCTGAGAGATGTTCCATGTGGCCACAGCAGAAGCAGCATAAGTCGGCGGCCACAGGCAAAAGTCCACATGCGACACCGATCGTTGGTCATAGAAAAATGTCCACATGCGACTAGGACAGCTATAAAAGTTTCATCTTCGACCCAATTTTACGCAGCTGACTCCATGCGCCTTGCTAAAAAAGGAAAATATGTGAACTTAGACTCTTCCTACTACGCACCGACGCATGCTAGGAAAAAGAAGTCTAGGTCAATGCGAGCTCATCAAGCTCAAGCAATTATTCATTCGACCGACCGTCAGCAGGTGCTGCTTACTATGCATGCCCTTGACGAAAAGTCATACAAACCGACACATGCGTCATGCAATACCCGTTTTGCTCAAGCGGACTGCCTATTCAAATGGCAAAAGTGCAACATCCCGACCCGCTTTGCTCAGGCAAGAACACTCGTTTGAGGCAAAGGATATCCAGACTTGTCCCTTCAGGAGTTCGGCTTAGGCTTTCAGAGGCTCGCTTGGAGTATCGTTCAACCAAGGTGAATCATCACTAATGTGGGTGGCTACGATGAACTTTTCTTTGCTTAGCCAGCACACTTAAAATATAGAACGATACATGATAGTCGCTAGCTGAATCACCCCCTACATGCTAATAAGAATACAACGCACCTAGCTAGGGGAATAATACCAACTTGTATTGCTTGTGTTAGAACATGGAACTAAAATATTGCTTTTATTCAGACCCTCGCATGCTATCTTTGCCTCGTGCAATCAGACCCGCTATGCCTCGAAGTAGAATCATATAAATATGCTCTTCTTAGTGCACTGTTCACAAGTTAACACTGCACGACCTTAGATCATGTCGCTCGAGAAGTCCCTTACGGTTTTACCCCTCGGCTTACCTTCGGGCCCGAGCCAACGTGAATGTTTATGTTTATACAAATGCATGCTTGCATGTTTATATATATTGACTCGATTGAATGCTTGTTGCATGAACTATGCCAAGACCCTGCAATGCTGTGCATATCATGCATTCATATAAGTTCTCCTCGGAAGACTATATAATAGTCGTTCCGTGCAAATATGAACCTAAAAGTATCCGGGACCATTAGGTCGCTAAGGCAATTCCCGAACCAGGGAATTTGTACCAAGTCGATGATCCAAGAATCACAGCTCGTGGAGCAATACTGTTCTGTACTGAATCAAATGGCTCATGGAGTCAATATACAATATTGTGAACGATCCTGCCTGAACAGGTACCATATATATATATCCTGCCTCGAACAAACTTGTTCTATATATATATATATATATATATATATATATATATATATATATATATCCTGCCCAAACTTGATCCATATATATATATCCTGCCTCGAACAAACTCGTTCCATATATATATATCCTGCCTCAAACTTGTTCATGTACCTGACCCTGAGACCCGAAAGATTAGAGACTTGCATGGTCACAGAACAATTTGGAAACAAGGTTTTAGTTCCGCAGACGGTTGTTGGGGCACTGGCACCGATCCGATCCGACCAGAACTCCTGATAGTCTCCTGCATCGGACGGAATGGCCTGCGATACCCTGATCCTCGCATTGCAAGTCATTCCCTCCCAAACTAGACCGTCCATTATGGCGCATGCCAGTGACCTCATGTTCATATAGATAAGTCATTCTCGCTTAGCGGCTATCCGCGTGCGAGTCATTGCATTGCATCGAGAATAACTGAACACCTGAACGATCATAATAACACTTGTGCATAAAGAGCACTTGATCATTTTATGCAACACACATGATAATCAGAGTAACTCGTGCACCCGATACAAAATCTCGCATTGAAATATTGTGTTTGCATATGCTAATGCCCTGATTCAATATGTGTATGCTCGTGCATGAATTGATGTGGTTTGCATTGGACAGGGAAGGACAAATGGTAAGTTGGTAAGTCTCGTCATATTTCCTCTTATATCGTACGGCGTACTGCCACACAAGTTAGACTTTTCATATATGCCATGAAACTGATCCTAAGGCAACTAGAGAGACAATATAATAGTTGGTGCACGGAAGCTATATTACGTGTTTGGATTTGTTGAGCGGGTGAGTGGCTCCCCACCAGTGCATTCGTGTACTGATAATCTACCAGGTTATTTGCAGGATGCGAGAGAACCTCATTCGGTGCGGATGTCTCCTTCGTACGTGCTAAGGCATGGAGTTCACTCTGGAGCCTTGGAGCGCTGCGTCCGGAACTGAAGCACATATACAAGACATAATGTTGGAACATCGTCTGTACAATCATTCCACAAATGTAGCCACTTGGCACGCTTTTACAGTTTCAGAGAGAGAGAGGCTTGAGCGACTTTTAATCTCGGCCATGCGCCGCCTGTAACACTTGTCCATATCAATAAAGAGTTTGTTTTACTTTAACTTGTGTTATTCAATACTTCTACTATTATCGACTCAGCGAACTTGTTACCGATCGCCTATGCGTTCATAAATTTCGCTGTACTCAGACAATCTGTGCGACTCTGTAGCTTAGACTTCTTATCGCCAGCCAATGAACCACAGCCTTGCACGGACGCGGATCACGCTCGTGTGGCATCACTCCCAGATGGGTCGAAGCGATCGTCCCGCGGGAGCGCTGGCGCGATAATTCTCGTCTAACGGGGATGGCCGATTTAGCCTGCGGAAGATCGGGGCGTGGCATATTGGTATCAGAGCTTGGCTATACGCCTTTGGATTTTGTTTCAGTTATCTCAGTTTCGAAAGCTCGTTCGTGGGTTATGTGCGCACTCTCTCTCAATGCCTCAAACGAAATGTTCCAACAATGAGTCTAAATACTTTCAAAAAAGTATGCATGTGAATGATGTAATTGCTTGTATGAAAGTGTGTTGCAAGGGCCTTTTTGCCAACCTGTGCTTGTCCTTTGGGATTAGACTCGTGCTAGAAATACGACTATGTACAAACCGAAATGCCTATACATGTTTGCCCAACTGGTTAGTACAGAAACAAATATTGTCCGAACGGTTAGCTTTGCACACAGCCTTTTGGCTAAGTTGTGTAAGTATCGTGCGCCAAGACCCTTTGGTGCAAGCTAAGTTGTAACGAGAATGGATATCGTTCAGGAATAAGGCAAGCCAGACTTAGAATGCCAACCGATAGAAACATTCTTGGATTTATCGCTTAGGCGAATATAGAGAATCATGCTTGGATTTTGGAAAATAGTTCGAACGATATTTCATGTCAGAAGATATAAATCGAATATAGATTTGATTGGATGACTCAATTCCGAGTGGTGTATGGACCATTAGGAAATGTCCAAACGAATTCATAGGCCTCGTGCTATAAATCAGATTGAATGGAATTGAGAATATCTTGAACAAATAATAAGGCTTATATCGAATAGGGATTCACAAAAGTAGAAATCGATACCTCGTTAAGGAAACTTGTTGGAAAACTTAAAGGATTGTGCGAGCGATTTCGAATTGAAACAGCCAAACTGAACTAGAATATAATACCGCTCGAAATAAAGTTATCCCAAAATGAATATTGTGTTTCAAAGAAAGAGATGAACGATAATGGATTTGGTTTGAAGTTCGGAAGAACGGTCTTGAAATCAAGTTCAAAATGATAACTCTCAAAATCAGTCCCAACGAGAACGGTTATCCTGTGGGAGCGCCGGCGTGGTGAATTCACATACGACGGGGATGATCGAACTCACGGGAACATATTCGGTTATTATTCCAAACAAACTCAATGAATGGAACGTATCAAACTTTGAATGGACTTGGATGATTTACCAAAATGGTAACATTGAAGTTGGATAATTTTACTAAACGATTTAAAATCACTACATGAACGAATATAACTTGGATGAATAATAAGGTGTCTCGATCGTGCCGAAGATAACCATAGCTTTCAAACATTCTTGTCTTGTGTGAGCGTAACTCTATGCCGTACATGCGTCACGCCCGGATTAGGACGATTATCCAGCGGGAGCGTTGACGTGGTGATTTCACGTCTAACGAGGGTGATCGAACTTGCGGGAGACCGGGGCGTGAAAACTTATGGATCGTCTTGACTTTTGGTTCGACACGATAAGGCAAATTTGGAATGCAAGTGATCAAAAATATTTTAATAGATAAGTTAGCCTAGAACCTAGAATAAATCACGCTTGATGGTTTCATGAACGAATACATGAATCAGGTTGAACAAATTGGAGTTATAATTAAAAAGGGCTTAGAATAGAATCTTGGCTTGGTGGACTTGAAATGGATAGGGATTTTATTAAAACACGTTTGGAGGGATAGACTATACAAATCACTAGGTTTGTCCTGCAACTTGAATACGGTGGATTTTACTGAACGGACTCGTCCCCCGTGCAAATGAACGTGATATTGAGCGTAGGAAAACCTGTGCTCGATGTTTAGAAATCTGAGTGAAACGAGCTTGGGTAGAATACCCCGTGCAAATTAATAATGGTTTGACCATAGGAATTGGGACGAGCATCGTGTGACGAATTTGTACGATGATTCGCAATGTGCTTAAACTTGTACATATAACCTTGTGAGCTAACCTAGTAATTAGGCAGACGACCCTGTGCCGAGTGAATGAACTTGTGTTACCGACTTTACCATATTGCTTGAGTAAGCTTCACAACTGGGGTAGCAAGACTTAGGGTTAGACTTGGAAACGATAACGTGTGCTAAGTTAACCCGAATGGATGGATGGACGCTAAGTCGGTAAACCGAACGATCGTACTTAACGGTTGTACAAATACTTGTTTGAGTTGGAAAGAGATGATATGGAATTGGATTGGCCCTATTAAGAAGTATTCTTGTGAATTATAAGACGAGAACCCTTGAGATTTTCAAAAGTAGCTTGTCTGATTTCACTATCTCTAAGTTTGGTTGACTGCATATGTTTGAGGGACGCCTTGAACGTGTGCACGATCTAAGACTAAATGATAAGTGAAACTCGAGTGCAAAGACTTCACTATCGCTAAGTTGGTTGACATGCATATGTTTGAGGGGCACTTCAAATATGTGCATGATCCAGACTTGCGATATACTGATCTCAATGCTAGTGCAAGTGAATATCCACCCGAACAAGTATAATGACTTATATAATTTTGCCTCAGCCTTAGATCGTTAATCCAGATCGATTGAAGCGTACTCCGCATTAAGCAACATGCCCTGCACTAAGGCGCAAATGAGACTGACTCGACATACACGCAACACGGCATAAGGAACGAGTAGGGAATTGTGTTCAAATGGATTTAGTGGTACCGATTACTACCCTTGGGATAGATTCCACAATGCAATAGCATGGTCTGCCCTCAGTAAGTCTCGAGGATGAGACTTTTTCTGAGTGGTGTATGATGTAATACCTCGTTCTGCTCAAGCGGACTGCCGATTCAAACGACAAAAGTGCAACGTCCCGATCCACTTTTCTCAGGCGAGAACACTCGTTTGAGGCAAAGGATATCCAGACTTGTCCCTTCAGGAGTTCGGCTTAGGCTTTCAGAGGCTCGCTCGGAGTATCGCTCAACCAAGGCGAATCATCGCTAAGGTGGGTGGCTACGGTAAACTTGTCTTTGCTTAGCCAGCACACTTAAAATATAGAACGATACATGCTAGTTGATAGGTGAATCACCCCCTGTATGCTAATAAGAATACAACGCACCTAGCTAAGGAAATAATCCCAACTTGTATTGCTTGTGTTAGAACATGGAACTGAAATATTACTTTTATTCAGACCCTCGCATGCTACCTTTGCCTCGTGTAATTAGACCCGCTATGCCTCGAAGTAGAACCATATAAATATGCTCTTCTTAGTGCACTGTTCACAAGTTAACACTGCACGACCTTAGATCATGTCGCTCGGGAAGTCCCTTAGGGTTTCACACCTCGGCTTACCTTCGGGCCCGAGCCAATGTGAATGTTTATGTTTATACAAATGCATGCTTGCCTGTTTATATATATTGCCTCGATTGAATGATTGTCGCATGAACTATGCCAAGACCCTGCAATGCTGTGCATATCATGCATTCATATAAGTTCTCCTCGGAAGACTATATAATAGTCGTTCCGTGCAAATATTAACCTGAAAGTATCTGGGACCGTTAGGTCACTAAGGTAGTTCCCGAACCAGAGAATTTGCACCAAGTCAATGATCCAAGAATCACAGCTCGTGGAGCAATACTGTCCTGTACTGAATCAAATGGCTTGTGGAGTCAATACACAATATTGTGAATGATCCTGCCTGAACAGGTACCATATATATATATATATATATATATATATATATATATATATATATATATATATATATCCTGCCTCAAATGAACTCGTTCCATATATATATCCTGCCCCGAACTTGTTCCTGTACCTGAACCAGAGACCCGGAAGATTAGAGACTTGCATGGTCACAGGACAACTTGGAAACAAGGTTTAAGTTTTACGGACGGTTGCTGGGACACTGGCACCAATCTGATCCGGCCGGAACTCCTGATAGTCTCCTGCATCGTACGGAATGCCCTGCGATGCCCTGATCCTCTCGTTGCAAGTCATTCCCTCCCAGACTAGACCGTCCATTATGGCGCATGCCAGTGACCTCATGTTCATATAGATAAGTCATCCTCGCTTAGTGGCTATCCGCGTGTGAGTCATTGCATTACATTGAGAATAACTGAACACCTGAACGATCGTAATAACACTTGTGCATGAGCACTTGATCATTTTATGCAACACACCTGATAATCAGAGTAACTCGTGCACCCGATATGAAATCTCGCATTGAAACATTGTGTTTGCATATGTTAATGCCCTGATTCAATATGTGTATGCTCATGCATGAATTGATGTGGTTTGCCTTGGACAGGGAAGGACAAATGGTAAGTTGGTAAGTCTCGCCGTGTGTCACGCCCCAGTCCCAAAATACGTAGGACCAGGATACGTAACTATGCCAGCCGCCCGTATATATGGCAACTCCAATATATGGAAACCATATATACGTGCGTACGCTGTATATGAACAATAATTCATAAGTGGTAATACTAATCACAAGTCACAGGGTAATATCTAAATCTCATCCACAGAGTCAAATATACATGAATAACTAATAACCAAGTAACTAGATCTCAATATAAAGTAACTAGAGAATGACAGTCGGATGGAAACAAATCCACTGCCGAAATAGAATATAAAATGAACCTGATACACACCATATAAGAACAACATCTGACAATCACGAGGCTCAAAGATCTGCTCGAGATATAAGTAGCCTGTCCGGAATCTGCGCTCCCACGAATACTCAGGAACATCTACATCTGGAAAGGGACCAGGTCCTCAGAGGGACATAACAAGATACATAGAAGCATGCCATAATATAAATACTGAATCAGTAAATGGGGTGTGCTAACCATCTAAGTGAATGCAATTTAAAGACCTTGTAGTACGCATGGGAATGTATAGCTAGACATATGCTGACGTAATTCACCAATCGTCGAGACTAACTAGTATATGTGTCATATGCCCCTGACACAAGGGCACAAGCAGTACCCCATCCTCCTCGGAGCATGGTAACGGGAACAAGAAAACCAATACCCCATCTCCGAGCAGCATGGTAACAGGAATACCCCATCTCCGAAGAGTATGGTATCAGGCAACAGGAATATATAAGGAGGGGGTGTCTCATACGCCTACTAGTATCTTTTCCGCCCAATATAGATGTACAAGTCGTAAAAACGACGTGGACACCTCCTACTATGATGCAAGTCTCAATAAAATAAACAACTGAGCTAAATACCGCTACACGTGTTGCTCACACTGATGGCCAGTCGCGCATGAGGCACGCATCCCTACATGTACTCACTCTGTGACGTGTAATGATACGTGTCAAGGCCTGGGAAGTTATATCAATAACTTCACAACTTTAGGTGGGTCTACTAGACACTAGGTCAGACACAAGTCCTAACGTCAACGCCATCGTTGACTGCACCCGAGTTTTCTCGGACGCGCACATTTATATAATATTAAAATAGATAAACATGTAACTAACAATAACTGAATTTAAACAGTACAACAAGGCAAGGTATACTTGCCTGGCGGAAGAGCTGCAAATATAATGTCCAGATGTCAAATACCAAGTGTCAGAAACTATGGCCTCAGAATGAACATCTCTGGATACTAAAATAAATATCACTAACAGTCTCAGAAAATATTAAATAGCTAGAAACGCCTGTCCTTAAGTCCAATTTGGACACAGGGGCAAAAATGACAGTTTCTGGTCAAAGCGGGGTCCACATGTGGGCCGCTTTGCACCAAAAAACGTGTCAGGGTCAAAGGTCTCCAAATTCGCCAAACTTAGTGTTAACAAGTTAGGAACGATGATAAGAACCCAACGGAACTTCCAGAATTAGATTCCGATGAGCCGGTCACAAAATCGCCCGTCAAGTGGAGCTTGTGGGGTCCATGATACGAGATTTTGCCAACGTTCTCAGAATCGAACCAAACTTGGATCATAGGACCAGCGTATTGCTACGAGTCCGATGGCGCAAGTTTTGTCTCGATCCGACGTGTGTACACAAAGTTGTAGCGTGTTCCAGAACAGGCGGATACGGGACGTTGTCGGCGGATACGCGTTGATTCCGGTGTGCACGCACATCCAAATCAACTTCTGCAAAATCTCGCACGTCCGTATCAACGATGCGCACGTTTTGGTAAAGACCGCGTGCGACCAAGTCGTCCCGTTTGGCGGAGCGTACTCAGTTTCGAGGTAAATCGGGTCATTGTTTTTCCTGTTTTTGGATCGCGTGCCGCGATCGCCACAGGACGCGATGCACCGAGCGGGTTGCACGGGCACCGAGAGGGTCACATAGCCTACGTGTCACAACTGACAGAATTAAAAACGGAAATACGAGGAGATAGAACGGGTTACCTGAACAGGGCTTCGTGGATTGAATTTTCCTGTGTCCGCGAGTCGTCTTGACACGATACGACTGTGTCAAAGCTGTGTCCGGCTCTGAAAGGCTACTGTGTCCGGTTCTTGGCGTGTCCGGAGCTAGGACAGCGGGTCATGGCCGAGCGGGGAGAGGGCAGAGCTCCGGGAGTGGAGTCGGTGGCGTGTGGTGGCTCGGGGTGGCTGCTGGGGGTTTTGAGGCGGGGTTGGGTGGCTGTCGAGGCTGGCGGGGGGGGGGGGATCATGGCGAGGAGGAGGAGCTGCTGGTGATGGAGGGTGGTGGTGGCAGCCGGAGTTGAGGGAGATGGCGGCGGTGGAGGTGGAGGAGGTCGGTGGAGACGAGGGGCGGCTCGGGGAGAGGGACTCGGGGGGGGAGTTTTAGAGCAGGGAGGGGGTGGTGGTGATGATGGGGAGGCGGCTCGGGGCTGGGCGGAGCTCAGCGGCGGCGGGGGCGGAGCTCGGGGAGGAGGGGGAGGTCGAGGCCGAGAGAGAGGGAGGAGGATGAGGCGGTGGTGATGGCGAGTGGCGGCGGAGGGGAAAGGGCTCGGGGGAGGGCGGCTGAGGAGAGAGGAGGTCGTCGAGGCCAGCGCGGGAGAGGGGATGGCGACGATGATGATGGCGGTGGTGGTGGTGACCGGTGATGGTGGCGGCGGTGGAGGGAAGAGGAGCCGGAGGAGAAGGAGAGGAGGGGAGAGAGGGTCGATCAGCGGAGGGGTCGGCGGAGCGGCTCCGGCGGGGGGGGGGGGGGGCTCGCCGCTCCGGCCGGGGGGGTTCGGCTGCGGGCTGGGGGGGTAGAGTTAGGTTTTGGTTTTTTTTGTTTTTTTATTTCTTTTTCTTTTGTTTTCTTTTATAGAAAATTTTATTATTTTAATAAGTAAAATATCTAGAGATATTTTATAAGATATTTTATAGATATTTTCAGGATATTTTCGGGATATTTTCGGGTGGGTCCCGTCTCCAAATGGACGGTGCAGGTTCACCGGCCAATGAGGGGGTGACACCTCGTACTGTAATTTGCAGAAAGGTCCCTAAAATTTCATAAATTGCGCAGAGATCCTATTTTTGGGAAATTACACAATTACGAAATTGTCTGGGAAAAACACCCGATTCATGAAATTGCTAAAATGCACAGAATTGAGGAAAATTGCTGTGCGAGGGTCCCGAGGGGGTGGGGGTGAGTCTGGGCAGGGACTGAGCCTGGTTTTGGGGTGATACGGGCCATCGTATTTATTTAATTAATAAATACTGTGCACGGTGTTCTCTAATTATTTAGAGGCAGGTAGGGCCATAATTTTCTTGCGGTGTCAATACACTAAATGTAGTATACTCAGTGTAGAAAAATAACGTATTTTTGTCTGGGTAAAACAGGTGCATGTTGGGTCTCAAATTGCTATTGGAACAGGGATGGGTACAGGTCTGGGATTAAAATAGGAATTAAATACGGACGGTTGTAACGCTATTTGTGCGTCTCAAACGAGGCTCAAAATAGAGTATCTGGGAGTTGCACAAAGTGCAGGATGGTAGACTGGCATGTCTAGGAGAGGTATGTGAACTTCGTTCGGGGATAACAGTCAAGGTAAAGCTCAAAATAATTAGGTGACGGACAGGTGCACAAGTCAATAGGATATGTAAGCAAAATAACTTGAAATATTGCCATAAATCCTAAATTATGAAAAATATTCCTCAAATACTGGAATCTGGTCGAGGGGGTTTACACCGTGTTTCCTCTTATATCGCACGTCGCACTGCCACACGAGTTAGGCTTTTCATATATGCCATGAAACTGATCCTAAGGCAACTAGAGAGACAATATAATAGTTGGTGCACGGAACCTATATTACGTGTTTAGATTTATCGAGCGGGCGAGTAGCCTCCCCACCAGTGCATTCGTGTACTGATATTCCACCAGGATGTTTGCAGGGTACGGAAGAACCTCGTTCGGTGTCACACCCCAGTCTCAAAAATACGTAGGACTAGGACACGTAAGCATGCCAGCCGCATGGATATGGCAACTCCAATATATGGAAACCAAATCCACACGTACGCTGTAATATGAATATCAAGTCCACAAGTGGTATAAAATGTATCACAAGTCACAGGGTATAATCTAAATCTCATCCACGAAAATCAATATAAATGAATAACCAACATCTATATAACTAGATCTCAACATAAGTATCTAAGGATGATAGTTGGATGGAAACAAATCCACTACCAACTCGAATGTAAAAGTACAACACAACAAATACAATATAGGAATACCAGCTAACGACCATGGGCTCGAAGAGAAGACATCCTCGCAACACAAGTAATCATCCAAATCTACGCTTCTGCAATTACTCAAGAACAGATACACCTGGCAGAGGACCAGGTCCTCAGAGGGACGTAACAAGATACAGAAAAGCGAGCCAACTTGAATACAGTAAACATGCATATTATTTGAAAATAAATAAGTACGTTGTACAAGACATCTATATGAATGCAAATGAGGACAACTTTTTGACGTATGGGCAAGGGTAGGCTACTCGATCTACCTCATAACTCACACACACGTCAATGGACATCAGAAATCGACATACCGCGGGGGTAGCGACCAGCGAGACTCCAGAAATCGACATACCGCGGGGGTAGCGACCAGCGCGACACACGCCCGTAGTGCGAGCTATATACTACGGTTTACCAGAGTGGTTAAAAGCCCATACGCCTAATGATTGTCCTCTCATGATACTAGGTGCCATGTGTGTGTCAACATATCTAATACATAGTAATGACTGAAGGAAAACTACACATGCAAGAACTATATAAAAATGCAATAAATATACAAAAATATACTAAGCATGCAAAATACTGTAAACAATTTGGCAAGGTATCTTGCCTGGGGTCCTGCTGCTGGTATGAATCAGAGTCCAAGTCACAGTCCAAATAGCCTATGTATTACAAATTTATCACGTCAAAAGATAATTTATTTTAATTTATTTAATTCTGGAATAATTACTCTAAAATCCTATTTTAATCTTATTATTCTAATTTTTATGTTAATTCTTAAATTTTATCCAAAGGAACTGAATTTTATCAACTCGAGACTCATGGCACGCAAATCGAGGCGATCTGTTGACCGAAAAGTCAACCGACACAAACTCAACTTTCATGCATGATTTCCTGTAGATTTCAGCATCAAAAATATGCTGGAATTTAGGGCTCGTCCGAATTCAAATTCGTTTGGAAATTATGGCACATACAAATTTTGTATTGTGCACCGATGGTTAAATTCTAACCTAGAAGTTTTACAGAATTAACAGTATATAAATACTTCGAATTAAATTCTGGGAAAAACATATGTCAATGATCTCGATATTAGCTTTCCAAAACTTTAAACGGTTCATGATTCTGATTCCTGGTTCTCCCGGAATCGCGAAAATATTAAAACACATTTATTTTCGAACATGCTGTGCTCTACGAATTTTCCAGAATTTAATACTCATAATTTCATAAAATAAATTATATAATAAGAAATCTAACCTCAATATCTTTCTAATGCAAGAAACTAGGCCTCGTTTGGAGTCCGGAGCTATGCGCAATGGCTTGTGGAAGATGAAGGAACCCTAGATGGCAATTCTACAAAATCTCTCTCTCTAAAAAAAATAATGGGATAATTAGGGTTATTATATTATATATATATAGGGATTGAGCGGCTGAATGAAAGTTGATAGGAGGGTGACACATGTCATGATTTGATTGGATGGTTTTGGTTATATTATTTGATTTTGATTTACCTTTATCAAAATATTATTTAAGTCGTTTTAAATCTAAATAACTCAAAATAAATATTAAAAATAATCATAAAAATCTAGAAAAATTACAAAAAATATATTTTGAATTTAAAAACTCTAGAAAAATATTTGGAATAATTTTATATTCATAGATTTCCTACTATAATTAGGAGAAGCTCTAAACATTAGTTTTATCCATTTAACTAAAAATAAATACTAACATTATTCCAAAAATTCTGAACTAATTCCAGAAAATATATAGTAATATTATAAACCCTAGAAAATAACGTGGGCCCATTCTATATTCCTGGGATTGTACAATAAATTCTACAAGTCCTAAAAATTAGTTATTAGCCTAATTACTCCCAATAAATACTAAAAATACTCAGAAAATTTCCAGAAAATTCTAGAAAATATATTTTATTATTTATAACCTAAAATAAAAGTTTGGGATATTTTTAATTAAGTTTGAACATAAAATAAATTCTTCAAAGTCCTAGAAAATTAGTGTTACTAGTTTTTAATTAACTAAAAATTATGAAAAAATCTCAATAATCTAAAATAGCCTAAAAATAATTCTAAATAAATATTTATATAAGTAAATATACTAAAAAAATTTATTTTCTAATTAACTAAGAGAATACTCTAAATAAATTCAATATCTATAATAAATATAATAATATAAAATATACACAAAATACCTATTTTGGGTGAGGGAGTTTACAATCTACCCAACTTAAAATAATTTCGTCCTCGAAATTAAAATAAGGCATAATTTGTTAAATCCTTCACATTCGTACATAAGGTACGCCAATCGCAATCTCTTTCAAAAATTTAAATAACAAAATCTATTCAAATCTATCACGATCATTTCAAAATTAAGATAATCATTGTTCAAATCAAAAATTCAACCTATTGTAATCTCTTCTCACTTTTCCAAATCATCAATATCCAAATTTAAATTGAATCCATATAATATCTTCAAGATTTTAATAACCCATATCAAATTTTACCTCACGATCTCCAACTATCATAATCTCCTCTAGAAGTAATTCGAGTCCAATATTATTCCTATTTTCACTTATAAATTTTTTTGTATTCTTCAACTTTTTAAATTCTATTCACATCCTCAATATTTCAAATAGGTAGTCCAACCATCAAATTTTTAATTCTTAATTTAAATTATCAAATTGAAAAATAATTTAAATGCAGTCCACCAATGTTCAAGTCTGAAATTATATATTTATCCTTCAAATTCAAATTGATGATTTTACCTTCAATACTCAAAAATTTAAATTATGTACTTAAGGTATAAATATTGGGTCCTCAATATCAAGATTTTTAAAATTCATTAATCCTCATCATCTTAGTCATTCTTCTAAAATTTTCAAAATTAAAATGGCTTGAACCTCTCCCAATCTAATCTTACTCGATCACAATCTAAAAGAAATTTCTCTCGAGTTGCCAATGCACTGCTACCCAACTTAGAATTTATCCATCTATCACAGAAGGATATATACTTTAAGAAAAATATTCCTTAATTTATTTACTCATGTCATTCAATCCTCAAAACTTCAACGCCGATTATATCATATATGATATGTCCTTAATTACAAAAGAATAATCCTCAAGTATATGATCGGCTTACGGGGTATATCTAGTACTCTCTGTGTATTAAACTTATACCAAGCACGAGGTTTCGTCTTTCCGAAATAAGGGAAGACGGAGATCAATAATAAAGAGTTCAAGGGCGAGGTAATATAATAGAAGTATCGGGATCAAGGCGTTTAAAGAATTCAAATAGAAATTGTCAAATCAGTTGTGGATTGCAGTCCTATTTTGGTAATTCATATTCACATGCTCGTATTAGTACAGTTATGTAGCCGATACAATACGCTCAGACATGTCTAGAGGGCAAGTACATTCGTCTACTAATCACTATATATCTCAATCCACGTGAAGCAGTTATGCGAAGGGCGAATCAATGCACTAAGGTTAGCTAGACCTTAATACACAAATTCTGAAATGTATTAATGTATGCATCCACTAATACATATATAGTGAACAAGCTTGATGAAAGAATAAGCTTGCAAAACTAGGCTATAATAGCGACATAAGTCAAGGTGGTACAACAATTATAAGTACGCTAGATGATGATGAAAGGAGGTACAAGTCAATTCAAGTTCACAAAAAAACAACAACAACAACATAAGCAATAATAATAAAGACCCTACCATTCTCTATAGTTATCATACAACCTCCTTGTCTATGTCGCTAGTCGACCAAATGGGGGCAAGGATCTCTAAATTCTATTGTTTGAATAAACACTGTCGTCTTTGCTAGCATACAATTAATGTCATTCAGTTACACTTCATTAATGGATCACAAGGACTATATGATACTAGGTGGTGAGGTATACTACCCAACTTAAAATGATTTAACTACTATTGTATTGTCTTAAGGATACCGTAAAAGCTTCTGTTAAGGTCTATGAGAAGGGGTCTTGGTACTTTATTGGGGTATTCTCTTCTATTACATAGGTCATGGTCATCTTACATCTTAGTCATAGTGCTTATAGAACAAGTGTCAATAGTAAGGATAGAAGAGTTACTGGCCGTTTAAGGGGAAAAGGGATCTCGCTTGTATCGAGGTGAGGGTACAAATTATGCGATTTAAAAACTAAGGGTTAATCATCGGTCACAATCTACAAAACAACTTAAACTTATCAAGTTCTAACTACCAAGCATAAAAATTTTCACATTCAAGGCTACAACTATAATCCTAGCAAACTATGAGCCCTTAACAAAGAATAAAATTACTTGGCCTACTATCCGAAGTATCAGATGGCACGAGTTGAAAGATGAAAAGAAGAAACGTGATTAGTCGTCGCAAAACAGCGAGCGCTATGGTCGCAGGGGAACAATATATAAAATTAAGATAGAGGGCTCTAGATAGCATCATGGTTCTCTAAGGGAAGTGGGGTGTTAGTTGCTATGTTTGAGGTATGATTAGGAAAATATTCTATACATTGCTCTTGGCTTTCTAAGGTACTGCCTGCTCATCTCAAGACAAGAACCTAAATTTAGTTCTCCAATACTTATCTAACTGCGAAGGTTAGGTTTAGTCCTAATATTCAATTTTAGTTTTCTATTGGTTCCTCAATACTAGGGTCAACCATTATGGTAAAACTTTTAACTATCTCTAGTAGTGTCTATATTACTCTCAAGTCTTCTTAATACATCAAGGGGTAATGGTATACCAATCTAAAGATAAGGAATTATAGGGTTCACTAGATATTCTAAACTTAGTGGTGTGTTTATATTCTTGTTGTATTCTTAATAGGTGTGCTACCCTAATTATCATCCTAATAACAGGGGTTCCTATATTCTAGCAGAAGGCTATACTCAAAGAACTATTAGGAAAGTACAGGAATCAAGCAGGATACAATTATTCAGATAGAACGGATTAGAAGAAAGATGAGTCATAGTCAAATGTGGATGAGATCCTATACTCTAATCCTATTTGCAGGCATGCTCGGTACAGTAACGTAATCGAGACAATATGCTCTCGACCTGCATGGGCCACCACAAAAATATGTCACGCCCCAGTCTCAAAAATACGTAGGACTAGGACACGTAAGCATGCCAGCCGCATGGATATGGCAACTCCAATATATGGAAACCAAATCCACACGTACGCTGTAATATGAATATCAAGTCCACAAGTGGTATAAAATGTATCACAAGTCACAGGGTATAATCTAAATCTCATCCACAAAAATCAATATAAATGAATAACCAACATCTATATAACTAGATCTCAACATAAGTATCTAAGGATGATAGTTGGATGGAAACAAATCCACTACCAACTCGAATATAAAAGTACAACACAACAAATATAATATAGGAATACCAGCTAACGACCATGGGCTCGAAGAGAAGACATCCTCGCAACACAAGTAATCATCCAAATCTATGCTTCTGCAATTACTCAAGAATAGATACACCTGGCAGAGGACCAGGTCCTCAGAGGGACGTAACAAGATACAGAAAAGCGAGCCAACTTGAATACAGTAAACATGCATATTATTTGAAAATAAATAAGTACGCTGTACAAGACATCTATATGAATGCAAATAAGGACAACTTTTCGACGTATGTGCAAGGGTAGGCTACTCGATCTACCTCATAACTCACACACACGTCAATGGACATCAGAAATTGACATACCGCGGGGGTAGCGACCAGCGAGACTCCAGAAATCGACATACCGCGGGGGTAGCGACCAGCGTGACACACGCCCGTAGTGCGAGCTATATACTACGGTTTACCAGAGTGGTTAAAAGCCCATACGCCTAATGATTGTTCTCTCATGATACTAGGTGCCATGTGTGTGTCAACATATCTAATACATAGTAATGACTGAAGGAAAACTACACATGCAAGAACTATATAAAAATGCAATAAATATACAGAAATATACTAAGCATGCAAAATACTGTAAACAATTTGGCAAGGTATCTTGCCTGGGGTCCTGCTGTTGGTATGAATCAGAGTCCAAGTCACAGTCCAAATAGCCTATGTATTACAAATTTATCACGTCAAAAGATAATTTATTTTAATTTATTTAATTCTGGAATAATTACTCTAAAATCCTATTTTAATCTTATTATTCTAATTTTTATGTTAATTCTTAAATTTTGTCCAAAGGAACTGAATTTTATCAACTCGAGACTCATGGCACGCAAATCAAGGCGATCTGTTGACCAAAAAGTCAACTGACACAAACTCAACTTTCATGCATGATTTCCTGTAGATTTCAGCATCAAAAATATGCTGGAATTTACGGCTCGTCCGAATTCAAATTCGTTTGGAAATTATGGCACATACAAATTTTGTATTGTGCACCGATGGTTAAATTCTAACCTAGAAGTTTTACAGAATTAACAGTATATAAATACTTCGAATTAAATTCTGGGAAAAACATATGTCAATGATCTCGATATTAGCTTTCCAAAACTTTAAACGGTTCATGATTCTGATTCCTGGTTCTCCCGGAATCACAAAAATATTAAAACACATCTATTTTCGGACATGCTGTGCTCTACGAATTTTCCAGAATTTAATACTCATAATTTCATAAAATAAATTATATAATAAGAAATCTAACCTTAATATCTTTCTAATGCAAGAAACTAGGCCTCGTTTGGAGTCCGAAGCTATGCGCAATGGCTTGTGGAAGATGAAGGAACCCTAGATGGCAATTCTACAAAATCTCTCTCTCTAAAAAAAAATAATGGGATAATTAGGGTTATTATATTATATATATATAAGGATTGAGCGGCTGAATGAAAGTTGATAGGAGGGTGACACATGTCATGATTTGATTGGATGGTTTTGGTTATATTATTTGATTTTGATTTACCTTTATCAAAATATTATTTAAGTCATTTTAAATCTAAATAACTCAAAATAAATATTAAAAATAATCATAAAAATCTAGAAAAATTACAAAAAATATATTTTGAATTTTAAAACTCTAGAAAAATATTTGGAATAATTTTATATTCATAGATTTTCTACTATAATTAGGAGAAGCTCTAAACATTAGTTTTATCCATTTAACTAAAAATAAATACTAACATTATTCCAAAAATTCTGAACTAATTCCAGAAAATATATAGTAATATTATAAACCCTAGAAAATAACGTGGGCCCATTCTATATTCCTGGGATTGTACAATAAATTCTACAAGTCCTAAAAATTAGTTATTAGCCTAATTACTCCCAATAAATACTAAAAATACTCAGAAAATTTCCAGAAAATTCTAGAAAATATATTTTATTATTTATAACCTAAAATAAAAGTTTGGGATATTTTTAATTAAGTTTGAACATAAAATAAATTCTTCAAAGTCCTAAAAAATTAGTGTTACTAGTTTTTAATTAACTAAAAATTATGAAAAAATCTCAATAATCTAAAATAGCCTAAAAATAATTCTAAATAAATATTTATATAAGTAAATATACTAAAAAAATTTATTTTCTAATTAACTAAGAGAATACTCTAAATAAATTCAACATCTATAATAAATATAATAATATAAAATATACACAAAATACCTATTTTGGGTGAGGGAGTTTACATTCGGTGCGGATGCCTCCTTCGCATGCTAAGACGTGGAGGTCACTCTAGAGCCTTGGAGCGCTGCTTCCGGAACTGAAGCACATATACAAGACATAATGTTGGAACATCGCCTGAACATCGCATGTATAATTATTCCTCAAATGTAGTCACTTGGCACGCTTTTACTGTTTCAGAGAGAGAGGCTTGAGCGACTTTTAATCTCGGCCATGCGCCGCTTGTAACACTTGTCCATATCAATAAAGAGTTTGTTTTACTTCTACTTGTGTTATTCAATGCTTTCGCTATTATCGACCCAGTGAACTTGTTACCGATCATCTATGCGTTCATAAATTTTGCTGCACTCGGACAACCTGTGCAACTATGTGGCTTAGACTTCTTACAGCCAGCCAATGAACCACGACCTTGTACGGGCACGGCTCACGCTCGTGCGGCATTACGCCCAGATGGGTCGAAGCGTTTGTCCCGCGAGAGCGCTGGCGCGGTAATTCTCGTCTAGCGGGGACGGCCGATTTAGCCTACGGGCGATCGGGGCGTGACACATCCAGCCCGTAGGGGCAAATGGACAGGGTCCATCTCAAAAGTCTTCAACTGAGGATCTGGGAAAAGTTCTTGTACGAACCCTAGATTAGGGAGCAAAATCAACACCTACGCGCCTATGTGCTCGGTTTACCCGGGCTCATAAAGAAGGTGCAAAGGTGATTCAACACTCGCTTGACTTATACAATATGATCAATCACAAGCTCAAAGCGAGAAAAACAACTACGACATATGAAGTATCCTCCCTAGGGCATCATTGTGTCAACATTATCATTAACTGCTGCTGTAACAAAATAATAGTACCTACAAAAAAGTGGCCGGCGTTCCATCGGCTACAACCGAAGGCACCTAGCCGGCAACAATCCGGAGAACATGTGCAAGCACTAGAGGAAGAGAAGCTGCCCTTTGCCTCATGTTATTCTACTCGGAAGGCCCCCTCCATGAGGGAAGGCTAGAAGCCCAGTACCTCCAGTCCGTCACTCTCAATCAACGCATTGAGAAGGCGACTACCAGGAGGACCAGCAGCGGAACCTGCGAAAGGTGTTTTCCAAGGTACCCGCTCGAAGAAAACCTATCATCCGCTGGGGGTGGCTCTTCCTCAGGACCCCTGGGGGTTGCATAAGTTGGGGGTAGTGATCTCCCAGACCTATACAACAACCCGATGTTCTGAGAAGGCAGTAATTCCTAAGGAACATACTCCGATGTCCCTGGGGTGGCCACCCTCGTTGTCACGCCCCAGTCCCAAAATACGTAGGACTAGGAACACGTAAGTATGCCAGCCGCATGTATATGGCACTCCAATATATGGAAACCATAACACACGTATGCTGTAATATGAATAACAATTCACAAATGGTATAAATATATGTCACAAGTCACAGGGAATAACTAAATCTCAACCACATAAATCATAAATAAATAAATAACCAATAACTATGTAATTAAATCTCAATGTGAAGTATCAAAAGATGATAGCCGGGTGGAAACAAATCCACTGCCAAACTAGAATATAAAATAAACAGAAAAAGAATATCTAATAAACAATAAAACTCGAAGAGAAGACCTCCTCGAAATTATATGTAGCAAGTCCGGATCTGCGCTCCTGCGAATACTCATGGACATCTACACCTGGAAAGGGACCAGGTCCTCAAAGGGACATAACAAGATACATAAAAGCATGCCAATAAGTACTGTAAAATAAACATCCAATGGGTCGCCTAACCATCTATGTGAATGCAGTTTGAGAACAACTTTCCAACAAGTGGGCTATCTGGCTAAAATAGGATTTGCATGATTCTCTTGGAGATTCAGGGGCCTAAAAAGCATGTCGTCTTTTGAACGGCAGAGGCCGCCTGATAATATATAATATATAGTGGTCATCATGACCGCGCATCTCCGGCGGAGCGTACGGGTTACACAAAAAAAGTGCAAAGGAGCCCAAATGCCTTACTTGTTGTTCTCTCCACCCCATGCTCTAAGCATGTCATATCCATGACACGATAATACCTCTAAATAACTGCCAGGTCTTCTAGCATGCAAAGTTCTATCGGCAGTTATTCCCTATCACATGTCCCATACGTACATGAGGCCAAATCTTGCACGCGAGTCCGTGATCTATATGAGACTCACACTCGTGTAACATATGTATCACGGCCAAATGAAACCTAATGATGCTTCATGATAATGGGATGGTCTCATAAACTAGGTTAATGCATATACATAATAAAAACATAATACGACGACACCGTCGTTGCACCCAAGTTTCCTTGGACGCGCAGTTTATATAGCAGTTAAAATATATGAACTAAATGATAGAAATAAAATGCATGCATCATATGAAATATAAATTACAGTACAATGGCAAGGTATACTTGCCTGGTAAGAAAGCTGTGTAGTACCAATAACCTGCTCCAGAAGTCGCACAGAACAATCCAATAGTCCTATATACATATAATATAATACAATACAACATCAGCCATTACACTAGCACATACACAACCATAATTACACTGGACTCAGAGGGTACGCTAGGGGTGGCACTGGTCAACTAACAGGGTCAAATATGCGTCGAATTATGCGGGTTTCATGTCTTTGATTTAATGTGCATAATCAGATAGTCAATCACTAACGTGTCTAAGACAGTACGTCAATGTACACAAGGCGGTCAACTCATAATCCTCAGGGTAACATGGTCAGTACGGGATATCCGTAATTATACTAGGGTCATGTAGTACATATACATTAGTCATAACTATTACTAGCATATAATTACTTATATAATACATCCATATATATATATATATATATATATATATATATATATATATATATATATATATATATTAATTTAATTATAATACGCGTACGTGTATGCATACAAGTTATTGGGTTCACCGACACGGTCTGAAACCAACCAATCTAAACTGAACCAATATGCTAAACTAGATGTTATTCACACAAACACGCATACACAATATGAAATGAGAGGGACAGGTTCGAACCTCGGGGTTAGCGTGCACGAGCACGGGGATCGGGGGTGACTGTTGTAGGTCATCTTCGGCGAGGGTGACGGGTCCATGATGACGATGATGGTGATGACGAGGGTGATGATGATGAGGATGGTGATGATTATGATGATGGGGATGATTAGGTTAATAATTAGGGTGATTATGTTAATGATTAGGGTGACGATGATGATGATTATGAGATGATGATGAGGTTATGATAGGGATGATGATTGTGATGAACGGATGGGGCTACTCCGGCCATGTCATAGGGGAGGTCCGGCGAGTCGAGGGACTGCTGGTGGATGCATGGAGGAGATGAAGTCGGGTCCAGCAGATGTGGTGGTTGATTCAGGCGAAGGGGGAGGAGAGTGGAGAGGAGGTGGTTGTGAAGTCCAGGCGGAGGAGGAGGACGTGGAGGACAGGTCGAGGCAAACGGGGGTGTTATCAGGCTAGGGGAGATCGGCTGCTCGACGTGAGGGACGGTGGTGACGGTGAGTCGAGGATGTCGGGAAGATTAATGGTGATGGTGGTTTCAGTCGGGCTTGGGGAGATGACCGGGACGGGAGGAGATGGATGGTGATGATCAGGCCAGGCGGGGTTGCCACGGTGGCTCAGGCGGTCGAGGAAAGGAGGTCAGGCGAGGGGATCGTGAGGTCTGGCGAGGAGGATCGTGAGGTCCGACGAGGTCTGTGGAAGGAGGTCAGGCGAGGAGGATCGTGAGGTCCGACGAGGTCTGTGGAAGGAGGCAGTCGTGCTCGGCTGCGGGCTGCTAGAGTCATGGTACGGTGGAGAAGGCCGGCTCAGGCGGGGTGCAGCGGCTTGGGGCTGCTCCGGCGGGTCGGGTGGTCGGTGCTCCGACCGGGGAAGAGGGGGTGAACAGGAGGAAGGAGAAGATGAATAGGAGAGGGAGTCGGCTAGGTATAGTTTTAGGTTGATGTGAATGAAAACAATAGGAAAAGTTGTATTTATATAGGTGTATGTAGAATTTAGGTTTGGGTGTTGACCTAGGAAGATTGGGCTTGGTTAACATCTTACTTGGGATGGGCTTGGCTTCAAATGAAAATGTTTGGAGGGCTAGGATTTGCATTGTTTAAAATGCATGGCTAGGATTAGATGAGGGGGTGATGTTGTGTGTTGCACATTCAAAAATCATGGAAAAAATTTATATGAAGGAGAAATGGGTTTCTTCATGTGTTGTGTCCAATGGTGTGGACACCTCAATGCCTTTTTGCATAAAAGTGCCCAACAATTAGAAAATTGCACAAAGATGAAAATTGGATTAAATTAATTAAAATTAATATGATAGGTGTTCTAAAATTAATTAGAAGTACATGGGACTAAAATTAGGTAGAACACAAGTATCATGGACATAGGGGGCTCAGAATAGAATATTATCATAAATTGTGTTGGATAAAACGGGTCAAGATTGTGTCTTCAATTTTGATTGGAACGCACAAGGGTACAAAGTTAAATTTATTTAGAATTAAATATAAACGTCTGCGACGAATATTGTGCGACTAAAATAAAGCACAAGAGAGCATAATTATAAGTTACACAACGGTCAGAATAGAAGGCGGACATGTCTAGGATAAGGATATGAAATTTGTAGGAAGGCAATGGCTAGTATAGTGCTCCAATTATCGAAGCAACGGTAAGGTGCACTAATTGATATAAATATTGTAAAATTATCTAAAATACCATGTTCTATTTCTAAATGGGATTCAAACTAGCCCTAGTCTCACTATCTAAGCCAAGTAGACCTAATTTTGGGTGAGAGGGTTTACAATCTACCCAACTTAAAATAATTTTATCCTTGAAATTAAATTAAGGCATAATTTTGTTAAATCCTTCACATTCGTATATAAGGCAAGTCAATCGCAATCTCTTCCAAAATTTTAAAATCTATTCAAATCCATCGCA
Source organism: Iris macrosiphon (assembly GCA_036927795.1). Classification (NCBI taxonomy): domain Eukaryota; kingdom Viridiplantae; phylum Streptophyta; class Magnoliopsida; order Asparagales; family Iridaceae; genus Iris; species Iris macrosiphon. The sequence goes on along the minus strand of JAYESA010000011.1, from coordinate 23,869,640 downwards.
ATCACTTTCAAAATTAAGATAACCTCTGTTTAATCAGAATTTAATCAATCGTAATCTATTCTCGATTTTTAAATAATTAACATCCAAATCTACTTCAAATCCATATGACATCCCACATCAAAATTTACATCACAATCTCCAACTATCATAATCTCCTCTAGAAAACAATTCTAATCAAATATTATTTCTATTTTCAACTTAGGAATTTTGTACTCTTCCAATTTTAATTTTTAATTTTCATCCTCAATATTTCAAATAGGTGTTCCAACAATCAAAGTTCAACTTTTTTACTTCAAATTATCAAATTATAAAATTTTAAATTCAATCCACCAATGTTCAAGTCTAAAATTCTATATTTATCCTCAAAGTTTAAATCAATAATTCAATCTTCAGTTTTCAAAATTTAAATCATGTACTTAAAGTATAAATATTGGTCCGAAATATCAAGATTTCAAAATTCATTAAATACTCATCATCTAACTCCTTCTTCTAAAATTCTCCACATTTAAAATGACTTAATCTCTCAATCTAATCTTACTTGTTCACAATCTAAATTTTTTTTTTTCTCAAGTCGATAATGCAACTTCTACCCAACTTAGAATTTACCCATCTATCACATAAGGCTATACATTTAAGAAAAATTTCTCAAATTATTTAATCATGTTATTCAATCCTCAAAAGTTTTAACACCAAATATATCACATGTGATGTACCCTTAATCAATTATAAAAGAGAGTCACCAAGTCATGCGGTTGGCCTATGGGGTATATCTAGTACTCTCCGTGTAACAAACTTGTACCAAGCACGAGGTTTCGTCTTTCCGAAATAAGGGAAGACAAAAAATAATAATAAAGAATTCAAGGAGGGGTGATAGTATACAAGTACGGGATTCAAGGCGATCAAGGAATTCAAAAGGAATTGTCAAGGCAGTTGTGGATTAAAATCCTATTTTGGTCATTTCTATTCACATGTTCATATCAGAACAGTTATGTAACTGATATGATATGCTTGGACCTGTCTAGAGGTCAAGTACATTCGTCTAAGAAGCTAAGTCAATTTTATCTCAATCCACATAAGTAGTCATGCGAAGAGCGAACCAAGCGCACTAAGGTTAGCTAGACCTTAATACACTGATTCTGATTAGACAATGTATTAGTGTATGCATCCAATAATACATATGTCGTAAAAAATCTCGATAAAAGAATAAGCTTGCAAAACTAGGCTATAATAGCGGCATAAGTCAAGGTAGTACAGAAAATATAAATACGCTGGATTATGATGGAAGAAGGTATAACCTATATGGAGATATGGGTATAAATTACGTGATTTAAAGTTAAGGAATAATCATCAATCACAATCTAAAAGAACAACTCAAACTATCAAGTTCTACTAAGCACATAATTTCAAATTTTATGATTACAACTATAATCCTAGCAAACTATATATCCTTAACATAAAAGGAATCACTTGGCCTACAATCAGAAGGGTTAGGTGGCACGAATTGAAAGATGAAGGAAAAATTTTAGTCGTCACACAAATAACGAGCGTTAAGATTTTGGAGGAACAAGTTATGAAATTAAATAGAGTGGCTCTTGATAATATCATGGTTTCTTAAGGAAATGTGGTATGCTAATCTCTGTGTTCGAGGTATGATCAAGAGAAATATTATATTCATTCCTCTTGGCTGCCTAAAGTACTGTTCTGCTAATATCAAGACAAGAATCTAAATTTATAGTTCTTTAATATTATCTCACTATAAAAGTTAGGTTTAGTCATAATGTTCAATCTTGGATCTCTATTGGTTCCTCTATACTAGGGTCAAACAATATGGTCAAATTTCTAACTAACTCTAGTAGCGTCTATGCTACTCTCAAGTCCTTCATAACTATATCAAGGGATAATAGTCAATCAATTTATAGGTATTGGATGCTAGGGTTCACTAGGTATGCTAAACTTTTAGGAGCTGTCAGTATTCTAATTATATTCTTAGTAGGAATGTTACCCTAATTATCATCCTAACAACAATGATTCCCATATTCTAGGAGAAGGCTATACTCAAGGAACTATTAGGGAAGTACATGAATCAAGCAGGATGCATTTATTTAAATAGGATGGATTGGAAGAAATATGAGTCATAGTCAATTGTGGATGAGATCCTATACTCTAATCCTATTTATAGGCTTGCTCGGTACAGTAACGTAACCGAGACAATATGCTCTCGACCTGCATGGCCCACCACTAAAAAATATGTCACGCCCCAGTCCCAAAATATGTATGACTAGAAACATGTAAGTATGCCAGCCGCATGTATATGACACTTCAATATATGGAAACCATAACACACGTACGCTGTAATATGAAAAATAATTCACAAGTGGTATAAATATATGTCACAAGTCACAGGGCATAACTAAATCCCATCCATAGAAATCATAAATAAATAAATAACCAATAACTATGTAACTAAATCTCAATGTGGAGTATCAAAAGATGATAGCCGGGTGAAAACAAATCCACTGCCAAACTAGAATATAAAATAAACAGAATAAGAATATCTAATAAACAATAAGACTCGAAGAGAAGACCTCCTCGAAATTATATGTAGCAAGTCCAGATCTGCGCTCCTGCGAATACTCATGGACATCTACACCTGGAAAGCGACCAGGTCCTCAGAGGGACATAACAAGATACATAAAAGCATGCCAATAAGTACTGTAAAATAAATATCCAATGGGTCGCCTAACCATCTATGTGAATGCAGTTTGAGAACAACTTTCCAACAAGTGGGCTATCTGGCTAAAATGGGATTGGCATGATTCTCTTGGAGATTTAAGAGCCTAAAAAGCATGTCGTCTTTTGAACGGCATAGACCGCCTGATAATATATAATATATATAGTGGTCATCATGACCGTGCTTCTCCGAAGGAGCGTACGGGTTACACTAGGAAAATACAAAGGAGCCCAAACGCCTTACTTGTTGTTCATCCCACCCTATGCTCTAAGCATGTCATATCCACGACACGATAACTCTTCCATGCTGTGTCTCAGGAACCTTTTCAATACGGTCCTATCCTGCTATCTATCCTATTAACTGTAGGTCAGACCACAAAGAAGTCGGTCAGTAGTGAGTCCAATTTAAGTAGTAGATAGTCTACATAAATATATAGGAAGATACCTCTAAATAACTGCCAGGTCTTCTAGCATGCAAAGTTTTTATCGGCAGTTATTTTCTATCGCACGTCCCATATGTACAGGAGGCCAAACCCTATACGCGAGTCTGTGATCTATATGAGACTCACACTCGTGTAACAGATGTATCAGGGCCAAATAAAACCTAATGATGCCTCATGATAATGGGATGGTCTCATAAACTAGGTTAATGCATATACATAATAAAAACATAATACGACGACACCGTCGTTGCACCCAAGTTTCCTTGGACGCGCAGTTTATATAGTAGTTAAAATATATGAACTAAATGACAGAAATAAAATGCATGCATCATATGAAATATAAATTACAGTACAATGGCAAGGTATACTTGTCTGGCAAGAAAACTGCGTAGTACCAATAACCAGCTCCAGAAGTTGCGCAGAACAATCCAATAGTCCTATATACATATAATATAATACAATACAACATCAGCCATTACACTAACACATACACAACCATAATTACACTGGACTCAGAGGGTACGTTAGGGGTGGCACTGGTCAACTAACAGGATCAAATACGCGTCAAATTACGTGGGTGTCATGTCGTTGATTTGATGTGCATAATTAGACAGTCAATCACTAACATGTCTAAGCCATTACGTTAATGTACACAAGCGGTCCACTCGCAATCCTCAGAGTAACATGGTCAGTACGGGATATCCGTAATTATACTAGGGTCATGTAGTACATATACATTAGTCATAACTATTACTAGCATATAATTACTTATATAATATATCCATATATATATATATATAAATTTAATTATAATACGTGTACGTGTACACATACAAGTCATTGGGTTCACCGACACGGTCTGAAACCAACCAATCTAAACTGAACCAATATGCTAACCTAGATGTTATTCACACAAACACGCATACACAATATGAAATGAGAGGGACATATTCGAACCTCGGGGTTAGCGTGCACGAGCACGGGGATCGGGGGTGACTGTTGTAGGTCATCTTCGGCGAGGGTGACGGGTCCATGATGACGATGATGGTGATGACGAGGGTGATGATGATGAGGATGGTGATGATTATGATGATGGGGATGATTAGGTTAATAATTAGGGTGATTATGTTAATGATTAGGGTGACGATGATGATGATTATGAGATGATGAGATGATGATGAGGTTATGATAGGGATGGTGATTGTGATGAACGGATGGGGCTACTCCGGCCATGTCAGAGGGGAGGTCCGGCGAGTCGAGGGACTGCTGGTGGATGCAGGGAGGAGATGAAGTCGGGTCCAGCAGATGTGGTGGTTGATTCAGGCGAAGGGGGAGGAGAGTAGAGAGGAGGTGGTTGTGAAGTCCAGGCGGAGGAGGAGGACGTGGAGGACAGGTCGAGGCAAACGGGGGTGTTATCAGGCGAGGGGAGATCGGCTGCTCGACGTGAGGGACGGTGGTAACGGTGAGTCGAGGATGTCGAGAAGATTAATGGTGATGGTGGTTTCAGTCGGGCTTGGGGAGATGACCGGGACGGGAGGAGATGGATGGTGATGATCAGGCCAGGCGGGGTTGCCACGGTGGCTCAGGCGGTCGGGGGAAGGAGGTCAGACGAGGGGATCGTGAGGTCTGGCGAGGTCTGTGGAAGGAGGCAGTCTTGCTCGGCTGCGGGATGCTAAAGTCGTGGTACGGTGGAGAAGGCCGGCTCAGGCGGGGTGCAGCGGCTCAGGGCTGCTCCGGCGGGTCGGGTGGTCGGGGCTCCGACCGGGGAAGAGGGGGTGAACAGGAGGAAGGAGAAGATGAATAGGAGAGGGAGTCGACTAGGTATAGTTTTAGGTTGATGTGAATAAAAACAATAGGAAAAGTTATATTTATATAGGTGTATGTAGAATTTGGGTTTGGGTGTTGACCTAGGAAGATTGGGCTTGGTCAACATCCTACTTGGGATGTGCTTGGCTTCACATGGGGATGTTTGGAGGGCTAGGATTTACATTATTTAAAATGCATGGCTAGGATTAGATGATGGGGTGATATTGTGTGTTGCACATTAAAAAATCATGAAAAAATTCATATAAACGAGAAATGGGTTTCTTCATGTGTTGTGTCCAATAGTGTGGACACCTTAATGCATTTTTGCATAAAAGTGCCTAACAATTGGAAAATTTTACAAAGATAGAAATTGTTTTAAATTAATTAAAATTAATATGATAGGTGTTATAAATTTAATTAGAAGTATATGGGGCTAAAATTAGGTGAAACACAAGTATCATGGACATAGAGGGCTCAGAATAGAATATTATCATAAATTGGGTTGTACGAAATGGGTCAAGATTGTGTCTCCAATTTTGATTAGAACACACAAGGGTACAAAGTCGAATTTATTTAGAATTAAATATGAACGTCCGCGACGAATATTGTGCGACTAAAATAAAGTACAAAAGAGCATAATTATAAGTTACACAAAGGTCAGAATAGAAGGCGGGCATGTCTATGATATGGATATGAAATTTGTAGGAAGACAATGGCTAGTGTAGTGCTCCAATTATCGAAGCAACGGTAAGGTGCACTAAGTGATATAAATATTACAAAATTATCTAAAATACCGTGTTCTATTTCTAAATGGGATTCAAACTAGCCCTAGTCTCACTATCTAAGCCAAGTAGGCATAATTTTGGGTGAGGGGGTTTACACTCGTTAAGATGACGTGGCCTCGTACGCTGGGGGTAGTATTCTCTCTGAATCTGCGGAGGAGGCGATGCTACCCAATGACTACTCCCGGCAAGAATCTGAGACAAAAAGTACGGTGTCCACTGCCCCGTCCATCTCTCCCCATGTGAGGATTGTATACATGGCAGGGGACGATCAAGAAGGCCCCAACGACCGACAATGCCTCGAGGATCTTGTCACGCCCCATTTCCAAAATACGTAGGAGTAGGAATACGTAAGTATGCCAGTCGTGTGTATATGGCAAATCCAATATATAAAAACCATAACACATACGTACACTGTATTATGAATAGCAATTCACAAGTGGTATAGATTTATGTCATAAGTCACAGGGCATAACTAGATCTCATCCACAGAATCAAATAACTAATCAACTATACAACCGAATCAAGTATAAAATGCTTGATAAGAACGAGTAGTTGGGTAGAGACAAATCCACTACCAAACTAGAATATAAGAGAAACTAAATAAGTACATCCAATGAACAATAAGGCTCGAAGAGAAGACCTCCTCGAAAGAGAGATAAGTAGCAAGTTCTGATCCGTGCTCCTGTGAATAGTCAAGATCGTATACACCTGGAAAGGGACCAGGTCCTCAGAGGGACGTAACAAGAAATATAGAAGGATGCCAATTGAATACAGTAAACATGCATAATAGACAAAAAATATATAAGTACGATGTACTAGATAATCTATATGGATATGTATAATGAGAATAATTTTTTGACGTATGGGCATGGGTAGGCTACTCTATCTAATCTCACAACTCACATACACATCAAGAACATCAGAAATCGATATACCTCAAGGGTAGCGACCAGCGCGACACCAGAAATCGATATACCTCGAGGGTAGCGACTAGCGCGACACAACTACCGTAGTACGTGCTAGTTACTACAGTTTACTAGAGTGGTTATAGCCCATATGCCTACTGATTGTCCTTCCCTCCCATGATACTATGTGCCAAGTGTGTGTCAACATATATAATATATAATTATGATTGAAAGAAAACACACATGCAATGAATATAAAAATATAATAAGCATGCAAAAGTACTGTAAGCAATTTGGCAAGGTATCTTACCTGGTCTGAAGAAGAATGAAGTTCCAACTCAAGTTGTCGTCCGATCTACCCGTCACATAAATTAAACAAGTTAGGTTACGAAAGTAGGTGAATAGGTTCCTCCATTTTAATCTATTTTAATTCTGAATAAAATAATCTAAAATATTATTTTAATCTTATTATAATCGGAGTTTATTACTAAACCCTAATTTCGGTCCAAAGAAAATCAACTTTACGGATTTGTGATCCGTGACACGCACATCGAGGCAATCCGTTAACCAAAAAGTCAACCGACTCAAATCCTAGATTTTTGTGTGAAATACTATAGATTTTAGTGCTACATGAATGTCAGAATCTACGGTTTCATAAAATCAAAAGTCGGTAAAGAATTATGGCCACAAGGGCGCATAGATAACTGTTTTCGATAATTTCTATTTACGTCTATGTTGCATTAATTTTACAGTAGATTAAACTTGCATATTAAATTATGAAAAAATAATATTTTCGAAGTTCATCATTTTAGATTTTTGAAACTTCAAATGGCTCATAATTCCGAGTTCGGGATCTCCCAAAATCTCGAAAACACGAAAACGTGTCTGATTTCAGACAGCTGGCACTTTTAGAATATTCTGGGAAAATAGATTCTAAAATTATTAAAATAATTTATATATTCAGAAAACTAACCTTGATATAGTTCTAACAAAAAAAAACTGGAGCACGTTTGGAGTCCGGAGCTAGGAGATATCGTCTTTTTAAGTCGTCATAACTACTAGAAAATGAGGCTGAATTTATGACGAATTTTGACTGTTTTTGGACGAAAAAGAGAGTTGCTTGGGGAAGAAAAATATGAAATATGAGTTTATTTCATAAGTCTAATTGGTATTTATAATGGTGGAGACTACTTTTAAATAAGAATAGGATATGCATGAAGTTGTTTTCCTAGTAGGCTCAGGATTTGAATTAATTTAAAATATAGTTTAAGTTTATCTCAATAATTTATAATTTTAAATAGAAATAAAGATAATACAAATAATTTATATATAATCTTATTAATATCTATCAACACTAAATTAGCATCTATCTAATATTAAGATTATATATATCCAAATAAATCCTAAATAATTTTAAAAATCCAAATAATTTTTTTAAAATTCTAAATAAATTACAGAAAAATATAATTAAATATTTTAACCTAAATTAAATATTTGGTAGGAACAATATGCAAGTATAGTCTCATAGTAAATCATGAAAGTCCTAGAAATTTATGTTTCCTATATTTTAATTACCCTAAAATTCTAGAAAAATCTCCAAAAATTTAAAATAGCCTAAAAATAATTCTAAATAAATATTTATATAAGTAAATATATTAAGAAATTTATTTTCTAATTAAATAAGAGAATACTCTAAAAAAATTAATATTTAAAATAATCTATAATAAATATAATAATATAAAATACACACAAAATATCTATTTTGGGTCAGGGGGTTTACAATCTACCCAACTTACAAAAATTTCGTCCTTGAAATTAAAAATAAGGAATAATTTGTTAAAATCTTTCCAAGTCAACCACAATCTTCTAAAAAATTTAAATGACAAAATCTGTTCAAATCCATCACAATCTCTTCAAAATTAAAATAACCATTGTTTAAATCAAAATTTAACCTATCATAATCTCTTCTATATTTTTGAATAATCAATATCTAAATTTAATTCAAATCTATATGACATATTGAAGATTTAAATAACCCACATCAAATTTTATATCATAATTTTCAACTATTATAATCTCCTATAGATTTTAAACAATTCTAATCAAATCTTATTCCAATATTTAAACTTAAAAATTTTGTACTCTTTAAATTTTAAATTTAATTTCTATTATCAATATTTCAAATAGGTGATCCAATAATCAAAATTCAACTTTTAATTCAAATCATCAAATTACAAATTTTGAATTCCATCCATCAATGTTCATGTTTAAAGTTATATTTTTTTTCTCAAGATTTAAATTATTAATTCAATCTCCAATATTCAAAATTTAAATCATGTGCTCAAAGTATAAATATTTGGTCCGCAATATCAAGATTTTAAAATTCATTAAATTCTCATCATCTTAACCATTCTTCTAAATATTCTCAAAATTAAAATGACTTAAATCTCTCAATCTATTCTTACTTGATCACAATCTAAAAAATTTTTACCTCAAGTTGATAATGCAACTTCTATCCAACTTAGAATTTACCAATCTATCACATAGGCTATACATTTAAGAAAAATGTTCTCAAATTATTTGATCGTATTATTCAATCCATAAAATATCTCACATATTTTATGCCCTTAATTACAAAAGATAGTCACAAAGTAATGTGATTGGCCTATAGAGTATATCTAATACTCTCCGTGTATCAAACTTATACCAAGCACGAGCGTTCGTCTTTCCGAAATAAGGGAAGACGAAAAACAATAATAAAAATTTCAAGGAGCAGGTGATAGAATACAAGTACGGTGTTCAAGGTGATTAAAGAATTCAAAAAGAGAGTTGTAAGGGCAGTTGCGGATGAGATCCTATTTTGGTAAATTCTTATTCACATGCTCATATCAGTATAGTTATGTAACCGATAAGTTATGCTCGGACATGTCTAAAGGACAAGTATATTCGTCTAACATACTGAGTCAACTATATCTCAATCCACGTAAAGTAATCATGCGAAGAGCGAACCAAGTGCACTAAGGTTGATCAGACCGTAATACACTGATTCTGATTTTAGAAGATGTATTAGTAGGCATCCCCAATAACACATACGTCATGAACAAGCTCGATAAAAGAATAAGCTTGCAAAACTAGGCTATAAAATAGCAGCATAAACGGAGGTAGTCCAGAAAAAATAAGTACGCTGGATTATGATGAAGGAAGGTACAAAATAATTTAAGTTCACCAAGAAGACCGATGTTGTGCCTCTATAGTTGTCATACTAACTTCTTGTCTAAGTTTCTAGTCGACCAAATGGGGTTATGGGCCTCTAAGTTCTACAGTCTGGGTAAACACTATTTTCTTATGCAAGCCTATAGTTAGTGACATTCAATTTCACTTCATTAATAGGTCAAAAGGACTATGTGATACTAGGTTATGAGGTATACTACCCAACTTACAATAATTTAACTAATAGTGTTATTGAACAATAGAGTGTATATACCTAGTACAAGTCATCTTCCTAACCCCTATCAAGCACGAAAGAAAAGATAAGATTAACATTGTGAAAGGATCAAGCAACATGCAATACAAGCTATCACATAAGAGTGCGAAATAAAATCAAGGGAGGTGATTAAATAAGTGGATGAGATCCTATATTCTAATCCTATGCGCAGGCTTGCTCGGTACAGTAACGTAACTGAGATAATATGTTCTCGACCTGCATGGGCCACCACTAAAATATGTCACGCCCCAGTCCCAAAATACGTAGGAGTAGGAATACGTAAGCATGGCAGCCGTATATATATGACAACTCCAATATATGGAAACTATAACACATACGTACGCTGTATTATGAATAGCAATTCACAAATGGTATAGATTTATATTATAAGTCACAGGGCATAAATAGATCTCATCCACATAATCAAATAACTAATCTACTATATAACTGAATCAAGTATAAAATGCTTGATAAGAATGAGTAGTTGGGTGGAGACAAATCCACTACCAAACTAGAATATAAGAGAAACCAAATAAGTACATCTAATGAACAAGTCCTGAACCATGCTCCTATGAATAGTCAAGATCGACTACACCTGGAAAGGGACCAGGTCCTCAGAGGGACGTAACAAGATACATAGAAGCATGTTAATTGAATACAGTAAAATATGCATAATAGACAGAAAATATATAAGTACGCTGTACTAGACAATCTACATAAATATGCATAATGAGGATAACTTTTTGACGTATGGACATGGGTAGGATACTCTATCTAATCTCATAACTCACACACACGTCAGGAACATCAGAAATCGACATACCTCAAGGGTAGCGACCAGCGCGATACCAGAAATCGACATACCTCGAGGGTAGCGACCACCGCGATACAACTACCATAGTGCGTGCTAATTACTACGGTTTACCAGAGTGGTTATAGCCCATACACCTACTGATTGTCCTCCCCTCCCATGATACTATGTGTCAAGTGTGTGTCAACATATATAATATATAATTATGACTGAAAGAAAATACACATGCAATGAATATAAAAATATAATAAGCATGCAAAAATACTATAATCAATTTAGCAAGGTATCTTGTCTGGTCTGAAAAAGAATGAAGTTTCAACTCAAGGCGTCGTCCGATCTACCCGTCACATAAATTAAACAAGTTAGGTTACAAAAGTGGGTGAATAGGTTCCTTCATTTTAATCTATTTTAATTCTGAATAAAATAATCTAAAATAGTATTTTAATCTTATTATAATCTAAATTTATTACTAAACTCTAATTTCGGTCCAAAGAAAATTAATTTTACGGATTTGTGATCCGTGGCACGCACATCGAGGTAATCCGTTGACCAAAAAGTCGACCGACTCAAATCCTATATTTATGTATGAAATCCTATAGATTTTAGCGCTACACGAATGCCGGAATCTACGATTTCATAAAATCACAAGTCGGTAAAGAATTATGGCCACAAGGGCACATAGATAATAATTTTCGATAATTTCTATTTACGTCTATGTTTCACAAATTTTACAGTAGATTGAATTTGCATATTAAATTCTGAAAAAATAATATTTTGGAAGTTCATCATTTCAGATTTTTGAAACTTCAAACGGCTCGAAATTTCGAGTTCGGGATCTCCCGAAATCTCGAAAACACGCAAACGCGTCTGATTTCGGACAGCTGGTACTTTCAGAATATTCTGGAAAAATAAGTTCTGAAATTATTAAAATAATTTATATATTCAGAAAACTAACCTTGATATGGTTCTAACAAAAAAAAGGAGCACATTTGGAGTCTATTTTTGGACGAAAAAGAGAGGAGTTTAGGGAAAAAAATATGAAAGATGAGTTTATTCCATAAGTCTAATAGGTATTTATAATGGTGGAGACTACTTGTTTAAATAAGAATAGGATATGCATGAAGTTATTTTCCTAGTAGGCTTAGGATTTGAATTAATTTAAAATATAGTTTAAGTTTATCTCAATAATTTATAATCTTAAATAGAATTAAAGATAATACAAATAATTTATATATAATCTTATTAATATCTATTAACACTAAATTAGCATCTATCTAATATTAAGATTATATATATCCAAATAAATCCTAAATAATTTCAAAAATCCAAATAAATTTCTTAAAATTCTAAATAAATTACAAAAAATATAATTAAATATTTTAACCTAAAATAAATATTTTGTAGGAATAATATGCAAGTATGGTCTCATAGTAAATCATGAAAGTCCTAGAAATTTACGTTTTCTATGTTTTAATTACCCTAAAATTCTAGAAAAATCTCTAAAAATCTAAAATAGCCTAAAAATGATTCTAAATAAATATTTATATAAGTAAATATATTAAAAAATTTATTTTCTAATTAACTAAGAGAATACTCTAAAAAAAATTTAATATGTAAAATAATCTATAATAAATATAATAATATAAAATACACATAAAATACCTATTTTGGGTCAGGGGGTTTACAGCTCTTGAGGCCATGATGCAGACGGTGAGTTCATCAATGCAAGCCCTGGCCCAGGCAATGATGAAAATTAAAGCAAATGTGGCTTCCCAACCAGTAAGGGCTTCTGGACAAGCAAGCTTGGACCCTGGGACCAACGCGGACTCCGACGCAACCGCTCCGCCCATAGACGGTAATCACCCGCTGCCTGGCTCATCTGCCCCTTCCACCGAAGACGAAGCCATAAAGCAATAGGGGAAGCCCGGGAAGTCCGGGCTCGCCTAGATTCCATGGACAGCAGGGACTCACTGTGCGAACTCGGGATACGACAACTATACCCCCGCGAATGCAGAGATATGCCATACCCGCCCAAGTACAAGCCCTTCAACTTGAACCTATTCGACGAGAAGACTTTCCCCCGTCAATACATGAGTTATATGAGACTGCTACAGGGCACCTACCTCGCAGTGACACACTCCTCACCAAGCTCTTTGTAGGGGCATTGTCTGGGTAGCATTCGACTATTTTTGTAGCCTATAAAATAACTGCATCTCGTCGTTTGACGACCTCAAGAGTCTTTTTCTCAAAAGATTCTATGACGGGGGAAGCGACATAACGATGTCATCCCTGATGGATATTACCCAAGGAAAAAGGGAACTTGCCCAAAATTATATCGAACATTTCTGACAAGCAGTGTTGAGGTTGCCCCGAGGCAATCCTGAGTCGACATTGATGGACATGTGCCGCAGAAACTTACTTCTAGCAGTCAGCCTCTGGATGGGCGATCGTCAGTTTAAAGACTGGACGACGTTCATCATAAGCGCTGTCAGCACTGAGAAGAAGGTCAAGGACGTCCGGCTCTTGGGAATACAGATCCATGTCACCGATGATAGGGAAAAATGTCCCAACAACAACAACAATGGCAACAACAACCGCGATGGAAAAGGGAAGCAGGCCTTGGTGTCAAATTTAACCAAGAAGCCCGAGAAAAAGCAGGTTGAGGTTCCAAATCCTAAGGAGATTTACTCCTTCGAAGATGACGATATCATGCCCATCTTTGACGTACTAATGAAGGGTGGTAAGCTTCGGCACCCCGACGTCAAATGCCCTATTGAGGCAGCCGAGATGAATAATCTGAAGTACTGCCACTACCATCGTTACGTCCATCACGCGACGCGGGACTACTACACACTGAAGCGGTACATCCAACGTCTGCTCGACACCAAGGCCCTCACCTTGGATATTGATGACAAGACGGCTGCTGCTAATAAGGTATCACTCCAGTTCGACAACTTCTCGGTGACAGCAGCCCATGGCGGGGTAATCACAATTCCTCGGGCAATGATGGAGGTCGTCAATCGTTCGCCAGTTCATGACCAAACGGCCGGGCTGATACCTCTTACCATGCCACATGGGGAAGGTCATGTGGGTTAACCTCAATTTTGCTCCATAATTGATGCAGCAGGTAACACCTTTTACTACCAAGTCCAAAGGAAAGAAGTCCAAGTCCTGCTACACGGTTTCCCTCTCATCTGAGGAAGCTATAGCAGGAGCAACAAGATCAAGCCTGGTGTACCAATGCGAGTATGACACCCCTGACGATGGGGCACTCCCCATTGTTGCACCTGCAACATCGGATCCGGGTCCATCCCACTCTCTACCAGCGGATAAGTCTAAGCAGAAAGATACTTGCTTCGATAAACCGCTGCACAAAGATACAGCCAAGGGGTTGGAGAATCCCTACAACTTTGACATCTTGGCCCAGCTCGCCAATACTCCAGCGAAGCTGTCACTATTCGAGCTTTTGTTGCTCTCTAAAGACACCCAGACCACTTTGAGTGAGTTATTACATAATGCCGACATCTACCTGGCGCAGGTCAAACCGCCAGCTGAGGATCTGGCCGCTTGCCCGCACTGCAATAATATTATAGAGGCAATACCCAACATTAAATTCTTGCAGCAGGACATGCTGCTAAAGAATAACTGACATTATCGTCCCCTGTATTACACAGGGTACATTAGTGCTATCAAGGTGGACCAGATGCACATAGATCCTGGTTCGTCAATCAGTATTATCTCGCGGAGTCTACTTCAGACCTTGGGCATTCTGATGCATTAACTGGCAGCCACCAATACTGCCATCAGTGGCTTCAATGCAGGAATGAGCTACCCTCTGGGCAAGATTGTCCTATAATGCCAGATCGACAACTTAAAAACAAACGTCACTTGCTATGTCATTGATGTAGATGTATCCTACAACGTCTTGCTCGGACGTCCATGGATACATGAATATATGATCATGCCATTGATCCTACACCAGTGCATGAAGTACGTCGACGAGCACGGCACGGTCAAAACAGAGTTTGCTGATGTCGATCCGTTCAAAGGGATCGAAGCCTATTACTCTGATTCGATCCTTTACAAATAGGTCCACCAAGATGAAGGTGACAATAACGTCGATAATGAGGTAGAGGCTGGGATAACACCCAAAGAACCCTTGAGAGTCCATCTAAAGGCACACACTCCCGATACAACCTTTTTTCTCATCGTAAACTACACAAGAAGGCGCCCGTACATCTTGTCGTCCGCCTTCGTAGGACGGATCGATTGTTGAAGGAAGGTTCGGCACTATCCACCAAGTCCGAACTGTTGGTCGTTCACCTTCACAGGCCGAGTCAACCTCCGAAGGATGCTTCGCCATCTCCTACCACGTTTAAACCTCTGGTAGTAAAGCTACACAGGAAACCTCCAAAGTCGTCGCTCACATTGGGGTAGATCTCGAGAAGGATGAGCTGGAGAAGTTCGTAGTTGCTCACGTAAACGTCCCTTCTCTGGACGATGTAATTCCTGAAGAAAATATACCTTATTTTGTGAATAAAGGGCTATCTTTGAACTACTTTGAAGTCGCTCGCTTGAGCACACTGTATTCCATGGAGAACGGTCTAGGCCTGCGCCTGCTGACAGAGGTGACTGCTACCCGTACAGTAAACCAGATCCTCCCTAAAAAAGCTTCCCACTTCACGGTCCCAACAAGGAGGAAGGGAGACAAACCCATCATCTTAGGCAGGGTTGAATGCTGTAACACCCCGTTCCGTTCTAGCAGATTGCCGACTCAAAATGGCAAAAGTAAAACTGTCCCGACTCGCTTTGCCTCAAACAAGAAGCAAAGGATATCCAGACTTGTTCCTACAGGAATCCGGCTTGGACTTTCAGAGGCTCGCTTGACGTATCGCTCTACCGAGGTGAATCATCGCTAAGGTGGGTGGCTACGGTGAACTTGTCTTTGCTTAGCCAGCACATATAAAATCTAGAATGTTATGCTAGTCGCTAGGTGAATCACCCCTGCATGCTAATAAATCCAACACACCTAGCTAAGGGAATAATCCCAACTTGTATTGCTTATGCTAGAATATGGAAATTGAAATACTGCTTGTATTCAGACCCTCGTATGCTAAGTCCCTTAACGGTTTCAACTCTCGGCTTACCTTCGGGTCCGAGCAACGTGCCTGCTTATGTTCCTTAGAAACGCATGCTTGTCTGCTTGAATGTTGCCTTATTTTCATCCAACTCCGGGAGACTACTAAGTAGTCGTTTCGTGCATGTTTGACCCTGCAAGTATCCGGGACCGTTAGGTCACCAGGCAGCCCCGAACCAGGGGAATGCAGCAAGACAAGTTAATCACTGTACAGAATCATGATTCAAGCACCTCCTGTAATCGTGCACTACTGTACTACTGTTCTACTGTTCTACTGTACCACTGTACCACTGTACTCCTGTTCTACAGTACTCGAGTATCTAATAAAATTAGAAACTGACCCTGACCTGCATGTCGCGGACAACTCGGAAACGAGGCATAGTTCCACGGACGGTCTCCGGGGCACTGGGGCCGCTCCGATCCGGATGGAACTCCATTGTTTCAGCCAACTGTACTGGACGAGATAGTGTGCAGCGCCTACCGTTCTTTCGCTGCATACCATCCGTTCCATGGCTGAACTCTACTGTATAGTCTACTGTACTAAACGAGATGGCTTGTAGCACCACTATACTTTCGTTGCAAACCATTCTCGTTTAAGACTAGTGTCCTTTATGGCTATGCCAGCGACTCATGTTCATATAGATAAGTCATCCTCGCTTAGCGGCTATCCGCGTACGAGTCACTACATCGCATCAATGAACAACTTAACACCTGAACGATCATGTTAAAATGACCCTCGTGTTTGCATATGCTATGCCCTGAATGTTTATACTTGCCCGTGCATAAATTAACATATTTGCCTCAATGTTTGCCTTGGACAGGGAAGGAGATGGTAAGTTGGTAAGTCTCACCGTGTTTCCTCTCATGTTGCACGGCGCACTGCCCGACACGTTAAGCTATTCAATATTTGCATGAAACTGATCCTAAGGCAATTAGAAAGACAACTTAATAGTCGTGCAAGGAACTTATATTACGTGTTTGGATTTGTCGAGCGGGCGAGTAGCTTCCCCACCAGTGCATTCAATGTACTGATAATCCACCAGTTTGTATGCAGGGTGCGGGAAAACCTCGTTCGGTGCGGATGCCTCCAACGTGCGTGCTTAGGCGTGAAGATCACTCCGAAGCAACGGTGCGTCCGGAACAGAAGCACATATACAAGACATAATGTTGGAACATAGCCCGAACTCGCCTGAACATTGCCTGTACAATCATTCCACAGTTGTAGCCACTTGGCACGCTTTTACTGTTTCAGAGAGAGAGGCTTGAGCGACTTGTAATCTCGGCTATATGCCGCCTGTAACACTTGTTCATATCAATAAAAGAGCTTGCTTTACTTCAACTTGTGTTTCAATGCTTCCGCTATATTGTCGACTCAGTGAACCTGTTACCGATCGCCTATGCGTTCATGACTCCGCTGCACTCGGACAATCTGTGCGACTCTGTGGCTTAGAACTCTTACCGCCAGCCAATGAACCCCGGCCTTGCACGGGCGTGGCTCACGCTCGTGCGGCATCACGCCCGGATGGGTCAAGCGATCGTTCCACGGGAGCGCTGGCGAGGGTGATTCCCGCCTAGCGGGAACGGCCGATTGCCTGCGGGAGATCGGGGCATGACAAATGCCCCCAGTCCTTCATCCCGGAGGAACAAAAGCCATAATTCGATACCGACAAAATATAACTCTATTGGTTCAGTGGTCAAGCCAAATACCTCATCCAAAAAATGTGTTATGATCTTAAAAGCAACCGAGATCTGAATTACGGCAAAGGTCGATGACTGCCCTTGCGCCTCGTCGCTCCGTCAGGCAAATCCGAGAAATACTACCATAAGATCATGTATGGCTTAGGGTACGTCATGCCTCCTACAACCCCTGAAGGCTCAAATGAAGAAGATGAGTTATACTTTCACTCTTCAGAGTCTTTCTCTTGGGACTCCGACGTCAGTATCGGGGAGATGCTCAAGCAAATATATTCTTCCAACATGGTGTAAGTTGACCCTGAGGAAGACGACGAGGATCCACCGAAACTATTTGAAGTAGAACCGTGGGCCCAATGACTAGATGCACAATGGGAGATGCGGTTCGAATAACAAATTACTTCTCTTATCCCCAGTCGGGCAATCAAGATGTACAGTCTTTATACTCTTGGTTCTTCATCCCCAGCAAGGGCCTATGTACAATATGTCCCCTTCTTTACAAATTCTTGTAAAAGTCATTATCTGTATCCAGAAGTCATGGATACACAATAGATAATAGATCCTCAAAGTCTCCCTAGCGGAGCAATCCTCAGGTCCACCGGCACATTCCCGCTTGGACCACCCAAAAACCAGTATTGTTAGACTATAGTCTCCCCAGCGGAGCAATCCTCAGGTCTATCTTCATTCTCGAATAGACCACACCTAGCAAATTACTCCTCAGTGAGTTTCTCGGACATTGGTTCACGTCCATATTACCTCTAAACTACTGTCCTAACATTCCTTCTCGACTGAGTTTGCCATGTCCATATTACCTCTGAGCAAATCTTCTGGGTCTTGGCTATCGATCATTACGTCCATATTACCTCTGATATCGGTTGTCATCTTCACTTATCACCCGTACTTACCAAGGTACACCAGCAATGTTAAGTCCATAAAACCTGCCACGTCCATATCACCTCTGGTAGGGCTTGTTCCAAACCTATTACTTGTACTCAGGTGTGCAAGAAGTAATGGGTCCACAAAATTTATCACGTCCACATTACCTATGATAGGAATTATTTTTGAACTTATTATTTGCACTCAACGTGCACAACAAATAATAGGTCCACCTAAGTCCCCCAGTGCGATATCCTAGACAGGCTGTGATATTGTATTACGTCCATATTACCTCTGATATGGTATCCAAAGCTCACACAAACGAATGAAATAACTTTTCTTTCTTTCTACAAAGAGAAATTAAAAGCAAAACTACATTCGAGGGATTGTCAAGATTCCCAGTTCGAAGGCAAATGGGGACACAAAAGAGCAAAAGAAGAACTACTGGTGCTATGAGTCGGAGCATAACTCTGCTATCCGCTTATGGAGACGAGCAATATGGCCATCCAGGCACCTCCGGGCCCGGCGCTCAACTTTTGGGGCCTTAACCTCGGGATCCTCGTAGCGGACGTAGGTCTCGTGTCTGTCCTCCAACTGTTGCACCAGAACCTCAATGCCAGTCGTATGCTGCGCTACCTGGCTCACTTCAATTCAGATAGCCTCCTTCTCCTGTTTGCCTCTCGCAGCCTATTCTCCTGCACGTCAAGCTCGACCTGGAGCTTTCTGATTTTCTCAGTCAGGTCCTATTGCCGGAAGAGGCACTCTTCTCTGAGATCGCCTAGCCGGTCATGACTCTCCTACAAATTTAGGAGATTATGCTGCAAACACTCCATAGACGAAGCAAAAAAGGCCTTCTTTGTCACCACCTTCTTCGAGAATTCATTATATTCATGGGATATCAACATTCCTATATCCGTCTGCTGGTACTATCGCAGGTCCTTTAGGCATTTCTCCACCTCCACCAGTTTATGGCCCAGAAAATCGGCCATATGTTCAAAACTGGGGATGCCACTCAGAGAGTGGACCTGGTCCTCGGCAAAGTACCTTGCCCAGGCAAAAGATTTGTTGCGCTCCAATACGCACTTGTCCTTGCTTCAAGAACATGTGAAAGTTTTGAATGGAGAGCTTGACATTCTCGTCAATCTCTTCCAACATAGCCGAAGTCAGAGGCACCGGGTTTAAAGAAGAGGTCACAGGTGCAGCAGGAGGCACGACGATGTTCAAAAACCTCGAAGGCAAAGCAACAGTAGAGGAGAAACCAGCTGTCCTTTCGGCGATCCAACCTTTCACGGAGGCACGAAATGCCTAGATACCTGGCAGCTGAACCACGGACGCTGGAGTAGTACCGAGACTTGGGACAGAAGTAACGGGATGCCTCGCCGCATTGGCTCCCACCGGTGTACCATCCCTAGACTGAGTCATGGCAGCTTCAGAAGATGACCCAGTGACCTCAAGGACCTCATCGCGGCGGCTTACTACCCCGCTGTCCAAAGAGGCTTCAGCCGCAGAACCCCCAGTGGCAATAGTTGGAAGAGCAGCTGCCATGCCATAAGAGACTGTAACAACAGGAACCTCCTCCATCACAGCCTCAGTAGAGGGCACGACAGGATGTTCCTCGCCTCCAGAAAAGCAAAGAAGGGACCCAGACCTTCCCCTAAAGAGCTCACTACCCTCTTCTTCTGCGAAGCCTTCCTCCGCGGTCACGTCCACGACCTTCAGGGGAGAGGTAGGTTCTGCAAAACCAAAACAACCAACAATTAACTTCGCCCGGAGAATATGAAGCCGAAGTCAGAAAATCTTTTCCAAAGAAAAATTGCAAAATAACATACCCGAAGAAGACAACGGGACCTGACGCTCGTCCAGTGCGGTCTGAACTTCCTCCGGATCATTCAAGTCATCCACCAAGATGGGGGAGGTGGCCGGTTTCACCAGCGACTCTCCCGGGACATAACCACCAGAGCCCTCGGGAACAGGTTCTACGGCCCCGGACCCAGGGGAAGCGATCTCTTCATCCAGCTGCGGATAAGAAACCTCGGCGGCCGAAGACCGTTGGGATCGGTCCCTCTCCTCCTGCGTCTACAATTTTTCAAACAGATCCGAAAAAAATTATTTATAGAGGGGACCGGGGAGAATTAAATTAAGAGGTCGCGCGAATACTGCCTCGGCGTCTAGAATAAGCTCTGGGTTAGAAGCCACCAGAGCCAGGGGTCCTACCCCCAACTCTTCTTCTGTCCCTTCTTCTTCTTCCCCAGCTGGCACAGGGGCCTTGACAGCAACCCGCTTCCTATAACGCAACCTCGCAGCCACGAATGGTTTCTGCCTTCTCTTTTTGGATGGAAGGCTCCGTATCGGGGAGGCCTTGCGCTTTATTGGAGAGTTCACCGGAGATGAGGGGTCATAGGAAGCATTCTACTCCCCCGTCGTTGATTCAAAATCGATAAGAACAGCCTTCCCCTTGCCTTTTTTTGACCTTTCTTGGACTCCCTACATCGGGGCTTCATCTTAATACCGGCGATGAAGCTAGTATCCCGGTCAAAGCCAGGTGGAGGTGCATTCACGACTACAAGGTGGATATGACCCCTTGTCTGCGAGCTGGTTCATAAAAGTGTCAGCTTCGTAGTTACGAACATTTGACCCCATCTCACTCGTGAAAGCGCCAGATTCCAACCCGCGAAGAGAATAAGAAAATGATTTCTTAGTCGCCGCTTCTCTCTTCAGTTTAGAGTTAAAACAAATGCGGTTGACTTGGGCTCCCTTTTGGTCTGGGGTCAGGGTGCCCAATATCTTCCTTGGAAGGGACACCATATTGAAGGCCGACAAAGGCAAGTGGCTCTCCATCATAGGTATATGTATCTTTATCCCACTAGAGAAGAAGGTCCAGCTCTCATTTTTCTTCACTACCTGAGCATCCGAGATAGTGAGAGCATCCCCAAATAAGAAGATTGGCTTCAAATGAGAAACGCCCTTCGAACCCTCAATCGGCCCAGAGTTCAACTGGCTAAGTAGAAAGAACGAAGACTGGTCCGTTATTAACTTCATTATCACCTCAGATCGACCATTATTTATGTGGGTCTGGACATTTGCCACTATGTGGTCGAGCCTTACACCTAGTGCAGCCTAAGCACGACACATAAGCACCTCCCCTGACGGAGCCACAGGTAAAGTTACTGCAAAACCAGAGATAAGAAGACGGTTAGAGCCCTTGGGATGGCATGTGCATCAGAAATAAACTTGAGCGCATAAAGGGACGCATATGATACATGCGGCCTAGTCACGAACAGGACCTCCATGCGACCAAGTTACAACAGGACCTCCATGCGATCGAGTTACAACAGTTCCTCCATGCGATTAAGTTACAACAGGACCTCCATTGTCACAACAAGACCTCCATGCGGTTGAGTCAATACCAGCGCATACAGTTAAAGTAAAATCCGTGCATAAAATATGCGACATGGTCATATGGACAGGTCCGCACATGTTCTAATCATGCAGCAAACCATACGCGAAGCGTCCAGACGACTGTACTCCTTTCCCCCAAATCTTATCTGGGATGGACGTCTGAACGTCCTCATAAAAAGAGGAAAAATTATCCTTGGTGCTAGGTGTAGAAGCTGGGTGATCCGCCTTATAGATCTTCTTCGCGGGAGCAGAGGATGAAGCCTTGGGCGCCATAGCATATGATCGGAGAAGGCGATCGGAGTAGGAAAGAGTCACAGATGAAGAAAGAGAAAAACTCAGAAAGGCAAACAAGTTCTACTCTCTCCCCCGAGACTCCTATTTATAGGCTACCAAAGAGATAATGACAGCCCCCTCGCTTCCCGCATCCAGCTATCAGTCTCTACGATGGACAGTTGGGTTCTCGAGACAGCCTTACCTTTGTAACCGTCAGCTTGGGATCTGTATGAAGAGGCGGGTCAGAATACAAAAGGAGATTCGCTCCAAAATCAAAAAAATATGTCAGTTAATGCACAAGTGACAGCCTGGAAGTACTCATCCATGCGACCTACGACCAAGCGGCCCTAATGTCCATGCGACACAATATCCATGCGACAAAAAGTATATTTTCCTCCATGCTTCTTATTCAAAGTATTTTAAAACTTATTAGTTTGAAAACTTTGAAGGGGGTCTTGTAGAAGCATAAAAAATATGCATCCATGCGTCCAACAACCATGCACTCCAAAGTAAAACTCAGAAGAGATTGGGCTGCAGAATCACCCTGCGGCCCAATAAGGCGACATTCATGGGTCCCAATCAGCCAAAACAGCTTTGGCCGCAGATGGACCGGACGTAGCATCCTAGAAACATGATTGTCTCTGATACAGAATCCTGACAAAAAAGATTTTTTGAATGCCTTAAAAGACGTAAACACACTAAACGGTAGAAGTCTCATGTCAGCACAGAACTTCACTCTCGATGGATGTGCAGCGCCACGTGTACAACACAACTGGCCCCATGCGTCCCAGACTCTATGTATCACATGCGTCCCTGGCCCCATGGGTCCCAGAATCTATGTGTTTAATGCATCTCTAATCCCATGCTTCCCATGCATCCCTGGCCCTATGCGTCTCAGGCTCCCCATGCGTCTATGGCCACATGTGTTTCAGACTCCATGAAGACCAAATCTTGCTGTTATGACATGAGTGATTCTCTCTAACCAAGAAAGGACCATGTGTCAAGCTGACCAAGTCATGCCCACAAAGTACGAGAACCACCCAGATCTTCAGCAACAAAAAATTCTAACAAGCGCCCACGTGATAGCCTGGCCCGCTCACGGTTACAACTGCACTATATTAAGGAGGCACACATGGCACCATCTAGCATCCATGCGGTCCAACATATGTGCACCCAAGGATGACTATATTTACCTGGGTGGCCTATCCAGGGACAAAGAGGGGTCGCCCAACACAGAGAGAGAGAGAGAGCATACCGAGACGAGCAAAGAGAGAACATAAGCTTTTTTTACTCTGCTTCGGATCATCAACGGAGCAAAGGAGCCGCCACAACACTCCTTGTCCATCGTCATACCCCAAATCCAAATATTTTACTTAGATAATTCTGTTTAGGATTCTTTGTACTCTGTTTTGCTCCTTACATACATTGTTTGCAAGAACATATTTAATGGCTAGCACTCTCTCCTCAACTCACCTGCAGTCCCCTCTATGCCACTGTACTTCCAAAGCATAGCCAAGTTACACACTGCAACCTATTATCCCTACTGATGCTCACCTATGTATCACAATGAATATAGCTAGCATACCTATCTAGATCACATTAGTACCATGCATTAGTACACAAGTATAACAAACAACTAATGGCTTAACTTACATCTACATACTTATATATAGATACACACCTATTACCCTCTGGTACAATACACTGGTATCCACTGAAACACTTACACACACACAATCAATACTTACCTCTTGCCACCCCTATACACATTACCAAATACTTATTCACATAACCCCCTTAACACCTCAACCCCATCTCTACTGCTGAGAACTCCCTCTTTAATCTCAGGTATCCTAATACACTGCCACCTAACTTCATACACTGCTGCCAGGTCCCCATAACCTATTACTGATAATCTACCTATTGTCCAACACACTCACATGTATACCCTAAAACAACCTGATATATACCCTCATAATCCTCACATCTGACTGCTACCTATGTCCTTGTTGCCTACAATAGCCCTTCAGTGCACTGCCTTGCAGTGGCACTGCACATGCAACCTCACCCTCTCCTTTGCTGTTGTTACTCCCTGTCTTCCCTAGCTATTGTTGATTCACACACTGTTATCTAGTTCTGCAGTGTTAAAACACACACACACACACACACACACACACACACACACACACACACACACACACACACACACATACACACATATGATACTCCTCCACACAGTCCTCCCAACTGAACACAATCCACATATACACTTGCACATGTGTACACACTAGAACCCATCACACAAATATGTATATCTATACTCATATATATTTATTTAGCAATTTACAATGAATATATATATATATATATATATATATATATATATATATATATATATATATATATATATATATATATATATATATAAACAAGGCATTATATCAAGCACTTGTGGTGCACAAGTGTGATACCTCATGATACGCTCAAGATACTCTCTCCAAACTTCACCAAACTCAACCAAAGGCCTAGGAACATGTCAAATATGATAAATAGAACTAAATTAGAATAATAAGTAGCCAATCTAAGTGTCATAGCAAAATGTGGGCATGTGTATCACACGTATCGAAGAGAAAACCCCCAAAATAATCATGTATCACAAAGCTTCGTGATACGGCCTACTCGTATCCAATTGTAAAAACTTATCTAGCTTCACACCTCTAATACAAATACAATTAGATCTAGTAAAACCTAATGACAAATACTTGGTGCATCAATCTCAAATTCCCCCCAAATTGGGTACAAAACTCAATATAAAAGTCACAATAGAGATTGTTAGAAGCCAAAACTTTATCCCATGGGTAGTCCTAATGTATGGGTGGGTTTCTAATGGTTAATTACAATAATAAGAACCTAATTAGAAGATTAAGCTCAGAATTTACCTACTGGAAGATGGATTCCCAATACAAAATCAAGTGGACACGATTTGGACACAAGATTCTTGTTCAAAGTCTTCCTCTCCAAGTGCTCTTGCAAGTCCAAGCTTCTAGACTCCTTATATGTTGATTAGGGAAGGGAATGTGAGTAATTTATGGAGAAAATGGTGTAGGGGTGAAGCTATTTAGGGAAGAATACTTAATTAGGAAATTTTGGAATAAAGAATGAGAGGAGAGAGAGTATTCTCCCGCTTGAAATAGGGTCGGCTACTACCCCCTTGTCCAAGCAATGTACATTGTCATATTTTCCCCTATTGGGTTGTCATGCAGAGGGGTTTAATTAATGGAGCTTCCATGCCTAATGAAGGTTTAATCTAATCTCTAATTAATGAAAATAAATGACTAGTTTGGGTCCAAAAGTGACTAGTCTAGAATATTGGTTCAAGTTGTCATGTCAAGTTTAGTTAGGTCCACTAGTGCCATGTCTAATCAAATAGTCTAATCACTACCAATAACAATATTACTCACAGTATATATAACATACACATATATTTATAAATTAAATATAAACACAATATTTGTAATAATACAAAATGATAAAAATATCCCTATTCTAGAAATGTGGTAGTGACGATTCGTGGAAAAGGAAGCACCAACCTTTCTCCTGGTCTGCCACTCAGATCAGTTTTGCACATACCTGACAATTCGTTCAGTCTCTTATCCATTAGTATAATTACTTGTGACTTACAATGTTCGATAATATTTTTTTCTGATGGTTGTGTTTTTTAGGACCTAAAGACTGAGAGGACTATCGGTAGGAGGCATGTGGCTGGAGGCTTGTACCTGTTTGACACGAATTCTTTCGTTTCCTATGCCGACGTGAAACTCGATTCGTTTGAGTTGCACTGTCGGTTAGGTCACCTATCTATCCAAGCACTCCAGAAGATGTATCCGTCTTTGAATTTTCCTGTTCCCTTTTATTGTGCGTCATGTAGTTTGGCTAAATATCACCAGGTAACCTATCCGATGAGTCTAAATAAAGTTCCATAAGCTCCTTTTGAGCTAGTATAGTATGATGTATGTGGGCCTTGTCCTATTGAATCTGTGATGGGCTTTAAGTATTTTATTTTCTTTGTTGATGACTACTCACGTGTTGCTTTTATCTACTTAATAAAAAATTATTTCGAATTATTTAATATTTGGTACAATTTTTATGCAAAAATCCAAACCCAATTTGGGGTTCCTATTAAGTATTTTAGGAGTGACAATGGTCGTGAGTATTTATTTTGTGAATTCAATTCTCATATGGCTAGACATGACATCATCCACCAAACTTTATGTTATGACACACCACAACATAATGGTGTGACTGAACGCAAGAATCGCCACCTTTTGGAAACAACACGTGCTCTTATGTTTCATGCACGTACTCCTAGAAAATTTTGGTTTGATGTAGTCCTTGCAGCCTGTTATCTGATCAATCGAATGCCATCTTCTGTTTTTAATGGTACTACTCTATTTTTTTGGTTATATCCTAATCGTGAGCCATTTCCTCTACCCCTCAAAATTTTTGGTTGTTCATGTTATATTCGGGATACTCGACCTACTCTTTCTAAGCTGGATCCGAAGGCAATAAAGTATATTTTTTTGAGTATCTAAAAGATTAAAAATTGTATCATTGTTTTTCTCCAACTACGAAGTGGTATTTTATGTCTCTGGACGTTACCTTTATTGAAAATGAGTTTCCTCCAATCCCACCAACTACACATTTTGTTCCCAAGGTTTACCCAGAAGATGATTTTCTGTTGTTTCTAGTTCAAACACAGCAGCCCTCCGTAAGGGTGCCCTCCCCTGCCGAGCCAGTATTTTGGTCGGACGATCAAAAATATCATTCCAATCAAAACCGGCATCGCCAATCTCAGAAACTCCGATAGAACAAGCATCATCGATGGTGCCCCCGGCCATCATGCCATCATCCTTCTCCAGCTCCACTGATTCACCAGTTCTGACAGAACAAACATCACCGATGGTGCCCTCAGTCGTCGAGCCATCCTCCTCCTCCAACTCTACTAATTCACCACCGTCTGTTATACCGGCTCGCCACAGTCGTGTATGTCGCGACCATCCTTTGAGTTATTGGCACTACAAAGGGCTCGCGAGTCAGACTCGGTCCTTGGTGGCGACTATTGACGGGATTCAGATTTCCAATTCTGCGGATGAATGACTCAAACATCCTGGTTGGCACGCAGCTATGGAAGAGGAGATGCGAGCGCTTCGGGAGAACGATACTTGGGACTTGGTGGATTTTTCTACGGGCTAGAAGGTGGTTGGTTGTAATTGGGTGTTCACGGTCAAGGTGAAACCAGATGGCACTCTCGATCGTCTGAAAGCTCAACTGGTGGCTAAAGGATATTCTTAGACATACGGTGACGATTATTTTGCGACATTCTCCCCAGTTTCCATGATGACTTTTGTACGAGTGCTTATTGTCACGCCCCAGTCCCAAAATACACGGGACCAGGCTACGTGACAATAGCCAGCTGTCACATCTTCGAGGATATCCCAATTTAATGGATCCTAACGAAGAGTGCTACGCTGTCCTAATTACTAACATGTTCCATATAAATCAACAACATGTAATCTAATATCATCCATAAATTAAACAGCAAGAATGTACTAATAATAACTACTGGAAGATAAACACCAGTCTCAAAATATCATAGTACAACCAAGAATGTCTGGTGGGGACAAACCCACTACTATGACGAAATAAAATACTGAAATAATAGATAAAAGATAATGACTAGAGCATCGACTGACTAGATAGTGATGCACCCAATCCCAGGCAGAAGGCCTACCAACTGATCATGGAAACTCTGACGGTAGCACCTCTAGCTCCTCAGCTGTAGCATACCTAGTCTCATGTCCTGGTCCGTACACCATGGGGTAATATGCCTCGTCCAAATCTGGAAAGGTACCAGGTCCTCAGAGGGACGTAACAAGATACCTAGAAACATGCCATATATAAATACTGAATAAAGTAAATGCAATAAAAGGGTGCGCTAACCATCTAAGTGAATGCAATGTGAGGACAACATTGGTACATATGGGTAGGTGTAGGCATAACGTCCATACCGCTCTGAAGAATGGGGCACCTGAATAATATAACGTCCATACCGCTCCGAAGAACGGGGCACCTGCATAATATAACGTCCATACCGCTCCGAAGAACGGGGCACCTGAATAATATAACGTCCATACCGCTCCGAAGAATGGGGCACCTGCATAATGGGAGTCATCGGATACGTGGCTCCTCCGGATACCACGAATTCCAATGGGTGTATCCCATACGCTTACTAGCTGTCCTCCCCGCCCAATGTAGATACACTAGTCGAATACTCGACGTGCATACCACGTATCTATATGCCAGTCTCTACAAATAAAATAATCCTGAGTTACGTACTAGCCGTGATGTATGTCACACGTACCGATAGCTAGTCGAGTACGCGAATCTGCATCCCAAAATGAGTTATCACAGTAATACGTGTAAGAGTGTTGTTTGTGGTATTAAACGAAAGAATGAAAGTGTATTTCAATGACGGGGTTATAAGAGGCCCGCGCCCTTTGGTTTACAAACAAACTTGTACAATGTAATCCTATACGAGGATGTGGGAGTACAATTTATTTAATCTGGGTATAAATTGCTATAGGTGTCTGATCTGCGGTCGATCACTTTAGCCCTTGGACTACACGATGTTGAAGAAGTGCCGTGGAAGACAGGATGCAGCTCCGGAGGTTGCAAAGGAGGGTGGATGTGCGATGCTGAAGGTCGTCGCTCCCTGTTCCTTGCCCGAGCTCTGGGTTCTCCTCTCTCTCTCTCTATCTCTCCTCCTTGATCTGTCACTACCACATTCTGAAAACAGGGGTATTTTCGACTTTTTGCAATATTTAATATTATTGTAGTTATAATTAAATTAATTGCATGAATAGTATATATTTAAATTAAATAACTGTGTGATGTGTACTTTAATATATTATATTATAGACAGTGTTCATTTGTGTTTTTGATGGTAGACTTGACCTAGAAGCTAGTAGATGAGCACCTGTCAGAATTATGAAATTTTGAGGTTAATTGTTTTATTTTAGAATTAATTTATTGGAGGTGTAATTAATTACCGTATTTTATTTAATATTTTTGCGCATTGCCTTTGCTTCGATATTTGGAGCATTATCCAGACTTTTGTCTTCCAACAAATTTCACAATCTTGCCCTAGACATGCCCGCCTTCAATTCTGCTATTTTTGCAACTCATAATTGTGCTCTTTGTACATTATTTCTGGCCGCACAAAAATCGTCGCGGACGTTTATTTTAAATTACTGTTTTTGTATCGTTGTGCGTTCCAATCGAAAATTGGAGGCCATCTTGACCTATTTTTCGTGCGGCCCAAATTAGGGAAACATTCTGTTCTGAGTCTTCTTCAATATTGGTATTGATGACCTGACCTGATTTTGGCTCCATGTACTCCTAATTAATTGGGATTTAGAATTGGTTTAAATAGTATCCTCAATTTAAATAGAAATAAATGCAAGTTGTGTTCAACAATTAATTAGGAGTACATGGAGCCAAAATCAGGTCAGGTCATCAATACCAATATTGAAGAAGACTCAGAACAGAATGTTTCCCTAATTTGGGCCGCACGAAAAATAGGTCAAGATGGCCTCCAATTTTCGATTGGAACGCACAACGATACAAAAACAGTGATTTAAAATAAACGTCCGCGACGATTTTTGTGCGGCCAGAAATAATGTACAAAGAGCACAATTATGAGTTGCAAAAATAGCAGAATTGAAGGCGGGCATGTCTAGGGCAAGATTGTGAAATTTGTTGGAAGATAAAAGTCTGGATAATGCTCCAAATATCGAAGCAAAGGCAATGCACAAAAATATTAAATAAAATACGGTAATTAATTACACCTCCAATAAATTAATTCTAAAATAAAATAATTAACCTCAAAATTCCATAATTCTGACAGGTGCTCATCTACTAGCTTCTAGGTCAAGTCTACCATCAAAAACACAAATGAACACTGTCTATAATATAATATATTAAAGTACACATCACACAGTTATTTAATTTAAATATATACTATTCATGCAATTAATTTAATTATAACTACAATAATATTAAATATTGCAAAAAGTCAAAAATACCCCTGTTTTCAGAATGTGGTAGTGACAAGTCTACCCACCTTAAAAGAATTTCGTCCTCGAAATTTAAAATCCTCATACTAGTGTTTAATCATACACATTATTATTCCCGCAAATTTAAATTTATCATCCATGAAATCTTTTAATAATCCACAATGTCCTTTCGCAATTTCAAAATTCTAAAATTGTTGTATAACCTGAAAAATCCTCAAAGTAAAAATCAAAGTCCATCAAAATTTTCTTGAAAGTTTTTGTTAATAATTCAATACTCGGAATTTAATATTCACTCCTTACATTTGATTTTTCAATGCACAAGTATAAAATGAAATCTCGTCCCACAAATTTAAATTTAAACATTTATCCATCTAAATTTTTTTTTCTCGATTTTCTCTTCCTCAAAATGCTCAACAATATGATACTTAAGGATTCTCCAAATGCAACATCCAATTATAAAATTCAAAAAAATCCTAACTTGCAATCAAATAAATATGATGATAGTCTCCCAAAATTTCCAAATTTTAATAATCCATTTAATCATGTCATAATCTTTCTGGAATTAATAAACCACCAATTATGCAATGTTAATTTCTTAACCATTTATTTAAATCAATATTCATCCTCGAATTTTAATCATCTTGTTCCTCTTGTCAAGTCATAGCTCCTTCATGAATCTTCACTACAGTCAACACCAATAATCACGGTCTAAGAAAATCCTATCTATAGTCATACCACATACAATCTAGGGGGAACATACGTGGTTATGGTCTCATTTGTTATGGTGTTGCAGTCTATGCATCAGGGGTACTACTAACTACATTATAACAAGAAAATCATGCATACAACTATTGTACTAGGCAATCAATCAATCAAATAGGTAGGAACAGAATAAAGGAAAGAACAGAAATTGCTAACACATTACCTGCAGTATCGGTCTCTCGACCGTCACCGCAAATGCCCGTCCTGCTGGGGTGGTTCCCTTTGCGGGTGCTGAGCAATATACGGTTCCACAGGTAGCCTAACTGGATCTCTATAGTATGAAGCTGCACGCTGGCCGGGGAGATAAGGGGCTATAAGACAATCCCTTACTCGATGTTCCGCAGCGCCGCAGTGCAAACAAAGTCCTAGCCTCGTTCTACAGCTCTCCCAAAGGTGACCTGGCTTCTTACAGAAATGACAAGTCTGTTGTGTCTCTCTTGGAGGCTGTTGCTGATCCTGCTGAACATGAATTGGTGCCTGGTACTGCTGTTGATACTGATACTCCCATGGATGTTGCTGGATAGGAACTGGTGCTAGGTACTGCGGTGGATACTGAAATGTCCATGGTTGTTGCGGAATATGGAATGGTACTTGGTACTGCTGTTGGTGCTGAATACGGGGATGCTTGGCTGGTCCTGCGCTATCATTTGTATCTCCAAAAGTATTGTGGCTCCTCTTAGGCCTGAGATCCAGATCCTCTTCTGTGATCTGAGCATCCATCAAGATAGCCTCATAGGTAGCGGTACGACGACCAGAAGTGCGTGACCTAATCTCTCTCGTCAGTCCCTTTCTAAATTTTCGGGCTCGATCTCCTGGGTCTCGAATCATGGACGATGCAAAACGGCTCAATCTACAGAATTCTGCAGCGTACTCGTCGACCGACATGTTTCCTTGAACTAAGTCATGAAACTGACTTTCCAAGGTTCCCAATGCCACGTCGGGAAAGAACTTCTCCTTGAAGGTCTCCCAAGTAAGTCCTTGCGCAGCAATTCTCGGCTTCGTACGAAACCACGTGAGTGCGATATCGAACATCTGACTGCCAGCGGCTTCTATCTGCAAGTTCTCCGGGATCTGGGTCAATCGCAGGCTCCTTTCTATATCCTCTAGCCAGTCGTCAACGTAGAGTATCCCTTCAGTACCTTTAAACTCTCGAGGCACCATCCTTTTGAAATCCACTATAGTGCCTGATCTCTGCTGCTGGCCAGGAAACTGCTGGTACTGCGCTACTTTCTCCAAAGCTTGGAGAGTCACCTGATGAGCATTCTCCATGTTTTCTTTCATCAGCTCAGTTTGTGCCTGGTGCGCTTCTGCTTGCACCCTCTGAGCCTCAGCTTGAACCCGCTGAGCGTCTGCCGTCACTCTCTGGGCATCTACTATGCCCTGGATCAAGGTAAACATCTGCGTTCCATCAATGGGCAAACCTCCGGGAATCGGAGTCGGTGGAGGAGGAAGGTTGTCCGTCACAGCTGCGGCAATCTTCTTAACAGGTGGAGGAGGAGGATCCCCGAAAAGTGCGGATACTCCTACGTGCATCGGAGATGTAGGAGGAACTACGGCTGTCTGTCCTTCAGGTGGAGAGATGGCAGACCCCTCTAAAGCTGATGTTCCCGCTCTCATAGACCTTGTCTGCGGTGACATCCTGAAGACAGATCCCAAAGAATCAATTTAGGCAAAAATGCGATATCATCAAGGAAGGACAGTACAGATCTAAAGAAGCAACATTCAAGATAAAAGATTGGAATAAACCCTAGTTGTGATTGCACAGGTCAAAGATGCATCCAAGGTCTGATACCTCTATCCCCTAGGTATCACAGTTCTATCACAAACACACTCACTGCTAGCTTCCTTACCTACTGCAATCGCTGATACTAGTTATTCTTATCACTCAAGTGCATATCAAATGCAACACTCTTTACTAAATACTGCTCTCTCTAATACAATCTTAGATGGATACCCAAGTCAGTGGGCAGTGAGATCTCAATTATACTCAAGCCAACAGATCCTTACACATGCATCTTATCTACTGTAAAATTAATCCTCAAAATAATCGTCAAGGTTTAACTTCTCGATCAACTTAAAAATAAATTGCATATACCTCTTCAAAATCAGATACTCAAATATCAAAAATTTAATCACTTTTAAAATCCTTATAGCCTTGACTATGTTTATTGAATTGAATTCGAATACTCAAAATTTAATAACATAAAATCTCATCTCCTCAAAAATTCTTTAAAAATTGAAATTCATTTCCACTCTACAAATTATAAATTTAATCCACAAGTATACATATACTACTCACAGTCTCTAATACTCACAGTCTCTGGTTCGATGACCTTGTCCGATCTAATTCTTCGACCTTTGATCTTGTACTGGTTTTCTTGACCAATTTTCCGACCTTTTTCCCCATTGATAGGGGTCTCTATTTATAGAGTTTTGGTGACAGTGACCACTCCGTCGGTGTAACAACCGAGGAGTGGACAGCACAGCACCCTTTTACACAACGGTTTAAAATAACCAATGCCTGCATGTAAATGACCTTTTGAGTGAGCATGTGACGCGTGTCCAACTAAGGGGACAAAATGCGTATATCTGCTACGAAGATCACGGCGTAGAAGCCGCGTAGGTAGGTATCCCTTGTGTAGCAGGGGTTGGCATAAAAGCCAAGCGACTGTCACCTTGGCGTAGAAGCCAAAATAGGCATAGAAGCCGAGCAGGCATAGAAGCCGAATGGGCATAGAAGTCGAGCGGGCATAGGAGCCGAACAGGCATAGAAGCCGAGTGGGCATAGGAGCCTAACAGTCGTAGAGACCGAGAGGGCGTTGGAAGCCGAGGGAGCACTGATCCTGAGCGGGTGTAGAAGCCACTGCGTACCGAGTCGAAGTGCTGATGCGGACGTTTTAGCCGGAATTACGGCTTTCGAAGATGTAATCAAATCTTCTACAGAGATTTGTCATCATCTTGTGCATTAAATGCGGAGACGTGCCTTGAGGGAAACTGTCACTGCTCTGTGCAATTAGACGTAGAGACGTGCCTCGAGCCCCGTACGAAGTGCAGCTTTTGACGTGGCAGCGGTTTGCCTTACTGCGGAGCGTGAAACAGCTCATGTTTGCCTGTGTAAACAAGGCAGCGTATTTCCTTGTACGCGAAAGAGCGGTTTACGCTGGGGGGATTTTGGTAGGCGACGGTTTGGTGATATTTAACTAAATCCTCTGTATTAAATGCAGAGATCCGCCATCATACTGCGGGGTGCGTCCCGAGGGGTCTGCCATCGTTTCCAGCCGTCGTCTGGGTAGCCGTGCAGACTTTTTGTCAGGAGTCAGAGGCCAGGTTCACCGTGTGACTTGACAGGTTCATTTCGGGGAAGACGAAGCGTTCCTCGTACGCTTTAATGCTGCCTTGAGAGCGGCTGGGTTTTACGCCATGGAGGCGATGAAGAACCCTGTTTTACGTTGGATGGCTTCGAAGGCCTCTGCTTACGCTGCTCTGTTTCGAGATGCTGCGTAGATCGTTCCAGCGTATTTTTCATGCTTCTACAAGACCCCCTTCAAAGCTTTTAAATTCCTCAGAATTTGAAACGCTTTGAAAGAAGCATGGACGGCCCCTCGTAACTCGAAACATTTCTGAATGGAGCGTTGAAACGGTCGGTACTGACTTTATGGCAGATTTATTGGGGACCGCTGTGATCTCTTGCGCCTATAAAAGGCTGAGGGGTGAACCTGTTTTACCGCATTCCCATTGTCATGCAGAGATGATCGCCGGAGCTCGTCGGGTCGATCTGAGGAAGAAGGAGATCATTTTCTTCCAGTATGTAAGGAGCCAAAAAAGACGGCGTCTTCGAGCGAGTGTCCACTGCAACGATAGATCATGGAAGGATATCTTAGCCTCCCTTGCTCGGGATAATCAGCAACTTTATGCGGCCTCTCACTCGGAGAGTGGGGCGGGGTCACTTTTGACCAGGCCGCTTGTAAGTGGCTCCTCCTCTCGTTACCTTTGGTGACGAGAGGCAGACAGACCGGCCAGAGTGGCGGTGGTCTGTAGGGAAGCATAGTTACCCTGCTTCGGAGGATGGGTCATATGCCTAGTTGTGTATCCTCCTGCCACCGATCATCTTCTTAGAAGAAGGGGAAGACCTTTGTAGAGGGGATTTCCCTCATATGTAATCACAAAAATAAAGAAAACCCCTGTAGACAGGATTTCCCTCATATGTAATTATGATTTTAGCTTTAAATAAAGCCGTCTTTCTTCTTCATATGATCGTCTTTGCCATATGTTGCTGTGAATTCTGGATATGTGCAGCTTCGACACGTCTGAATCTTTACGCCGACTCTGATAGAAAGAGTATTAGGCCCTGAATAGTCCATAGAATGCTGCTGAGCGTCCTTGAACATTTAGAACTGTCCTGTTGCTAGGACTGAGGGACAGCGTAGAATTCTGAACTGTTGCTTCTCTGAGGAGCAGGATCTTGTTCAGACTTTGTCTTCAAGAATGATCTCTCAAAACTCCCTTGGAACAGGGTCAAGGTTTTTGGCTGTCAAGTTGAGTTGCCACCTTGATAGACGGGATGTTCAGACTGGAGTCTGGATGAACCTCCAATTTTGGACCCGAGAAGAGTAATTTCTCAATGTTTGAACTCTGTATACTTTGGGTACTTGGGATGCTCTGGGTCAAGAACGAGTATCTTCTGTGTGAACTCTTTGTAATTGACCGCCTTGGGGATTGTTCGGATATGCGGAAAGTCGTGGAGCGTGAAATCATCAGTCTGTAGCCTCTGAGCGTAAAAATACCACCGAGCGCAAAATCGTAGACTTGTGGTTCCTGAGCGTGAAGTCATAGGTTTGTTGCCTCTCGAGCATAAAAGCTACCGAGCACAAAGGCATCCGGGCATAAACCGTAGACTTGTAGCTGTCGAACATGAAGCCGTAGATCTGTTGCTGTCGAGCGTAGAAAAGCTCCTTTAGCGCAGAACTGTAGATCTGTAGCCTGTGAGCGTAAGAACACCATCGAGCGTGAAATCGTAGACTTGTGGTTCCTGAGCGTGAAGTCATAGGTTTGTTGCCTCTCGAGCATAAAAGCTACCGAGCACAAAGGCATCCGGGCATAAACCGTAGACTTGTAGCTGTCGAACATGAAGCCGTAGATCTGTTGCTGTCGAGCGTAGAAAAGCTCCTTTAGCGCAGAACTGTAGATCTGTAGCCTGTGAGCGTAAGAACACCATCGAGCGTGAAATCGTAGACTTGTGGTTCCTGAGCGTGAAGTCATAGGTTTGTTGCCTCTCGAGCATAAAAGCTACCGAGCACAAAGGCATCCGGGCATAAACCGTAGACTTGTAGCTGTCGAACATGAAGCCGTAGATCTGTTGCTGTCGAGCGTAGAAAAGCTCCTTTAGCGCAGAACTGTAGATCTGTAGCCTGTGAGCGTAAGAACACCATCGAGCGTGAAATCGTAGACTTGTGGTTCCTGAGCGTGAAGTCATAGATTTGTTGCCTCTCGAGCATAAAAGCTACCAAGCACAAAGGCATCCGGGCATAAACCGTAGACTTGTAGCTGTCGAACATGAAGCCGTAGATCTGTTGCTGTCGAGCGTAGAAAAGCTCCTTTAGCGCAGAACTGTAGATCTGTACTCCTGAAAAGAAAATTTCTTCGGGCGTGAGGTTTTGCGGATCCGTTGCCTCTGAGCGTAAACTGAGCGCCACCGAGCGTGAGATCGTCGATTTGGTATCTGCTGAGCGTAAAGTCGTAGGTTTGTGGCCTCTCGAGCATAAAAGCTACCGAGCACAAAGACATCTGGGCGTAAAATCTAGACTTGCAGCTTGCAAGCGTAAAACCGTAGATCTGTTGCTGTCGAGCGTAGAAAGCTCCTTTAGCGTAGAACCCGCTGAACCGTTTTGCACGAAAAAACCTTTCGAATTCGCTGACTGTCCGTTTTTCGAGGGTAGTGGGCTGACGTAGCATCCAATCATAACCAACTCTTAATTGTGAGATCCGGTTGGGGTCTCGAGGGGTTCGTCCGAGGATTCGAGGAGTCGACTCGGACCGTATATATACCCCAAGCTTTTGAGAAAAAAGCTTTTTTATCTGTCTTCTGCGAAAGAGAGCTTTCGACTGTTCGAGTTTTCCTTCGTTCCTTCTCCGAGCACTTCGAGTCCTCAGAAATGGCGTCGAAACAAACTCCCTCCACCAAGGGAAAGAGCGCAGGTTCCTCGTCTCGTCCTTCGGTACCGGCGAGAGAATCTTCGGTCGGGCGAGGTGAACCTCCTTCCGAGAGGAGTATTCTGTCGACGAGCAGTGCACCTGGCTTTAGAGGTAGAGCCTTTTGGGATGACACAAACGACGAAAAATTCTTCGCACACGTTGAACGTGACCGCGCTAGGTCATCTTCTGTGCTGATAGCCTCTTTTGAGGAAGATGATGCACGGAGACGTTTTTATCTTTTACGCCCACATTTCTAATGTGCTAGCGTAAGAACTCCATATTTTCGTAGCTCTGAGCGTAAAAGCTCTGGCTGACGAAAATCGGGGTATATCGTAAATTTTGAATTTTACGCTTGCGGAGGAGACTTCTGGCGTATAGAGACCAAATTTGCGCAATCTTGGCGTAAAGCACAGACTGTCGTTTTCTTTTGGTCTGTACTTGTGCAGAATTTGTAATGACCTATTTTTCTTGCACTTTTGCAGTTGATTTGGGTGAGTCACCGCTGGCTGAGGTGATGGGCTCTGCTGTCGGGATGCTGCACTCGAACTACCTGGAGGATCTGTCCCATGTGGCCTTTCCCATCTCTGGACCCCAGTACCCTGAGGGCAGGGCGTTTCTGATATCGGCCCAGGGTGAGCGAATGCTGTTGAGCATGATCAATGGCGAACCGCTGACATATGTAGACGGGGAGCAGTACATAAAGCCGGCTTTCCTCTTTGGGGACATGACCGATAAGCAGTCCCAGACGAAACCCAAGAGGGAGCCTTGGGTCTTCCCTGCCGGGAATTTGGTCTTGTATCTGCCGACGATGCCGAGGGATTATCCTATCTCGGCTTTCTCCCATGCGACGCATCCTAGAAAGATGTCGTGGAAGCTGACTCCTGATCTTCACGGGAAGCCTGGGAAGATCTTTCATCTGAAAGGAGCTGACCAGGGGTCTTTTGTCAGTCGCCCCTCCGGCGTTGTGACGCTGTTCCGGGGTTTGTGCCCGGGTAATGTCCCGAGTGAAGATAGCTCGGTGATCCAGCCTGTTCAGTTGCCGACCTTCTGCAACGACTTCATGAGTCAAGGCGGGGTATATCCCAAGGAGAATCCTCGGTACAACGGGTGGATCGCCCCGACGAACTCCCGATGGAGATGCCTAGTTGATTGGGCCTTGTCGCACTTCCAAAGAGAGCTGGAGGACATCGGACTATACGCCGCTGTGAGCGCGACGAGTGTTGGGTTGCCTCCCAATGCTAATTTGTTCTTGGCACTGATGGAGCGGTATATTCCGCTCACCGGGACCTTCGCCACTCTGCTGGGGGAGTTGGGATTGGCCCTCCATGAGATGGCAGTTGTCTCGAGACTGCCGATGGGGGATACCCCATATGAAGAGTATGTCCCCACCAACCGGGAGTTGGGGGATTCGGACCCTCGGGTGGCGGAAGTATATCAGAAGCTGATGTGTCAGTACTTCGCGTGCACCGCTTTTTATGACGAGCCCTCGGATTTGGCCCATACCACTAAGTGGATATCTTACCTCTTCTTCCATCGGGCTAGGGCCGCTAAGTCGGAGAAAGCTTCAGGGGGTAAGAATGAGCCCGTAAACTGCTTGAGCGTCCTTAGTGCCCAGGTGGTCGAGGCTCTTATGGAGGACGCCAAGGCTCCCGATCAGATTCTCGTTGAGGGGGTAGGAAAATACCCCGAAGGCACCAAGGCCCACAGTTACTTGAGGCGCTGTCGCAGGCCTCTGTCTAAGGAAGCCCAGCTGGCTGGTTTCCTCTCCATATGGCTGCGTCGAGTGGTAGTGCCCGGTATCGCGTCTGCGGATCGAATTCACCGGAACATCCTGTGGCCCGCAGTGCGTCTGGTGTTTGGGGCAAGACTGGGCCTGCTTCCTGCCATGGTGTGCCGTATTCAGGCTGGCCTGAGGGCCATGACCGATGGGTTGCTCGTCGATGAAGCTCGGCGTGAGAGTTTTCCCAGGGTGGAATTGCCATACCTATATTTGATGGGTTGGTTAATTCTCCACAACCACCGGGTGATGTCTTCCGGTTCCGGCAGCAGCTCAGGGGGCATATTCTTGTTGAATTACAGGGATTCTACCTGGAATGTGAACACAGTTTTAGACTGTCGGTTAGTGTTAAACCTCAGCCGTGGCTGGAAGATCCTCTGTACTTCCCCTCCGGTACATCGCAACCAATCCGGGGTGTGGCTTGAGGATTCAGGTGGAGAGAAGACCGTTCTTTCTCCGGAGGCTTTTAATTGGTTGGTCTGTATCAGACCATCCCATCTGCTGTATAGGAGCAAAGACTATTGCTTCTTCGAGCCCTACTTGCCTAGTCGATTTGCCAGGCAGTTCGGGTACGATCAATTGCACGTGGGTAACGCCGTCACCAGCTTCAGACCCAGGGGCGGACTCATTGATGGAGCTAGAGGGTGGCGATATTTTATTATGGGTTGTACGGGGGCAATTTTTATCGTGCCGGTTGTTACAACCTCCACGGAGCTGCGCCTCCTTCACTCTTACGCCCAGTTTTATGTGGCGATTAACA
The DNA here is from genome assembly GCA_036927795.1 of Iris macrosiphon. Lineage (NCBI taxonomy): Eukaryota > Viridiplantae > Streptophyta > Magnoliopsida > Asparagales > Iridaceae > Iris > Iris macrosiphon. The sequence continues at coordinate 23,829,673 of JAYESA010000011.1, read as the reverse complement.
CCTTCCATCGCGATTTTGACATGCGAAGAAGTTTTAGGGTGCCTTCTGCCAAGCCTGGGGGAAGAGTCGAAGTCCTCTCGGTTTCTTCTGACGAGGGCGAGGAGTCTGGTACTCCGGATGAGCTCCTGGTGTCGTTGCCGAGGTGTGCAGTGCCTGCGCCGGCGGGGGCTTTGATAGTCTCCTCTGGGAAGCGACGGGCTTCTGCTCCGAAGGAAGCTTCCCTTCGTAAGAGGAGGAAGGAGACGGTGGCTCGTCCTCTCCGCATTCCTGGTATTGAGGCTCCTGTGAGTGAGTCGGCACCTTCCTATATCAGGGAGGAATCTTTGGCTGGAGGTTCCTCGCCTTTTAGAGAGGGACCTTCTACAGTTCCGGCTGGTGGCGCCGAGGAGTCCTCGCTAGAGGTTGCTGTCGCCGTGGCTGCTTCAAGCAGTGGAGCGGGATTGCCCACGTGGCCGCTGCAGATGGAAGAATCTTTCCCGAGGTCAGCAGTGGGGGAAGTTGCTTCTGGGTCAGCGAGCGCGCTCGGCGAGACTCCGGCTGACGAACCTCGACCGCGTCTCGGGGAAGGCTTGACCGAACTTTTGGCGATGTCGGTCGGCCCACCTCCTTCTCCAGGTATGACAAGTCGCATTGCGTCCTTAAGGCGTGGTTTAGCCACACCAGGTGCAGACGCGTCGTATATGCCGTTGGCTCCTAGTGAAGATGTGGAGGCGCCTAATTCTGAGGCAGAAGTGTCTTCGGGGGCCAGCTCGCCTGGAGAGGTTTCGTCATCCCGGGAGGGGGACGAACCTGTTATCGCGACCTCGCCTTTCGCGAGTATGCCGATGACCTCGATCGTTGCCGTCACACCTTTTTCGGCCGCGCCACCCGTCGAGATGGCGGTGGTGGCTACCTCGTCTGCAATTGTCCCTAGAGAGGGAGTTACTAGCATCGCGGTTACTCCGAACGTTCAGTCGGGTCTAGTCGCGTTGACTGAGCAGCATACCAGCCTTGTCTACACCGGTTTACAAATGATGATACCGATGGTGTTGGCGAAGAAACTTGACTTCGAGCTCCTGAAGAAGACTTCTCATCTTTCGATCGAGGTTATCAGGGGGCTTGGCAATCCTGGAGTAGCTGACGCTTTGGAGGCGGTGGTTAATGGTTTAGAGCAACCTGTTAACGAATATTTGCAGCGGGCTGAGGCCAGCCTCGATGTTGATGTCTAGGCTCGATTCGACCTCATGGTTGAGCGGCTCGCTACCAAGCTGGCAAGCCTAGACAACTCTATCCAGAAGCACAAGCTGGAGAGGGATAGGAGAAAGGCTGTAGTGGAAGAAGCTCTTGCTGTTGAGATGCAGTGTCGATCCGAGCATGAAGGGAATGCAGCGAGGGTCTCCAAGCTGAGGGAAAAACTTGCTCTGGCAGAGGAGTGGGCCTCCCAGTCGTTGGCAGGTTCAGAGGTAGCGACTGGTCGACTGAGTGAAGCGCGACGGGATCTGGACCGTACGGAAGCTGCCTGTGCGGGATGTCTTCGAGCAAGGGCTAACCTGACCCTCACGCATACTCCGGAGGCACAGCTGGAGCGGGCTCGCGCCGATGCCTTGGCCTTTAGGAAGGAGGGGATGGCTGCACTGGGGCGGCAGATTCGTGATCTGATTACTCCGCCATCTTGATGCATCTCTCCCTATGTAATTTTGCCTCCTTCTGGGAATGAATAAAAGTGACTCTTTTCTGACTGTTGTGGACCCGTCATTTCGGAATGTAAATGACAGTTTTTTAGGTGAGGGGGATATCAGAGGTAGTATGGACCTAACATACTCTCGATAAACCTCTTTAGCAGGATATATCTATTCAGAGGTCGTATAGACATGATAGGATATGACCTAACTAGTTTCTCTTCTTAGGGTAGTTTCGTCAGAATTGAGATTCTCGCTGTGTTCCGCCTGGGCAGGGGGGAATTTAAGCGTAGTATCTTTTCAGGAACTTGCCGTTGATGGGAGCCATTAATAGGTCCCCGTTAGGCTGGGCTATCCTGTAGGCGCCGTTCGAGAACGTTGTCTCGATCACATAAGGGCCTTCCCACTTGGGCTGGAATTTGCCTTTACTTCTGTGAGTTAAAATCATCGGCCTTCTTACTGCTAGAACTAGCTCGCCGACCTTGAACACCCTTTCCTTTACTTTATGGTTAAAAGCCCTGGAAATGCGTGCTTGGTAGAGCGCGATGCGCTGTTGAGCTTGGAGGCATTTCTCGTCTAATCCTTCTAGCTCTTGAAGCCTTAAGAGGTCATTCTTTTCTTGAGTCAGCTCATTAGCCATGGCTCTCCTGAGCGACGGGATCTGGATTTCAATAGGAAGAACTGCTTCGCTCCCGTAGACCAGCGAGAATGGGGTACAACCCGTTGGCGTTCGTACCGTCGTGCGGTATGCCCAGAGGCATTCGCGCAGCTTTTCATTCCAGTCTCTCTTGTTTGAAGAGACAAACTTCTTCAAGAGTTTGATAATGGTTTTGTTGAAAGCTTCCGCCAAACCATTAGCAGCTGGATAGTATGCCGGGGAGGCAACATTGTGTATCCGATTTTTATCGCAAAACCGATAAAATGTCTGGCTAATGAACTGGGGCCCATTGTCGTGAATTATCCTCCGGGGTACCCCGAAGCGATAGATGACGTGATGTTTGATGAAGCTGACTACGTTAGATGCCTTTACCTCGGTGAGAGGGATTGCTTCGGCCCATTTGGAAAAGTAATCCGTGATGGCCAGTATGAACTGGTGACCCCTGGAAGAAGATGGGTGAATAGGACCGATGATATCCATTCCCCATGCTTCGAAAGGCCAGGATGCGACCGTAGGATGTAGATATTCCGACGGTTGATGTATGAAGTCTGCATGAACCTGACAGGCTCTGCAATGCTTTGTATACTGTATTGCATCTGCGATCATGGTCGGCCAGTAATAGCCCATCCTCCTGATACGATCCTGTAGCTTAGGCCCGGGTTGATGCGCTCTGCATACGCCTTCGTGAGCTTCACGGATAATCTGCTGTGCTTCGGTGCCAGAGAGACACCTCAACAGCAGTCCGTCGTAGGTCCGGCGATACAGGCGTTGTGAAGACGCGTCGAAGTAGAAGCGTAGCGATCGTCTCTTGACGGATACTGCTTCCTTGGGGTTCTCCGGTAAGATTCCGTATGCCACGAAATCTATGAAAGGACTTGTCCAGTCTCTTGTAGGAGGATCGGCGCTTACAGCGTAGCTGCGTTCTATGTGACAGCTGTTCTTCACACAGAACAAATCTCTGTTAAGAAGGATTACCGAATCTTGCCTTCTTATAGGAGTGGCCAAGTCTGCGGCCAGGCTGGCCAGGGCATCAGCTTCCAGATTCCGAGATCGAGGTACGTGTTCTAGGAAGAACCCTTTGAACGTCATGGCTATCTCGATCGTCGCCCGGTGATAGGGGATGAGGTATGGATTACGGACTTCGTATATTCCCCTGACTTGATTGACGATGAGCAGAGAATCACCGAATGCCTCCAGGGATTCTACCCCCAGTTCTGTGGCAACTTGGAGCCCAATTAGTATAGCGTTGTATTCCGCCACGTTGTTGGAGCAGGGCTCGCTAAGAGAGTATGCTCGGTAGATGACGAGTTGATCCGGGGTAACTAGGACGACTCCCACTCCTGAAATGACGTTTCCTTTAGGACCGGTTCTGGAGGCGCCATCAAAGAGCAGTTGCCATACGTCGCTTTTCCTTGCGAAGTTACATTCTGCAACTTCATCGGGGATGTCCTCGTATAGTTTGGAGGTCTCCGGGGTCGGATGAGCCGCTAGGAAGTCGGCCAGCGCTTGGCCTTTGACGGATTTCTGTGGGATGTACACCATGTCGTATGGTGTCAGCAGCATCGCCCATGTTGCGAGTCAGGAGTTGAGGGCACTTGGCTTGCTCATCAGTACTCGAAGGGGGTTGATCCTGGAGATGATATGAATAGTCTGGCCAGTGACGTAGTGCCGCGTTTTCTGGACAACGAACATCAGAGCCAAGCATTTCTTCTCCACTGGGTTGTACCGGTGTTCGGCCCCGACCATCATTCTGCTAAGATAGTAGATAGCCTGTTCATGACCCGCATCATTTTTCTGTGTGAAGAGAGATCCTAGCGAATGATCCATTGCCCGTACGTACAGCAAGAATGGTTTTGCCACGACGGGAGGCACCAGGACTGGCGGGCTGGTTAAGTAGCGTTTGATATCCTCGAACGCTTGCTGGCAGGTTTCGTCCCATATAAAGGATACACCTTTCTTCATGAGATGAGAGAAGGGCTGACATCTCCCCGAGAGGTTGGATATGAATCGCCGGATATAAGCCAGACGTCCTTGGAACCCCCTGAGTTCCCTCAGATTATGGGGCGGTCGCATCGCCGTGATCGCCTGGACTTTGTCAGGGTCTACTTCGATGCCTTTGGTGGTAATGACGAATCCCAGGAACTTGCCACTGGATACACCCAGAAAGGACTTTGCGGGGTTCATCTTGAGTTGATGCTGGCGCATTAATTCGAATACTGCCCTCAGGTCTCGGATGTGATCGCCTTTGAGGCAACTTTTGACGGCTATGTCGTCTACATAACATTCTACTGTTTTGCGTAAATGTTCGCGGAATATGTTACTCATAGCCCGTTGGTACGTAGCCCCAGCGTTCTTTAGCCCGAAGGGCATGACCGTATAGCAATATACCCCCAGTGGTGTCCGGAAGGCGGTGTGCTTCTCGTCTTCAGGATGCATCTTGATCTGATTGTATCCCGAGAACCCGTCCATGAAAGACATGCGTTCGAAGCCGCAGGTGTTGTCGATCATGATGTCCGTGATGGGGAGAGGGAATTCATCTTGGGGGCAGGCCGCATTCAGATCTTGGTAGTCGATGCAGATGCGTACCTTTCCATTTTTCTTCATGACCGGGACCACGTTAGCGACCCAGTCGGGGTGTTGTTCCTCCCGGATGAAACCGCAGGTTATCAACTTCTTGACTTCAGCTTCGATGGCGTCCATCATATCGGGGCAAAACCGTCGTTGGTGCTGCTTTACCGGCTTCGAATCGGCTAATATATTGAGCATATGAGTAGCTACCTTCGGGTCTAGGCCTGGCATATCCTCGTAATCCCACGCGAAGACGTCATTATACTCCTTTATCAGCTGTATAATGTCTTCCCTTTCAGGTGGGGGAAGATTGTTACTGACAAATATTGGCTTTGGTGAGAGCTCACTCCCAACGTTGATCTGGATGACTTCGTCCTTGGTGGGAGGTTCTCTCTGCTCGAAGCGGAATTCCCACTGCGTATCCATTTGTTGAGCCCAGGGGTCATCCTCGAATGGCTCCGTATCCTGCTCCTCGGCTTCTGAGGGATTTGTCATCACCATATTCGTCGATAGTGCTTGTTTGAAAGCATCTGGCGAGTTGGAGGGCGATGAGCTATTCTGGGAAGAGGTAAAGGGGTCCTCTTTTGGCTCGGAAGTCGCGATGGAGGTGGCATACCCTAGCCCAAGACGGGTTTGTTGATTACGGGAGTTGCCGCACGGCGACGTTCGTCTGTCTCTTCCGTAGTTGAGGCCTGGCCTACGTTTCAAGTCGTAGCCCATGTTTTGCATGATCTTTAGCACTTGCGGGCTATAACGATGAATCTGTATTTTCCCGGTGTCGTCATCGAAAGGGTCTTCTTGGACAATCGGCTAATTTCGCATGCGACCGAAGACAATTGAGCGCTGAGTGCTGCAGGTAGGCGGGACGATGAAGATAGAATCCTCATGAGGTCCATATGTCGTGACGACGTTGGATGGTGATGCTACTTCCCAGACATATGGGCGATAGGAGCCTATAGCTTTCAAGAATTTTTGTGCTATGGGTTCTACCTCATGATGCGGAGTAGGTCTCTGTACTGGGATTTGAGCATAAATATACTGAAAAAGAGGATGTTTATTATCATCTGGAACTTCACTCCTGGTCGCCTTTACACCAGTTGACTGCCCGCTGCGTCGAAGGTTGATGACCAAGGGTGGAGGCTTTCGGTTCAAAGTGATCACTAGAGGATCACCCCCTTCTCCTGTTTTGGTCTTGTCCCGGTGGATAGCCAAAGGTTCTATGGCTTTCGGACGAGTGGTTCGTCCCTTCACTTTAATGGACAGCGGCAGTGTGGCAGAGGGCCCTTCTGGCTCCCGGCGGGATTCCTCCTTTGCTTCGCCCGACCCTTCTTCCACATGGTCCTGGGAGTACAACACGGCATCGAAATAGTACGACTCTATTCCTTTGAATGGGTTTAGGTCAGCTACCTCCGTTTGTACTGTTCCTTGTGCGTCTACATACTTAAGGCATTGATGTAGGGTTGAAGGAACGATGTTGTGGTCGTGAATCCACGGTCTTTCTAGCAGGATGTTGTAAGACACCTCTGAGTCGATGACGTAACATGTGGCCACCGACCTAAGGTTGCCGATATGGATTCTCAAGCGAATTTTCCCCAGTGGCTTACTTTTTCCAGCGTTAAAACCCACGATTGTAGTGGTAGTGTAAGCCAGTTCGCTGGTAGGGATTCTTAGTGGCCTTAGCAGACTGTGCGGGATGATGCTGATCGATGATCCCGGATCTATGTGAATCCGGTCGACCTCCATGGAACCGACGTACCCGGTGTAATAGAGGGGCCTGTCATGTCTGTTATGTTTTAACAACATGTCGTCTTGAGTGAAGGTGATGTTTGGGACCACCTCCATTACGCTGTGGCACTGAGGACATGCCACTGGCTCCCCGTCGGGGGACTTGAGTTGGGTCAAGTACGCCTCTGCCTGCATCAGCGCTTCACTCAGGGCTAGACGAGTGTCTGGGGAGAGCCTGAGTAGCTCGAGGATGGACAACCTGGCTGGCGTATTAGCTAGTTGGGCCAGGATGTCAAATTTGTATGGCTTCTCTAAACCTTTGCTTGGAATGTTTTTCACAGGTTTGTCGAAGCGTATTTCTTTCTGCTTTCCCTTTTCCGCCGGAGTAGGTTTCGCAGGGCTGACGTTTGGCATGACGGGACCTTGCTCTGAAGGTTTGGTAGCTGGAGCGTCAGCTGGCGTATCTTCCTGGTTTGCTCCGTTGTCGTCGAGGTAGGCCCTCCGTGAACGGGTTGCGATAAGTACCTCGTCTTCGTCTGGTGCAGAAGAAGTTGTGATCATGTGGCATGATTTGTATTTGGGACTTTTCTCGGAGGTAGGCTTGGCTGCCTTGGTCTCCCTCTCGAGCTCTGGCACTAAATTCGGGTGAACCCACATTATCTCGCCCTGCCGGGTAGTTAGGGGCACCAGGTTGTGATTTTGACCCCTAGCCGGGGAGGATGGGGACATCATGATCGACAAGATCTGAATGCGGCCTGCCCCAAAGATGAATTCCCTCTCCCCATCACGGACATCATGATCGACAACACCTGCGGCTTCGAACGCATGTCTTTCATGGACGGGTTCTCGGGATACAATCAGATCAAGATGCATCCTGAAGACGAGAAGCACACCGCCTTTCGGACACCACTGGGGGTATATTGCTATACGGTCATGCCCTTCGGGCTAAAGAACGCTGGGGCTACGTACCAACGGGCTATGAGTAACATATTCTGCGGACATTTACGCAAAACAGTGGAATGTTACGTAGACGACATAGCCGTCAAAAGTCGCCACAAAGGCGATCACATCCGAGACCTGAGGGCAGTATTCGAATTAATGCGCCAGCATCAACTCAAGATGAACCCCGCAAAGTCCTTTCTGGGTATATCCAGTGGCAAGTTCCTGGGATTCGTCATTACCACCAAAGGCATCGAAGTAGACCCTGACAAAGTCCAGGCGATCACGGCAATGCGACCGCCCCGTAATCTGAGGGAACTCAGGGGGTTCCAAGGACGTCTGGCTTATATCCGGCGATTCATATCCAACCTCTCGGGGAGATGTCAGCCCTTCTCTCATCTCATGAAGAAAGGTGTATCCTTTATATGGGACGAAACCTGCCAGCAAGCGTTCGAGGATATCAAACGCTACTTAACCAGCCCGCCAGTCCTGGTGCCTCCCGTCGTGGGAAAACCATTCTTGCTGTACGTACGGGCAATGAATCATTCGCTAGGAGCTCTCCTCGCACAGAAAAATGATGTGGGTCATGAACAGGCTATCTACTATCTTAGCAGAATGATGGTCGGGGCCGAACACCGGTACAACCCAGTGGAGAAGGAATGCTTGGCTCTGATGTTCGCTGTCCAGAAAATGCGGCACTACGTCACGGGCCAGACTATTCATATCATCTCCAGGATCAACCCCCTTCGAGTACTGATGAGCAAGCCAAGTGCCCTCAACTCCCGACTCGCAACATGGGCGATGCTGCTGACACCATACGACATGGTGTACATCCCACAGAAATCCGTCAAAGGCCAAGCGCTGGCCGACTTCCTAGCGGCTCATCCGACCCCGGAGACCTCCAAACTATACGAGGACATCCCCGATGAAGTTGCAGAATGTAACTTCGCAAGGAAAAGCGACGTATAGCAACTGTTCTTTGATGGCGCCTCCAGAACTGGTCCTAAAGGAAATATCGTTTCAGTAGTAGGAGTCGTCCTAGTTACCCCGGATCAAGTCGTCATCTACCGAGCATACTCTCTTAGCGAGCCCTGCTCCAACAACGTGGCGGAATACAACGCTCTACTAATTGGGCTCCAAGTTGCCACGGAACTGGGGGTAGAATCCCTGGAGGCATTCGGTGATTCTCTGCTCATCGTCAATCAAGTCAGGAGAATATACAAAGTCCGTAATCCAGACCTCGTCCCCTATCACCGGGCGACGATCGAGATAGCCATGACGTTCAAAGGGTTCTTCCTAGAACACATACCTCGATCTCGGAATCTGGAAGCTGATGGCCTGGCCAGCCTGGCCGCAGACTTGGCCACTCCTATAAGAAGGCAAGATTCGGTAATCCTTCTTAACAGAGATTTGTTCTGTGTGAAGAACAGCTGTCACATAGAACGCAGCTACGCTGTAAGCGTCGATCCTCCTACAAGAGATTGGACAAGTCCTTTCATAGATTTCGTGGCATACGGAATCTTACCGGAGAACCCCAAGGAAGCAGTATCCGTCAAGAGACGATCGCTACGCTTCTACTTCGACGCGTCTTCACAACGCCTGTATCGCCGGACCTACGACGGACTGCTGTTGAGGTGTCTCTCTGGCACCGAAGCACAGCAGATTATCCGTGAAGCTCACGACGGCGTATGCGGAGCGCATCAACCCGGGCCTAAGCTACAGGATCGCATCAGGAGGATGGGCTATTACTGGCCGACCATGATCGCAGATGCAATACAGTATGCAAAGCATTGCAGAGCCTGTCAGGTTCATGCAGACTTCATACATCAACCGTCGGAACATCTACATCCTACGGTCGCATCCTGGCCTTTCGAAGCATGGGGAATGGATATCATCGGTCCTATTCACCCATCTTCTTCCAGGGGTCACCAGTTCATACTGGCCATCACGGATTACTTTTCCAAATGGGCCGAAGCAATCCCTCTCACCGAGGTAAAGGCATCTAACGTAGTCAGCTTCATCAAACATCACGTCATCTATCGCTTCGGGGTACCCCGGAGGATAATTCACGACAATGGCCCCCAGTTCATTAGCCAGACATTTTATCGGTTTTGCGATAAAAACCGGATACACAATGTTGCCTCCACGGCATACTATCCAGCTGCTAATAGTTTGGCGAAAGCTTTCAACAAAACCATTATCAAACTCTTGAAGAAGTTTGTCTCTTCAAACAAGAGAGACTGGAATGAAAAGCTGGGCGAATGCCTCTGGGCATACCGTACGACGGTACGAACGCCAACGGGTTGTACCCCATTCTCGCTGGTCTACGGGAGCGAAGCAGTTCTTCCTATTGAAATCCAGATCCCGTCGCTCATGATAGCCGTGGCTAACGAGCTGACTCAAGAAAAGAATGACCTCTTAAGGCTTCAGGGGCTAGAAGGATTAGACGAGAAATGCCTCCAAGCTCAACAGCGCATCGCGCTCTACCAAGCACGCATTTCCAGGGCTTTTAACCATAAAGTAAAGGAAAGGGTGTTCAAGGTCGGCGAGCTAGTTCTAGCAGTAAGAAGGCCGATGATTTTAACTCACAGAAGTAAAGGCAAATTCCAGCCCAAGTGGGAAGGCCCTTATGTGATCGAGACAACATTCTCGAACGGCGCCTACAAGATAGCCCAGCCTAACGGGGACCTATTAATGGCTCCCATCAACGGCAAATTCCTGAAAAGATACTACGCTTAATTCCCCCCTGCCCAGGCGGAACATAGCGAGAATCTCAATTCTGACAAAACTACTCCAAGAAAAGAAACTAGTTAGGTCATATCCTATCATGTCTGTACGACCTCTGAATAGATATATCCTGCTAAAGAGGTTTATCGAGAGTATATCAGGTCCATACTACCTCTGATATCCCCCTCACCTAAAAAACTGTCATTTACATTCCGAAATGACGGGTCCACCACAGTCAGAAAAGAGTCGCTTTTATTCAGAAGGAGGCAAAATTACATAAAGAAAGATACATCAAGATGGCGGAGTAATCAGATCGTGAATCTGCCGCCCCAGTGCAGCCATCCCCTCCTTCCTAAAGGCCAAGGCATCGGCGCGAGCCCGCTCCAGCTGTGCCTCCGGAGTATGCGTGAGGGTCAGGTTAGCCCTTGCTCGAAGACAGCCCGCACAGGCAGCTTCCGCACGGTCCAGATCCCGTCGCGCTTCACTCAGTCGACCAATCGCTACCTCTGAACCTGCCAGCGACTGGGAGGCCCACTCCTCTGCCAGAGCAAGTTTTTCCCTCAGCTTGGAGACCCTCGCTGCATTCCCTTCATGCTTGGATCGATACTACATCTCAACAGCAAGAGCTTCTTCCACTACAGCCTTTCTCCTATCCTTCTCCAGCTTGTGCTTCTGGATAGAGTTGTCTAGGCTTGCCAGCTTGGTAGCGAGCCGCTCAGCCATGAGGTCGAATCAAGCCTGGACATCAACATCGAGGCTGGCCTCAGCCCGCTGTAAATATTCGTTAACAGGTTGCTCTAAATCATTAACCACCGCCTCCAAAGCGTCAGCTACTCCAGGATTGCCAAGCCCCCTGATAACCTCGATCGAAAGATGAGAAGTCTTCTTCAGGAGCTCGAAGTCAAGTTTCTTCGCCAACACCATCGGTATCATCATTTGTAAACCGGTGTAGACAAGGCTGGTATGCTGCTCAGTCAACGCGACTAGACCCGACTGAACGTTCGGAGTAACCGCGATGCTAGTAACTCCCTCTCCAGGGACAATTACAGACGAGGTAGCCACCGCCACCGTCTCGACGGGTAGCGCGGCCGAAAAAGGTGTGACGGAACGATCGAGGTCATCGGCATACTCACGAAAGGCGAGGTCGCGATAACAGGTTCGTCCCCCTCCCGGGATGACGAAACCTCTCCAGGAGAGCTGGCCCCCGAAGACACTTCTGCATCGGAATTAGGCGCCTCCACATCTTCACTAGGAGCCAACGGCATATACGACGCGTCTGCACCTGGTATGGCTAAACCACGCCTTAAGGACGCAATGTGACCTGTCATACCTGGAGAAGGAAGTGGGCCGACCGACATCGCCAAAAGTTCGGTCAAGCCTTCCCCGAGACGCGGTCGAGGTTCGTCAGCCGGAGTCTCGCCGAGCGCGCTCGCTGACCCAGAAGCAACTTCCCCCACTGCTGACCTCGGGAAAGATTCTCCCATCTGCAGCGGCCACGTGGGCAATCCCGCTCCACTGCTTGAAGCAGCCACGGCGACAGCAACCTCTAGCGAGGACTCCCCGGTGCCACCAGCCGGAACTGTAGAAGGTCCCTCTCTAAAAGGCGAGGAATCTCCAGCCAAAGATTCATCCCTGATATAGGAAGGTGCCGACTCACTCGCAGGAGCCTCAATACCAGGAATGCGGAGAGGACGAGCCACCGTCTCCTTCCTCCTCTTACGAAGGGAAGCTTCCTTCGGAGCAGAAGCCCGTCGCTTCCCAGAGGAGACTATCAAAGCCCCCGCCGGCACAGGCACTGCACACCTCGGCAACGACACCAGGAGCTCATCCGGAGTACCAGACTCCTCGCCCTCGTCAGAAGAAACCGAGGGGACTTCGACTCTTCCCCCAGGCTTGGCAGAAGGCACTCTAAAACTTCCCCGCATGTCGAAATCGCGATGGAAGGTGTTAATCGTCACATAAAACTGGACGTAAGAGTGAAGGAGGCGCAGCTCCGTAGAGGTTGTAACAACCGGCACGATAAAAATTGCTCCCGTACAACCCATGATAAAATATCGCCACCCTCTAGCTCCATCAATGAGTCCTCCCCTGGGTCTGAAGCTGGTGACGGCGTTACCCACGTGCAATTGATCGTACCCGAACTGCCTGACAAATCGACTAGGCAAGTAGGGCTCGAAGAAGCAATAGTCTTCGCTCCTATACAGCAGATGGGATGGTCTGATACAGGCCAACCAATTAAAAGCCTCCGGAGAAAGAACGGTCTTCTCTCCACCTGAATCCTCAAGCCACACCCCGGATTAGTTGCGATGTACCGGAGGGGGAGTACAGAGGATCTTCCAGCCATGGCTGAGGTTCAACACTAACCGACAGTCTAAAACTGTGTTCACATTCCAGGTAGAATCCCTGTAATTCAACAGGAATATGCCCCCTGAGCTGCTGTCGGAACCGGGAGACATCACCCGGGGGTTGTGGAGAATTAACCAACCCATCAAATATAGGTATGGCAATTCCACCCTGGGAAAACTCTCACGCCGAGCTTCATCGACGAGCAACCCATCGGTCATGGCCCTCAGGCCAGCCTGAATACGGCACACCATGGCAGGAAGCAGGCCCAGTCTTGCCCCAAACACCAGACGCACTGCGGGCCACAGGATGTTCCGGTGAATTCGATCCGCAGACGCGATACCGGGCACTACCACTCGACGCAGCCATATGGAGAGGAAACCAGCCAGCTGGGCTTCCTTAGACAGAGGCCTGCGACAACGCCTCAAGTAACTGTGGGCCTTGGTGCCTTCGGGGTATTTTCCTACCCCCTCAACGAGAATCTGATCGGGAGCCTTGGCGTCCTCCATAAGAGCCTCGACTACCTGGGCACTAAGGACGCTCAAGCAGTTTACGGGCTCATTCTTACCCCCTGAAGCTTTCTCCGACTTAGCGGCCCTAGCCCGATGGAAGAAGAGGTAAGATATCCACTTAGTGGTATGGGCCAAATCTGAGGGCTCGTCATAAAAAGCGGTGCACGCGAAGTACTGACACATCAGCTCCTGATATACTTCCGCCACCCGAGGGTCCAAATCCTCCAACTCCCGGTTGGTGGGGACATACTCTTCATATGGGGTATCCCCCATCGGCAGTCTCGAGACAACTGTCATCTCATGGAGGGCCAATCCCAACTCCCCCAGCGGAGTGGCGAAGGTCCCGGTGAGCGGAATATACCGCCCCATCAGTGCCAAGAAAAAATTAGCATTGGGAGGCAACCCAACACTCGTCGCGCTCACAGCGGCGTATAGTCCGATGTCCTCCAGCTCTCTTCGGAAGTGCGACAAGGCCCAATCAACTAGGCATCTCCATCGGGAGTTCGTCGGGGCGATCCACCCGTTGCACCGAGGATTCTCCTTGGGATATACCCCGCCTTGACTCATGAAGTCGTTGCAGAAGGTCGGCAACTGAACAGGCTGGATCACCGAGCTATCTTCACTCGGGACATTACCCGGGCACAGACCCCGGAACAGCGTCACAACGCCGGAGGGGCGACTGACAAAAGACCCCTGGTCAGCTCCTTTCAGATGAAAGATCTTCCCAGGCTTCCCGTGAAGATCAGGAGTCAGCTTCCACGACATCTTCCTAGGATGCGTCGCATGGGAGAAAGCCGAGATAGGATAATCCCTCGGCATCGTCGGCAGATACAAGACCAAATTCCCGGCAGGGAAGACCCAAGGCTCCCTCTTGGGTTTCGTCTGGGACTGCTTATCGATCATGTCCCCAAAGAGGAAAGCCGGCTTTATGTACTGCTCCCCGTCTACATATGTCAGCGGTTCGCCATTGATCATGCTCAACAGCATTCGCTCACCCTGGGCCGATATCAGAAATGCCCTGCCCTCAGGGTACTGGGGTCCAGAGATGGGAAAGGCCACATGGGACAGATCCTCCAGGTAGTTCGAGTGCAGCATCCCGGCAGCAGAGCCCATCACCTCAGCCAGCGGTGACTCACCCAAATCAACTGCAAAAGTGCAAGAAAAATAGGTCATTACAAATCCTGCACAAGTGCAGACCAAAAGAAAACGACAGTCTGTGCTTTACGCCAAGATTGCGCAAATTTGGTCTCTATACGCCAGAAGTCTCCTCCGCAAGCGTAAAATTCAAAATTTACGATATACCCCGATTTTCGTCAGCCAGAGCTTTTACGCTCAGAGCTACGAAAATATGGAGTTCTTACGCTAGAACATTAGAAATGTGGGCATAAAAGATAAAAACGTCTCCGTGCATCATCTTCCTCAAAAGAGGCTATCAGCACAGAAGACGACCTAGCGCGGTCACGTTCAACGTGTGCGAAAGATTTTTCGTCGTTTGTGTCATCCCAAAAGGCTCTACCTCTAAAGCCAGGTGCACTGCTCGTCGGCGGAATACTCCTCTCGGAAGGAGGTTCACCTCGCCCGACCAAAGATTCTCTCGCCGGTACCGAAGGACGAGACGAGGAACCTGCGCTCTTTCCCTTGGTGGAGGAAGTTTGTTTCGACGCCATTTCTGAGGACTCGAAGTGCTCGGAGAAGGAACGAAGGAAAACTCGAACAGTCGAAAGATCTCTTTCGCAGAAGACAGATAAAAAAGCTTTTTTCTCAAAAGCTTGGGGTATATATATACGGTCCGAGTCGACTCCTCGAATCCTCGGACGAACCCCTCGAGACCCCAACCGGATCTCGCAATTAAGAGTTGGTTATGATTGGATGCTACGTC
Source organism: Iris macrosiphon (assembly GCA_036927795.1). Classification (NCBI taxonomy): domain Eukaryota; kingdom Viridiplantae; phylum Streptophyta; class Magnoliopsida; order Asparagales; family Iridaceae; genus Iris; species Iris macrosiphon. The sequence continues at coordinate 23,814,664 of JAYESA010000011.1, read as the reverse complement.
AGCCCACTACCCTCAAAAAACGGACAGTCAGCGAATTCGAAAGGTTTTTTTGTGCAAAACGGTTCAGTGGGTTCTACGCTAAAGGAGCTTTCTACGCTCGACAGCAACAGATCTACGGTTTTACGCTTGCAAGCTGCAAGTCTAGGTTTTACGCCCGGATGCCTTCGTGCTCGGTAGCTTTTATGCTCGAGAGGCCACAAACCTACGACTTTACGCTCAGCAGATACCAAATCGACGATCTCACGCTCGGTGGCGCTCAGTTTACGCTCAGAGGCAACGGATCCGCAAAACCTCACACCCGAAGAAATTTTCTTTTCAGGAGTACAGATCTACAGTTCTGCGCTAAAGGAGCTTTTCTACGCTCGACAGCAACAGATCTACGGCTTCATGTTCGACAGCTACAAGTCTACGGTTTATGCCCGGATGCCTTTGTGCTCGGTAGCTTTTATGCTCGAGAGGCAACAAACCTATGACTTCACGCTCAGGAACCACAAGTCTACGATTTCACGCTCGATGGTGTTCTTACGCTCACAGGCTACAGATCTACAGTTCTGCGCTAAAGGAGCTTTTCTATGCTCGACAGCAACAGATCTACGGCTTCATGTTCGACAGCTACAAGTCTACGGTTTATGCCCGGATGCCTTTGTGCTCGGTAGCTTTTATGCTCGAGAGGCAACAAACCTATGACTTCACGCTCAGGAACCACAAGTCTACGATTTCACGCTCGATGGTGTTCTTACGCTCATAGGCTACAGATCTACAGTTCTGCGCTAAAGGAGCTTTTCTACGCTCGACAGCAACAGATCTACGGCTTCATGTTCGACAGCTACAAGTCTACGGTTTATGCCCGGATGCCTTTGTGCACGGTAGCTTTTATGCTCGAGAGGCAACAAACCTATGACTTCACGCTCAGGAACCACAAGTCTACGATTTCACGCTCGATGGTGTTCTTACGCTCACAGGCTACAGATCTACAGTTCTGCGCTAAAGGAGCTTTTCTACGCTCGACAGCAACAGATCTACGACTTCATGTTCGACAGCTACAAGTCTACGGTTTATGCCCGGATGCCTTTGTGCTCGGTAGCTTTTATGCTCGAGAGGCAATAAACCTATGACTTCACGCTCAGGAACCACAAGTCTACGATTTCGCGCTCGGTGGTATTTTTACGCTCAGAGGCTACAGACTGATGATTTCACGCTCCACGACTTTTCGCATATCCGAACAATCCCCAAGGCGGTCAATTACAAAGAGTTCACACAGAAGATACTCATTCTTGACCCAGAGCATCCCAAGTACCCGAAGCATACAGAGTTCAAACATTGAGAAATTACTCTTCTCGGGTCCAAAATTGGAGGTTCATCCAGACACCAGTCTGAACATCCCGTCTATCAAGGTGGCAACTCAATTTGACAGCCAAAAACCTCGACCCTGTTCCAAGGGAGTTTCGAGAGATCATTCTTGAAGACGAAGTCTGAACAAGATCCTGCTCCTCAGAGAAGCAACAGTTCAGAATTCTACGCCGTCCCTCAGTCCTAGCAACAGGACAGTTCTAAATGTTCAAGGACGCTCAGCAGCATTCTATGGACTATTCAGGGCCTAATACTCTTTCTATCAGAGTCGGCGTAAAGATTCAGACGTGTCGAAGCTGCACATATCCAGACTTCACAGCAACATATGGCAAAGACGATCATATGAAGAAGAAATACGGCTTTATTTAAAGCTAAAATCACAATTACATATGAGGAAAATCCTGTCTATAGGGGTTTTCTTTATTTTCGTGATTACATATGAGGGAAATCCCCTCTACAAAGGTCTTCCCCTTCTTCTAAGAAGATGATCGGTGGCAGGAGGATACACAACTGGGCAGATGACCCATCCTCCGAAGCAGGGTAACTATGCTTCCCTACAGACCACCGCCACTCTGGCCGGTCTGTCTGCCTCTCGTCACCAAAGGTAACGAGAGGAGGAGCCACTTGCAAGCGGCCTGGTCAAAAGTGACCCCGCCCCACTCTCCGAGTGAGAGGCCGCATAAAGTTGTTGATTATCCCGAGCAAGGGAGGCTAAGATATCCTTCCATGATCCATCGTTGCAGTGGACACTCGCTCGAAGACGCCGTCTTTTTCGGCTCCTTACATGCTGGAAGAAAATAATCTCCTTCTTCCTCAGATCGACCCGACGAGCTCCGACGATCATCTCTGCATGACAATGGGAATGCGGTGAAACAGGTTCACCCCCCCAGCCTTTTATAGGCGCAAGAGATCACAGCGGTCCCCAATAAATCCGCCATAAAGTTAGTACCGACCGTTTCAACGCTCCATTCAGAAACGTTTCGAGTTACGAGGGGCCGTCCATGCTTCTTTCAAAGCGTTTCAAATTCCGAGGAATTTAAAAGCTTTGAAGGGGGTCTTGTAGAAGCATGAAAAATACGCTGGAACGATCTACGCAGCATCTCGAAATAGAGCAGCGTAAGCAGAGGCCTTCAAAGCCATCCAACGTAAAACATGGTTCTTTATCGCCTCCATGGCGTAAAACCCAGCCGCTCTCAAGGCAGCATTAAAGCGTACGAGGAACGCTTCATCTTCCCCGAAATAAACCTGTCAAGTCACACGGTGAACCTGGCCTCTGACTCCTGACAAAAAGTACTGCACGGCTACCCAGACGACGGCTGGAAACCATGGCAGATCCCTCGGGACGCACCCCGCAGTATGATGGCTGATCTCTGCATTTAATGCAGAGGATTTGGTTAAATATCACCAAACCGTCGCCTACCAAAATCCCCCCAGCGTAAACCGCTCTTTCGCGTACAAGGGAATACGCTGCCTTGTTTACACAGGCAAACATGAGCTGTTTCACGCTCCGCAGTAAGGCAAACCGCTGCCACGTCAAAAGCTGTACTTCGTACGGGGCTCGAGGCACGTCTCTACGTCTAATTGCACAGAGCAGTGACAGTTTCCCTCAAGGCACGTCTCCGCATTTAATGCACAAGATGATGACAAATCTCTGTAGAAGATTTGATTACATCTTCGAAAGCCGTAATTTCGGCTAAAACGTCCGCATCAGCACTTCGACTCGGTACGCAGTGGCTTCTACGCCCGCTCAGGATCAGTGCTCCCTCGGCTTCCAACGCCCTCTCGGTCTCTACGACTGTTCGGCTCCTATGCCCACTCGGCTTCTATGCCTGTTCGGCTCCTATGCCCGCTCGGCTTCTATGCCCATTCGGCTTCTATGCCTGCTCGACTTCTATGCCTATTTTGGCTTCTACGCCAAGGTGACAGTCGCTTGACTTTTACGCCAACCCCTGCTACACAAGGGATACCTACCTACGTGGCTTCTACGCCGTGATCTTCGTAGCAGATATACGCATTTTGTCCCCTTAGTTGGACACGCGTCACATGCTCACTCAAAAGGTCATTTACACGCAGGCATTGGTTATTTTAAACCGTTGTGTAAAAGGGTGCTGTACTGTCCACTCCTCGGTTGTTACCCCGACGGAGTGGTCACTGTCACCAAAACTCTATAAATAGAGACCCCTATCAATGGAGAAAAAGGTCAAAAAATTGGTCAAGAAAACCAGTACAAGATCAAAGGTCAAAGAATTAGATCGGACAAGGTCATCGAACCAGAGATCAAGGAGGAGAGATAGAGAGAGAGAGAGGAGAACCCAGAGCTCGGGCAAGGAACAGGGAGCGACGACCTTCAGCATCGCGCATCCACCCTCCTTTGCAACCTCCGGAGCTGCATCCTGTCTTCCACGGCACTTCTTCAACATCGTGTAGTCCAAGGGCTAAAGTGATCGACCGCAGATCAGACACCTATAGCAATTTATACCCAGATTAAATAAATTGTACTCCCACATCCTCGTATAGGATTACATTGTACAAGTTTGTTTGTAAACCAAAGGGCGCGGGCCTCTTATAACCCCGTCATTGAAATACACTTTCATTCTTTCGTTTAATACCACAAACAAGATGGCGACTCTGCTGGGGACATCATGATCGACAAGATCGATAAGAGTGAGAGGCCGCATAAAGTAATAGTCCATCCTCCCCAGCAGAGTCGCCATCTTGTTTGTGGTATTAAACGAAAGAATGAAAGTGTATTTCAATGACGGGGTTATAAGAGGCCCGCGCCCTTTGGTTTACAAACAAACTTGTACAATGTAATCCTATACGAGGATGTGGGAGTATAATTTATTTAATCTGGGTATAAATTGCTATAGGTGTCTGATCTGCGGTCGATCACTTTAGCCCTTGGACTACACGATGTTGAAGAAGTGCCGTGGAAGACAGGATGCAGCTCCAGAGGTTGCAAAGGAGGGTGGATGCGCGATGCTGAAGGTCGTCGCTCCCTGTTCCTTGCCCGAGCTCTGGGTTCTCCTCTCTCTCTCTATCTCTCCTCCTTGATCTCTGGTTCGATAACCTTGTCCGATCTAATTCTTTGACCTTTGATCTTGTACTGGTTTTCTTGACCAATTTTCCGACCTTTTTCCCCATTGATAGGGGTCTCTATTTATAGAGTTTTGGTGACAGTGACCACTCCGTCGGTGTAACAACCGAGGAGTGGACAGTACAGCACCCTTTTACACAACGGTTTAAAATAACCAATGCCTGTGTGTAAATGACCTTTTGAGTGAGCATGTGACGCGTGTCCAACTAAGGGGACAAAATACGTATATCTGCTACGAAGATCACGGCGTAGAAGCCACGTAGGTAGGTATCCCTTGTGTAGCAGGGGTTGGCGTAAAAGCCAAGCGACTGTCACCTTGGCATAGAAGCCAAAATAGGCATAGAAGCCGAGCAGGCATAGAAGCCGAATGGGCATAGAAGCCGAGCGGGCATAGGAGCCGAACAGGCATAGAAGCCGAGTGGGCATAGGAGCCGAACAGTCGTAGAGACCGAGAGGGCGTTGGAAGCCGAGGGAGCACTGATCCTGAGCGGGCGTAGAAGCCACTGCGTACCGAGTCAAAGTGCTGATGCGGACGTTTTAGCCGAAATTACGGCTTTCGAAGATGTAATCAAATCTTCTACAGAGATTTGTCATCATCTTGTGCATTAAATGCGGAGACGTGCCTTGAGGGAAACTGTCACTGCTCTGTGCAATTAGACGTAGAGACGTGCCTCGAGCCCCGTACGAAGTGCAGCTTTTGACGTGGCAGCGATTTGCCTTACTGCGGAGCGTGAAACAGCTCATGTTTGCATGTGTAAACAAGGCAGCGTATTCCCTTGTACGCGAAAGAGCGGTTTACGCTGGGGGGATTTTGGTAGGCGACGGTTTGGTGATATTTAACCAAATCCTCTGTATTAAATGCAGAGATCCGCCATCATACTGCGGGGTGCGTCCCGAGGGGTCTGCCATCGTTTCCAGCCGTCGTCTGGGTAGCCGTGCAGTACTTTTTGTCAGGAGTCAGAGGCCAGGTTCACCGTGTGACTTGACAGGTTCATTTCGGGGAAGATGAAGCGTTCCTCGTACGCTTTAATGCTGCCTTGAGAGCGGCTGGGTTTTACGCCATGGAGGCGATGAAGAACCCACGTTGGATGGCTTCGAAGGCCTCTGCTTACGCTGCTCTGTTTCGAGATGCTGCGTAGATCGTTCCAGCGTATTTTTCATGCTTCTACAAGTGTCAGGTCTCAAAAAATACCAGAGTATCCTCCCAATGGGTGAATCTACTAGCAACTAGGTCAAGTATACTAAATCATCGACGCATGTTATGACCCGCACCCGATGTAGGGATGCAAGTCGGAAACAACGCCCAGCCTACGCCGTAGAATCGGCGGTAGAACGCTGTCTTGGTCTACTATACTATCTAAAATCTCACAATAATATGAAGTCTGCCAATAAAATCTCAACACAAAACTCAATCACATTCTAAAGCACGAGAAGATATCAAGGAAGTCTAATATAACTATCCATTCAATATATATAAAACAATAATAGAAACAATATCCAATCTCATACTCTATGCCGAAAACAAATCCGGTACCGAAATGCTAAAGAGACTAACTATGAAAACTAATGATCCGAATAAACCTCCCGGCAATCACTCCAGAACTAGTGGATCCAAGTCTGCACCATCTATAAGTCGAAGTCCATAGTATGCCGGACACCAATCTCTCGGATCCTCTGAAAAATATTTTTCAGTCAGGAATGGAGCGAAGTATATACCTCTGAAAGCAGTTCCAATAACATAATCGAGCATATATAACAAGCAATAGAAAAGGATACAAGATGCACAAGTAATAAGAATGTACAATACAGGAAGAACAGGCAATAAGCACAATAAGAACTGAAAAGTAAATACGGGAAATTAATTGCAAGTAGAAAACAAGAATACTAGCTATGTGATCGACTTAGGTTGCACATGAGGTATAAAGGTAACTCCATTATACGTGAGGTGTATAATCGACATGCACATGAGATCAAGAGGGCTTTGATCACATAACCAACTCCTACTCCCCCTCCCTAACCAATACTCATGGATCCAATCACGACACGTTACGTACATGATCACGATATAGTCACACTAGCACACAAAATAGTGGATGCACAAGAAGCACATAAAAGTCAATACCTGATGCACACGATAAAATACATGTGACTGGGTACCCGTTGTACACGGTAGGGGATAACACCTCCTGTCGGGATCCATATAGCACCAGTCCGTGAAATCACTGTGTCGAAAATCAATGTATACAATTCTAGAACATGCATATATACAATATTATGAATTGAAAACAATCAGAGAAATGTACTCGCCTGCGGTCCAGAGCAATGAATGTCAAATTGTCCGAACTGGTGTCACATAAACTTATATATTGAATATTGTATTAATACAAGGATCTGGAAGAAAATAAGTTAAACTAGTCAACTTCTAGGTCATAAAGTCATTTCTAAGTCAAAAGTCAAACTATGTCAACTCTAAGTCAAACCGGTCGAACTATAGTCAAACTATGGTCAACTACCTATTTCTAGGTTGCATGAGTCTAACTCAAAGATATTGGGCTCACACACTATGAATCTAGGCCATACAAGCTATAACTTAGGATACTAAGATACTGTATCTCAGGATACACAAACAATAGGTAAATATCACATATCTATAATAAAGCAATATTATATATATAAATTATAATTACAAATGCTAAAAGATTATCATGGTTTTGAACCAACTTGGTATCGCAATAGTAAACCTCTATCTTGATACCCAAATCCAATACCTTGGATATCCTTAATACCTTGGCATTTACCTTGGTATCTCAAGGTAATGTCACTCTAGTATATATATATTAACTATCCAACTATAACTATAAACTACCATATATTTAGTATTTATACCATACTATATACCTTATTTTAGTCACCTTAATACCAACCCATAATTAGTTTACAACTATCATATTACTATGCCAATACCTACTACTCATACCTTGGTATATCTTGATACTTACCTTGGTATCTCAAGGTAATTGCCAAAACTTTATATATGTATTAATTACCATATATATATTTAAATACATATATATAACCCACCATATATATTTATATAATATATATTTAAATACATATATATAACCCACAATATATATTTATACAATATATATTTAAATACATATAATCCATAATATATATATTTATACAATATATATTTAAATACATATATATAATCCATAATATATATTTATACAATATATATTTAAATACATATATATAACCCATAATACATATTTATACAATATATATATAAAACTATATATATAACTATACATACACTTATACATAGTAAATTGTATAAAATACCACATAGTAACATACACACACATACATATTAATATGTATATATAACTATACATATATGTATACGTATATAAAATTATACACTATATAAGTACATAAGAATATATAGTTATATATATAACCACATATAAATATATCTACTATATTATATATACATATACTACCACTTATAAATATATATCTACATGTAGAAAAATAGCTACATAATAAATATACACATATAGTATATGCATAGGTACATAGATCTAAGACACAACATTACATAAATATATATACACAATATTTTATATATATATACATATATATAATTATACTTCTCCATGAAATAAGAACACGAAAGAATTAGATCTACAATTAAATTGCACATACATGGACCATATCACCCCGTATCCCACTAGATTTAGGATACGCATGCGACACGAGTCCACCACACATCCAAACGTACCCCGAAGGACACGAACAAGTCATATATATTATTTATGAACAATACGAAGAGTCAAATATAAATCTACGTGTCTGTGTCAAAATGTGACATGCTCAAAGTCCCGTTTCGGAGGAAAAATCTCCAAATTAACACGTATCACCAAATTGATGGCTCAATTCTAACAATTAATACATGTTGGTCCATGAGTCAAAACTAAACTAGTTGGTCCACTAACACAAGTTCAAAAATAAATCTAACATGCTAATAATAAATAAATAATGCAATAAATAAAAATTTAACATGCACAATATTTAATTAATTATCAAATGACTAAAATATCCTTTCTTAGAAAATATGGTAGTGACAACGCATCCGTCAACTGCACCCGAGTCAATCTCGGACGCGCACAGTTGTATAAAAGACAGCAACAAGATAACAATACAACATATGCACAATTTAAATTAAACAGTAAATATGGCAAGGTATCATGCCTGAGTCCTCAAGCTGTGAATGCCAAAAGCCAGTTCCTGCAGTGTCTCATGGCTGATCCAATGATCCTAAACATAATATAATATAGCAATCCAGCATCAGACACTAAGTAATATATAAATAATTATGACGTTGCTTCTAGATACTGTCGCAGGTTCACGGTTGACCGAGTACAGCGTCACGTGTGCACGTAGCTAGGGTGTACCCGAGTTCTGTCCTTGGTCAACGTGCACCTTGTGACAATAAATTATCGAGTTATGGGTTGATAACTATTTCTGCTCTGTGCGAATACATGTCCTTGGTTTCTATGTTCGTTATGCTTGGTTTATGATCAGATGTTCAGATAAAATACTGGCCCTTGTTGACAAGTCTCGTGGTTAAGGAAATTTTTAGTCATTAAACAAATTCTTAATCTTGTTAATCATCCTACCATCATCTATTTAATTAGGGTTAGATGGGTTGTGTTCCAACTATATTTCTCGACACTATGACACAACAATCATATATGGACACGATACGAGGAGAGATGATAGGACACAAGAAAGGAATTGCTAGTGGACGAGTACCTGATCAATAGGATGAGGGGGGTCTGCTTCGTCGACGAGCCCGTTAGCCGTCGATCGACGGGACTCCGGCGTCGAGCAGTTAGCAGCGGCAGCGGTGCAGAATCTCGGTAGCGGCTGCAGCGGCGGTTGTCGGCTAGGGCAGTGCGGGGGTGGCTGTCAGGTCGTGAGGAAGTGGTGCTCCGCCTGACAGCGGTGGTCGGGATGCTGGAGACGGGGGCCGGGGTAGTCGGGTTTATTGGGAGGTTGTTGGTGATGATGAAGGAGGTGGTGACGAAGTGGATGGAAGTCGGTGCAGGCGGCCTGGGGTGGTCCGGCGTCGGGGAGGAGTGCAGGTGAAGGAGATGGTGGTGGCGGCTTGTACTAGTGGTGGTTCAGTCCGGTGGGGAGGCGGCGGAGGACACTCGACGGTCGGCTAAGGGTTGAGGTGGTGATTACTAATTGTGACCTAGGGTTTCAATAAGAGAGAAAAAGTATACTTATATAGGTGATTGGATTTCTGGGCTAACTTTGAGGTTTGGGCCTGACTGGGCTCTTTGAGGTGGGAAGCTTGTCTACATGGAAGGGTGTAGGGTGTTTATGGGCTTGGTTGGGTGTTGCTTTGGTTGAGATTGGTCTCCAATTTAATTAGATTAGTAAATGCAAGGCGTTCCTTTAATGAATACCGCGTAGCTAAGATGAGACGCGATAACGAGTATTTAAGGTTGCACAATGGTCAGGGGTTCATATAATTGCCGCACATTAATTCTAATTAAATGCCAAATAAATCCCAGTCTCCGGATTTAATTCAATTAAACCCTAAATTGGTTGGGGGGTTTACACTTATCGTATTAGTCGTCCACTATGATTGGCCCCTTCTACAGTTAGATGTGAAGAATGTCTTTCTTCACGGGGACCTTGAAGAAAAAGTGTATGTGATGCAACCTCCTGGGTTTGTTACAAGGGAGGGTAAAGTATGCTATATGAGCAAGGTCCTCCACGGTCTCAAACAATCACCTCGTGCTTGGTTTTGTAGATTTACAAATATCGTTAATCAGTTTGGCATATGTCAATCGAAGAATGATCATTCGATATTTTACCAACAGACATCAGCTGAAAGGATACTACTTGGTGTCTACGTTGATGACATTGTGATTACTGGAGATGAAAGCCAGGGTATTGCATGGCTGAAGAAGTTTCTGGGTGAAGAATTTCAGCCCAAGGATATGGGATCGTTGAAATACTTCCTGGACATTGAAGTCTCACGGGATAAGCGGGACATTGTAATGTCTCAGAGAAAGTATGTGCTAGACATCCTAACTATTGCATGAATGGTGCAAGTTAAGGGAGCAACCTCGTCCATGGATCAAGGGATAAAGTTACTTCCCGATGAAGGGACACTGATTACCAATCCGGACCAGTATCGTCAAGTGGTTGGAAAACTCAACTACTTAGTTCACAATTTATTTTCAATACCAACTTTTTATTCTTAACCAATGTTAAGGTGTCAGGATAATTAGTTTAACATAATAAGTAATTCATTAAATATATAATGTAAACTATTTTTAACAATTTAGTTCAATTATTAATTAACTAAGGTAACTAATAAGTAAATAAAGTAATTAATTAGTTTAGTTAATAATTATGTTAATATATATTTTACCATTATAATACACTATTTTACTTTCCAATTTGTTTAGCTAACCAATTCACTTTAAATTACAATGAACCCAAAAAGTGCATGGATTCCATAAATATTCCAATCATTACCATTTATCAAACATTCCATACCTACAAAGACATGGATTACATGTTGGCCGTGCCAAATAAAAATCACATTTGTACCCACTTTCTATCATGTGCACTAAGGTGTTGGTTTGATCCGCGAAGTGGAACGAGATTTTTTTTTTTTTTTTTTTTTGAAATTCGATATTTTACTTATTTATTTTGGTAAAGTGGAGTGAAATAAAAAAAAAAAATTTGGATATATTTTAAAGTAGTAGATGTTAGAAGTTAATTTTTTAAAATTTTGATGTTTTGTTGGTTGCTGAAGTGAGTACAAATTATAACTTTTTGTTTAAATGACATGAATAGTAAATCTTATTTTTGTTAAAGTAGAAATGAAGTGGTCATCCAATCAAAAGTGCAAAATGAGAATGAGGATCTCCCACTTCTGTGTTCCACCTAGGTGGAAAATTTTCGATTTTATGGTAGACAAGATTTATTGTTGATGTCAAATCACAATAAATTTTGTCTGAATTTTTTTCCAACCAAACACGTAAAATGATAAAAAATTTGGACTTTGATCATTTTTTTTTTTTCAAATTCGTGAACCAAACAATTCCTAAATGATTGAAACAAACATGTCCTAATTCCAATTTGAGACACCAAACAATTTAAAAAAATTGCAATTTGAAACACTAAACCTGATATCTAAGAAATTTGTTGTTCATAGTCCCAATTGGTGCCTACAATTGTTTGATATTCGATTTAGTCATAAAATAGTAAGAACCAAACAAGTATAACTTATTGTCGATGCCAAAATTCTAGCGGGAAAAAAAAAACTACCATTTGAAAATGAAGACCCAAATTATCCATTATTCCAACATTGGCAACTCAAAGAAGACACATAAAAAAATAAATATTAAGAATACTACAATAATTACTTGAAGACAACGGTTCTAGAATTGTCAAAATTCTGACAACTATGCCCATATTCAGAACTGTCAAAATTTTGACAATCTTGAAAAATATGAATGCTAAAATTTTGACAGTCCTACACATATTCAGAATGATCAAAATTTCGGTAGTTCATACAAATTTTGACAGTTCTAGAATAGCAAAGACTGCAATTTTTCTGATAACAATACATATGACTGACAAAAATATGTTGTTCCCAGTAATTAATTTTTATAGTGCATTTAACATCTGCCCATCTCAACTCTTATAATGTGGCTCGAAAATGGTTCAAAATTGAGCAGTCTAACGTTTGTAAATCCTCAACTATTTAATTAAATTTTTTTTTTTTAGGACAGATTATAATTTTAAACTTTTTTTTCTTCTTCTTCGGCATAACCAAATACACTCTCTTTTATTCACATATATCAACATTAAATTAAAGTATAATCAAATCTTCAATAAATTTTTTTTATATATAAATATATATATATATATATATATATATATATATATATATATATATAAAAGCCGGCTTCTTATGCGGGATGAGGTTTACGTGGAAACCTACGGGGATCGACTCCAATGTAAATCCCACTTGGCATATACAGTCGGCTTTTGTATTAGGTTAAAGCATAAGTTTGATAATAACGTAATTGGGAAGAGATTTGTTTTTTTTTTTAAATATCTTTAAAATCTCATAGGATGGGTTCGCAGTTCAGGCGCGGAAATCCGAGGCAGAATCTTCGTCCATGTTGACAAGGTTCGGGATTGCAGTCTAAATCGTACATCATTTGAAATGAATGGTTCAGATTTAATAGAATAATTTGTATTAATTAGCATGAATGTCAAATTGAATATCCCACTAATTAATACAAAGCTACTATTAGATGTCAAATTGTATGTGTTACCTGATCCCCATTATATATGCTAGTAAATTCAACGCACGTAAAATAAAATTTTCTTCTAATATGAATATAAAATTATTTAAATAATTCAATAGATTTAAATTAAGATTTATTATATATATTTTAATTAGAATTTGTTATGTATTTGATTATAATTAGTTATGGATATATTTCTATTTTTTATAAAAAATCTTGAAAACGGTTAAGTACGTAATATTATCTAATTATAAACAAATATCTCTTCTAACTCATGTGGTTAAGGTGGGAGGTATTCTCCCTGTTTGGATGAGTTTTTAAACTTTGTAGTGTTATTTATAAAAAAATTAAAAATTAAAATAATTTTTTTACGTAATATTAATTTTTTTAAAATAATTAATTGATGATATACATATGGCTTAGACGACTCATTTTTGAGCCGTTTTGAAGCCTAATTATATTAATAATTTCTTACGTAATATATATATATATATTTTTACGTAATATTTTTTTTAAAATAATTAATTGATGATATACATACGGCTTAGACGATTCACTTTTTAGCCGTTTTGAATTCTCATTATATTATGAAAGATGATAGATAAAATATGAAAGATAGAAAATGGAAGTTATATATATATATATACTAGTAAATGCACATGCGTTGCACGTAAAATAAAATATAATTTTTTATGGATATATGTCTACTTTTTAGAAAAGACTTGTGTGTGTATATATATTTTGAATATATTTTTATTTGGATTTGTTTTATATATCTTTATATACATTTGAATATATGTTTAGATAATTATAATAATTTTAAGATGTTTCTAAGTAAGAAAACACGTACAAAGATAGTTAAATTTTTTAAGAATTTTTAATTATTAATTACACGAGGATTTATAATTATAATTACGTGAAGAAAATAGTGGGTTACGGATGATGAGAAAAAAAGTTTGTTACTTTTAGATTTTTTTTTAACCTCCCATTAGTTTTTTTTGTTAATTAAATTGGTTGAGTATTTATTAACGATTTGGACGGATAAGATGTAAGTTGGTTTAAGGTTTTATTTATCTCCGTATTTTTTTTGAATTTAATTGATTTAGTATTTACTTAGACCCGCAAATTTTTTTTTTAATTTAATTGATTTAGTATTTACTTAGACGACTCATTTTTGAACCGGCTAGAAGCCGCCTTATATATATATATATATATATATATATATATATATATATATATATATATATATATATATATACACCATACGATTTGATAGGATTTAAGTCATCTAATCTTAACCGTTGCAGTTAAGATTAGATGACTTAAAGTCCATCCAACGACGTTAACATGAAAGCTATGCAGTTAATAACGGTTTTTTCATGATAACGGTCCAGTAGAGTTATAGATATATCACCGATATATCGGTTTTATAACGATAAATATCGGTTTGCATTTTTAACACAATTTTTATATATGAACAATACACTTAATAGTTTTTTATTATAAAATATGCAGAAAGTATACATATCGTCGAGAAATCCAAGAGATCCAAGATAAAGGAGATCACTTGAGGAACTACATCTCTAAATAAGATAAAGGAGATCACTTGAGGAACTACATCAGCGACCCGCAAATTTTTCTTTTCCTCTTCTCCTCTAGAGCAGCCGCAAATTTTTTTCCCCTCTTTCTCTCGCATCAGCGACCCTATTCCCTGTTAAAAAAAAAAAAAAAAAAATTACTGTGAGATATCGGTTTTTATTAAAACCGATATTTTACAAAATATCGGTAATATCGGCCGATTTTATCGGTTCCGATATTTAACCGATTTTTTCCAAAAAAAATATCGGTTCGTCACCGATACCGTTATATATCGGTGATATATCCGATATATAACGGTTTTTAACTACATAGCATGAAAGATATTTGGAATGGATATATATATATATATATATATATATATATATATATATATATATATATATATATAAAATCTGTATCAAGAGTCTAGCTTATAAAGTTTCGTTATTTCTATCCGATGGATCGGTTTTAAGTCATATAATCTTGACCGTTGTGTTTGATCAACGGTCAAGATTTAAGTTATCTAATTTTGACCGTTATTCAAGATTAGATAACTTAAAGTACCATCCAACGTATTATAGTAACGAAACTTTTTGAAAACTTTACAAACGGAGTTTGAACTTTTCACTTTATACAGTAGTGTAGATTATATAATAGTATAAATTGATTGATACCGTAGCATTGATACATAGAGAGAGGAATTCTAGAGAGAGAAACAAAGAGAGAATGACTGGCGAAAGAGAGATAGAGGAGGAGACTCGGGACCAGATGATGCAGAATTTGTTCGGCGAACAGTCGGAGGAGGAGGAAGAAGAGGTCGACTCCGAGCACGACGCCGCCGCCAACCACTCCGACTACCAATCGGTGACCCCTCCTCAATTTTGCCAATGTTGGGGATTTTTTGGTCGATTTGTTATTTTTCATTAATTCTAGGGCTCTATTGATCCTAAAGAGTCTAAATTTTAGGGTCTTATTCTATTAAGTTTGAGGAATCGATGTTTTTTAAATACAAACGTAGCTGTAATTGTGTTGAATTTCTTTCAATTAGGTGTTTAAATGCAAATGTAGCTGGAATATTAGGAGATTTCTTTTAATTACGTAAAAATCCTGAATTTTCAGCTGGATTGCAAAAGTAGGTTCTTTTACCAATCGCCAATTTTGGGATTTTTAATCAATTTGTTATTTTTGAGTAATTTAGGGCTCAACTGATTGTGAAGAATTTTAATTTTAGGGTTTTGATTATGTTAGGTTTGAGGATTTGATGGTTTTTCTAGTGGAATTCTTCATTTCTCTAGTAACGGAACACAAATATTACAGTTTTAAATACAAATACAGTTGGAATATTAGGGAATTCCTTATAATTAGGTCAAAATCCGGAATTTTTAGTTGGGTTGGAAAAATTATGTTTTTTTCTTTACCTTCTGTTAATTCAGGGGATTTTGATCGATTTGTTATTTTCCATTAATTTTAGGGCTCGATTGATTAGATATAATGTAAAATTTAGTGTTTTTATTTTATCAAGTTTGAGTAATTGATGGTTCTTCTGGTGGAATTCTGTTATTTCTCTAACAACGATACAAATGTAGCTGGAACTTTAGGGAATTCCTTGTAATTAGGTGTTTTAAATACAAATGTAGCTCGAATTTTAGGGAATTTCTTCCCTTTAGGTCAAAATCCTGAATTTTCAGCTGGATCGGAAAAATTATGTTCTTTGACCAGTCGGTGATTCCTCCTTACTTTTGCCAATTATGGGGATTTTGATCGGTTTGTTATTTTTTTGCAGTTAATTTTTAGGTCTCGATTGATTATAAAGAATCTAAGTTTTAGGGTTTTGATTATATTAGGTTTGAGGAATTGATGGTTTTCTGGTGGAATTCTGTCATTTTGTCTAGTAACTGAAAACATGTTATGCTTTTGAATTCAAATGTAGCTGGAATTTCAGGGAATTCCTTTAATTAGGGCAAAATTCAGAATTTATTGGAAAACTTAGGTTCTTTTATTACTTTCTACTGAACTGAACCTATGGAAATACTTGGAAAGAATCCAAAAATAATTTATGGTTTATGTTTATCAAAAAATAAAAATAAATTAAAATCATAGTGATGTGTATATTTGTTGTTCAAGCTTTTGCATGCCTATATTTATTTGTTTTTACTAATGTTGCGAAATTCTATATCTTCATTGGTACATTATTTTTTCTAAATTCTAGGGCCTCATTGATTATAAAGCATGTAAACTTTAGGGTTTTGATTTTGTCAAGTTTGAGGAATCACTGGTTTTTCTAGTGGAATTCTGTCATTTTGTCTAGTAACCGAACAAATATACGGTTTTAAATACAAATGTAGCTGGAATTCTGGGGATTTTCTTTTAATTAGGTCAAACACCGGAATTTCATATGGATTGGAAAAATTAGGTTCTCTTACACATAGTTTTTTCTGATACTGAACCTATGGCTATGGCAATACTTGGAAAGAATCCAAGAACAATTCATAGTTCACATTTTCTCAAAAATAGTAAAAATAATATAAAATCATAGGTGAGGTCTATATTTGTTGTTCAAGCTTTCACACGTCTATATTTATTCTTTTTGCTACTTTTGGGAATATTTTGTATCTTGATGGCGCTATATCTAAGGTCTTATTGATTATAAAGAGTATAAACTTTTAGGTTTTTGGTTGTACCGAATTCCAGGAGCACTGATAAATTTAGGTTATTTTTTTAGTTTCTGTTGCTACTGAATCCTTTGGTACTATTTTGAAAGAATCGAAACTCAATTCATAGTTCATGCCTATATTTTGGGATTTTTAAAATCTTCATGGGAATGTTATTTTTGCTAAATTTTAGGGCTTTATCGACTCTATAGAGTCTAAATGTTAGTGTTTTAGTTATACCAAGTTCAAGGAATTGATGGTTCTAGTGGAATTCTGTCATTTTGTCTAGTAAATTAACAAATATTAGGGTTTTAAATACAAATGTAGCATGAAATTTAGGGAATTCCTTGAACCAGGTCGATATCAGCGACTCAGCGGTGGAATTTTAGGCGATTGGATTTTTTTTACTTAGTTTATCAGGTGGAGCAGAGTGTTTGTGATGATTCTTCTAGAGGAATTATTTGTGATGATTCTTCTAGAGGAATTATGTGATTTTCTGCAGGTATTGCTCATACTTTCACTTGCCAGTTACAGTGTCTAAGCCTAGGGAGTGTTGGAGTATTTTTGACAATTGCTTTGGAGGAAAAAAAAACAGTGGAATGCACGCGCTGGATCATTGTTCTTAAAGCATATTCGCTCCCACTATGACGCAATAGGGACTCATGCGATTTGTTTCCAGGATACAACAAACCACTTCTTGATCTTTAGTTCGCTGCCTTACACTTGTAGAGAACTAGCACCGAACAACTGGATATTTTGATAACAGAGATAGATCCGGATATTTTGATAACAGAGATAGATGAGTAGACATAATAAAAACTAAAATCGATTTTATTTCGAGAGAGATTATGTGCACTTCTTTTATTACAAAAACCCCCTCTTTGAAGCATCTGTTTGAATTGAGAAGGCACTTGTTAACTATAAACAGATGCACTAATTTGTTCAAATTTGAATGCGCAACTGTTCGTTCAAAGCCCCCAAATAAAACAAATTTATTCAACAGGACTTTGCACCAGGCATAGGGCAAAGATGCTTATTGCCAAGTGCGTAATCAAGAGGCCACAAAAGCCATATGGCCCATGACTCGTTTTATGTGTAGGCTGAAGACTATTTTTTCAGCAAAATGCCTACAACGAGATTCAAACACCGGACCTCTTCTTAGTACAACCAAATCCTTCACCATCTCTCGAAATAATCATTTCTGAAGGAAAAACTATTTTTATTATTATAATTACATATAACTCGTAAATAATAACAGGAAGCAAGGGAAATAAAAAAGCAAGCCGTATATGTACCAAATGCGACCAAACACTCAGAAATACATTAGGACACACCAAAATTGGTATAGAGTCCATCTTGTATTTATGTCCTTGTAACATAGGTCTAAACCAAGGTTTGGAGAATCGGTATCAGACCCTTCCTATGAGTATCGAGATCGACATTATCGGCAATTTTGAATCAGAGTGTTGGATTTTTTGATATCGGAAAGCAAATAATTATTAATAAATTACCAAAAATTTAGAAAAGGTATTTTATACATTTGGGCATAATTTTAGGTATTTTTTGTGTTGTTTCATAGTAGTTTTGAAATTGAATGCAATAATAGTCAACATTGCTGGTTGGTTTACCTACGATAAATGAGTTTTTCTCATTTACATTCTTTTGTACCCTTGCTGATTGATCTTTTTTCGTTCAATTTTCTTCGCCGAAATGATCGGAAAAGAGACCTCCAACGTCGATTTCGGTCGAGTATCGGTAGCAGTTGGTATCAGATCGGGACATGCCAAACCGTATCGGTATCGACAATATCGGACCGGTATGGGCCGATACTGCAAACTATGGTTTAAACACATGATAGTTTTAGTTTAATAGAAGAGTCGAATGTTTATGGTACCAAGGGATATTAAATCCTGTACTCAATGGAAATCATTCAACAACTCAAAAGAGAGAGAATAAATTTATTATACCAATTTAGTATAACTTTTTATACGGTGATGAAATTTGAAAATTATGCTTTTTGTTTATCGTGTCAAACTCCCGGGAGTTTATATTATGGTCTCTTTTGATTGAGGGCTTTCACATCTCGAGTACTTTGTATAGTGTACTCTTTTGAATGCCTCATCTTGAATTGGTACAAGGAATTTCAGGTATTGGTTTATTCGAGAACGAACAAGTAACCATCCTTGTAGTATTGTTCCAAAAGGAGTTTCTTTTATAGGTTTACTGAACTCCAATTGGAATGGTAATCCAAAAGTAAACGTTAATGGGGCCTGTACCAGTCATTACCTGGATCACTATTCACATATATGAAGCCTTTCCCCTTGAATAAATATAGCAGAATGGCATATATTATTGCATCTTTCGACTGTAGCCTTACTGTTTGTTTTAGTTTTCTACAGTCTCTCTGAATTTCTTACTCGTCTTTTTCAGGACGAGGGAGGGGGTGAGGCAGACATTGAGGGTGAAGGTGAAGCTGAGGGTCAAGGAGAAGGTGAAGTGGAGAGCGAAGGGGAAGCTCATAATGTAGATCATGAACAGGGAGAGAGTGACGAGGAAAGGATTCAGAGTTCCCCAGAAAGAGAAGGTAGTCACCAACAAGTGGAAAGTGAAGGCGGAGAGGCTAAAAGCGAAGAAGGATATGAGCAAAGGGTAGTTACAAGTAGGAGAAGAGGAGTGATTGCCAGTGAATCCGAAGGATCTGAAGATAACCAGTATGCTGGTCATGAAAATGAAGATGAGGAGGTTGAACAGGCAAGGAAGATGAGGTAAGAAATCACTTGTACATTTTCCAGCTGCATCTATCTTCTTATCAATTTCCTTTCATGCACTGCTGATTATATGGACCTAGTTTCATAATAACAAGAGTGAAATTTTGTTCTAACAGTTTATGTTCTCTTAATATTTTGACCGTAGTACGTGCATATAACAATTTACAGATTTATATTATATTATTTTTTGTTAAGACTAGCTATTTAGATTGTTAATCTTGATAGCTGATATGCAATAAATATGCTTTCAAACAGCACATTCTTAGTGTGACGGTACTTAATATTCCAAAGCATGCACTTTTGCAGCAGGCCAATGGATGATTTAAAAGACGATGAAGCTGTTCGTAAGGTGTTTGGTGATTCTGACGATGACGATGAACAAGCTGAGTACAGTGCTCAAAATGAACCAGAACATGATTCACATGTATGACTAAGACTCAAACCTTCTCCACTACAGTTTGTGATTTTCTGCTTTATATTTAATTATTAGTAATGCTGTTGTTTTGGGCTTCTACGGACCTGATAGGGTAGCTTTTCATGTGGTATGTAGTGTTCATCTCTAAGGTCCAATGTAATGCTATCTTTTATTTCTAAAGGACCAATTAATTACAAAGATATCTAGTTAAAATCGTATTTAAGAAGTTGGAGAAATTACTAGCAAGCTTTTATGATTCGCAGCTATACGTACTGCATAAGTAAATTGTTTAATATTAAATACATTGGAGGACTGCGTAAGTAATTTTTTTAATATTATAAATATTGGAGAGATATCCTTTAAACATGTTTTTTATTTATGCACCTGAAATCTAAACTATTTTGTCATGTTTCTACAAATCTTATTAATTGCATTCATGTCCATTAACATCCAACATATACACTCTCGACATATCATTGAACATGGTTTTTATGTATGCTAAAATAGGCACACTTGGATCTTTCTCTAAGAAACCCAATTCAGAGCAGTTCTTACAGGAGTCTGTTCCCTAAGGTATGGTTAAAAATGAGTAAGATCAAATGAAACTTGGACGGAATGGGAAGAATTAGAGAACTTTTTGTACTAGAAAATCTTGTTTCAAATAGTAACAATTGACATGCTCTACCCCAATTTGGTTGGTGAAGGCTTATTATTAATGCTTAGGACTTCTGATAATTGTTTAGTAGAAACATGACATTTGATCACGGGCTTAGGATCAGTAAGAAAGCATAACTATTTTCAGTTTCACTGGGTGTATTAGGCTAACATTTCCATATTATCTTGTGATGGAATTTGTTTGTACTTCAATCATGCTCAAGATGATTAATTTCCTGAAGTTAATTTTTAACACAACCTTCCATCACCCCATATTCCATATCAGTATTTCCCATTCAACTGTGCAATATTCTCTATTTCCTTTTATTCTATTATTGTAATAGTGAAATTATTTCTTATATCAGAGATCTCCAATGGAGGAGGATGGAGGTTATGAGAACGATTTGAGAGAAGATGTAGTGCCTGATGAAGATGCACAATTCGAGTCAGAAGATGAGCGCTTTGAACATAAACTAAAGGAGAAGCCAGTTGGTCCTCCTTTAGAACTGGAAGTACCACTTCGCCGTCCTCCAGGCCATCCTGATAGGGTGAATATCTATGATCTTCCTTTTCTCCAATGCACTGTTAGCTTCTATATAGATTCATCTTATGTAAAGTAGTGCATCTTTGGATGGTAACTTGAAGAGTTATTACTGACCGCAAAAGCCTTGGAAGTAGTTTTACTGGCCTGCAGACAATTCAAAGGATTATTATGAATTTGATTTTCATGTCTTTAGATTGATTTAGTGAAAAATTCTCGTCATGCTGATAGTTTCAAGCTATTTGTCTTGTCTCATCTTTTCACTGAAGCATCAAATGCTCTTTGCCATTTAAAATCCTACTTTTTACATATATAGGTCTCTACTTCTTTGAAATGCATGAGTCTTTTCGAGCATATGGCAAGAATTATTTTACAGCTGAGTATCCATTGCATGTCATGTATCTGAGGAACAACGAATAAACGAGTGCCGTGAAATCTTGAACATCTGACTCCAAATATCATTGCACTTAGTATGTGAAGAGCATTGAATAATGCATATAATTCCGCTTTACTGTTGTAGGAAAGAAAGTAGGTTAATTTTGTTTATTGATGGCTAAGCTTAGTTACGGGCCAGTTTTTTTTGTCTTGTCACTTTTGTATGTTCTATATATTGTAAGACCTAGAGCCCGGATAAAATTATCCTAATATTTTCACAATGTAGACTCTTTCTCAACATTGTACTAGAGTAGGGGTGATCCTCGCCCTTGCTCTCCACATATTGTTGCACAAGTATAGACATTGAATATGAAAAAGCACAAAATACGGGTACAAGATACATGCATTTCAAATAGGCTCAATTTAATCACCTATGTTACCCAAAGTACGAACATGATAGGGGTGCGACACCATTTTCCCTTGTTCATGTAACATAGCTATCCACCCTCCATTCAGCCACAACCATCCATTCTTTCTCCTTACAAAACTCTATCCCTAACCCAACCTAACAACCTCCAACTTCGTCCCAAAAATCCATCGAATCCTAGCCCTAAAACCCACTACCCACGTAGCCGAAATCAAATTCTTCTCTAACATTTCTCCATCTTCTCCTTCTCTAACTCTAACAAAAAAACTCCGACCTTCTCTATCTCTCTGATCAACCTCATAGCCGCAATACTCGTATTACCTTCCACTTAAAAATCCAAAATATACCGACTTCAAAAATCTCCTTCCTATTGTTCATGCTACCCTCTCCACTGGATCAGATCCAGCACATACATAAACATCTACTGCTCCCATCAGAAAATCTAGCAGCCTTCTTGTCGCTAACAAGGAAATCCCTGACTACCAAAATTCCTAGCCTCCTTGTCATTAACAAGGAAATCCATGACTACCAAAATTTCGAGCTTCCTTGGCGTTAACAAGGAAATCCACGAATACCAAAATTCCTTCCATAAGATTGAAGTGCTGAAAACACCACCGCAAATCTCACTATAGTTTTGTCATCCCATAACCATCGAGTTCTACTTCGTCGATTGCCCATCTTTGGCCCCAACTTGCTACTACCACGACGGGAAGGCGACCACCTCGACTCCATGCTACCACAACGGGAAGGCGACCACCTCGACTCCATGCTACCACAACGGGAAGGCGACTACCTCGACTCCAGCTTCCTTCCCAACTATGACCACTAGTCTTGATTACAACCTATCTCCCATCCTCACACACTGTCAGATTGAGACCCGAACAACATCAACTCTTTGCAGCGACACGTCTCCGATGGGTGTCCACAACAAGCATGCCGCGATAGCTCACCTTCTTCCTACTGCCATTGCTGGTCACCATATTCGAGCTTCGAGCGCCTCCACCGATGCGTTGCAGGCTGCAAATCCTTCTCAAATATCCTCAAATATGCAGACTGGATGGTCCTGCCGCAATTCTAGCCCCAAGGGTGGGCTAGCTTCCTGCTTGCTGCCTTGCAAAGTTTGCACCGACAACATTCGATAGTGATTCCTCTCGATCACTGACATATCGCCTCTCCACTGAGGCGCTCCATCTCCGACATTGACACACTTTTCTTGTTTAGTTTAGTTTGCTCTTTTTATGTAAAAAGAAGGAAGGCATGACATGTAAAAAAGACAAAAAGAAGAAGAAAAGTTTTGGAGGCTTTGCTCTTTAGCCCCTGGCTAGGGGGACTCGTCACCGACTAGGGGCGCTTTGCTGTCCTGGTTGCCGACATCACTCTTCGTTCCCCCTTTCCTAAATTAGTCACTACTCTCATGCTGACAACTAGTGACACTTATTAGCATCACTCAGTCACGTGTGCTATATGTCCGTAAGTCACTCCCTCGCGTTCCCTATATTGCTACAACTCTGACTCTTTCTCGCGTCCTAGATGGATGCAACTCAGACTATCTTGTGTATCCTAGACGGCCACAACTCAAATTCTCTCGTGTGCTGTATATGGCCACAACTCAGACTCTCGCGAGCCCCTCTAGATGGCCGCAACTCACTCTTTTGTGTGCACCAAATGGTCACAATTTAGATTCTTTCTCTTGGTTTTACGGCTTCTCTTCAAGCTGGACTTGATTGTCATCCCAAAGCTTCAGCTTGCGGGGGAGTGTAGGAAAGAAAATAGGTGTATTTTTTTTCTTGATGGCAAAGCTTAAATGCTGTCCCACCTTTTCTCTTTACCACTTTTGTATGCTCTATATATCGTAAGGCCTAGAGTTCTAGTGAAATTATCCCAATATTTCACAATGTAAACTCTTTCTCAACAGTTGCTATGTTGTTCGATTCATGGATTTTCTTTTGATTTCAATTCAGGTGTCATGTTCTGTTAGTTGCTTGAAATTGAAATTCCATGAACGGTCAAAATCTGGCTGTTTATACTTGGGTTTCTTGGAATTATGCATTTATTATTTATCACTTTTCTATTGAAAGGTGAGAATGAGTTTACTCAAAAAATATGTCAGAACGAATTCCTGGGATTTAGAAGCTATATACAAATCTGGTGGGCACGGGTTCCAACTTCCAATTAACCAAACACGGGAAACTATGAATTTTACCATCCCAATTGAACTGTGCGAACTGTGATTGCAATTCCATGATTCTCAGTTCTTACATGTAGCTCCAATTCCATGAGATCAAATAGACCAGATACCCCAGACGCTCACAAAGTATAACTCCATATGTAGTTTGTTTCAAAAGGGAAGATTTTCGATTTTTTTTTTTAGTGCCCTTCTTCAGTGTTTTATAAACTTTTATTTGCAATCCTGTTTTTAACAATTTTCTTTTACACAGATGAACCTGATTCGCGTATCTAACATCATGGGCATTGAACCAAAACCTTTTGACCCCAAGACATTTGTTGAAGAGGATGTATTTGTCACAGATGAATCCGGAACTAAGAAACGCATACGTCTGGAAGACAATATAGTGCGCTGGAGAAAAGTCAAGAATCGTGATGGTACTACCTCTGTAAGTAAATGCATTTGCGTTGCTGATTTGTCAACTATAGTGTAAACTTCTCTACTTTAAGTAATAAAGCTTTCTGCATTTTGTAAACTGTCTTTTATGCATGATGTTGTGATTGTGCAATACGATAATTCATTGTCCTTTTTGTGCTTTGGACCTTCAAGTATTGTTTCTTTTCAGACAGCTGTTTACTGGCTGTATCAAGTAAATTCGTAATTTGATTTTGGGATATGATTATATGTCCAGATCTTTTGCTTTGTCCTGTTCTCTTGATATAAATAATGGAGGACAATGTGAGATACCGTATAGAACTTGAAGAAGCAAGGACTTAAAATCTCAATTGAGTTGGAATTAATTCCAAGAGTGTTTTGTTGACCTAGAAATTGAGTAAAATGCAAGGACATCTGATGAAATAGTCAAAATATTTGAAGGCATATCAACGTTAATTGGACTTGTAGAGTTAACAGGCATTTGCAAACGTAATTCTGATCCTTGATAAATAAAGTAATAAACCTGCATAACTTTAGAAACTGGAGAAGCTAATAAGATAAAGCTAAAGAAGTAATTATTGGATCCCAAGGTAGTCTTAAAGATAAGGCATGATTAAGAACCCATTTGACTGGAAGAGTTGTGTAATCATGCACGTTGATTACATTGCAACTGAAACTGTGAATTTGAACAACAACATGCTCTCTAGTTGTGTTCATAATCTTCAGATAAGTCGATGAAGGAACATGCCTATACTATCTGCACCTCTGATAGGCCCTTGCTGACCCTCTATTACTGTAGTTGTTTGAGTATAGGTATGTTTTTATTGGATTGTTACCACATGGGCTCATGTTTACATATTTTATTATTTATTATTTCTCTTTTCCTTTAAGATGTTGATGACAATTTTGTTATAGTAAAACTTTATTCTTACTATGCTAGTAAACCTCTTTAATTTTTTTTCTCCAACCTGTAGATTGAAAGCAATGCACGTTTTGTGAAGTGGAGTGATGGAAGTATGCAGTTATTAATAGGAAATGAAGTTCTCGACATTAATGTCCAAGAGGCACACCATGATCAAACCCATCTCTTCCTTCGACATGGAAAGGTTGGTTTCTTTATGATAAACTACTTCTACATGAACTTTACTCATCATATTGATGTCTAACCAGATAATCTTCCTTTCTTAATTTGTTGTGTAAGCTGTCTTGAATGTTTTTGCCGACTTTCAGTTTATATTTCTTGAATGTGATTGCAGGGTATCTTGCAATCTCAAGGGAGGCTCCTACAGAAGATGAGGTTTATGCCGTCTTCTTTATCATCAAAGTCTCACAGACTACTGACTGCTCTGGTTGATTCACGTCATAAAAAAGTTTATAAGGTGAAAAATTGTATTACAGACATTGATCCGGAGAGAGAAAAGGAGGAGAAGGAAAAGGTAAGCACTCTTTTAAATCTTCAAGATGCATGTGAGGAAATGGACTGTTCACTAGTCAGGTGTCCACTTGATTGCTGACCCAGAGTAATAGTTGAAGCTTATTGCTAAGTGTGCAACAACTTACTCTGTCAATACATGTCCTTTTAGTTGTATGGATTTGCAACTGAATGGCTGATTCTCTATATGACTTGACTTTTACCTTTTTGTGTAGAAGAGCTTGCTATCGTAATGATGTTCATTATCTTTCCTTTCGAAGTCTAAAAGCTTAATTCTATAGATGTAAAATTGTGTTGTAATTTGTCTGTCAGTTGGAAGATCTTAAGATGTCCTGCTAATTGCCCAATTCTTTTGGTTTGCACAGTTCATTACTTCATTTTATTAGTTTGGATAACACCAAAAGAGAGAGAACATAAAGACTTGTCATATTAAAGGCACTAAACTACTTTAGGATATTGCTGACATTATTCTTTTATGCATATTGTAATGATTTTATCAATATATATTTTGGATCAAATAGATTGATTTGTCTAGAAAATTGTATACTACACTGCTCTTGGCTTCCTATTTAACTTTTAGATCAAGGTTTAGTTATGATTTTATTACTGCTTCAAAGCAACTTTGAGAATATCATTGCTTTTTTGGCTTCGTCTCATAGAGATGGAATGCAATTCCTCTTGAGCAAAGAGTATCACTTTACCTCTTTGTCAGACTTTTTCCCAGTCTAGGGGAACTTGGAGCATACTCCTTGGTCACATGCACTTAACTACACGACCTAAAAGGTAGGTCTACCTACCAGTCAGCTGGCATTCTAGGTTTTATGGCAAGTTCCTCTCTTGCCTACAATTACCTTCGGTAGGAATTGGCACCAACATAGAGGGTTGACGTTGGTTGACAGATGGTAATAAAAGCTGTTTATTATTTTTGTGGGACGTTTCCCGTGCATCATATGCTGATGGGAGAAGGTTCGGGTGTTGATTTATACCAGTTCTAACTACTATCATATAACCTGTTTCATGACCATGATACTAGCAGACTCTATAAACTATAGCTCATCTTATTCAGGAGATTTTCCAAGGTTCAAAGTTGGTATTGAAGCAGTATCAATCTCTCCCTACGAGTTTTGTGTTGAAAACTTTGGCACTGTTGGCAGTTTGGGATGATAGTATCGAAATAGCTGGGTTTATCACTTCGAATGAAACTTAAAAAATGTAGAATTTGGTAAATTCTAAGTAATAAAGGGTCAAAGTTCAAACACAGGTTCATAAATTATGCATGTACTTCTATTTTGGTTTCTGTGAATAATCGGCAATTTCTATGAACAGGATTGTTGCATAACTTAATAGGCAACTTATCATACGTTGACATGGAAAAAAAATTCTAAAGCAGGAAGATGGAAATAAAACCGATTCAAGTACATAGATCAGCCAGCTTCAGCAAATTTTTTGGCCTTGTTTCTAAAAGTTTTTGATAGCTATTAACCAATTCTTGGAAAAATTCGAGAAGTTTGTACTGATCTCGGAGATTTTGGTCATTTTTGGGAGAACTTGCCAATTTTGGCTATTCTTGGCCAATTTTAGATAGTTTCAGCGAGTTTCGTGAATAACAACTGGCTGTGGGCCGAAACAGGCTCGAATTGACAGAAACTTTTTCTTTTATCTTAGCTCTATGCCAAAGGTTACTGCTTTTATTGTGCAATCCTGGGTCATGCTGTCCAGATTTGATCTGGCATGGCTAGTCTCAAAATAAAAGACTCAGAAATTTCATTGAATTGAATGATCTTAGTTTGAGCCATCTGGACTCAAAATAGTATTTTAACTATTGGAGCATCCTGTACCAGTTCCCGATAATAAGGAGCTGAGTTTTATTATATGTTATTCAGAAACTGAAAGATAAAGAGTTGTTCGCTGTAGAATCATGATATCCTGTTTTGTAGTTTCAGAAACTTGTTTGTTTGACTATTCACTTTGATGCCATAGCCGTTAGAACTTAGAAGGTAAGCACTAACGCTGTAAATGAACTTGATAATTGTCTTAGTAAAACTACTACAACAACAAACAACAACGAAGCCTTTATCGGAGTTTTTTGGGGTTGGTCGTTTGTATCCTTTCTTCCATTAAGCTCGGTTAAGGGCCATGTTCTCTCTAACACTTAACAAACCCATATCATTTTTTAGAACACTTCAATAGATGTTATTTTGGGTCAACCTTTAGTCCTAGCCGTTCCTTTTAACTACTTATCTTAGCGCTCCTTAGCGGAGCATCTATTGGTCTGTGTTGTATATATCCAAACCACCTAAGATGATTTTCTCTCGACTTGTCCTCAATTGGCGCCACTTCTAACTTCCCGCAAGCACACTCAATTTTTATCCTATCATTTAATGAATTGCCACTCAATACTTTTTAGCACTCATTTCAGCTACATTAATTTTTTGGACATGTTTCTTGATTGTCCACCACACTGATCCATAAGCATGGCTGTTCTTATAGAAGTCCTATAGAACTATCCTTTCAACTTCAAAGGTATCTTTCAATCACTTAGTACTCCATAAACACTCCTCTCAATAAGCATTATTTCTCCTTTTAACCATAATGTTTTAATTCAGTAGATGACAACCCTATCAATTCTCCATTATGGAATGATATCCTAAATACCGAAAACTATTGTATTATGTCAATTCAATCCTGGGATGACCTCCTCCCATTTAATAAAATTTTGTACGGGCTGGGATCCGAACACATGCCCACTCCTCCCCTCCTTTACAAGTGCTACCCATACTTCGCCATTAAAGTAAGTTTGGAAAACTTTTTGCTTAACAACCAACAAGAAGTACAAAGAAATCCTAGACAAAATATCTAAGTATAATATTTTTGATCTGGGAACTGTGACGATGGAGATCGAGTACTGCAGTGTCACGACCCGCACCCGAAAATCGGGCATGAGCCGTGGGTACGTCCAGCCTACGCCGCAGAATCGGCGGTAGAACGCTGTAAAGGTCCGTTCTAGGTCAACCATATCTATCTATATCTCACTGAAAAATCCGGCATGACCTCTCCAAAAGGAGGGCAAAACCACGCAATATATATATAGAATCCTCTCCCAAAGGAGGCAACCACGCAATATATATATATCAATGATCTCAATCACAAAATCTAGAGGAAGAATATAAGCACGATATGATATAAACAAAGAAACAGAACCAAGAGAGCAAGACAATCCAAAATAATACAGTCCAAGTCTACAAATAGCTACAACAACACAGCAACAAAAGAATAAGTACAGTCATCCAAAATACAGACCACAAGGAAAACCCAGAAAACCTACCTAGCTAACTAGGGTGCTATCGGCGTCTCCTCGGCGCACTCCTCCTCGGGGTCACAACAGTCGTCAATACCAGGCCCGTAGAACGTAGGGCAATAGTCCTCAGGATCCTCTGGAAAAAAATATGCCCAGTCAGGACTGGAGCGAAGTACATAACTCTGAAAGTAACTCCAAATGCATGGTAAGGTGTATATGACGAGCAATAGAAAAGTAATCAAGATGCACAGGAAATAAATATATGCTGGAGCACAATAAGTAGCTGCAATGTAAACTGGAGAACAATACAAGTAGTGGAAAAGTAACTGCAGGTGAGAAACATGAATACTAGCTAAGTGCCTTGAGCACAAGTTCGTTATATGATCGGCTTAGGTTGCACATGAAAGTCACTACGATAACTCCGTTATGCGTGAGTTGCATAACCGACATACACATGAATACTGTTTGGCTTTGATCATATAACCAACTCACTACTCCCCTCCCCCACTAATACCATTGGATCCAACCACAACACGCTACGTACATGATAATAGCTCGCGCACACGAAGGCGAGAGCACAAGAAGCACATGATAGCACATGATAATCAATACCCGAAGCACATGATGAAATACACGTGATAGAGTACCCGCTGAACACGGTAAGGGGGATAGCACCTCATAACGGGATCCACTAGTACCAGCTCGTGTAATAAAGTGTCAGAATCAAGTATTACAGTTCTAGAACAGGTGATATAAACGCTATCATGAAATGGAAACTATCAGAGGTAGGTACTCGCCTGATGTCCTGAGCAACTGATGAGGATCGAGATCCGGACCGGTGTCGCAAGGACCTAATGCGAAAAGCAGAATTAAACAGGGTTCTAAGCATTTAAACTGATATAAAATAATTAAAAACAGGCTTCTAGGGCTATTCTAGGTCGAACGGGTCAAACCGGTGGAATTCGGGTCAAAAAGTCAACCCGGGGGCCAAAAAGTCAACTCTAGGTCAAAACTAGGTCAAACGTTGACTTTTACGGTCAACGAGGACAAATTTGGTCAAAGCTAGGTCAAACTAGGGTGTCCCTGAAATTCTAGGTCAAACCGAGCTCATTAAGCTACTAAACTCACAAACTCGCCTAATCGAGATACCGGGATACCCTCGGTATCCGATACCTCGCCCTAGGCCACGTACCCCGCTTAAACCCGCTAAAACCTATGCTAGCACGCGTAATTATATATACATAAACATATAAAAATCACTCCCAAGCATTTCCTAGGCTAATGCTCAAATACCCCGCTCGAAACTCAATACCTTGAATATCTCAAGGTATCGAGATACCTCGGTATCTCAAGGTATTGAGGTTTCGCTCTAAAACCCTCTAACTAGCTACCTAGCTATTAATTATGCACCTAGTTATTAATCTAGGCTAGGTAATATAGATATCTACTATCTATTAATACATCTAAGTAGGTATCTACCTATATACATATATATATCCACACACACACACCCAATACCCATTACCTTACCCAATCATAACATGCAGCGACCCCTTTACTTCGTTGACGGTCCGACGAGGAAATGCTGATGCTCTCTTCTATTTTTTCTCATGAGCTGGTGTGCACGTACGTAGCTCGCCTGGAGGGGCATGGTCTCTGAAGCAGAAAAGCCAGCCCTTTGGAACGTCCTATTTATCGCCATCATGTTGATGGACTATAGGTGCCGCATATGCTTCTGTTTGGTGGTCTCAGTGGGCTCCTTCAACAGAATGCGGTTGCAACTGTAGCCGCATACTACGGGCATGCTGCCACGTGTACATCCTTAACAAGATGTAGTTCCAACAGTGGGAGCAAGTCCAGGCCGAGCTGCCACGTGGACGTTTGTTGCAATTTGCTGTTGCTGAAGATCTGGGCGGTTCTCATCTTTTGTTTGCATGACTTGGTTAGCTTGACACGTGGCCCACACTCAGTTGGAGAGAATTACTTCAGTCGTAACAGAAAGATTTCGTCTCAGGAAACCCTGTCACATTGGACGCATGGAACACATGGAGTCTGGAACGCATGGGACCAGAGACGCGTGGAACGCATGGAGTTTGGGACGCATGGGGCCAGAGACGCATGGAACGCATGGAGTCTGGAACGTATGGGACCAAAGACACATGAACACATGGGGCCAGAGACGCATGGAGTCTGGAACGCATGAGGCCAGAGACGCATGGAACGTGTAGAAAACTGTCTTACATACACGTGGTCCTATACGGCTGCATAGTGACGAAAGTAATAATGACGGTGACGTGAGCACTGATGCCAACTGTCCGTTGCGGAATCGAGGCGTTCAAAGTCCTTTTTGTCAGGATTCTGTGTTAGGCAATCTTTGTGTCAGGCCTTTATATGGCTAATATTAGGGCGCATGGATGTTGCTTTTCCTTGGCCGTATGGTTATTCTGCGGCCTAATTTCTTTTGATTCGATCTTGGGGCGCATGTTTGTTGGACGCATGGATCTAGATTTTTCATGCTTCTACAAGACCCCCTTCAAAGTTTTCAAACTGATAAGTTTGGAATACTTTGAATAAGAAGAATGGAGGAGAGCACTTGGGTGCAAGTAATAGATTCGAAACGAAAATCCTATCAGAGGTGATATGGACGTGATAGGTTTTGTGGACTTAACACCGCTGGCGTACTTAGAGTTAAGTATGGGTGATAAGTTTAGATGACGACCGATATCAGAGGTAATATGGACATGATAATCGATAGTCAAGTAGGAATGTTTGCTCAGAGGTAAGAAGGATATGACAAACTCTACTGAGGAGGATGTGAGGACGATAGCTCAGAGGTAACGTGGATGTGAGCTAATCGATAGCTATACAGAGAGGTTAGGTATGACTATGGTGTCGAAGGAAAAGGAAACGAGCCAGAGGTAATATGGACATGACTGTTTTCTTTGGATGAGGAACATTGACAGCTCATAGTTCAGAGGTAATATGGATCTAAACTGTTTGCTTTTGTTGAGGATATCCCACTGGAAGATCTTTGGTAGACATATTACTTCTTGCGCACTGGAGTGCGAGTAATAAGTTCGAAACGAAACCCTATCAGAGGTCATATGGGCGTAATAGATTTGGTGGCCTTAACATCACTGGCGTACTTAGAGTTAAGTACGGATGATAAGTTTAGATGACGACCGATATCAGCGGTATTGTGGAAGTGACAATCGATAGTCATACATAGAGGTTTGCTCAGAGGTAATATGGACATAACAAATCCTATTCATATAGAGAGGTTTGCTCAGAAATAATATGGACATGACAAACCCTGATGGAGATAACGGTTAGGACAGTATTTCGACATGGCAAACCCTATTTATATAGAGAGATTTACTCAGAGGTAATATGGACATGATAAACCCTGATGGGGATAACGGTTAGGACAGTAGTTTAGAGGTGATGTGGACGTGAACTAATACCCAAGGGAGCTGATTATGAGTGGATAGACCTGAAGGTTTGCGTATTCAGGATTCTTGAATACATACAACGGCTTTTATCAAGATTTTGTGAGAGAGAAGTGCATATTGTGCTTACACACTTGCTGGGGATGAACAACGGAAAACATATACTGTATATTTTGGTTGTCCAGCTGATAATAAAGGGAGTAAAAATCTAGCTTAGGCATAATACTTTTTGAGGAACTTGTCGTTGATAGGCATCATGAGCTAGTCGCTATTGGGTTTTGCGAGCCGGTAGACGTCGTTGGAGAATATAGACTCCATGAACGGACCCTCCCATTTAGGTTGGAATTTACCGGCCGTCTTGTGGGTCAACCATCGGTCTTCTTACTGTCAAGACGAGGTCACCCACTTGGTAAGTCCTTTTCTTGACCCGTTTGTTGAAGGCTCCTGAGATGTGCGCTTGGTACAGCTCAATGTACTGTTGAACTAAGAGACGTTTCTCGTCGAACGCTTCTAACTCTTGTAGTCGTCGGCGGTGATTGTCGTCAACGGTCAATCGGTTGGACAGAGCTACTCGAAGTGACGAAATTTGGATCTCGAGTGGGAGGATCGCTTCTCTTTCGTAAACCAAGGAGAATGACGTGCTGCCAGTAGGTGTCCGGACTATTGTGCGGTAGGCCCAAAGACACTCACCTAGCTTCTCATTCCAGTCGCGCTTATTGGATGACATAAACTTCTTGAGTAGCTTTATGATGGTCTTATTGAATGCTTCTGCCAGACCATTTGCTGCTGGGTTGTAGGCAGTTGAGGCTACATTCTGGATTCGGTTTTTGTCACAAAATCGATAAAAAACATGACTTGCAAACTGTGGACCATTATCGTGGATGATCCTCTGTGGCAAGCCGTAGCGTTATATGACATGATGCTTGACAAAGATGGTCACGTTTGAGGTCTTGACTTCAGTGAGTGGAACAACTTTCGCCCATTTGGAGAAGTAGTCAATGATAGCCAAGATGAACCGATGTACCTTAGAAGGTGGACTAATTGGCCCGATAATGTCCATTCCCACGCTTCAAACTGCCAAGATACTACCATTGGGTGTAGGAATTCTGAGGGCTGGTAGATAAAGTCTGCGTGTATTTGGTTCGTTTGACACTTACTCGCATAGTCAATAGTCTCCACTACCATTGTCGGCCAATAGTAACCCATTCTTCGGAGACGGTTTTGTAGCTTGGGTCCGGGCTGATGGGCACCGCAAACCCCGCCGTGAGCCTCGCGGAGAGCCTGTTTCGCTTCTGCATTTGATAGACATCGTAGCAGAAGACCGTCGTAGGAACGACGATACAACATTTTGGTAGCCATATCGTAATAGAACCGGAGGAAACGTCTTCTGATGGAAGTTGCTTCCTTTGGGTTCTCGGAAAGAATTCCATAGACTGCGTAGTCGATGAATGAGAGCCTTCAGTCTTGGATGCCGGTGTCTACTTCTGTTGTGTAGCTTAGACACATGCAGATGTTATTTTTCGGATAAACCAGCTCTTGACCGACCACTGTGATCAGCTGATGGGTTTTGACCGGGACTGCCAGGGAGGCAGCGAGGCCGGCTAGAGCGTCAGCCACGATTTTCTGCAGTCGAGGGACGTGCTCTATGAGGAACCCCTCGTAGGTGGAGATTATTCCTAGCGCGGCTTGGTGGTAGGGAATCAAGTCTTTGTGCCGGACCTCGTACTAGTCCTGGACCTCGTACTCGTCCCGGACCTGACTGACTATCAGCTTGGAATCGCCGTAGGCTTCCAGGTAGTCTACTCCTACTTGTTTAGCGAGTTGGAGCCCAATGACGATGGCGTTGTACTCTGCCACATTGTTGGAGCATGGCTCTGTGAGGGAGTAAGCACGGTTGATGACCAGATCGTATAGAAAATCAGTACTATCCCGACGCCAGTAACAATATCGCCTTTGGGCCCTGTTCTTAAAGCACCGTCGAAGAACATTCGCCAAACGGCTTCTGCTCTTGTGGTCAAGTTTGAGTCCGTTACTTCGTCTGGGATCTCCTCGTAGAGCTTCGAGGTTTCTGGTACATGATGGGCCGCCAGAAAATTTGTCAATGCTTGGCCTTTGATCGCCTTTTATGGGACAAATACCATGTTGTACGGTGATAACAGTATTGTCCATGTGGCTAGGCGAGAGTTGAGCGCTCCGGGTTTAGCCATAAGGACCCTGAGAGGATTAACTCGCGAAATCACATGGATGGTTTGTCCTGCCACGTAATGTTGGATCTTCTGAATGACGAAAATCAGAGTGAGACTCATTCTCAACGGGGTTGTATCTGTGCTCTGCGCTACCATTATTATGCTGAGGTAGTAGATGGCTTGTTCGTGACCTGCATCACTTTTCTGGGCTAGTAGAGCTCCGAGGGAGTGATCCATTGCCCGCACATATAGCAAGAAGGGTCTTCCCACAATGGGGGCCACCAATATTGGGGGTTCATGAGATACTCCTTAATGTCGTCGAAGGCGCGTTGACATTCTTCGTTCCAAACAAATGAGACTCCCTTTTTCATGAGCTGAGTGAACGACTGACAACATCCAGAGAGGTTTGATATGAACCTCCTGATGTATGCCCGCTTTCCTTGAAGGCCACGAAGTTATCTGAGGTTCTTCGACGGGTGCATTTCAAGTATTGCTTTAGTCTTGTCGGGGTCTACGTGGATATCCTTCGAAGTTATGACAAAACTCATAAATTTGCCGTTGGAGACTCCCAGGAATGATTTGGTAGGATTCATCTTGAGCTGATGCGCACGCATCAGGTCGAACACAGTCTTCAAGTCTCAGAGGTGATCATCTTTGGAGCGACTTTTGACAGCGATGTCATCAACGTAATACTCCACTGTCTTGCGTAGATGTTCACGGAAGATGGTGCTCATAGCTCGCTGGTATGTAGCACCTACGTTCTTCAGACCGAAGGACATGACTGTGTAGTAGTACATTCCTATCGGCGTTCGGAACAATGTATGCTTCTCGTCATCGAAAAATATCTTGATTTGATTGTTTTGAGATAATTCTGCTAGAGAGTTTTTGTGGACTTATCATCCTTGACGTACTTAAAGCTAAGTATGGATTACGAGTTGAAACGACTGACACCATCAGAGGTATTATGGACGTGTCGGTAGACAATAATATTTGCTCAGAGGTAATGTGGACGTGGAAAATTCTTGGGTTGTAGACTTATTATCCGTGGCGTACCTTAAGTACGGATAATAAGCTGAAATGACTCGCACTATCAGGGATTATACGAACGTGATAGTAGAAAGTCGATAGGCAGAACGTTACTCAGAGGTAATATGGACATCACAAAGTTCTGAAAATTGGAATTCCATTAGAAGTATCTTACGCAGAGGTGATGTGGACATGGTAAAATAAACTTCTGTGGGGACAGAAAAACATGACAGGTAATGTGGATGTGACCATTTTCTTGTGGTGATAGATTCGTTATACTGAGGAGAATGACATGATTACAGCTCATAGGTAATATGGACATAAGCTGTTGCTTGGGGTGATCCAACCTTACTTGGCGGAGCATTTTCGATCCAAATTGGGGATAATAAATAAGATGTTTTGGAAGCGACTGGGCTTTGAGGACACACTTTTTTGCTGGAGGGAATCAAGTTTGGGTGGTCTCAACGAGAACGTTTTGCTGGACCTGAGAACTGCTCCACTGGAGAATTTTTTATGGATCTATTATCCGTTGCGTATTCAGGACCCCTGAACACATATAATAGATTTTGCAAGAAATCATGGAGGGACACAAAATCTCTTACGTATTTGCACTTGCTGGGGATAACAAAATGTAAACACTGTACATTTTAAATTGATATGCTGGGAAGTACTAATTTAGACGTAATACTTGTTGAGGAACTTGTCCTTGATCGGCATCATTGGCAAGTCTCGGTTAAGCTTTGCGAGCCTGTATGCACTGTTGAATCGAGGAGACGATGTCCTTGATAAAGCATCGGATTAAGGAAACATTGTCCTTGGTGGGTTCGAGAATACACTGTCCTCGATTAAGAGTTCATATCTGTTCTTATTTATTGACAGATTCTGGAGCTCGAACTTTACGGACTTCAGTCTTGCTGGAGCGACGATGCGTGCTAGCACTTTCGTATCCCAGCCCACTGCGAGTAATGTTGTAATAACTGTCGGATTGTAAAGAAATATGTCGTCCTTTACCGAAATTCAGACCTTCAGCCTTCTGGAGATCATAGCCCATCTTCTGCATGAGACATAGTGACTGTTGGCTGTAATAATGAAACTGTGGTAGCTCATCATTTGTTGCACCAGATATTATTGATGCTTTGGTTTGTGACAAACATGGAGTCATGTGTAAAGGAGCACTGCTACGTACACATCAAGGAGTTGGCTGAATTGTGCACGTAGGATCACTACCACGTGTGCACGATTGCTTATTATGTCGAGGACCGCCACCTGCTGGGCGTATATGCATAATACGAAGAGGGACACTTCCTACTGCTGGGGATTTATTTCGTCGAAAAGCACTGTCTCGCCGTTGTTGATGAGTCATACGAGGCTTGGCTTTTATGCAGAAGGAGACTTGTTGAGTTGCGGTGAGCATCTGAAGTCTACAATTTGCGTTTTCTGAGGAAAAGATCATTCGGCACGGCCTGCATTTCTTTTCTTTTGACCTGGTCGTTGAATGTGCTACTTGCTGTGTCAGGTCTTGAGCAATGTCAGGGTGAACCCACATGACCTCGCCTCGTGGTGTACTGAGAGGTACCAGCCTGGTTGTTTGGCCGCGAGCTGGTAGGAGATTGACAACCTCCATTGTTGCCCTCGGGATCGGGACAACACCGTCCTGGGCCTCCGTCACTGGGAAGTCACCAAACTGGAGGGACACTATGTTCGCAATGACCGTCTTGTCCTCTTAAGTCGAGGGTGAGCGCCTTGGCATCGATCAGCTGCTGGATACGCCTCTTTAACACATAGCAGTCTTTGGTTGGATGATGGACGTACCTGTGGTAGTGGCAGTACTTGGGGTCATCGACCTTGTCTGCCTCCTCATGGTATCTGATATTTGGTAGCCGGAGTTTGTTGCCTTTCATCAGTACGTTGAAGATTTCAATGACGTCGACGTCATCGAAGGAGAAAATCTCTTTTGGCTTTGGGGCTTCTGATTCCTGAGTCGCACAGTCCTCAGGGAAGACCGTTAGTTTTGCATCTTCTTCGGACTCGGAGGGAATGCTACCCCTAACTTTGGATCCTGTTCTGACTTGTCGAGGGCGACTACTCCCAGACTTGTCATTGTCTGTTTCCTGGAAATCACTATCCTCACGGAATGACGAGTTGGTGTGGATCACTGGAAGATCGCTACTCCCGGCTTGCAGAGTTATCGCGGGCCCTGAGGGTGGCGGGACCATGTTCGCCTTTGTCTCCAGTATCGTCTGGGCCAAAGTATGCATTGTGGCACTCATGGTGTGCATCATTGCCTCCAGAGCATCGAGACGTTTGCAATTGCTGGTGCCCTCATTGTCCTCCCCTGCCATGTATACGATTCTTACATGGGGAGAAGTGGATGAGACGGTAGATGTTACACTTTTTACCTCGGACTCTTGTAGTGAGTGATCCTCAGGGAAAGTTGGCAGTGTTACATCCTCTTCGGAATCAGAGGGAACACTACTCCGGGGTTCACATCGTCTATTCTTTGGGGATCGTTGTCTTTTCGGAACGCCGGGTTGTCGCAGAGTCCTGGAGGATTGCTACCCCCAGCTTGCAAAGCTGTCTGGGATCCCGAGGAAGAACTACCTCCAGCCGCTGACAATTTCTTCTTTGAGCGGATGTCCAGGAAAATACCTTCTGCGGGTTTCGCTACCTGTCTTCCTTGGACCTGTCTTCTTGATCCGCTGGCCGAGAGCGACCGACTGGAGGTGCTGGACTTTCGACCTTCCCTTATGGAGGGGGCATTCTGAGCAGAATAACATGAGGCAAATGACAACTCCTCTTCCTCTAGTGCTTGCACATGTTCTTCGGGTTGCAGCCGGGTGGGTGCCTTTGGTTGCAGCCGCCGGAATGTCGACTGTCTGTTTGTGGGTACTGCTACTTTGTTACAGCAGCAGTTGATGACAATGTTGGCACAGTGATGCCCTGAGGAGGACACTTCATATGCCGTAGTTGTTTTTCTCACTTTGCGCTTGTGATTGATCACGTTGCGCAAGTCAAGCGAGGGCTGATTCACCTTTGCACACTTCTTATGAGCCCGGGTAGACCGAGCACATGGGTGCGTAGGTGTTGCTTTGCTTCCTGACCTGGGGTTCGTACAAGAACTTTTTTCAGGTTGCTAATGGAAGACTCTTTAGACTAA
The DNA here is from genome assembly GCA_036927795.1 of Iris macrosiphon. Classification (NCBI taxonomy): domain Eukaryota; kingdom Viridiplantae; phylum Streptophyta; class Magnoliopsida; order Asparagales; family Iridaceae; genus Iris; species Iris macrosiphon. The sequence goes on along the minus strand of JAYESA010000011.1, from coordinate 23,775,298 downwards.
CCCTGTCCAATTGCCATTGCAGACTGGACGCATGGGTCGGTTTTGTACAACTTTCCGTTAGGGACACATTACAGTTAGCGGTGCCTGCTGACGGTCGGTCGAATGAGCAATTGCTTGAGCTTGGTGAGCTTGCATTGTCCTAGGCTTCTTCATCCTAGCATGCGCCGGTGCGTAGTATGAAGAGTCCAATTTTACATCTTCGACTTTCTCAGCATGTAGTATGGAGTCAGCGCTGCGTGAGATTCGGTCGAAGACGGAACTTCTGTTGCTGTCCTGGCCGCATGCGGCCATCTGCCTGCGGCTGTCGACCGATGCCGCATAGTCCCTCTTATGCAGCCTTTGTTGTGGCCGCATAGAACGTGCATCAGCACCCAAACTTCTAGCATCATAGTGTTTTTCTCTGCCAGAGTATGGGTGTTGAGTGTCTTTCTTCTCAGCCAAGGTGGCCGCATAACCAGGGGCAGCCTGGGTAGACGCCTGATATGCGTCTTCAGCAACAGAGAGAGACGGAGAGCGCATGCTCCGCAGTTGGGTGAGGCACAACAGCCTTTGCAACCTGTCCTGCGGGTCTTCTTAGTCTTTGCTAGCCTCGGTGAAGCGCTGCCCTCAGAGAGCATTTCCTCAAAGGCTTGCTGGTCGAAGCGTACAACCAACATCCTCTGGGTTGAACCCAGCTTCGACGCGTCGGACTGCGTCACGACATTCTCATCAGAAGAGAAGGATCATCCCCAGCAGAGTCGCCACCTTGTTCGCCATTAAAGTAAGTTTGGGAAACTTTTGCTTAACAACCAACAAGAAGTACAAAAAAATTATAGACAGAAAATCTAAGTACAATATTTTTGATCTGGAACCGTGACGATGGAGATCGAGTACTGCAGCGACCCCTTTACTCCTTTGACGGTCCGACGAGGGAATGGTGATGCTCTCTTTTCTTCTCTCTTGAGCTGGTGTGCATGTACGTAGCTCGCCTGGAGGGACATGGTCTCTGAAGCAGAAAAGTTAGCCCTTTGGAACGTCTTATTTATAGCCATCATACTGATGGGCTATAGGTGCCGCATATGCTTCTATTTGGTGGCCGTAGGGGGCTCCTTCAACAGAATGCGGTTGCAACTGTAGCCGCATACTATGGGCAGGCTGCCACGTGTACATCCCTAACATGATGTAGTTCCAACCGTGGGAGCGAGTCCAGGCCGAGCTGCCACGTGGACGTTTGTTGCGATTTGTTATTGCTGAAGATCTGAGCGGTTTTCGTCTTTTGTTTGCGTGACTTGGTCAGCTTGACACGTGGTCCACACTCAGTTGGAGAGAATTACTTCAGTCGTAACAGAAAAATTTCGTCTCAGGAACCCTGCCATATTGGACGCATGGAGTCTGGGACGCATGTGACTCATGGAACATATGGAGTCTGGAACGCATGGGGCCAGAGACGCGTGGAACGCATTGAGTCTGGGACGCATGAGGCCAGAGACACATGGAACACATGGAGTTTGGAACGCATGAGGCCAGAGACGCATGGAACGCATGGAGTCTGGAACACATGGAGTCTGAAACGCATGAGACTAGATACGCATGGAACGCATGGGGCCAGAGACGCATGGAACACAGAGAAAATTTTGTCTTACATACACGTGGCCCTGTACGGCTGCATAGTGACAAAAGTAATAATGACAGTGACGTGAGCACTGATGCCAACTGTCCGTGGAGGAATCGAGGCATTTAGAGAGTCATTTTTGTCAGGATTCTGTGGCAGACATAATCTTTGTGTCAGGCCTTTATGTGGCCAATATTAGGGCGCATGGATGCTGCTTTTCCTTGGCCGCATGGTCATTCTGCGGCCTGATTTCTTCTGAGTTGATCTTGGGACGCATGTTTGTTGGATGTATGGATCTTGATTTTTTATGCTTCTACACACATCATGTTTTAATTCAGTAGATGACAACCCGATCAATTCTCCATCATCTCCCTAGGTATCGTTTGTCCATTGTCCATCTCACACCTGTAATTGAATTGACAGAATACAATAGCTCACTTTGTTAATTTGAGCTGGAAGAAACTTGGCCAACAAACCTCCTGTAATTATAATTAAATTCAGTTCCTACATAGAAATTGTTCTCAAGAATGATTCAGATCTTTTACAACTATAGTTCTACAGTAAGTGGCCATTGCAGGTGTCTTACCAGTTTCAGTCTTGATCATAATCATTTCATCGCTGAAACAGGATTTCTTATAAAAGTTACCTAATCCTCAAGGTGTAAAGCTATGTGTTGTGTACAATAAGTCAATAACTCATTCTCCATGAATACCATACATGGTCTTGAAGGAATAGAGCACCTTAATTGGATCTCATGCACACTATAGCCGCTTAATCTTCAGTATGAGGCTATGAGCTTAATCCTCTGAAGATTTTCTCAAATTTGCTGCTTTGGACATGTACACAGCTTTAACATTAACGCCAGTTCTAGGGTGAGTTTGTGGCTATTAATGCTCTAAACATTCGGTCATTGAAACACTTAATATACATCAAGATTATTGCAAAATGCGGCAGTACATTCTTAATGCCTGCACTTGATTTCTAATTGCATAGGTACAATTGAAGTTACTGTGGAATGTGGTTTTAATGTCTATAGTTGGTGCACTTTCTACTATAATAGATGGATTCCATTAGCTCCTGAAATTTGTTAGTAGCTGGGGTCATGCAAAAGTCTCATGCATACTAGAGCTGCTTAATCTTCAACATGAGCTCAATCCTCTGATGATTTTCTCAAATATGCTGCTTTGGACATGTACACAGCTTTAACATTAACGCCAGTTCTAGGGTGAGTTTGTGGCTATTAATGCTCTAAACATACGGTCATTGAAACATTTGATATACATCAAGATTTATGCCAAATGCGGCAGTACATTCTTAATGCCTGCACTTGATTTCTAATTGCATAGGTACACTTGAAGTTACTGTGGAATATGCATTTTTAATGTCTATAGTTGGTGCACTTACTACTATAATAGATGGGTGCCATTAGCTCCTGAAAGTTGTTAGTAGCTGGGGTCATGCAAAAGTTAATTGCATTTACATTCATAAATAAAAATAATGATTTGAATAGAATCAATTATCCAAGATTAGTTTAAGCGTTCATTTGTGGAATTTCTTGAAACCTGAAGTACCTGTTAGTGTAGAAAGATCTTCCCAGAGTATCTTAGGCCTCGATTACACAATATATAGAAACTTGTAAGATTCATTTTCATTTAGTTGACGGATCGGAGCCTTCATTCTCAGGTCCTCCTTGAAATTACTCGTCACTAGACTTATTTTAAGAAAAAAGTAATTCGTTTTATTTGAGACAAGGCCGCTCATTAATGATAGTCCCTGTCCTGGACTACTAGCACCATGACCTCTTCCCATTTAATTAAATTTTGTCCGGGTTGGGATCCGAACACATGCCCACTCCTCCCCTCCCTTATAAGTGTTACCACTAGACCATCCCCTTGGTTTGGTCATGTCATTATTATTCTTTCTAATATGCTGCATTGCAATTGTTCTAGATTTGTAATCAATACAATATTTGTATTGGATCCAGCTACAGGCTTATTAATGGTAAGGTCGTGTATCGAGGAACCAACATGAACACAACTCCCTTATTAAGGGAGGCTGCTTAATGCACTAACTATGATCTGGCAGATCCGTCATATTGCGAAGACCTGATAACATAATCAGCATGATGGCCCATTGGAAGCCGATGTTTTGAGTCTTTTGACCTCTTGTATCTCTGAAAAAGATTGGCTTAAGTGCTCTATTTTTCCTAGAATTAGGTGAGTCAAACTTTCTCGTAAGACGTTTCATAAACTATGTTGCAAGGGCATTCCAACTGGACAGTCTTGCACGTGTCTGATATAAATTGGACATTGATTCGACTATATCCAGGGCCAGATTTACTCGTCTCCAGAAAATAATTTATGTGCACAAGTTACTGTTCTAAAAATTGGCCTAGGCAGCCATGCCCTGTCCAGAATTCTGCCGGAATCGGGCCTAGGCGGGCCCGGTCCTAGGCATCCCTAGGCGGACCTTAGGCGTCCGCCTAGCGTTTTGCAATTTTTTTCCCAGATCCATAATTTTATTTCCAGAATCTTTTTGGGGGACCGCTAGGCGGCCGTCTAAGTGGCCTAGGTGCTAGGGGGTGGGCCGCCTAAGCGACCTAGGCGCTTGGCGGAGGGTGCCCGCCCCGACTAGCGCCTAGCGCTTTTCACAACCTTGGCACAAGTGCTTGCCTCTACTTTGCTTTCTCTAGGATGGAGAGGAGATCTATGAGCTGAGCATAAGTACTTTGCCTCTACTTTGCTTTCTCTGCTGCTTGCTTGGCACTGCTTGATCTAGGATGGAGAGGAGGTCTATGAGCTGAGCATCTGTATATGATTTGTTTTGATATGCTTGAGGTTATTCAAGCATGCGTTTTCTTAGTGAGCAGCGAGATGTCCAAAGTTAAAGTAGATAAATTGCTAAAATGTTAAATCAATTATAGACTAATTAAATGCAAAGATCACTTACGTATGATCTGTGACGTACATACTATAATAAGCATGCATATCCTTTTTGAAACAAACGAAAACTGAAAATAATCTAAACAAGGACATAATTAATTCTTAAGTTCTAGACAAAACTCGTTTGCACGGCATAAATGATCTTGCATTGCCAATTTTTGTTGGATTGTACATGTAGAAATGTATCTCACAAGTCATAGTGGATTGTCAGTTTACAGTTTTATTTAGTTCGGAATTTCTAGTTTACTTGTTGAAAAAATGGTAGAGATCCTAAAGAACTGGGCCACAAATTGTTGTGCTCTAAGCTGCACAATTTGTTGCCAATCAAAAAATGTAGAAAGGCAGCATTGTTACCATGAATTCTTCACAATCAGCAATGCAGTATAATGTTTTATTGTGTCTCTCTCTAATTGTTTGTGTTTCTTTCAGGATTTGACTTAGAAGTTTTTCTCATTGGTCTCTGGTGTTGATGTTCCTGTATAGTCAAAATAACATGTGACTTGGAGATGTGCGGAGGCATTGTCTTTAATTGCAGTGAAGTAGTGTTATTGAAGGTTCCCGTCTCGCGGTCTTAGTAGGATGCCAAAGTAATGTTATTAAAGGACCCCATCTTGCTGCCTTAGGCGCTTACCTAGGAGTTTCAAATGGTATCTCGCCTCATTGTGTTAGGTGGCCGCGTCAACTTGCCTTGACCTAAATGTTACCTTACTAAGGCTATTTTTTTAATTTAGAATCTGAGCCAGGCCAAACAAGTAGAAACCATTAATAATCAAATACGTATATTAAAGAAGAGAAAAGGAACAAAGCATTACCCCTTTGTCCGTTTGGTTCCCATTCTTTTGTGGCTGCCCTAACCCGTTGAATCTCATCTGATCTCTATATTTGACTTCGAGTCCACTTCCATGTGCCGACATGTAAGTCTACCTCTCATTTGCTTTCCATCAATGACTGTCTTGTTTTGGTGTTTCTCCTCTCTCGATATGTCAAGTTACTAATACGCTTAGCACTAGCAATTGGTTTTTGATTGAACACTTCATTAAGTTGATGTTGAAATACCAAACTTGTGTATTTAGTATGCACAACAAATTTCCATGGTATGCTTATAGTTTCTAATTATACATTTATCATCCCAATTAGGGAAAACCACAACACAAAGTCCCATTCATTAACCACAAGCTTTTCTACCATCCACCCCAAATTTTAGTATTGAGGTCTTGCCTCACCGCCTTGAAGCCCCCTAGACCTTTTTAGTCCTCATTGCCTCGCACCCCCTTAACAAGCTTGCAGTGAAATAATTGCTGTGTAGATCATAATGGTTCTTACATAATGATGAATATGCCAAATTTTTTTCTAGAATGTTATAAATGTGAAACCAACAAATGCAAATGGGTAAGACACTTAAAAGGTGTGCCAAATGAAATGTTCATCTTTTATTATAAGAGTTCCACTGATAAGTTGTAATTAGGTGGAACTGTTTAGAGAGCATGAAGCCAATTCAGGCATGATTAGTTGTTGGTATTTGATGTACATTAGTTCTATGCGGGGTCAGGAGAGATCTGTGCAAGGTAATTTCATGTGTGGTGATGATCATAGATCAAACACTACCTGCTAAATTCACGTTGGTTCTGTATTTTGCTGATAATGTATTAATCATATACAATAAACTATATCCTCCTTTGGGAATCTATGTCGTAGTGTACAACAATGCAATCTGCTCGAAGAAAAGCCATTGTGCCTACAGAATCATTACATAGGTACAAGGCATGCATTCTACTGATGCTGGTTTGATAAAAAAAGAACAATAAGTCTATATCCAGATATGATGTGGCTAAAATGTGTAGTTTTCAGTTGACTATATGCAATTAGTATCGCAACACATCAAACAAACTGATTAGAGAGGTGAGGCTAGTATGGTATCAATGCAAAATAATATATTCAGCACACAGAATGTACATGCATAATACTGATTGGTTAGCTATGTTGCACGGACAGACATACGACACAACATAGTAAGGACATGGCAATATGGACACTGCACCTAATTTGGTGTATCCTAGTGCATTTTGGAGTGTCTGGGTTGTGTCTAATATCTTAATACTTATCCGATACGTGTCCAACACGGCACAACTCACATTTTTGTCTGCGCTTCCTAGTTGGTTAGTACCGTATGGATGGCACTATGGTCCAAATAGTTACTTTGATACTTATTCTGGAGTTCCATTTTCCTATTTGGTCTTGTTTAATCAAAATATTCAAATGGTACAGAGTTTCTAATTTTTCTTCCTTTGTTCTTAAAAGGTGATTGCGGTGATTACTATGTATTTGGGATACCTTTACCCCTTGTACTTAATGTATTATATATAAATTGTTATACCATGCATACTGTTTTTCAAACACCTTTGTTCTTTGGGGCTTAATTGCTTTCTGTCAAATGAGGCAAAAGACTACGAAAAATGCTTCACTGATACTCTGAATCTTCAGTTAAACTAGTTCTTTTTTTAGCATTCTATCACAAAAGGTAATTGAGAAATCTTTTTCAGCATCTGCGTCTACATATTGAAATGTAATTTTGATCATATACTTATTTTCTGGTGAATGGGCATAAACAACTTATTGAAATCTTTCTTTTCAGGTTGAAGGCCAAACAATCAGAGCTAATGAGCTTCTTAATCGGAAGCGTGAAAAGGTCAACCGCAAGTATGCACCAACTAGTAGCCATAGAGGACGGCAGCTTTACCCTGGGTTTTTGGAAGATGCACTGGAAGAGGTTTATTTTTATATGGTTTTCTGTTTTCATATATCATTTGACTGATCACTTGTAAGTAGTTTTATAAGGGCGTCAAATGTAATTTGAGTTCTTTGAGTGAACAACAAAAAAGCCTTTTATCCATATTTTCGGGTCGTCTACATGGATCCTTCTCTTCCATTCTGCTCGGCCAGTTTCTCTCTGAAATAACCATATCCTTTTAATACCCTCAATCCAAGTTCGATTAGGGCTACCCTAGTTATAACAGCTCCTTTAACTAAGATCATACTGCTCCTAATTGGTGCATCTATAGTTCTCGGTTCCACATGACCACCACCTCAGGCGGTTCTCTCATCTTGTTCTTAATTAGCAACAGATTCAACTTCTCGTTTCCTTACCCTAGCTTTTAATATGTGTTGCCACTGACCCATCTCAACATTCTAATTTCATCAGAACTCATTTTTTGAACCAAGTTCTGTAAGAGAGAACTCATATTTGAGAGGTTTACGTGAAGCTTCAAGATAGTAACAACTAACAAGTATGTCAACATCTGAGTTGAAAATTCTATTGTTGGTTCAATTTCTTGTTTTCTATGTACACCCTAGTTAGGTGACAGGTGTAATATAAAATGAAAAGTTTTTTTAAATATTCTTAATTGGGGTATTTAAAACCTTCATTTTCTTGAGAATTATCCAAGACACTCTTTCATGACGTGTCAGAAAATTTTCATATATTTGATGTACTTGATAGCTGCTTGCCACATTATTGTTCAACGTTTCGGACATTTGCACTTGGCATTCTCCTTCTTCCTTCTGATTGTATACTAGTCTGTTAAGCCTTGGACCAATTCTTTTTGTTTTCAGCTAGTCCTTCCTGGCCTTTGGTTAGGAATTTTTTGGTATACATATGATACTACTTCAGAATATTTGATAATGTATGTATTGAAATTCTATATCTATCAGGAAGATGAACCTGATGAGGACTACAATTCACGTCGAGGTTCATCTCGTAACCGTTTTGAGGAAGATATGGAAGCTGAAGCTCAACGAGAGAGGCGTATTATCAATGCGAAGAAGGTGAGTTTCTGATATCATATCTGAAGTAGCTACTAAATAGGTACATGCAGAAATGTGTTTTGCTTTCCATGCGAGTTATGCTAATTGTTGCATGATCATTAGTCAAATGTATACAAAAATGCCCCTCGCAAGCCATCCTTGCCTGCTGTTCGTCCATCAAAACACCCTGTAGAGAAATATTCTGAGAGTGAAAGAGAGGAGTCCGAATATGAAACTGATGGGGAGGATATCGAGAGATCACCATCTCGTGGAAGGGAAGATGAGCCAGACCCTGAAGATGAATATGAAGACGAGGATGCAGAGGAAGAAGTTGCTGGTGCAGATTCCATGTCAGAGGAAGAAGAGGTAATTATCTCCTCAAGGAAATGATCTATACTTGATTTTCTGTGCTGGAGAACTCAAATGACCAAACTAATACTTTTAAGGGTCATAAAGATTGTTTTGTAGCTCTTAATACCTCAAGTGTCCAGAATAATACTTTTAAGGCAGTTGTCTTTTAATGGGATAAAAAGGGTTTTATCGATGTCATTAGTTACTGAAGTGGACTTTGTTCGGTTTAGGGATGTAACTCTAGATGCAAAATTTAGAGATGCATGCTAGATTGCTAATGGCAGAATGCATGGTTACCTGTTTACTTATTCAACTGTCCAGGAGCCAAAGCAAAAGAAGGGATCTGGAGGCAGCAGTCTCAAACGCAAGGAGATTCAGTCAGATGAGGACTCTCCACCCAGAAAGACAACTACTCATCGCAGAAAAGCAGTCGTCTTTGATAGCGACGAGGACTGAATGTGCTTGCCCTGGTGAGTTGAACAAGATTTTATGCCAGGCACATGGACTTAAAAATACGGAACAAAATCAAAATTTAGATTTGTAGATTAGCTCACAGACAAGGAATAGTTTGCTAGTATTTACTGCTGTAAAGTTCAATTAGAATTATGACCGGATCTTCGGTCCACTTCTCGGGCTGAGCTTCTGCATTGGAATAAAGATTTCTTTTCGTAGCTGCTTCCCTAACTCTTCCTAACCAAGGCCTATCATGCTCTGGGCTCAACCAAAATTCAACTGTGAATTCTGTAATCTGGATGAGCCCAGGTCAAATGTCAGCTTGAGCTGGAATACTTAAAAGATATAGCTTCTTTGAAGTGTTAGTATAGTCGTCGTAATATTTTCCCATTGAAATTGCGAACAGTATTTGTACATTATCCAAGCAAGGTACATGCATTTTAAAAGGAAAAACAATATGCTTTTGTAGCTTCTGGAAACAAGTGGCTAGTCACTCGCTAATATGAGGATCTAATCTGCTGTTCATGTGATAGGTTCTTGTGGAAGTCATCAGGAGCTGCTGTTGGAGGCATCAGCAATGAGAGGTGCTTGCTCTTGGTGCGGGTGGTTAGACAATGTTCTATTTGTTGCTCAGAACTGCAAAATTGCTTCTGGGATGACGCAATGCAACATGAAAATCATTTCTCCCTGGAAATTATCAAAGTAGAATTATGCTAACTTGTATCGCCTTGAGGAACATTTGAGTCTTGAATTGAAGGACCAGACTTGTTATAGTTATAACTGCTGTATCTGATAATCATTTATAATGCAAGCATATTTATAGGTATACATATCCATCATGGCAGCTAATTAATGAATTTAGTACTAGTTTGATGCACCATATTCTTGTGGAATTTATTGAATATTATTGTCTGAGGTTTGTTTATTTCATTACATATGGTTTTGTAATTAATATCAGAATTCCTTGGTGTTTGCTTGGATATGTGCAACAATTGTTGGTTATTTTACTATGTAGTTAGTAAAGATGTTATGCTGCTCCCTTGGAGTATTTTTTTTTTCACAATAAAGAATTCCTTTATTATTTTAAATTCTTTGGCGGTCAAGTCTTATATAGCAGTTTTACCAATTATTATTGTATTATATATTTCCTTTAACGAGTAAACCCCCCATCCCCTCTCTTTTTTTTATAACATTTTTATTTATTAAATGTTTCTTAAATTCTAATATTGGTAGATTTTAAATACTTATGAGACTTTGGCTTAGAGCATCTCCAATGCTATCCTATGTGGCAACAGCCGCAAGACAATGTCTTATTGATGTGGCAATAAAAATATTTCCAAAAGACAATAGGCCACGAGACCATACCGATGCACAATGTCTTGTTTTTCATTTTTTTTTTAGAGAAAAGGAATGAGAGAGAGAGAGAGAGAGAGAGAGGAGACAGGAGATCGTCGGGTACGACCGGACGGTGCTCGAGGCCGTGGTTGACGTCCGCCTCGTCGAACCCTTGGCGTCCGCGAGCAGAAGATCGTCGGGGATGGCCAGACGGCTCTAGGCAGTGGTCGACTCGCACCGAGATGCCCACATCTTCGCCTACGTGCTCGACTGCCGCAGTGCGCTGAGTTCGGAGGGGATGAGGAGGCCGGAGGAGTTCGGGGGAGGAGGGCTCGCTGGAGTGCCAGGCTGGCACCAACAACTATTTTGAAGTTGGTTGTCTAGATCTAGACAACCAACTTCACATTCTACTTGCCATGTCAACTTTACAATGTATCTCACATTTGCATTGGAGAAGGACTTTTGAAATCATTTCAATGTGGCAACCATTTATTCCAAAGCCACAACAAAGGAGCATCTCCAAACCTGTTGTGAGTTTGGAAAAAATGGCTGAAGTTGGTTGTCTAGATCTAGACAATGGATTTCACAATGACTTTATTCCACATCATCAATTATGAATAAAAATATTTATAAAAAAAGGAAAGAGTGAAAAAGTTGTCTTGGAAGTTGAAAAAAAGAGTAATTTTTATTGTCTTTTTAACACTTTTGTATTGGACAACACTTTTCTATTTCATTGTCTTGTGTGAATATAATCTTGCCACAGAGAAAAGATATTGTCTTGTGTCTCATGTCACATAGGAATTACAACACAAAATAAGACAATAGGTTGTATTGGACAACACTTTTCTATCTCATTGTCTTGTGTGAATATAATCTTGCCACAGAGAAAAGATATTGTCTTATGTCTCATGTCACATAGGAATTACAACACAAAATAAGACAATAGGATCGAAGATGCTCTAAAAGGAGTTATGTTAAAATTTTACATTTACATTTATTGTATCATTATTGATTAGTTATCAGTTTTAGTATTTTCTTGGATTCTCAAACGTCTAGTCAATTTTCATAATTTATAGTCTTGTTAGTTGGCACATTTGCTTTTTCAGACTTTCTTATCTTCTTTCTAACTATAAGTCCTTCGGTCGAGCTTGATTGATATGTTACACTTTGCTGTTGGTTTATATTTTCCTTTGCTCGTTGAGCTGGTGATTAGTTCATGTTTGTCTTTGGTATTTCTTTTATATATATATATATATATATATATATATATATATATATATATATATATATATATATATATATACCAAATTACGTCTAATCAAGTGGTTTAGACTGATTTATATTACTTAGGAGGTTGCGGGTTCGAGCCGAGCACCATTTAATTTTTTTTTTAGGAGAATTAAGTGGTGAGTTGGTGATGGGTGCAGCGCAAGTACGGTTCAGGTACGGACCTTCGAGACGATTCAGGTGCGGTGTATGTGCGGACCTTCGGGACGATTCAGATGCGATGAATGTGCGGACCTTCGGGACGAGTTTGTAGGTTTCAGACAATTATCTCTTCAAAAATAAAAAATAAAAAATAAATGCAATTGTTATAAAATCGGATAAGCATGTTATACCATTTTTTTTTTTTTCACTTCTGTTCGAAGAAATCAATGATTTACACTGTAGAGATTGAACAATGTATGTATGTGCATTCGTTTGATATTATTTTTGAGAAACAAAGATGATCACTGCAGCTAGTCCTCACATTCTCAATCTTCCCGACACACACACACACATATTAGGATTCCCATTTATCGATCGTATATTTTTTGTTGGATAAAGTGGATTTTTTTTTTATTTGTGTTTTTGCAATTAAAGATCACTAGATTAATTTTTTTTTGTATTTTATATTTTGTATATTTTGCATCCAATTTAATTTTTTGTCGTTAACGAACGTCAAATTCGACGTAAATTTACTAATATATTCCTTCATAATCCTAATCATAATCTTAATCCTCTCTTCTCACTCTCCATCACAGAACCTCCCCCCTCTCTCTAACCCTCATCCTCCTCTAGCTCCTCCCTCCTCCTCCTCCTCCTCCTCCCCGTGCCTCACCCCTCTCCTTCCCGCGTCCCCACCGGACCAACCTCTTTCCTCCTCGCGCCCCCACTCGCCACCCTCTTCTCTCCGGACCTCACCCTCCTTCTACACTGCCCACTCGCCCCCCCCTCCTCCTCGTGCCCCCCACCCGCCACCCCCCTCTCCTCCCCGAGCCCCCCCTCCTCTCCTTGCCCGACCACCTGCGGCGGCACAACAGTGGCATCGAGGGGGGGGGGGGGGGGGGGGGGGGAGGAGGAGGGGGGTTGGCCCTGTGGGGGCCGCGGGATGAGGAGGAGGGGGAGGGGGGTGCGGGATGATGAGGAGGAGGGGAGGAGGAGGAGGAAGCACGGGGGTGGGGGGGGGGGGAGTTTAGGATTTTCGTTAAGGGTAGTTTAAGATTTTTATTTTTTATTTTTTAAAATTATATATTTAATGAAAAATGAACAAAAGGGACTATTTAGAATAAAAAAATTCAGGAAGTCTTAATTTGCTAACGAAACAAATTATGAATTTTTTTGGGTACTTTATCCTAATTTTTTTACTGACTAATGTGTTTAATTTTTTGGAAGAAATAGAAAGGATGTGATGTGATGTTATGTAATGTAATATAAAGTAAAATAATATATATATATATATATATATATATATATATATATATATATATATATATTTCAATTGTTACTATTATGGCAACATTCGAAAATGTTTAATAGCGGACATCTTTTAGCTCAACTGTACAAAATTGAGCCTATTGTATACTGTCTACAATGTTCAAAGTGGTACAATGTTTAAACAAAACAAGACAAATCTACAAGAGAAATCTGCAGTTACTATCTCACTACCTGTACCATTATATATATATCAGTAGTTGGATTATTTTTCTTTTTACCGTAAAATAAATTTTCTTTTATATTGCCGAAAATTTGTTTATATGTTTGAATATATTTGAACTAAATTTTTATATATATTTATATATATATATATATATATTTTATTAGAATTTTTTGTAAATATGTTTATATTTTAATTAGAATTTGTTATAAATATATGTGTAGATAGTTAGATAATATTAGATGATTAAGCTACTAGTTAGAATATTTAATTTTTTTATTTTTAATTGTGACGACCCATTTAGACTAATTTTTAATTACGATAAAAAAGTTAGTTTTGGAATTTTTCTTTCGTATTTTTTTATTAATTACGTGAGGATATACATATAGACTTGAATCGTTTTTCAAGACGCTTTATAATAACTACTAATGTTCACGTTCATTGCACGTACCCAAAAAATAAATTAATTCCTCTAAAATTATGAACAAATTAGATATAAATTTATATTATATTAAAATAGTTTAAATATATTTTAATTAGGATTTCTATAAACATATTTTTAAATTTTTGGATATATGTGATTTAAATATAATTTAAATATTAAAAATATTTAAATATGATTTATTTATAGATATGTTTGTAGGCTTTTGATATGTTGATTTGGTTAGAAAGGTTTTTATGATTTTTTTTTTCTTACTTAGGGGAGGATATAAAAATGCGGTAGTTAGAAGAATTTTAGGATTTTTTTTCGCTTAATTGCATGAAGATATATATATACGACTTAGACGTCTCATTTTGAACCGTTTTCAAGCCTCCCCACTTTCTCTCTCTCTCTCTCTCTCTCTCTCTCTCTCTCTATATATATTATATATATATATATATATATATATATATATATATATATATTAAATGCATATGCGTTACATGTAATTTTTTATTATATATTATTATAAAATAGTTTAAATATTTTAAAATATTTTAATTATAATTTATTATTGAAGAAAAAAGTGGATTACAGATGATGAGAAGGAAGTTGATTTAAGATTTTTTTTAATCTCCCGTTAGTTTTTTTATTAATTAAATTGCTTGAGTATTTATTAACGGTTTTAATAGATAAGATGGAAGTTGGATTAAGGTATTATTTATCTTCCGATTTTTTTTTTTAATTTAATTGGTTGAGTATTTAGTTACGGCTTACACGGTTCACTTTTGAGTCGTCTGGAAACCGCTTATATATATATATATATATATATATATATATATATATATATTAGCATTCTCCCTCGTGGTTGTAGGTTCGAGCTACGGGAGATGCAATTAATTTCCAATAGAAAATTAATTGATGCAGCAGTACGGGTTGGATCATGTGGTTCGTGTGCATGTACGACTCTTCGGATTGGGTGCGGGCCTCCGAGCTGTGATATGGCCTTTCGACCGGGATAGTAAGACTTCGAGCTGAGTGATTATAAAAAAAAATTACGTTCTTCAAAAAATACAATTCAACGGTTGCTATTTCAAAAAACATGCAGGAATGTTTTATAGATATTTTTAGGATTGTCTTTTTTGTGTAAGAGTAGTTATTTTGGTTTTGATAGGGGCACTACAAAACTTACTCGGGACTAGTCCAGTATTAAGAAACTTTTACTCAGGACAGCCAAAAGCTTACTAGGGGCTGCCCACCCTCTCAACAACCCCCTCCCCCTCCCAAACTCAAATATTCTCTCTCTCTCTCTCTCCAAATTCTTTCCATACTTCTCCATCTCCTACTCCAATTTCAATTTAAAATCCTAAATTTCTTCCCCCCCCCTCCTCCAATTTCAAGCATCAATCAATCCTTGAGATGATACCCAAAACTTCCTTCACTTCAAAACCATAAACTTCTTATTTCTCCACCTTTTTCCATCCGAATTTTTTCGTTTAAAGTAATATAATATAATATATTTATAAATAAAGGAATAAGTTGGGAGAAATAGCAGAGGGGGGGACCACTCGCCAACTCAGTTGGCGAGCTGCTGAGTTGGCTAGCATCTCGCCAACTGAGTTGGTGGGGCGCTCTCCTTGAGTGGACGCTCGCCAACTCAGTTGGCGGGCCAGTGACCGTTCCATCCGACCGTTGCACAACGGCTCCCTCCAACCCCTATAAACACCCCCCACCCCCCCCCCTCCCAAACACTCCTCACACAACACATTCTCCTCCTCCTCCTCCTATTTTCACAGCTTCCTCCTCCTTAATCACAGCAATTCTCTTTCTCCTCCTGATATTTACTGGCGATGGCTACCCACAATGACGGTCGTATTCCTGGCGGACCGACTACCGCGCTTATTATTAAGCAACGTGAAGACCACATTTCTAGTCAGATATTTATTGGCGAGGTACATTTTTAAATTACAAGTTGCCAACTTTATTAATGCATATATTTTTTATAATGCCTATGTTTTTACTTTATTAATGCATATAAATTTACACACAAAATATAATGCATATATTTTTTATAGTTATACGACCATGATCATGCTTTACGAACTCGGATCCACGTACATTGGCGGTCCGAAAGGAATTATCGTACGTGGGAGCTAAATTCGGTCCAAAAGGCGTTGGTGGAATCCTTTGGATTCCACTATATAGATCGTGTTAGATATTTAATCCACGATCTTCATTTAGTTGTAAGCCTTGCGGAGCGTTGGTGGCCAGAACGCAACACTTTCCAACTCCCATTCGGCGAGATGACGATCACCCTTTTTGATGTGGCGAATATACTAGGGTTACCTATTAACGGTAACGCTATATATTTTGATCAGCACTTAAAGGGATCTGATCTGATCCGGAGGTATCTCGGTGTTAGCCCTCCTTCAGGTCTAAAAGACGACAATTATGTAAAATTTACATGGCTCCGTGGCAACTTTATGGACCTACATCAAACTATTGATGAGTTGGTTGATGTAGATAAAATTCGGATATGTATTTTTATTAGTAAATTTGTTTATTACTTAATTTAGTGGTACAATTCTATATAATACTTAATAAATCCAGGTCATTCGTTGCACTAGAGCGTATCTGCTATGTTTATGTGGTACAATTCTATTTTTCGATGCATCGGAAAATATGGTAAATGTGCAGCTTTTACCATTCTTGGATGATCTGACAAAACCTACTGAGCATGCGTGGGGAGCTGCTACTCTTGCCTTTTTGTACGCCAATCTGACAGAATTTGTCAGATCCAATCGCAAGAGTATTTGTGGATGTATTTCACTGATACAGGTATGAATGAAAGACCTTAAAAAGTTAGAGTAATTTTATACGCAAATTATGTTTGTACTAATGTCATATTTTTGTTTTATAGTTCTGGTCCTACGAGCACTTTATATTGGTAGGCCTGTTACCAGCATTCTCAGTGATGTATTTCCAGTTGCTATGCGCTGGCCTACAGACGTAGTGGATTATCAACACTACCAATACAGGACTGTATCACTATATCGTAGCCAATTTGATACACTGCAGTATAATGAGGTAATTTTTAAATATACAATAAATATCTTTAAATTATTTAAGTTTTGATCGTAGATAAACATCACATCTAATTGATACAATATCTTTAAATAGGTAACCTGGTTACCGTACTCATGTGGACCTGATGCTCCAGAAATCAAGATGACATCCTATGCATTTAGTTTACACAGATGTCATATTATATATGATCGGTTCACCATGTACCATCCGACAGACCGTGTTCTTCGGCAATTCGGAATGGCCCCAATAATTCCCGATGATCCACCGACAGTCGGTTATCAGACATCAAATGCATTACAACGAATCATTGGTCACGTTGCTGACTGGAATAATCGGTTCGAGAATTATAGTGTGAGGGACATGTCTCCCAGACTAAATTCTACTGAGGAATGTAAGTTATAAGTTACTCATTATTTGTATTGATTTAGTGTAAATAATTTGCTAAAATTTTGTTTACATTTTGCAGACATAGGTAGTCTGGACTATAGACAATGGTGGGGATGCCCTCTTATGAGCAACCGAGTATACCACTACGAGGAGCAAAGGTTCAAGAGTAGATCCGTAGACGATTCTACTCTGCGTGCTTTTGTCGATGGAATGCATGATTTGGTATGACTTCATTATACTTTCAAAAATACATATACATAGATATGATAAATATATTAATTTACAAGTTTCAAATTTCAGAGTGGTGTATACCGACAACATTTACAACGACCTCATAGAAACCTTTCCCCAGACAGTCGGCGTCTTATGGAGGAACTTGTGACTCGTGTTGAGCATCTGGGTATTGGACGGGAACCGGAAATGCCTCCAGTACAATCCCGTCTTCCACCGGACTATCCGACCGGCTTAGTACGACAGAGACACTCTCGTCGTCGTAGGCGGGATACTGCAGAGGACCATTATGCTAGAGCGGGCCCGAGTGACCAGTATGCTGGAGCGGGCCCGAGTGACCTGTATGCTGGAGCGGGTCCGAGTTGCCAGTATGCTGGAGCGGGACCGAGTAACCTGACTGCTGGAGCAGGCCCGAGTTACCAGACTGCTGGAGATGAAAGCTACCAGATATTCACACAATTTTTTTCGACTCCATCAGCACCGCTGCCTACCCAAACTCAACAAGACGAGGAGGAGGATGAGTAGATAATTTGTAACAATGTATGATTGTAATATTTGTACTCCAATCATTAAAACAACTTTCAAAAGATATTTTAAGAGAATTTAAAAACCAAGACCAAGAATCACTATTCTCACCTTCAGCAACAGCATAAGCTATAGGATATAATTGATAGTTAGGATCGTGAGCACAAGCAATAAATAAGATACCTTGATATTTAGACGAAAGAAATGTAGCATCAGTACTAATAATTGGTAAACATCCACTTAAAAATCTATCAATACATGACTTAAAACAAATAAAAATTCGTTGGAAGCTATTGTTTTCGGCAGTTTTAATAAAACATGTACTACCTGGATTTGTCTTCATAATTCTATAACAATACTCCTCAAGACTAGCGTATGCCTCATCATAACTACCATTAATTTTAGCTAATGCTGTCTCTCGGGCTCTCCATGCTTTGGAATAACTAACTTGTATACGGTGCTCCCTATATATATCTTTAACAATTTGTGATGGACTGTATGACTGGTTATCTCTAATAATGTCAATTATCATGGTCTTAATCCATGAAGCGGTAGCTAGTCGATGACGTCCTGTACTAAGTCTTCCTAAACAAGAATGACGATTTTCTAATGTACTAACTTTAACTATATCGCCATTTCCAATAGATTTGACATATACTCTCCAATTACAATTCGGTTGATCACAACTATATATAATTCCACGAGCATTATTCATAAGACTAGCTGAACAACTAAAATTATATTTAATTGCTAAATTACTTATAAAGCTTCTAAAGTGGGAACGACTAGGAAATGATTGTCCCTTAAATAATTCATCAGTGATAACTTTTACAACATCATCATCTACCGTATAATCTACATTTTCAACTAAATCATCACTATTTCCATCGTCGTTGTCACTATCATCATCATGGTTAGATTCATCTGATGAATGACCTTCTTGGATAAATGAAACTATTTGTTGAGAAGAACTAGCACCCGAACTAACATGCTGATATTCAGAAAAATATTCATTATTTCTACTATCTAAGGTTGCTGCTACTTTAATAACATATATTTTTATATATCGTGATTGTGAATTAATCTCAAGAATATAATTCCATGCATCTTCACTATCTATCAAAAAACAATTAGAACAAAAAATAGACTTCAGAATAAAATCATAATGAATAGAACAACGTTCAATAATATGATTACGTATATTTTTAAAACTAATATTCGGATAAGTTGAAAAAATTATACTTTCTCCTCCTTCGTAATTTAACCCATTTACTTTACCGCCGTGCGAGCATACAATTCTTACGCTACGATCCATGACGGTTGAGAACTTTTGCTACAGAAAACAGGAGGAGAAAGCTGTGAAAATAGGAGGAGGAAGCTGTGAAAATATGAGGAGGAGAAGGAGGAGGAGAATGTGTTGTGTGAGGAGTGTTTGGGGGGGGAGGGGTGGGGGGGGGTGTTTATAGGGGTTGGAGGGAGCCGTTGGAGGGAGCCGTTGTGCAACGGCCGGATAGGAACGGTCAGCACCCCGCCAACTGAGTTGGCGCGTGGCCTCTCGAGGAGAGCGCCCCGCCAACTCAGTTGGCGAGATGCTCGCCAACTCAGCAGCTCGCCAACTGAGTTGGCGAGTGGTCCCCCCCTCTGCTATTTCTCCCAACTTATTCCTTTATTTATAAATATATTATATTATATTGCTTTAAACGAAAAAATCCGTTTTCCATCTTCTCCATCTCTAATTTTATGTTTGTACTTTTTATTTCTTTTTCATAAATTTTCTTCCCAGTCATTGTTAATGTCCAAATATCATAGTGTAGTAACATAAAATATGTTTATGATGAACTTCGGACAAATTTTTGTCGTTTCAAATCCATTTTAGAGTTTTGAAGTAAGGAATTCAACCACAATCGTGGCTGGGAATACTCAGGACTGTAGAAATTTTTCATAATCCTGTATGTTGTCATGACTGTAAATTTTTTCTAAAATCCTGAATACTTTAAGTTATACAACAATTAGGATTGTCAAAATTTTTAACAGTCATATTAATTAAAAGAATTATCAAATTTTTTGACAGTCCTGATTTCAAATAAAATGAATTAGTATTGCAAGGACTACCAAATAAAAATACTCACCCAAACTCCACACTTATTCGCTTAGATTATTAAATTCTCAGTTAATATAGAGCATGTTCAAGGCTTCAAGCCTGGCTATGTCAACAACTTGTATAAATATACAACTTCATCTAATCCTTGTGAAGGGGAGAGGCTAAAAAAACAAAAGACATTCAGAAACAACATTGGACGTTTGAGTAAGGGTGAGCAACGGTTCGGTTCGGTTCAAACCGAACCGAATATTCAAAAACCGGCTGAACCAAAAATTAATTTTTGCAAAACCAAAAACTGAACCAAATTTGTAAAGACCGAAAAAAATCGAACCGAACTAAATCGGTTCGGTTCTCGCTCGGTTCGATTTTTTAGGTCCAAGTGGTGAGTGTATACCAAATTCATAAAAAAAAAAAAAACCCAAACATAACTGAGAAAAACCAAAATTGTGTACCAAAAATAACAATAAACTAATTTTATACCAAGTGATGAGTGTATACCAAATTCATAAAAACCAGTTTTTTTCTTTTATAATATAGTGATTCGGTTTTCGGAATCCAAAACCGAAAACCGAATCGATAACCGAAATTAATCAAATGATAAAACCGAAATCCGAACCGGTTTATTAAAAATCGAACCGAATTTCAAATTCGGTCCAGTTCGATTTTTGGTTAAAAACCGAGAATTGCTCACCCCTACGTTTGAGTTAGGTCACTCATAGCAGAAGCAGCCATTCATGGTTGAATTAAAGGACTTACGTGGCAGCAATTATTTCCCAAACAAGAGGGGATGTAGTTAGACTTATGCTGTCAAAATTTTAGTTGCCATTCAAATTTTTACAGTCCTAAATAAAATATTCTATTTATTGAATAATATATTTTTTAGGATTGTTAAATTTTTTGACTGTCCTGACTATAGACATGATAGTCCATCAACGTTTCCGTTACGACCGTGGACGAATTTTCGAAACACTAAAATATGTTCGAAATTTTGAAATTTCGTCCAAAATGAATCATAAACCAAATATTATTACTAGAAGATAGAATTTAGATATGAAGATGGATTTAGAACAATAATTGAAATTTGGGAGAGGAAGGGAAAGAGGAGAAAAAAAAAGAAAAAAAAAAGTTGATTTTTATACTATGTAGTGGGCAGATCATAACAAATTTTTTGAGTGACAAATTTGTAAATAAAAAAAATTTGGACAGCCCTGAGTAACTTTTGTAGTGTCTTTCTAAATTTTTTTTTTTTTTTTACACGAGATAATGACAAGAGTTTTTAAAATCTCTGGAAGGACGTGAGCTCCACCTTAGTTCGATTTTGCTAGCCGAGCAATTAAGAAATTTAGCATATTGCCATCTCGATCAATTCGACCACAGAACCGTCCATATAATTCGATATACGCATGAACATTTAGCACAATCTGCATCGAACAAATTATAGCCGTCCAAATCGAATCCATTTGATCACAGAACAAGACCGTCCGTATAATCCGATTATATCCATGAACGTTTAGCACAATCTGTTTTGAACCAATTAGAGTCGTCCAAACCAGTCTCATAACATTGGGCTCTGATACCTGTTGGAGATACGGTGTGACGCGAACCAGAATTGGTCCATGAGGTGCGATATGAACTGGATCCATATATCTTAAAAAAAAAAAATTCTCTCATGATTTCATTTCATATCCGATGTTAAAATAAATTATCAACTCGATTGTCACAACCTTTGAACGTTCAACTGGAAACAAAATACAATTTAACATATGACAACTACAAGACTCTACGGAAGAATTATCTAAGGCTTGTGATAAAGGCACTACAAAGTAGACTCAGGGCTAGCCCAGTGCTAACCCAGTTATGAAGAAAATTTACTCAGGCTAGCCCAAAATTTACTAGGGTTGCCCACCCTCTTCACCTCCCTCCTCCTGCTCCCCCTCCCCCTCCCCCTCTTCCATCGCTCGCCCCCGCCCCCACCGCTCGCTACCGTTCCCGCGTGCAGCAGCGGCCCCGTCCTACACCTCTCACCGCCGTCCCCGCGTGCAGCAGCGGCCCCGTCCTACACCGCTCGTCGCCGCCCCCACCGCTCGTCGCCGCCCCCACCGCTCACCGCCGCCCCCATGCGCAGCAGCGGCCCCGTCCTCCATCGCCGCGCCCGCACGCAGCAGCGGTCCCGTCCTCCACCGAGCGCGCGTCTCCGCCTCCGCCTCCTGCCCCGCATCCCGCCGCCGCCTCCTCCTCCTCCCGCTCCTCCGCCTCGTCCCCTCTTCCGGTCTCCACGCAGTCCAGTTCTCGTGTCACCTGATGTAGTCTTTCCTTCCGGACTGTCAAAATTTTGACAGTCCTAACAATTAGTAGGACTGTCAAAATTTTGACAGTCCTGATTATAAAAAAAATCAATTGGAAGTAGATAGTCCGGTGAGTAATTTTTGGAATTGACAAACTTGTAATTATTAATAATAAAAATTTGAGATGTTTCGAATTATTTTTGTAGTACTTTTATCAAGAGCCTTATTTAACTTTAAAATGGGTTCTAAAATCTTGGGAAAGTCCGGGCTCCCGCAGGACTCCATGAAAACCCAAATTAGAAGATAGTATAATTGTATGATTGCCAAATACACATAAAAATAAATTGAAATAACTATTTAAATGAAAACTAGTCATAAAATAATAAACTAGATAGACTTCGAGTCTTCAAAGCGTATGTACTAGTCCATTGGACTACAACTAGTCATAAAATAATAAAACTAGATAGACTTCGAGTCTTCAAAGCGTATGTACTAGTCCATTGGACTACATTGTCACATATGTTGGATTTTATGGAAATTGTGGGGCAACCATATCCCCAGCCATCACCTTCATATTAATACTTCCACAGAAAGTACAAAAGAGTCTCTTTTAAGCTTCCAAAGTCATAACCTCCTCAAATTGTTCTACAAATCAAGCTCACATATTAGAAAAAAAATAGTATATTTTATAATATATATTTTTTTTGTTCGAATTCAGCTAACTTTTGTGGTCGAAAAAATATATAATTTTTTTGGCTAAACAGACGGTCTCGAAATTAAATCGCAAAAAATAAATAAATATGTGTTGGAAATAGTGGATCCAAATAACATGTAACTGTATAAAAATCTATAAGTATTGTCGAACATCAAAAAAAAAAAAAAAAAAAAAAAAAATAATAATATTAGTTTCTTTGGGAAAGGAGCCACTTAGAAAGCAAAGTCTACCGTCATTAAAACAAACACAATAACATACGTATAAATGAATGATCAACATCGATTACACAGCAATTTATTTATTTATTTTTTTTTTTATGCATCATCCTTCTTTTATAAGTTGAGTAGAGCCAGGATTGGTCCTAGTTTCGCTTGATGAACAAATGATCACCTCTGACGATGAGTTTGACGCAACGAAATTACAATATTTATGGTATTATTCGGGCGAATACAATAAAGAACAAGCGGGTTCAACTCATCCCAATGAAAAAACAAGTCTTGCACTAAACCATCCACCTCTTTTATCTTTAATCCTAGCATGTGCTTCCAATAAGGGCTATGCTATGACTACAATCAAATGCCTACAACCATCTTTTAACTGCCACGTGACGTTTACGTGACGACCGTCCATTGAAGGAGGAGGAAAATGTGGAACCCAATGGCTGTCCGGGTGGCCATCAAGTGGCAGAAATACCATGTGACAGCCGTTTATTAGAGGAAGAGGTGGAGCCGGATGTGGTCCACATAGCAGGGGGAAGAGAGTTGTAAAAAGGTTGTAAGCATTTGGTAGTAAACTTAGCATTATCGTTCCAATAATAGTAGTAATTTTTTTCTTCCAATAATATATATATATATATATATATATATATATATATATATATATATATATATATATATATAGGTCTGGGACCATAACCGTATTGTACCCTCAATGCGACAGCCTTAGACTATTATTGAGACAAGTATAATTTTTTACCCTTGTTATAGTATTTTTTTTATGATTATGTGATTTTTTTTTTGGGTTCTCTTTACCGGACCTTTGAGGTTGACCTTCCTCTCTCTCTTAAATTCTTACGTGTCACGTCTCGATTTTGCAGAATCGATAATCGTCCCCTGGACGTGATGTCGTGCGAGCGTAAGGCGCACGCGCGCAAGGCCTAGGCATAATGATATATGTAGAAACACAACAACATAGTGCACAAGTAGAGAACGCATATTAAAGCGAAGACAAGTTTTCTTTATTGATAATATACATCTTTGTTACAAACTCTTAACTCAAATGTAAAGGGGTGCCATGCGAGGTTACAAGATGTACTCAAAATGAGATAGCCGATTCATACATTACATCCCTTACTAAAATTTTAAAAGACAAACCACCTTGGGTGCGTGTTTGCACCATCTCCTTGGAGCTTAAAAAGGGGGTAGGTACAAGCTCCAGAAGTATGTACGCGCTTCAGAAGTCACGAACAGGAACACGTCAGATCGGTGAAAGGTTGGGGAAAAGCTTCAGCTCCTCGTCGCGTCGCCTTGGCTAGGAGAACCTGCTGCAACGAAGGTCAGTACATCAAAATGTACTAGTGAGGGCGAGCGAATCCAACACACCAAATCGACACAGTATTCAAGTGAACATGCAACATTATCATTATGTGATCTTTCTATCTTGTCCTAGTTCAAGTTACAAGCAAATCATAGAGTAAATAAAATAATAATATGTGCCACCGTTCAGTAACTTTTATCTGTGTCGTCTGAACCACCTGCACAAAATTTACCATGTCCTTTCATGCCACGAAGACATAGTTAGCTTGCACAGTTTAAATATACAATGCTAGGACTATACTAGCGGGTCACTGGTCGGACAAGGGCTGGTCGACTGTCTTTTCGCTTCGGGTAGCTAGCCCTTAGCGGACGTCTCGACTCATCCAATGCTGGACTACACTAGCAAATGTTCTACCTAGGCTGAAGCGGTCCCAGTGCCCCGGCGACCGTTCATAGAACTCTTCTCTTGTGCATAAGTTGTCCTTGACCACACATCATCTAAAACTAAGTTATCAAACGAAGCATGCAAGATAACATAAGAAAAGAGTTTTATGGCATACTCTGATAGTATAGTCTACTTGCTCAAGTGATCATTTTACAATTATTTACTACTCACTGCACAGTTATAGATGAATATATTCTAGCTACAACTGAAACATAAAATAGATACATGCATAGCGAACAAGCACGCAATAATATGATCGTTCGATAATTTTGTGTGATAAGCATCAAGTGTTCCAAGTTTACTTCTTATTATCTTAACTCAGTTATTATTTATATGGTATCATTGATCGGAATGCACAAACGAGTCAGATTATTGAGAGTGAAGACTTGGAAGGAAGATCCAGCTAATCGAAAGTAAGGCCACTCACAAGTTAATAAATCAGGGAAGAGAAATGGAGATCTTCAATACTCCGCTCGTACGTCGTCTACTCGACCACCTGCACGCATCAACAGATGATCAATATCACTTGCCTCGGTCTCCCAAAGTTCGATACGAAATACGAAGTTCAAAGAACGAAGACCTTGAAATCCATTGAAACCGTTAAAGAAAACACAAGTCATGAAACCAACGCGAAAGCAACCAAGCGGCATCGAAAACGAGTAAAGAAACCAATGCAGCGAAAAGGTCCCTCGCGACTCTGCCGCCGAGTCATTCCTTGAGGCACGTTCTGCTGAATGTGGGACTTGATTCCGAAAAAAATAATCCATAACGAGAAAATAATCTTGATTCAATCTGTCATGATCGAACGATACCAAGTATTCCTTAGCCACGCTCACCGAAAAGGGGGAACACTACATCTTAACCAACTAATAAAAAAGTTTTGTCCTCGAAACTTAGGAATGGAACCTACCCTAAGAAACAATAAGAAAAACTTTTCCTTCATATCTGATTCGAGTTCCTAGGTCGACTCCTTGACCGCGTTATTTTGCTAGAGTACGAGCACAAGCGGGACTGTACGATTCCGAAGCTTCTTTTCTTTCCGATCCAAGATTTGAACGGGCTCTTCCACGTATGACAAGTCTGCCTGTAGATCCAGCTGGCCAAAGTCTATCACATGGCTCGGGTCATGCACGTACTTCCTAAGCTATGAAACAAGAAAGATATCATGCACATTCGGCAGGACTGGTGGCAATATGATTTGATAGGAAACTGGAGCGACTCACTTGAGGACTTCGAATGGGCTGATGAATCTCGGACTTAGCTTCCCCTTTACTCCGAATCTCGTGACTCCTCGCATGGGCGAGACCTTGAGAAACACATGGTCGCCTTCGAAGAACTCAAGTGGTCGCTGGTGAATGTCGACATAACACTTCTGCCGGCTTTGTGCTACTTTTAGTCGCCCTCTAATCAACCGAACCTTTTGGACCATTTTCTCAACTAGTTTTGGCCTAAGTATCTGACTCTCCCCAACTTTATCCCAGCAGATCGGTGACCTACACTTTCTGCCATACAAAGCCTCGTACGGAGCCATTTGGATGCTGGACTGGTAACTATTATTGTATGCAAATTCGGCCAACGGTAGGTGGACGTCCCAACTTGACTTTGAATCGATCGCACAAATGCATAATGTCTTCGAGAACCTGATTCACCCATTCGTTTTAGCCATCGGTTTGAGGATGGTAGGCTGAGATAAACTTTAACTTAGCCCCCATCGTTGACTGAAGGCTTTCCCAGAAATATGATAAGAATCGTCCATCCAATCTGACATAATAGAAACTGGTACTCCGTGCTGCCGAACTATCTCGTCAAGGTAGGTCTGAGCTAGGCGATCGATGATCCAAGTAACTTTAATGGCAATAAAGTGTGTTGACTTGATTAATTGGGAGACGATGACCCAGACGGCATCGGTCCCCCGTTGCGTCTTTGGCAAACCAATAATGAAGTCCATGCTTATGTTCTCCAACTTCCATTTTGAAATAGCAAGATTTTGTATCTCCCCGCCCGGTCTCTTATGTTCTGCTTTCACCCTCTGATTGGTTATGCATTGTGACACGAAGCGCGTCATGTCCTTCTTCATGCCGTGCCACTAGAAGATAGTGCGGAGGTCTTTATACATCTTCGTGATCTCATGATGGACTGTGTAGGCTGCACAATGGGCTTTGGTAAGTATTTTATTTCTGAGTTCTGCGTCGTTTTTGTAGTGCTTTTATCAAAGTCCTGATTATAAAAATTGGTACGACTGTCAAAATTTTGACAGTCCTGATTATAAAAAAAATTAATTGGAAGTAGACAGTCCGGTGAGTAACTTTTGGAAATGACAAACTTGTAATTATTAATGGTAAAAATTTGATCATTTTTGTAGTGCTTTTATCAAAGTCTTATTTTACTTTAAATGGGTTCTAAAATCTTGGGAAAGTCCAGATTCCCGCAGGACTCCATGAAAACCCAAATTAGAAGATAGTATAATTGTATGATAGCAAAATACACATAAAAATAAATTGAAATAACTATTTAAATGAAAACTAGTCATAGAATAATAAACTAGATAGACTTCGAGTCTTCAAAGCGTTATGTAATTCTAATTTTAAGATTAGAAGGGATTGAATTCTTTGTTTTGCTTGCAAGGAAAACTATATTTAAATGCAAGTCCATTGCACTACATTGTCACATATGTTGGATTTTATGGAAATTGTGGGACAGCCATATCCCCAACCATCACCTTCATATTAATACTTCCACAGAAAGTACAAAAGAGTCTCTTTTAAGCTTTCAAAGTCATAACATCCTCAAATTGATCTACAAATCAAGCTCACATATTAGGAAAAAAAAGATATAGTATATTTTATAATATATGTTTTTTTGGACCGAATTCAGCTGACTTTTGTGATCGAAAAAATGTATAAATTTTTTGGCTAAACAGACGGTCTCGAAATTAAATCGCAAAAAATAAATAAATGTGTGTTGTAAATAGTGGATCCAAATAACATGTAACTTTATAAAATTCTATGGATACATCAGTATATGATCGTGCCATCAACCTTACACCAGTGGTTGAAGTATGTGGACGATCACGGTGTCGTCAAGACAAAATTTGTCGACGTTTATCTATTTAAAGGGGTTGAGGCCAACTACTTTGACTCAATCCTCTACAAGCAAGTCCACCAATATGAAGGTGGCAATATGCCGACGATGAGGCAGAGACTGGGACAACATCGGACGAGCCCTTGAGGGTCCATCTCAAATCATGTGCTCCAGATACATCTCCTTCTCTCAGGGTAAAACTGTACAGGAAAGCACCTGAGCCTCTGGTCGTTCGCCTCCGTAGACCACTACAAAAATATACTATTTTAACGACAGAATTATCGTTCGCTAAAATATATTTTTTCTGTCGTTATTTGCATTTAGCGACTGATTAGCGACAAATTTTTTTCGTCAGAATAATTAACGTCGCTACAGAAGTTTTGTCGCTAATCCGTCGCTTTGTCGACGGATTAGCGACGGAATGAGCGACATAAAACCAGCGACGGATCAGTGACGTATAAATTTTATCGCTAAACTTTCTAACTACTTACCAACATAATAACGACGGATTATGTGAGCCAAAATTTGCCAAAATTTTCAGAAGGTTTTGCACATTCAGGGCTCATAGAGTTCGTCGCTAATCCATCGCTAAGTCGTCACTCTCGTTGACGGATTATTGACGGATGTTAGCGACGGACTCAGAAACATGTTTGACATATTTGTGTGTATCGACGTTTTAGCGATGGAATATTCCGTCAATAGGTAGTCGCTGGCCTGAGATTTTTTGTCAGAAATTTGTCGCCGACCTGAGATTTTTCAGATTTTTCATCGCTATTACGTCGCCAGTCCGTCGCTAAAGGTAATATTTTTCCTAGAAATCAATTTCTGCTAAGCATATACCTGTTATATATTTACCAATTTCCACACAAATAAATTTCACAGAATTAAATTATACACAAGCAAATTCCATACAAACTAATAAAACCCATACAAATATGTACAAATGTTATATATGTAATAAAATAATAAAGTAGAGTAATCCAAACATGTACAAATAACTGTTATATAATCCCAGAAAGTCAAATAAATATAATCAAGTCAAAAAAATACAACCAACTAAAAAAATCCCACAAACTCAAAAAATTTATCAAGTCGACGGTGGAGGCCGAGGCGACTGTCGACTAGCCATGTACTGCGCCATAACCATAGCGATGATATCCTATAGATCATCAGGAGCAAAGGCATATGGAGCATTCACATGAGCCATCAAAGGAGCTGGATGACCCATCGATGCCGTCGGAGGATCTAGAGCCATCGGAGTAGCTGGAGGACCCAACGTAGTAGCCGTCGGAGGAGCCATCGTAGTAGCCGTCGGAGGTGCATGTGCTGCAGGATCACGAATGTTTATCAACTATCGGACCAGACCATGTAGCTCATACACAGTCATCGTGAGCTGCACCAGAGGCATCACACCAGAAGGAACGTCGGAGCGAGGCACTGATGGAGCTGAAGTAGCCGTAGGAGGAGCTCTGGAAAGAACCGACGGCTGTGATGCCAACGATCCGGTACCGTACATGCTGCCGCCTTTTCCTCCCCCGACAGCTTGTACCCACCGATCGTTTCTCTCAGTCGGCGTACTGCTCTCAGCGTCCCCCTCTAACGTCTCATACGTCTCCTATATTTATTTATATAAATAGGTTTAGAGTAAAGTATTTTAGAATTATATGTGCTATATTTGATTTTGGATAGTGTATAATATTAGATACTAGATATCATAGTATATTTATATAATTTGAGTTATATTTGCTATATTTAATTTCCATGATATCTTAAAATAGGATATTAACCAAGGTTCAAAGTATAAGAATCAGAATCGGTATCGGACCATTCCTATGCAGTTTAAAGTAAATTGAATGAAATTATAAATTTAAGTATTTACAGTATTGTTTCTTAAAATAAGATATTAACTAAGGTGCATAATTTTAAGTATATACAATATTGTTTCTTAGTATTTTTGAAATTGAATGAAATAGTAATCACCTTTGTCGATTAATTTACATGTGATAGACAAGTTTTCCTCTTTTATTTGCTTTAAAAATCTTAATATAACCTAATATAATTTCATAAACCATCAGAATGGATAAAGAATTAACCTAGAAACTAAAAAATGTCATAATTTGACTGTTTGACCTAGAGTTGACCTAGTTTGACTGTTTTAACCTAGAAACCTAGAATCTAATTAAATTATAAAAATAATCTAATTAAATTGATAAAATTTTATAAAGACAACTTACATATACTTTGGCAGCCCACTCATCTACGGGCTTCCTATCCTTCTTTCTTTTGTGGGTCTGCTGGAAGATTACTTGGAAGTCGACGATCTTAGGGTCTTTTCCGGCTCTGGCGGCATCGTCGCACTGTAAAAATTAAGTAATTAATAAATAAGCAAAAAAAAAAAATTAGAATTACAAAAAAAATTATCTAGCAAATTTTTTTAATACTATCCATCCGTCAAAAATGCTCGACGGTCGGAATGGATCCACCGGTATGGAGACCACCCTTAGCACAGAAAGCCTTCGCCTTCTCGCACTTGGCCTTGTAGGCCGATGTGTCCATATTATTCTTTTTCTTCTTCTTCTTCATATCCTCCTATTACTCCGCCTTCAGCCACTCCTTGCGGTGATCCGGTCCAAGTAATGCCAGCGCCTTCTGGTCATTGATCATATCTCTCAACCTCTTGCTGACAATGATCTTGTAGCACTTTCGAATATCACTATCTCCATGATCCGACCACCAGTACAACCTCTGTAAATTAGAAAAATATTTTTTTATCATTGTAATCAAAATATTATATATTATTATAAATAAATTTCATATACATATCCCGAGCTTCTCCAGCCAAGCGAATCGTCGATCGAGCGGGATATCACTAAAGTTGATATAAGAGCCATTAAAGTAGCCCCGCATGATCTCCCCCAGATCATTCCTAGCCTTGATCGAAAAGAATCTAAAATAAGTAGACAATACACAATTAGAATAAAAAATACAAAATAAATGTGTGAATTGACAAATAAATTCTAACGTCACTCCATCGACTATAGCTCGGGACGACAGATATTAGTTGGCAGCTCTGGTAGAGTATGGGGGTCTGCAAATCCTGGACGGCGGGCATATACTCCATTGTCCACAAGATGGCCTGGAAATGGATTTGCTCCCGTGGGAGCAACTGGTGTAGTAGCCAGTGTAGTAGTGCCGGTAGTTGCTGGAGTAGAAGAAGGGGTAGTAGCTGATGGCAATCCGGGAGATGGAGTAGCTCCTCTTACTGAAGAATGAGTATATGGCGGGGATAAACCATCCGCCGCATCTACGAACTCGTCCTTAGGTCGTGTGCGAGATGTAATGCCCCACTCCGCGTCGGCATTATGTATCAAGGTGAGTTGGCAGAATTTCGTTCTCTGATTTTTGCACGCCTTAATAATAATCTGAGTTTTTGCTTGCAATATTTTCATAAGAGAATGATAGAACCTACCTTGCATGTTAATGAACGAACTCACCTAGCTTGTCTTTGAAACGAACATGTCTGCTTAACTAAGAGACCCTGAAATGCTTGTCTAAGAGTATGTGTTTGCATGAACATGTTCATTATCGCCTATGCTCCGAGAGAACCATATCGTGTGCCTGAATGTGTTCAAATGATAAGGCGGCTTGCCCCACAACAGGAATATAGTCTTATGGATCGTCTCATTTGCATCCTAAAGTTTATTTGATAGTATTTCTATGCATTCGCATCGGTCGGACAATGGCTATTGGTGGAGAGCTAAACTGCATGTGTCACGGCTGCTACCAATATAGTAAAAAGCAACCATGAGTCACAGCTGCCATTAGCATCAGATAATGAGTCATTGGTATGCTGGTCCAACAGCTGCCGATCTTGAGATACTCGGGGACCGCACTGCATATAGCTAGTTCATTGTGTTGGCTTGGATAGAGGACTGCCCCTAAGATGTGCATGTGTGTCTAGCTATGCATTTGTCCCTAGAGTCTCACGAGACACGCTGCGCACACCCAGAAATAGAACGAACGGCTTGCTTGCTTATTCAATATGAAACTATGTTTTCTAAAGATATTTCCAAAATAATGTAATATGACTCTGTTTTTCTGCTGCATGAAACGAACATAGGTAAAACTAGAAAGATCACTAGTAATATAATATTTTATAACATGATTACTTAGTGTTGGTTTTAGTGAATGCTTCCTTTTGTTCAGTTATTTTATCTCACCAGTACTTATAAAAGTGCTGATCCACCAACAGTTTACTTGCTTGCAGGTACTGGATCGTCCAAGAGAGCAATAGGCGTGCCTTAGTCCCCAAGACCCGGAATCCTGGTTTTGATTGTTGCCTCTTGAATGCTATCGTATAAATGGGCATAATGTATGGAACGATACCTTTGCTAAAGGAAACCCAAGTCCCTCGATTTGCCCTGAAATACTCAGTTGGCTAAATACATTGCATTACAACAATGTCCCTCGGCTGCTTACTCGATTGATGCGATAATAGCCAAACAAACTCAAACGATATGGCCTTGTGCGGGCGCAACCCCAGGCTCGCACGACATCACGTCCCGGTATTCAAACGGGCCATTCCTTCCTCGCACCCACGGGACAGGCGCCGGGGCACGGTGATGCGCGTCCAGTTTACCGTAGCGCGGTGGTTCGCGTCCGGGTCCTCCGGCTACGGGGGCGAGGCGGTGGTCCGGGCGGCCCTTCGGGGGCTGGGGCGTGACATAATGGTATCAGAGCGAAAACGATCTCTTGGCCCAATCCATTGCTATGACTCTGAGATATTATCGATATGGTATTGCAATAGAGCGTTCTATACAATAAGTCCATAGATATTCTCAAAGTGCAAATGTTTTCCGGACTTGATTTGCTTGATTGTTTCGACTGAGTATGGC
Organism: Iris macrosiphon; assembly: GCA_036927795.1. NCBI lineage: Eukaryota > Viridiplantae > Streptophyta > Magnoliopsida > Asparagales > Iridaceae > Iris > Iris macrosiphon. The sequence goes on along the minus strand of JAYESA010000011.1, from coordinate 23,742,200 downwards.
GAGGGATGAGGACTATCGCTGCTCGGAATATCGAGAAGTTTATCCTTGAAGTTTCGAGGACAAAACTTTTTGTTGGTTGGTAAGTATGTAATGCCCCGCTCCGCATCGACATTATGTATCAAGGTGAGTGGGCAGAACTTCGTTCTCTGATTCTTGCACGCCTTAATAATAATATGAGTTTTTGCTTGCAATATTTTTATAAGAGAATGATAGAACCTGCCTTGCATGTTAATGAACGAACTCACCTAGCTTATCTTTGAAATAAACATGTCTGCTTAACTAAGAGACCCTGAAATGCTTGTCTAAGAGTATACGTTTGAACATGTTCACTATCGCCTATGCTCCGAGAGAACCATATCGTGTGCCTGAATGTGTTCAAATGATAAGGCGGCTTGCCCCACAACAAGAATATAGTCTGATGGTTCATCTCGTTTGCATCCTAAAGTTTATTTGATAGTATTTCCATGCATTCGCATCGGTTGAACAATGGCTACTGGTGGAGAGCTGAACTGCATGTGTCACGGCTGCTACCATGATAGTGAAAAGCAACCATGAGTCACAACTGCCATTAGCATCAGATAATGAGTCATTGGTATGCTGGTCCAACAGCTGCCGATCTTGAGATACTCGAGGACTGCACTGCATATAGCTAGTTCATTGTGTTGGCTTGGATATAGGACTGCCCCTAAGATGTGCATGTGTGTCTAGCTATGCATTTGTCCCTAGAGTCTTACGAGAAATGCTGCGCACACCCTGAAACAGAACGAACGACTTGCTTGATTATTCAATATGAAACTCTATTTTCTAAAGATGTTTCCAAAATAATGTAATATGACTCCGTTCTTCTGCTATATGAAACGAACATAGGTAAAACTAGAAAGATCACTAGTAATATAATATTTTACAATATGATTACATAGTGTTGGTTTTAGTGAATGCTTGCTTCTGTTCAGTTGTTTTATCTCACCAGTACTTATAAAAGTGCTGATCCACCAAAAATTTACTTGCTTGCAGGTACTGGATCGTCTGAGAGAGCGATAGACGTACCTCAGTCCCCAAGACCCAGAATTCTGGTTTCGATTGTTGCCTCTTGAATGCTATCGTATAAAGGGGCATAATGTATGGAACGATGCCTTTGCTAAAGGAAACCCAAGTCTCTCGATTTGCCCTAAAATACTCACTTGGCTAAATACATTGCATTGCAACAATGTTCCTCCGCTGCTTACTCGATTGATGCGATGATAGCCAAACAAACTCAAACGATATGGCCTTGTGCGGGCGCAACCCCAGGCTCGTACGGCATCACATCCCGGTATTCAAATGGGCCATTCCTTCCTCGCACCTGTGGGACAGGCGTCGAGGTGCGGTGATGCACATCCGGTGTGCCGTGGCATGGTGGTTCGCGTCCGGGTCCTCCGGCTACGGGGGCGAGGCGGTGGTCCGGGCGGCCCCTCGGGGGCCGGGGCGTGATACGAGAATCTGGGGTAGCAGACGTAGTGGACGGTTGATGCTGAAAAGATGATCCTCTCTAAACTTGTCATCGTCCTCGTCGTCATCCTCGTCCCGCCATACTATAGGTAAATCTGTAGCAAATAAAAAAATGGTGTCATCAAACAGATAATCATAAAGTAATTGTGTGGTAAAATAAATAAATACTAGTATGATGTAAAATATTTAAATAAATATCTAAGCTAATGCATATGTATGTACGTACTAATCTTTTTCATCTTCGTTGTCTTCCGAATCAATTTTTGAATCGTCTTCATCTTCTGCTTCTTTATTTTCAATTTTTACTTCCACTATCACTATCACATTCATCTTCCAATTCTTGTTCCTCACTCGATACCTCCATATCAGAGTTCTCCTCTATATGAAGTAAATCTTATATCTTAATCTCTTCATCAAATCTATCATCCTCTACGATAATGTCAACCTCCATACCATCAATACCGGCCAAACTTATATATACAAGTTGAGTCATGACCACCTCATCCTCTTGGTATACTATATCTCTAATATTATAATTGTTTCTAGCTTTATTTTTGTATACAGCCCACCAATCTTTATTATTGCATCATCGACTAGGATAGCTCGTATAATACACTTGAACTGTTTGACTAGCCAACATAAATGGTCCAAAATCTATATATCTTTTTTATATTTTATATCAACAAACCCAAATTGTTTGTCAATTTTCCATCCTTGCTTGGGTGTTGTGTCGAACAAATCATATTTAAACAGTCCAATTTTTGTCTCATAAGAGTAATCTAGCTCCACGACATCTCTTAGTACACCGTAATAGTCAAATTCTGGATAAGCATCGTAGACTGAATACCTCACGCATACTCCAATTTTTTTTGTATAATTAGTCTCCTCATCGACAAATGATTGATTAATAGACTTATTAGTGGTTCTAAATTTCTAGCCATTGATGGTGTATCCATCCTAACACTTTGCCCTCTTGCTTGGTCCCATAGCTAATGCTCGAAGTCGTTCATTCTGTAAGTCTGTACCAGAACGAAAAAGCTAAAATATTACGTATCATATAGACATTAGACAAATATTGGTTTGAATGCTAAATTTAGAATACTTAATGTTTAGGATTCGTACATAATTATGGAACCATGATGGAAATTTTTTATCAACCTCTCTAGCAAGATCATCTTTATTAATATTAGGTTTCTCTATTTTAACCTCAGCTCTAAAAGTACTATGATAATAAGGAGAACAGTTAGAGCAATTTTTTCAAGTATATACAAAATTGAAATATCTAGGAAAGATGTGTCACTTACTTCTCAATATCTTGTATCTCTTTTATACCACTATTTAATAATATATACCGATGAGCGGCTTCAAACTCATCATCTTCCAACAACGTACTTTAATAGCACTTGTAGGCTTTTCTCCCATATTGAAGATAGTGTGAATTAAATTATTCGGGACATCAACCCCACCGTCATCATTCCTTGGAGATCTATTGTGATTTGTTCTGACATGAGTATCAAAGTAGATGGAGCAAAAGTTTGAAATCTGCTCAATAATATATGCTTCGCATATCGAAGCTTCTACATGAGCCTTATTGCCAACCTTCTTTTTCAGGTGATGTAGATATATATAGATAATATATTGAATCTTAGAATTATTTGAATAAAGAAATTATTAGTATAAAGAATATCTCTCTCTCAAATGGATACATTCATCGATAATGGACGGGAGCACCGATGCATGTTTTGTATGCCAGATGAATCGACAAATGCTCCATAATATTAAAAAAAACTAGGGAAAAGTACCCTTTCTAACTTACACAATGTCAATATAATATTTTTCTCAACTTCTATTATATGTTGCACCGTCAACTTGCTTGAACACAAATCTCTAAAGAATATAGATAATTCGGCCAACGGAGTCCATACTTAATGAGACAACATCTCTCCCAGAGCAATAGGTAGTTACCTCTCCATAAACACATGACTCTTCATCCATGTCAGCTTGCGTTCATTGAGATCAACATATCTTGCCAGATTTGACACGTAGACGTTAAAAAATTTTAACTTTGAAATCCAGTTGCATATTATCAATTTATCCTCCCTACTTAATGTAAATGGAGCTGGAGGCTTGACCCAATTGTCGCTGTTGCCACTTCGTTTTAGGTGCAAATCTGAACGCCTGCAAATAATTTCTAAACCCTTTCTTGCTTTGACATTGTCTTTCTTTTTTCCCTTGATATCTATCACTGTATTAAAGATATTGTCGAATACATTCTTGTCGATATACATGACATCAAGATTTTGTCTTATGAGATTGTCCTTCCAATAAGGTAAGTCCCAAATGATACTCCGCTTCGTCCAATTATGCCTAATGCCTTGTCACTACCCAATTCTTGAAAATAGGATTTTCTCTTTTATTTTTAATTTGATAAATTGTGTATTAGTCATAAATAATTATATTTATATTTAATTAGTTGTTTTATTTTTTTATTAGTTGTTTTAGGGTTTTGGCTAGTTTGGACCCGTGTCAAACCCTAGTGGACCCATTTCAGACCCAACCAACACCCTTGTCAGACTTATTTATTGGTGTAGAATAATTATTTTTATTTTTAATTATCTAGCTGGGTTGTTTTGGATTAGTTAGAATGGTTTAAGGAAACCCTAAACCTAAACCCTATTTTAGGATGACTTAACATAAGGGTATTTTGGTCTTTGTGTTTAAGCTACAAAACCCTAACCCTATTTTCCTATACATGGCTGGCCATAACCACACTCCCCCCCTTCATTTTTATTTCTCCATCTTATTTTCTTCTCTCCATTCTTCTTTCTTCACTTCCTTCCTTTACTTTTCTCAATTCCAAGTAAGTTCTTCACTTCCTTCCTTTACTTTTCTCAATTCCAAGTAAGTTCTTCACTTCCTTCATTTACTTCTTCCATAAATGCAAAATTCTAACCTTTTATTTTTCTCTAACCTAGGTGTGTAGAGCCTAGACTTGGTGTAGAAGCTTGATTTGGAGGCTTGGAGGCTTGGTGTGGTAAATTTGAAGATTTTTGGAGACTTTGACCTTGGGATTTCAACTCCCAAGAGGTAAACCCTAACTTTTCTCTTAGTGATTGATCTAATATAGTGTAATTAGTAGTTTAGAACCTTCCTAGACCTTAGGGCTACCCATGGGAGGAAGTTAGAACTTGTTTGGATGTGTTTGGAGACTTTGACATTAGGTTTTGTGTCAATTTTGGGTGAAATCGAGATTGGCCCAATTTTGGGTGTTGTCCTAGCTTAGACGGACCTAGATAGACGTGATTGGTTATCTTGAGGGTAAGTACGTATTCTCGTTCGGACACGTGAGGTCGTATCGCGGAGTTTTGGATGTTTTGGGCGATTTAGGGATTTTTCCTTCGTCATGGATTCCACGTGCATGTAAAATTTTGCCACGGACATAAAATCAGAGAGTTAGCATCTTTTTTGAGGTTCTAGACATCAATTAGAACTCGTGAATAAATTTTGGGTCAATTTCGAGTAGGTTTGGTATGCGTTTTACGAGGTATCGGCAGCGGCACACCAAGTGTTCGTCAAAATGACCATTTGCTTGTGCGCGGGTTGGTTTAGCCTTGAGGAGTATGTACTAGGGTTTTTGAGTTATATTATATATATATATATATATATATATATATATATATATATATATATATATATATATATATATATATATATATATATATATATATATATATATATATATATATGTATTTGGGTGGTTGTGCGTGTGTTGGTGTAGTTGTGTGTGGTTGTGTGTTTGTTTGAGTGTGTTTGTGTGTTAGTGTGTGTGGTTATATATATATACCTCTCTCTCTATATATATATATATAGAGGTATATGTATATATTTGTGAGTGTGTGTATATATATATATATATATATGTGTGTGTGTGTGTGTGTGTGTGTGTGTGTGTATATATGTATATATATATATATGTATATATATATGTGTATGTGTTTGTATATATATATATATTGTGTGTGTGTAAGTGTGTTTATATATATATATATATATATATATATATATATATATATATATATATATATATATATATATATATATGTGTGTGTGTGTGTGTGTGTGTGTGTGTGTGTGTGTGTGTGTGTGTGTATATATATATATATATATATATATATATATATATATATATATATATATATATATATATATATGTGAGTGTGTATATATATATATGTGTGTGTGTGTGTGTGTGTGTGTGTGTGTGTGTGTGTTTATATGTTAACATCGAAGGAAAGAAAAGACACTTGCTACTGCTGAACGAAAGACAGTTCTTATTATAAAAGAAATATGAAGAAGCTTCTATCGGAAACATAGATGGAATTTCCATGAGAGAGGTATGGGAAATGATACCCTATCCATGTCTATTCCGAAAAAGATTCTTTCACCGTGATAAGATTTCGGGGAGGGGAGCACCTGACATTCATTTAACCGGGGGGCAGGTCAACCAGAAGGTTTTTTCGTACCAGCTCTTTCTACCTATACCACAGTTGAAGCACCTGAAGGAGAATTTGGTATCTTTCTTGTCAGTAATGGAAGCAATCGTCCCTACCGTCGTAAAATAGAATAGCAAGAATATGGGATTCTTTTGTGGGGATATCCCTTTCATGCACTAATTCATGCGCGAAATGAATAGATTCTTTGTCGCTCACAAGCAGTTCATCAGTATCAGTCTCAGAGGAGTGTCTCCCTTCGTTATGGGAATCGGGCTTTGTTGCGAGAATAACAAAGAGTGAAGGGCCCCGTACCGAAAAAACCCAGAAGGTAGGTGACCCGTGAGCCCTCTCCCAGTTATGAAATTGGGTGAACAAATTCGTAAGATTTTAGGCGGAATGAGGATTGTAATTCTTTCTACTTCTCGAGGCATAATGACAGATCGAGAAGCTCGACTAGAAAGAATTGGAGGAGAAATTTTGTGTTATATATGGTGATCCTACTCTGATAATTTGAAAGAACGTTTCACTCAGACTTTTCCAGCATTCATCTATCTTTTCAGTTAAGTTTGTCTTTCAAGCAAACCCAACAATGAAAGCCCTTAATTTGATGGTCAGAGGCAAATTAAAAGCTAAGAAGTGGTAATTATAAAGATCCCCCGGAGGAAAAATAGAGATGTCTCCTATGTTACCCGTAATATGTGGAAGTATCGACATAATTTCGTAGAGTCATTCGGTCTGAATGCTACATGATGACTATTGAAGAAGAAAGAATCGATTCTAAGCACCATAACTGGACACTTCAAATAGCATAAGAAAAGAGAGCAAGCACAAGCACACGGGGAAAGATCTGTCCGAATTCTATTTGCGCGTATGGGGAAAATGATCTCAGTACCACTTCTTTTTGCTACTACTTTTTTGCAATTCGTTTCATGCCTTCCCAAAGAAGATATCAATGAACTTCTATGAAAGGATTTCACGGGATTCAGCCAATTGTCCCGATCGTGGGATATGATTGAGAAATAGGAATCCGTGTTATCAAAGCATGGAAACGGAACTTGGTTTTCTCTCGCCATACCAAGTATTGTACAAGAGAAGACTGTTTCACATTTCAGAGTCTTTGATTTGGGTGCGTTTGCTACGTCTTTGTGCCCGACCAGTTGAGGACAAAGTTGGAAAAGAAGGCGCGTAGCGCGGTGTATATATATATATATATATATATATATATATATATATATATATATGTGTGTGTGTGTGTGTGTGTGTGTGTGTGTGTGTGTGTAGAGTGTGTGTGAGTAGAGAGGAAGGGAGAGTGAGTGAGATAGAAAGACAAGGGAGAGATGAGAAGAGCAGCACCAGCAGCAGCAGCAGCAAAGGAGCAGCAGCAAGTGGCTGCAGCAACAGCATGGAGCATCAGCATCAGTAGCATTAGGAGCATCAGCAGCAGTAGGCGTAGCAGCATCAAAGTTTAGAGAGGGAGAGATTATATATATATATATATATATATATAGTTAGCTGGTTAGTGAGTTGAGATGGATAAGGTAGGTATTTCAATATCTTGAGATATCAAGGTATTGTAGGTAACTTGGGATACTCAAGGTATGGGGTATCGGGGCGAGGTATTGGGCGTTTGCCTAGGAATGAGGTTAGAGTTGGTTTATATATATATATATATATATATATATATATATATATATATATATATATATATATATATACGTGTTAGTATATACATTAGTGGATTTAGGCGGGCTATATAGCGTAGGTTGAGATATCGGATGCCGAGGGTATCCCGGTATCTCAAAGAGGCGAGTTTGAGGGTTTACTAGTTTAATGAGCTAGTTTTAACCTAGAATTTTAGGGGCACCCTAGTTTAACCTAGAGTTGACCGTAATTGCCCCCATTGACCGCTAAAGTCATCCCTTGACCTAGTTTCGGCCTAGAGTTGACTTTTTGGACACTATATTGACTTTTTGACCCAGATTTCACCGGTTTGACCCGTTTGACCTAGAATAACCCTAGAAGCTTATTTTTAGTTATTTTATATCTATTTAACTCTTTAGAATCCCGTTTAACCTTGCTTTTCGTAATAGGTCTTTGCGATGCCAGTTCGGATCTCGATCCTCACCAGTTGCTCAGGACGTCAGGCGAGTACTTACCTCTGATTGTTTTCATTTCTTGATAGCGTATATATCACCTGTTCTAGAACTGTAATACTTGATTCTGACACATTGTTTCACGAGCTGGTACTATTTGGATCCCGTTATGAGATGTTATCCCCCTTACCGTATTCAGCGGGTACTCTATCACGTATATTTTATCATGTGCTTCGGGTATTGATTCTCATGTGCTTCGTATGCTTCGTGTGCTCTCGCCTTCATGTGCGCGAGTTATTTATCATGTACGTAGCATATCACTGTTGGATCCAAGAGTATTAGTGGGGGAGGGGAGTAAAAGTTGGTTATGTGATCAAATCCAAACAGTATTCATGTGTATGTCGGTTATGCAACTCACGCATAACAGAGTTATCATAGAATAAATCATGTGTAACCTAAGCCGATCACATAACGAACTTGTGCTCAAGGCACTTAGCTAGCATTTCTATTTTCTCACATGCAGTTACTTCTCTACTACTTGTATTGTTCTCCAGTTTTATATTGCAGTTACTTTATCTGTTTTACCATGTATTTACTTTCCTGTGTATCTTGTATTCTTTTTTATTGCTAGTCATATACACCTTACCATGTATTTAGAGTTGCTTTCAGAGTTATGTACTTCGCTCCAATCATGACTGAATATATTTTTTCAGAGGATCCTGAGGACTTTTGCCCGACTTACTACGGGCCAGGTGTCGACGATTGTTGCGACCCTGAGATTGAGGAGGAGCCCGTCCAAGCTGAGGAGACGCCGCTAGCACCCTAGTATAGCTAGGTGGATTTCACTGAGTTTGTTCCCAGTTGGTTTTTGTATGACTGTATTATTATTTTGCTGCTACTGTAAGATATTGTAGACTCTTAGACTTGGACTGTATATTTTGGATATTGTACTTGCTCTCTTTGTTTTTTTGTTTCTTTGTTGATATCTTTTCATGCTTTTACTCTTCCCCTAGTTATTGTGATTGAGTTTATGTATATATCATATGTTGCCCTCATTTTGGTAAGATTATCTTGACAGGTTATTGTGAGTTATAGATAGTTGTGACCTAGAACGGACCTAGACAGCGTTCAACCGCCGATTCTGCGGCGTAGGCTGGACGTACCCACGACTCATGCCCGATTTTCCGGGTGCGGGTCATGACAATATTTTTGGTGGTGGCCCACGCAGGTCTAGTTTCTAGTTCTACCTGCGATAGGATATAGGATATAGGCTGAGAGATAGTGTGCTCAATCACAACTAGGACCCTTCCTAATTTTTTTGCTATCTTTAGTTTTTCTGAAATTGTTTTCTTTTAAAATATTACTGTCCTTGCTTGATGATATCGTATCTTTCACCGTATTGACTTCTTTTGATCTGTGTTCAGGATGCCTCCGAAGATACGGTCTTACCGTACCGTTCCAACAGCTGCCACCGAGAGGTCTGCTACTTCTCGTCCTGCTCGACTTCAGGCAGCTGCTACCGCTCCACTCACCACTCCTGCAGTTGACGGAGCATCTGCTTCTCTCAGAGATTCTCCTTCACCTATCAATCCGAAAGCTACCCCTGTTATTCCGGTGGTACCTCCTCCACCACCTCCTGCACCAGTAGACGCGACACAGTTGTTTGCGTTCTTCAGGGAGATGATGGACGAGAAGGATCGCCAGGCAGACGTGATGAGGTTGGTCATTGAGAATGCTCACCAAGTGGCCATGAAGGCAGTAGACAAAGTGGCTCAGATCCATCCACAGGCAGAGCAGGCACAACATCCTAGGCCGGACAATATCATTGACTTTCAGAGGATGCAGCCCAATGAGTTCCGGGGTATAGAGGGGATCCTATACGCGGATGACTGAGTCAAGCATATCGAGAGGATCTTTAGGCTGGCACTGATCCCAGACATCATGCAGATATAGGCAGCGGGCAGCCAGATGTTCGATCTTGCCCTTACTTGGTACCGTACTGACACGAGGATAGCGGTACCGGGACTTACTTGGGAGGCTTTTAAGAAGCTTTTCAAGGAGAAGTTCTTTTCGGATGTGGCTCTCAGTGCCTTGGAGAGCCAGTTTGAGGCACTCGTCTAGGGGAGCATGCTGGTGGACAAGTATACAACAGAGTTCTGTCGTCTGGGCATATTTGTAGAGGGCTTGAGTGAGGCAGCGAAGGCACGAAAGTTCTGTAAGGGTTTGGTCATGGCGGTCAAATCCTTGACTAGGAGTGACCTCGAGGCGACCTTCGAGCAGATTATGAGTGATGCTCAGAGGGCTGAGGATGACTTAGAGCTGAAGACCAAGAGGAGTAGAGATGCTTCCGGAGCAGGCAGTAGTTCGGGCCCAGCCAAGAGGCCGTTCTAGCAGACTCAGCAGCACCAGGGTCAGGGTCGTGCGCCTTTCCGACAGGCGCCCCAACAGCAGAGGCAGGGACAACAACAGGGTCTGAGGCAGCCCATCGCTTGCCCTTTCTATAGGAAGTCGGGGCACAGATGGGATATTTACAGAAGAGGTTGAGCAGATGCTTGTTAAGTGGTGCAACAGATCACCAGTTGAGGGATTGTCCTTCAACACTCGTTCGTACAGCTCATGGCGAAGGAACTGCTCAGAGGGGACCATCCAGAGCATTTGCAGTACAGCAGAGAGGATAACCTTTGCAGACTCAGTAGCAGAGGTTTGACCAGCACCAGCACCAGCACCGAGGAGGCCAGCAAGGGCGAGCTTTTGCCCTGACTGTAGAGGAGGCTGAGCTCGTTGGTGATGTGATCTCAGGTTCTGTTCTTCTTGATTCTATTCCAGCACTTGCTTTATTTGATTCTAGTGCTTCCCATAGCTGTGTCTGTATCTTTTGCTGTTAGACACCATCTTGTTGCTGAACCTTTAGCTAGACTCTGCAAGATCACGACCGGGGGTGGCATCATCCTAGTCAATGATGTCTGTAGAGACCGAAGAGTTACCTTGGGAGGCCGGGAGTTGAGTATGTGCCTACTCGTAATGCCACTTACGAGCTACGATATTGTACTTGGGATGGATTGGTTGAGTATGCACCGTGCTAGTATAGATTATCGTGGAGGCAGAGTGTTGTTTAGTTCGCCGGGAGAGCCAGAGTTTGAGTTTGCCAGAGGAGCAGCATAGCAGAGCAAGGGAGTCTTCTGCGAAGCCCTGGTGGTAGAGCAGAGGTTGCCACATCCATTGATAGCGGAGTTCATGGATGTCTTTTCGGAGGAGTTGCTAGGGTTACCTTCAGACAGAGATGTGGAGTTCTCTATAGACTTGGTGCCAGGCGCGGAGCCGATATCCCAGCACGTCTATAAAGTCAGCAACAATAAGCTAGTAGAGTTGAAGAAGCAGGTGGATGAGCTTCAGGATAAGAGATTTATCAGATCTAGTTCTTCTTCGTGGGGTGCTCCGGTACTTTTTGTGCCGAAGAAGGATGGGTCGATACGGATGTGTATCGACTACAGGGCTCTGAACAACCTCGTAATCAAGAACAAGTATTCGCTGTCGTGTATTGATGATCTCTTTGACCAGTTGAGCGAAGCAAGGGTGTTTTCCAGGATTGATCTGAGGACAGGCTACCACCAGGTGAAGGTCAGGAGGGAGGATATTCCGAAGACAGCTTTTCAGACCAGGTGTGGACAATATGAGTTCATGGTGATGCCGTTTGGGTTGACTAATGCCACGACAGTATTCATGAATCTGATGAACAAGATGTTCCATCAGCATCTCGACAGGTTTATGGTGGTATTTATAGATGACATCTTGGTGTATTCGAAGACCCTAGAGAACCATGAGGAGCATCTGAGGATAGTGCTGGAGACTCTCAGAAAGGAGAAGCTTTACGGAAAGCTTTTGAAGTTCGAGTTCTTCCTTGACAAGGTTGAATTCTTTGGTCATGTGGTGATGGGAGAGGGGATCTCGGTGGATCCGAGAAAGATCATGGCAGTTGAGGCATGGAGTTCTCCGAGTTCAGTAGCAGAGGTCAGGAGTTTCTTGGGCCTGGCAGGTTATTATAGGAGATTTGTTCAAGATTTTTCCTGGATTGCAAAGCTGTTGTCTAGGCTAACCCGGAAGGACGTGGAGTTTGTTTGGTCAGAGGAGTGCCAGGTCGCCTTTGATGAGCTGAAGAGGAGGTTGACGACAGCTCCAGTGTTGACGTTGCCATCAGGGTCTGGAGGATTCACTATCTATAGTGATGCATCGGAAAAGGAACTGGGTTGTGTGTTACAGCAGAATGGGAGGGTGATTGCCTATGCTTCTAGGAAATTACGTCCTCATGAGAAGAACTACCCTACCCATGATTTGGAGTTGGCAGCGATCATCTTTGCTCTGAAGTTATAGAAATACTATTTATACGAAGAGCGTGTGGAGATCTTCACTGACCACAAGAGCTTGAGGTATGTGTTTACCCAAAAAGAGCTGAACATGAGGCAGAGGAGATGGTTGGAGTTGATGAAAGACTTCGACTTTTAATTGCAGTACCATCCAGGGAAGGCGAACGTAGTTGCGGATGCGCTGAGCAGGTATCCGGTAGCTATATGCCTGACTACATATCGTTATCTTCTGGCAGATATAAAGAGCTTGGGCATTGAGGTGATAGTGCCTAGAGTTGAGATACAGATGTGGGGACTACAGATTCAGTCAGAGTTGATAGACCGGACCAGGGCTACACAGTTTAAAGATGAGTCCCTGAGGAGCATCAGGACGCAGGTTCAGATTGGATTATCAGATGACTTCACCATTGCAGATGATGGTTCATTGCGGCACGGTACCAGGTTGTATGTGCCGAGTGGGTCGTTGTGCGAGAAGGTTCTTCAGGAGGCGCATCGATCCCAGTACTCTATGCATCCAGGTGCCAACAAGATGTATAGAGATCTGAGAGAGAATGTTTGGTGGTACAGGATAAAGCGGGAGGTAGTACGCTTCGTATCCAGATGCTTAGTGTGCCAGTAGGTGAAGGCGGAGAGGCAGAGGCCAGGAGGGTTGCTTCAGCCGTTACCCATTCCGGAGGGGAAATGAGAGCATGTGACCATAGATTTTATTTTTGGGATTCCCCGTTCTTCAGGAGAGAAGAATACGATTTGGGTCATCATAGACAGGTTGACCAAATCGGCCCACTTTCTACCATTCAAAGTGGGTACGTCTACGGAGAGACTAGCAGAGATGTATGTGCGCCAGATCCCCAATTTCCTATTTTTTCTCTACTGATTTTCTACATAATCCACCACCAGTTCCTTATTAAATTCATCACTCTTGGAGCCTTGGAGCTTGGAGAATCAAGGAGCACAAGGAGGAGGAGCTTTGGAGCTGGAAATTGTGTCCGGATCGTGTCCAATTACATTTTCATTGAAAATCCATCTCCTAATTAATAATTTCTAAATTTTTCTCTCATTGTAGCTTCTTAATCATGAATTTGACCATTAAAAATGATCCCATGGCATATGACTACCTATAGGAACAAGTTCTAGGCTATTTGGTTATGTATTATGAGTTTTATGTGGTATTTTATGTCAATTTTGGCAGAAATCCGAGATTGGCACATCATATGTTTGTCAATAGGTCAATTAGACCAAATTTCCATGTATTTGGTTGTGTGAGACTAGTGTCGTGTCCACAATTGGATACGTGTAGGCCGTATTACGATAATTTGGCGATACAGGTTGATTTGAGGGTTTTCTTCCGACACGGGAGTTTAAGCATGTCATATTTTGACACGGGCACGTAAATGAGTAGCTAATACTTCGTGTTGCTTCTAATTATGATTCTAGACTTGCTCGTATCCTTCGGAATACGTTTGGTGGTGTGGTGGAGCCATATCGCAAGCGTATCATAGATTGAGTGTGATACGGGTGCGGTGCACTCCACGTGTTTGATACTTTGTATTCTAATTCAATTTATCTTAGTTAGAACTATTAGAGTATTATATTTATAGTTGTTATATTATATTTATAGTTGTTAAATGATATATATATATATATATATATATATATATATATATATATATATGTGTGTGTGTGTGTGTGTGTGTGTGTGTGTGTGTGTGTGTACCTGTGTGAGTATGTGTGCTAGAGGGGGGTGTCGGGTAAGCAATAAGCATTAAGTAGCAGCAGCAGTAAGTAGCAGTAATAAGCAGCAGGAGCAGCAATAAGCAGCAGCAATAAGCAGTAGCAACAATAAGCAGCAGCAGCAGTAAGTAGCAGTAGCAATAAGCAGCAGCAGAAATAACAAGCAGTAAGCAACAACAACAGCAGTATGAACAAGCAATAAGCAGCAACAGCAGTAAGCAGCAGCAACAATAAGTAGTAGCAGCAACAGTGTATAGTACAACAGTGCGTTAGAGATTACGATATTGTATCAGTTAAAGTTAAGATAGTTAACATTGTTAGTTAGATTTATATATATATATATATATATATATATATATATATATATATATATATATATATATATATATATATATATATATATATATATACATACTAGTTAGCATAAGTATTAGTATTGGTTAATATTATTTCTAGTTTACCTTGAGTTACACCAAGGTAATGAGAGTTGAGGTATCCTGGGGTATGGGTATTGAATACCAGATGGATATGCTAGTTATGTTAGTTTGGTATAGTATTGATTTAAGTTATGAGTATAAGTGCATGTTAGTGTATAGTGGGGTATGAATGGCTAGTTAGTTAACTGTTAGATATTGGATTATCTTGTGATACCAAGATAATGTCAAGATATTGGCTTATACTCAAGGTATTGGATTTGTGTATCAAAGAGGGGTGTGTAGGTGGTGTGATACCGTATTTGGCTCAAAGCCAAGGTATCCACTTAGCATTAGTTTAGCTAGGGTTACTATATATATATATATATATATATATATATATATATATATATATATATATATATATATATATATATATATATATATATATATATATAATATTTTTATATCTAATAATTTACGTATCTTATGATACGGTATAGTGTTGGTATCCTAATACCCGAACATAGCTAGTATAGCCTAGTTACATAGAGTATGGGCCTAATATCCTAGAGATGGACTCATACAACCAAAAATAGCTAGTTTGACCAAGTTTGACCTAGAGTTGACCTAGTTTGACTGTTTTGACTTAGAAATGGCTTTATGACCTAGAATTTGACTAGTTTAACTTATTTTCATTCCAAAATCTTGTATTAATGTAATATTTTATATATAGGTCTGTGTGATGCCAGTTCGGATACCATTTTGCATTATTTGCTCTGGACCACATGCGAGTATATTCTCTGATAGTTTCTATTATTTGATAATTACTATAATACAAATATTTAGAAATATTTTACTTGATTCTGACACAGTGATTACACGGACTAGTGCTATATGGATCCTGTTAGGAGATGCCATCCTATTATCGTGTACTTTGTATACTCCTTCGCATGTATTTTATCGTGTGCATCGAGTATTTCTTTTGCTCGTGTTCATTCGTGTACATTCATGTTCTTTATGTACTCATATTATATTCGTGTTCGTGATGTATCATGATCGGATCCATGAGTATTGGTTGGGGGCAGGAAAAGTGATAGCTAGATATGTGATCAAAGCCTAGGCAAGTTCAATGTTCAATATTTAAGTTAGATAATGTTTATCCATCATTAAGTAGACAATGTTCAACCAAAGCCGATTACATATCTAACTATTATTTTAATCACTTAGTTTAGTTACAGTTCTTTACTATGTTCTATTTTATTGTGATCAGTGTATACCATATTGCTCTTGTTTACCTGTTTCTTCTACCATAGTATGATATTTCTTATTGTTTCTCGTCTTGTATTATATTTTTTATTTTTGTTTATAGTTATTATCAATTAATTGAAATTGCTATTGGGTTGTACTTTGCTCCAATCTTGACTGGATATATTTTGCAGCTGACTGGTTAGTGAGGATATGTCCCACCTATTGCGGGCTAATAGATAGAGTGTCACCTGAGGATGTAGTGCCAGATACTGAGGCCATTTAGATTTTCATATCTTGTAGTAGTTGTTTCTAGTTAGACTTGGAATTGTATTATTATTTTGAGATATTGAGTTGTGTTTAGATGTTGAGTTGGACCTGTGATATATTGAGACTTGTATTTCTTTTTCTTCTATTCCATATCGTGCTTACATCTTTCTTTAGTTTTTATATGTGATTGAGTATTGACTATCCTTTATTATATTATCATATTGCTCCTCCATTTGGAGTTGAGATGGCATAACAAGTATTATATATATTTTGTGTGAGATATTAGATAGTATAGAAGACCGAGACAACGTTCTACCGTCGATGCTGCGGCGTAGGCTGGACGTACCCACGTACTCATGCCCCTATACCGGGTGTGGGTCATGACACAATAGTCATATTATCTAGTAGTTTGACTTACCTTATGTGTACTCTTATATTGTCTCCATGCCTTAGTCGTATTTCCAAACTATTTCCATGTTATAGTGGTACTCTTTTGTATAGTTTTAATATTCATCTTTCCTTTACTACTATCCTTCTTGCTTGTATATTATATTGTGTAGTGTAGTGTTATGGTGAGTTGCTCCAATCCTGACTGGATAACTATTTTCAACTTTAGATGACGTGGTTTGTCCCGAGGTTTATGGCGTGTACCTTGGTGACACTGACGTTACCAACGTGCCAGTTGCTACTACTGACATGGAGTAGCATATTCCTTATCAAGATTCTTCATATTATTCTTTTAGCTAGTAGGCTTAGTGGACTCTAGAATATAGTTGCTTTTATTTATTTATCCGGGTTTGTCCCCGAGACTATCTTGAGATATAGTAGATTATTTTTTTAATTAATTATTGAGACTATTAAGTTTATTTTTGGTTATGATTAGTTATGGATGATATGAGAACTATGTACTTGTTGTGGACCATTGTATATCATAAAAAATGTACTACCATCGATGCTGCGGCGTAGGCTGGACTTAGCTACGTACTCGTATATCCCAAAAGCGAAAGTGGGTCGTGAATTTTTTTTATTGTGGCCCATGCAGGTCCGATTTTGCATAAGGTTGCGAACTCATGGTTAGTACTTTAACTTATTACTACTAGCTGTGAGCCTGCGAATATAATTTAAGATAGGATTTAGAATAACTCTAAGGTGGGTTATATTATCCACAATAGGATTTCCAACCCAATGAGTCTTCTATCATTTTCTCTCTCATGCATCCCGCTTGATTCCGTCCATGATTTCTTTGATATGTTAGCATCTACCGCTTTAACCATGCCCCTTTGTCCCTTTTAGTTAGCATTAGTTACCTAATTAGCGCACATGTTTAGTTAGTTAACGTTAGACCAAAAGTAGTTTGTCTTCTTATTGTTTTCCTCCTATATTTAGGTAGCTTGCATAGATTTTCTTAAAAGCTTTCCATAGTCATACCTGTTAATTAAGGTACATGCTTAGTATAAGTTAGGTTAGATATTATTGATTTTTTAGTTTCCTATTGATTTTCTTTGCAATAATGACCTCTCCATGACTTTCCCTAAGAGTTAATATTAGATTGCCATAGAATAACTTGCATATATTACGGTATTTATATATATACTTGTGTGGTTTAATTTTTGAGGACAAAAATATTTCAAGTGGGGGTAGGTTGTAGCATTCGCTACCCGAGATACCGTATACAAATAGTAATAAGAATACACTTATAATTTTATAAATTTTTTATTTTGAAATACTATGTATAGTTTTATAAGAATAATAATGTAACAATAAGGTTCATATAGCTCATGGAGACTCATATTAAGGATTATAATCATATTTAGGCTATTTTAGATTTTTTGAGATTTTTTTAGAATGTTTAGATAATTAAAACCTAGGAAACATAATTTTTTAGGGCTTTCATGATTTACTATGAGACCGTATATGCATATTTTGCTACTAAATATTTATTTTAGGGTTAAAATATTTAAATATATATTTTTGTAATTTATATAGAATTTTATGGAATTTATTTTAATTTTTATGGAATTATTTATAATTTATTTGGATTTTTCTTTAATTATTCAATATTTATTTGGATATATATAATCTTAATATTGGATAGATGTAAATTTAGTATTAATAGATATAAATAAGATTAGATATAAATTATTTGTATTATCTTTAATTTTATTTAAGCTTATAAATTATTGAGATAAACTCAAACTCTATTTTAAATTAATCCTAATCTTAAGTCTAATAGGAAATCAACTTCATTCATATCCTATCCTTATTTGAACTGATCCTAATCCTATCCAAATTATACAATCCTAACCGAATTCAAATTAAATAGTTTCCACCATTATAAATAGCTAATAAACTTATGAACTAACTCATCTTTCATCTTTTTCTTCTCCAAACTCCTCAATTTTTCGTCCAAAAATAGCCCAAATTCGTCATAAATTCAGTCTCATTTTTTAGAAGTTTTGACGACTTGGAATGCCAATATATCCTAGCTCCTAAGTCACAACCAGCCCCAATTTTTTTATAAGAACTTTATCGAGGTAAGATTTCTGAATAATAAATTTATTTTAACAAATTATGAACCTAGTTTTTCAAAAAATTCGTGGAGTTCCAGTCGTCCAAAACTTACTTATTTTGGTGTTTTCAAGATTTTGGGAGATCCCGAACTCGGAATCATGAGCCGTTTAAAGTTTCGGAAAGATGAAAAGATAAACCAGGATATAAAATTTTCCCATAATTAAATATCCTAGTTTACTACTCTGTTTAATACGTACAACATAGATAAAATTAGAAAACTGTCACCCGTGAGCCATATTGGCGATAATTCTTTACCGGTTCGAGATTCGATGAAACCATTGATTCCATCATTCATGTAGCGCTAAAACATACAAGATTTAACACATAAATCAAAGATTTTAGGCGGTTGACTTTTTGGTCACTGATTGACTCGATTTGCGTGCCACGAATCCCGAACTCGTAAAGTTTACTTTCTTTGAACAAAAATCTAGGGTTAACCTTAAAATCAGAATATAATTGTAATTTATTTTATGTTATTTATTTTAGAATTAAAATATATTAAAATAGAGGAACTATTCATCCACTTTTGTAATCTAACTTATTTTAATTTATGTGACAGTGTAGATTGAACGACGTCTTGAGTTGCGACTTCATCATTTTTCGGAGCAGACAAGTATCACTATGAGCTATATTGCCGGTATTTTATGCTGCATGTGTTCTTTTCTTGATATTGTTGGCTTATTTCTTATTTTGATATACGAGAGTTATACTAGTTATCATCATACATGATCACCTAATGATTTTGTTCCAATGTTCCAATGTTTAATATTCAATGTTCAATGTACAAAGTTAAATTTAATGCAAAGTGATTATATTTAATTATGAGAGAGTCGGAAGGAGGAATGCTATGAGTATACATGCGATCTACGTTTCTGTATAAATCTCTTTTTGTAAATATTTATTATAATATCTGTCTTGAACCATACGTACGACTGACGGATACCCCAAGCCATCCACATATAAAAAAGTAGTGTTTTAAAACATACTGTACACGTGACTTGATTACTATTGCTATTTGTCTAGTGGTCATCTTCTCTCGAGTATGCTGCCATACTGTTACCATGTCATTATCGTACTCTTAGTTATCATATTGTCTAGTAGTTCGTCTTACCTTAGGTGTACTCTTAGATTGTCTCCTTGCCTTAGTCGTATTTCTAAAATATTTCTATGTTATAGTTGTACTCTTTTGTATAGTGTTACAATTCATCTTTCCTTTACTGCTATCCTTCTTGCTTGTATATTATATTGTGTAGTGTAGTATTATGGTGACTTCCAATCCTGACTGGATAACTATTTTTTAACTTTAGATGACGTGGTTTGGCCCAAGGTTTATGGAGAGTACCTTGGTGACACTGATGTTACCAACGTGCCGGTTGCTACTACTGACGTGGAGTAGCATATTCCTTCTCATGCTTCTTCATATTATTCTTTTAGCTAGTAGGCTTAGTGGACTCTAGACTCTAGTTGATTTTATTTATTTTACCGGGTTTGTCCCCGAGGCTATCATGAGTTATAGTAGATTATTTTTTAAATTAATTATTGAGACTATTAAATTT